>OY755087.1:23763312-24396617 GCA_963576655.1 Gastrophysa polygoni
TAATGATTATAATTCATCATGTAGAAAGTCGAAAGTGAATAAACCACTCTAGTTTATTCATGGTTAGATCTGCGCCAGTTATGTAATCATTATTCAACTGGATCAAAAGTTTGAATATTGAATCTGATCATCGATCTTCGAATTTAATAATTAAATTGAGTATTTGGTTGATGATTCAGAGCACATAAAAAAATTCTGTTTAGAAATTGTTTTCTTTTGAGTTTGTAGTAGTCTCAATGGCTGGAAAAGGTGAATAGTGTGGTCATATATCGAGATTCTATACTTCAGAGAAGAGTGTGTTTCAAACAGAATTTTAACTGAAAATTTGAGATTTGACCAACCAGAGTATAAGGCGAAATAATTTTGTTGGCGATATATCTATACCTCTATTTGCACAGATCATTCAAGGGTCAACAGGGAGACTGCTCATTTCATTCCATAAAAATGTTGGAACCACTGTTGAGTCAGCTGAATGATATGAGAATAATTTTGGCCAGCACATCTAAACAACGTTCTATGCTTTTGAGTAGTACCAAACTGCAATTCGAAATTGTCCCATCACACTATGAAGAGAATTTGAATCCTGAGAAATATACATTCTCAGATTACGTTGAGGAGACAGCTAGTGGAAAACTAATTGACGTTTATGATCAATTGAAAAATAATAAAAGGAAAGCTGATATTATCATAGGAGTAGATACTATGGTCACCCACAATGGAAAAATGTATGGGAAACCAAAGTCAAAAGATGATGCTTTCAGGATAATCAAGGAATTGACACAATCTGGTTTGCCAAATTCAGTATACACAGGAGTAGCAATCAAATACAAAGATCACATACACAAATTCACAGAGGTTACCACTGTTCATATGCATAAATTAGAAGATATGGAGGTTTTAGCTTATGTTGAAACTGGTGAACCAATGGGCAAGGCAGGAGGCTATGGTATCCAGGGAATTGCAAGTACATTTGTATCAAGGATTGAAGGTGACTGCAACAATGTCATTGGTCTACCACTATGTCGATTAGTACAGGAACTGAAGAAAATCATAGCAAAATAGCAGGAGGATCCAAGATATTTTTTCGAAACATAATCCAAGCTGATATTGATTAGACATGACACATTAATCAAGAATATAAATTAGTATCTACTGTGCTATACATTGTCCCAATTGAGTTTAATTGTAAACATTCAACATGATAGTCCTTCTATTCTGCTTTTCATTTGTCCTGTCCAAGATCATGTGGTTCCAATTGAATGTCATTCATGTTTTACACTATCACAAAAAAATTAAAAGTGAAAAAAAACAATACTTGTACTCATTTTTATAGACTGAATTGAATTAATAACTCACCAATGAGATGAATTCAAGTTTTGATTGAATACTGAGATGATCCAAAAAAGCATTTATCCCTATTTCAGCTAATTGTTTTCTAGTAGTTTCAGTCCCATCTCTAAGTTGAACTGGACTTGTCATGGATAATGAAACATCCAATAAAATTACTGTCGGCATCTTTCAGATTTCGTCAATTGGACAGTTCTGATACATGAAATTATACAGTCTTGAATATCACTGATGAAAATGTCTACAATATTACTCATTTATGTTAAAAAAACATTGTATTTCAAAATAAAAAATAATGACAGGAAAACATAAACAAATTTTATTAGGCTAGGTTATCTTCTTCTTTTCAGTATTTCTTTCAAAATATTCAAAGCCTTCTTCGGTTTCCTGTTTGATGATGTTTTGATTTGGATCTGCAGAAGAACCAACACAAAATTTAAATCATGGAAAACTCACAGTAGCTATGAATCTACAAATAATAGAATAATCGAGCTGAGTTATTTAACCTTCGAATATCTCTCTCATATACGACAGTATATACCCTCAGGGTATAATACAGTGTTTATACCATAAGCACATAGATTCAAGTCGACTAATCCACACAGTAACCTCTGGAGGGTTCATAAAGTGTGATTATACCCCTTTTTCGTGGTGTGATCTCTGTCCAAAGCAGTCAAGCCTTGTTACAGAAGTAAACCCGTAAGAGTTACATATCGCTGGTGACAAGCAGTCAAGCCTTGTTACAGAAGTAAACCCGTAAGGGTTACATATCGCTGGTGACAAGAGGTTAGATTAGTTACCTGTCAACTAATCTCTAGTTACGGGTAACAGTACAGTTGGCATATTTTAATGAAAATAGTATGATATGATGATAATCATGGTTCCAATCAACGTGTCTCATCAATAAAAAAGTGCAAAAAATATTCCATGGATTTGAAATAAAATTGGCCGATAAGAAATTTCTCGGTGTAACTCGCAGTAACCGGGACGTATCCATCTTCCATTTATTGAATATGATCAGAATAGCCAACCATATTATTTCAATATTCCCATTCATATCTGACGTAAGAGGAAGTCATCCATCTTGAATTATACTTTTGTTATCAGAATGACCAACGGAAAATTTGAATATTGTTATTCCACAATAACATGTAAATTCACACCGCTTGAGTATAGGATATGGCGATATGAATCGTCGATCATATTCAAGTCAAATCCGCTTTCACTGATAATAGATTATATTAGAATTGATTATCAATATATATATATATATATATATATATATATATATATATATATATATATATATATCCGGCGTAACCGGATATGATATGATTTAATCAACATACACCATTAAAACAGCCAAACACAATAAGCGTATAATTTTGAGCTTGAAACAGTTTCATCAATCTCCATTGATTTCTTGTGTATGATATCAAATCCAACGTATGCGGCTCCAAAATTCGTTCATAACTTGTTTTTGTGCTTGCTTTTAATTCTCATCAGAATTGGAATTAGGAGTTGTTGAAATATATTAGAAGGAAAGAGTATTTATCAGAGCAAATTATCTTTTATAGATATGATTGAGGATATGATAAATATGTATATTATTTCAACCAGCCAATAGGTACCCATGCTTTAAAAATGAAAGTAGGAATTTCTTTGTAAAATATGAATTTTGACCTTTCCAGTTCAGTTCCATTTCTTTTCAATACAGCTATAATTGATATTACGTACACTATCTCAACTATGAAGCATGTTTTAATATATGGCTATCTGTACCCACGAAAAAAATATATCGTAACCATATAATACCTCATATAAACTTAAATCATGAATTTTAATGTTTTAACCTGTTGCACTTATGATATTCATCAAATAGGTAAACGTCAGTCTACTGATGGATGTTTTATTCACTCCTTCGAACATTGATTGCATTCCAAAATAGGAATGATTATATACAACATATTTTTTCATTAGATATATTTTATTTCTATTCAAAGATACATATTGTGTCGTCTAAAGTCAATATCATTAAATATTTGGGGAAACACTTTATCCAGATGGTCATATTATACAAATTTTACAAAAAAAGTACATAAAATCTACACAAAAACGCGCACTTCTCAGAAGTAAAACTATAAAGTTGGCATCTATACAAACAATATAAGGAATCGCATCTGGACAAAGCAAGAATAGTAATAATTTAATAATATAGTACATCTGCGAAAGGCTTATTTTATAATTACAACTAACAATCGCAGCACTTTTAATCTATATTTAGAATTGTTAATCGGATTTAACTGATGAATTCTAAAAAGATGTATTGACACCACTTTCGGACAATATCGAGTAATTTTATATCTCACATTTTCTATATGAGTATGGAATGTTAACTCAATTCATGATGTAACGATATTTATATGTAGGTATATATATAGACAGCGGCTTGAGAAATTATTATCGAATTATATTTCATATTCCATTGTCGGATTGAGGGAAGAATTGATAAAATAGCAGATCGGTGACGAAATCGATGAATTTATACTGTAAGAAGTCCAGTGTGTAAATACCACCTCTCAAATCTTAGAGTCATCTCTATACTTTATACATATCTTCATATTTCAGGTGGATCATTAAATATATCACATTTGGTGAAATCCCAATAATTGACTAAAAATTTGAGAAGAATCAAAAGGAATTAGAAAGAGTGCAGTTTTGTAGTTCTAAAGTCACCATTCTCTTTCATTCAACAATATACATCCCCATAATAAAAATATTGAGTTTGAAGTGTGTGTGTGTATATGGAATATTATATAATTATATGAGATATAATCTATCATGAACAAGGTTCATTAGGAATATTAATATTATTAGGTGAAAATTTTATTGCAATCCTAACCCACAGAATGTTTGTCAACAACTCGATCTGCCAAAAAGTTTTCGGGATAATTCGAACTAAACTGATACGACATTTATAGTCAAATATTTTTCTAGAACTGCCTATGCACGAAAAATGTAAGCAAACCGAACGACATATTTTTTGTAGTTCGGTATCTCGAACACATGAGTTCCAGGAATCATGTTTATGAAATTTTGTATTCATTTATGATATTCAATTCCAAGATACCCAGAATTTATCGATAAATTTTTCAATCCAATCGATGCCATCGGAACATGTTTCACAAATACAAATTGGTCACGATCGGATACGAATTGCTCATGAGAACATGAGCAAATGATTCATAATTCGATGATTCCTCAAGTCATCCTGTTTATGATATATTTATGTTTATATACTAAAGGCTTCTTAGGCGAACATCCAGCTCTGTTTCTCTGGAATCAGTACGATATCTGCATTACATGTATTCTGCAAATACTTATAACCTACCTACAACTATATTGTTACCAAACTATTTCTTTAAATATCATAATATTTCAAAAAAGTGGCATCAGCCTCACAAGCTATAGATGCAGAATGCCTCCTGCATTTTATATGGGTCGGGCAATATCCCATTAGGAAGAAGCGAGATATCATTGATAATCTAAAGTTATGTTAGAATCCACTTCACGTTATACAAATATCTAGAATTCTGTTGGAAACTACGATTCGGAAAAAAAAACATATACTGTCATCGCGTCAATATTGTACAAACAATAATTATTGAAAACTGACACCAGTATCCAAGAAATGGTTGAAATTTATTATTCCAAGTATTCTCATTGTCCAAATAACTCCATCAAATGTACAAATCAATCGATTCTGACATAATTGATCATTATAAAAAATACTTATTTGGAAAAATCGCTAATGGATTATGTTTCATGAATTCAAATTAACATGGTTCATTTGAGCCCGTTCCCACTGATATTATAAAAATGTCCTGACTCACTATATTTCTATAAAATTTTTGAGTGCCAAATTTAAAAAGGTATATATGTATATATATAATCTCGACTAGGTAAACTATGTTATTAAAAATGTATCTACAACTTTATACACAATTTTGGAAATATGAACATTGGAATCATGGTCGAGTCAACGTGGTGTTTCTCCATTTTGATGTATATCAAATTATAATCCACAGAAATTGTGGAAACTCACACTATAGAGAAAAATCACGGATCATTCCATTAGCATTGATCGCATTAAAATGTGTAGGAAAGAGTACTGGTATACAAATAAGTTTGGTGAGTCTAAACAGGAAACACTTGATTAAATAACTAATTAAAACTTTGAGCAACAATAATAATATTAAATAACATAAAATCAATCGAATTAATACAAAAATAAAAAGGTGTTTAGCATTCGAACACCAAATAATTGACGTATTGCTGATTTGTTATACACCACACAAATAACGACAGAGAAGAAGTACTTATTCAAAAAATCATGAGCTATACTGAGGGAAGTCATT
Organism: Gastrophysa polygoni; assembly: GCA_963576655.1. NCBI lineage: Eukaryota > Metazoa > Arthropoda > Insecta > Coleoptera > Chrysomelidae > Gastrophysa > Gastrophysa polygoni. Next base: position 23,769,078 of record OY755087.1, read on the forward strand.
TTTTGGATGTTTAAATTCCAAATTAGAAATAGTGAAAAAAAAAAATGAGAATTTACTGATGAGGATGTTTCCAAAACTTTGATTTTTTTTAAGCAAAAAAAACAAACATATTTTTGACAATGACATCACACAGTCCATACAATGCTGTCGCTTTCACTGCCTCATCTTTATATTCGATCAAATCAAATAAAGTGCGTTTTTACAAGCTAATATTCAAGTTCTCAATGAAACTCTCTTATCGATCATGTAATGAATACAGGGTGTTCCATTTGGGAACATGAACTACTGCTCTGTGATTGCTTTGTTTACAACATAGAATATCTTCTATTTTTTGTATTGCAAATCTGAATGGAGAATTATTTTCGATATTTTTTGATAACTAGAACCAGTTGAGAAATATCGAAGATACAAGGGGAAGTAATCATTAAATTTTGGATATTTCGAGAATGTTAATAAATTCAACATTTCAATTAATATTCATTTTCATTCATTTAGACTTCAAAACAGAAGCACAATCTAATTTTCATGAGAATTCATCTCCAGGAAACTTCCTCATTGTAGGACTATAAAATCATTGTGAGTTCATTCGAAATTGAAATATCATCATGAGTTTAGGGACACTGAGCTGAATAATTAATGAACTTTAAACATCTCGAAAAATGGGTTTTGTACTATACGTTATGCAATAAAAATTAATTGAATCAGCATTTTGGTTACTATACTTGGACACAGAGTATCATCGTTATTCAGTCTTATATATACATGCTTCAAGAATAAAATAAAGCAAACCAAATCGAAAAATGAGCCTCACTTTGAAACAGCAATTTGTGACTTTTTGTTTTTGGAATAAAAAAATATCGACTAGGATGTCACAAAGTGAGGAGTACGCGTTCGATATAAAATATGGAGATATTTGATAACAAAGATATATAGTCTAGTAAATCTATTTTTCGAGTCTAACATTGGCATGTAATACCGTATTATATTAGTTGGAAGGGTTGCAGAGGTTAGAGCATTTGAAAGATATTAGACAACATTTACACCCGACCTGAACCCCATGACTTTTTTAGCCGACAATCGAAATTCAGAGGTTTTTGTTAGACCAATTCATCCACTAGACTATGACGATGAGTTGAAACAACGTTACAATTGTAGAATATCATACAATCTAATCACAATGGTTTGCTAAATTATAACAATCTATTTTCATACGGACATTCTTATCTAACACATCCATAAGAAGCACTTATTAATCATGAATACTTAAACGAGTCTATCGAATCGTGTGTCTAAAACACTGCCCAACACGCTAAACTATACGCACCCTATCATTTTTTGGGTTTTTGCTTTTTTCTAATACTATATTTTTAATTTCAGTATAGGGAAATATATTTTTTTTCGATTTTCGTGTTCTCTGACTTGCAGGAGATTTCCAAGGAGAATCGACAATAAATAATAAAAAGAAAGATCAATGGATGAAAGATAGTCGCAAGCAAATTCTACCAAAATTCTCCTAAGCAAACTTGAATCTATGGACAAGGTGAAGAATGATCATATAATTATTTCACATTACAAGCGACATTTCCTCCGAATACTATACAAAAATGATGCTTCTGATTGCTGTGAGCAAAATGAAATGATATTAAACTTTTATCTATACAAAATGCTTCGTTCAGGTTGTTTTAGATTTATGTCTCATATTGAATGATCAGTATGGATATGATTAATAATTTCTTGTGAAAACATTGAATAATCGAATAACCATTTTGTCGAATGAATTGATTTTTGTCGGAATGTCAGATTGAATTTTGGCATTTATATCATAAAAACCAAGAAGAGTATCACAAAGAATCTAGAGTTATATTGAATGAGCCTATGGTGTACTCAAATGAGATCTATCAATTTTCTAAATCAACATCACTCAAAATATGTAACACTATGCTGATTATATCAAACGAAACGGTATGACATGATTTATATGCATGACATTCTTGTGATATCATTCGAGAATATTGTGACATTGAAAACAAATAGATTTCATTGCCCTTAGCGACTGAATGAAGCACTTCATGGACACATTTGGTATGGCACTTTTGAGGACATTTCAGAGACATTTGTAGTGCAGTTTTTACAATGAACCACATTCATGATTGCTTCTGAATTGAACTCAAATGTCATTTGATACAGTTTTTGAATCTAACGAAAATGTCACCTGTAAATTTGAGCATTTTGAAAATCACAAAACCAGACAAGGAATCAACAAACTAGTTCAAGCAAGGTATTGGGTAGAAAATAGAATTAATCCACCCCCATAATTTTCAATACCGATTCAGGATCCATTTTTCTCAATGAGCTAACCGGTTGAACCAAATTCGGAACCCTGAGAAATAATGACCTGACCCTACTTCGAATTGTCCACTCCTACAAATTTCTAACGATCCTGAAATTCTGATATTATTTGATAAAAATCAAACCAACTAGAGCTTACGAACTGTTGAGGAGTCTATTTATGCGAAACATACTGACGCAGAACAAATGTGTAGCATCCCCCCTCTCTATTTGAAACATGAAATGGAATTGTGAATATGAGTCTGTATTTAGAGAGAAAACAACTTCGAATTCATATTCATTCATAGATGAAGTATCCAAAAACCTGCAAACCAAATTCAATATTAGGAAATACAATGTTCTTTCCCTTCTAATGAATTACTTAGTTACTTTGGCATTGCGGAGTTATCTGGAAATTCATCGATATAGTTTCATCGGCAAAATGGTATTCAATACTATAGGGTGTTATATCTGGATTTCGAAAGTTGCTAGCATTACCGAATGCCCGGGATCTGTGAAAAACATTTTTTACCATGTAAAGATGACTTATGAAACGATATAAAAAGTACGACTTCATTATTGAGAGATACATGGTTGTTTCGTTTTAAAAAATCACCAGCTATGTTCTCAATTCATAAATATATCAAAAGCAAATGAAACCATGAATCTCAGCATTCATTTCCGCTATCGATTTAATGTATCAAATAGAGACTGACGGTGGTAACTAGCACAACAACTCATTCCTCCAATTATTTGGAACTAGATGGCGGATTACGCCCAGCTATTTTTCATCGCCTCGAATGAAATACAGGAAATTAGTTGAAAGCGTAAAAAAAACTTACGTGACGCTGTCGTCGAGCATTTGGAACGTTTTTGTTATGCATTCAATACGCTTTCTTCGCGCATTATTGAAAACCTAACCCTATTATCGCTTGGCGCTCTTTCGCTCCAGCTCCGAATTATTGAAGGAGTGATCCAGTACCTTTGTTGTTGTACATTGACCTTATACAAGACAGTGGCGACAATATGCCCATTATTTGCCTCCTAATGGCGGTGGGCGGTGGCGGTGAGTGCGCCAATATTTGATTTTGTAGCTCCATCATCAGAAAGCATTTTTGAGATGCATTGATGCAAGCGTTTTATGTGTCAATTCTAGAAGGAAAATACCATATAAAAGGTGATATTATGAGCACATGATTATTTTCAAGCTGAAAATATAAATAGAAAAATATGTATACATATACAACTCGATTTCTGAAAGAAAGGAACTTTAGTTGATATAAAATGACTTATTTCAAGAAGATAGAAACAACATGATATAATTGAATGATTAATCGCATGATCAATGTAAACACAAAGTGAGCTAACGAAAAGTTTATCTCCTAATGGCGTTAGCCAATCAAAACGCTGTCGCCACTGTCTTGCATTAAGTCATTGTATGTTGTTGTATGTACTGTGGGTGGGTTACTGTACCTCGAATCGAACGAATGATAAAAAATGAGAAAGGGGAGGTGGATATGCAAAGAAGCCCTTCGAGCAGGGTTGCCAACTTAGTGTGAACTAGAACTGCTGGTTTTAGGTTTTGTCTTGTGACAAAAAAAAATGCATTCGATTTGTGTTTTTTTTTTGGTGGATTTCTTTTCAAGCGATGGTGAACCCAATAGTTCTTCTTATGATGATTCATATCAGTAGCTGAATTACCATTTGCCAGTTGTCTGGAAACATCATACTATACAGTGTTTTGTTTGAGAATCGAAACCACCAGAAAAAAACACCAAAGTTCAAGAAATTTCCCCTTCCTAGTTATTTTGTATAACATATCTAACAACTTCGTTGACAATCCTGCGGCTCCAAGTAGAGATCAAGCTTCACCCCGAATCAAAATAAAGCTGAGGGCGTAACGAACGATAGGTAGAAGCAAAAAACCTTGTCGACCCGCCGATTAACCCGCACGTCGAGAACCACCGGACCGCCTCACGGTCCTTCTACGCCCTGTAGATGTAGGAGGCGGTATTGGGGGGCGTGGGCGACGGCGACGAGGAGGGCGGCGAGGGGGAGCTCGACGAGCCGCTGCTGGTGGGCAGCGCGCTGTGCCCCGTCGGGCGCGGGGCGCGGGTGGCGGCGCGCGGCCGCCCCAGGCTCCGTCCCTCGTCACCGCCGCCGCCGTCTCAGAGGTAGACCTTCTTGACGCTGCGCGTCGTCGCGAAGCCGTCGCCGGTGCCGCCGACGCCGCCGACGCCGCCGCCGCGGCGGTAGTTGTTCTCGCCCTGCAACAACTAGAGGCGAACACGAGAGAATTAATTTTCATTCCAACAATTGTATTGTTTATATATACACAAATGACATTAAGAGAACAAAATCACTTCATCACTATACGAAAAAAAGCAAAAACTTGATATTACACTCGAATATTTTTGCATGTTCAATCAATACTTGATAAAAAATTGCAACATCTAAATTGTGAGGTGTAATGCTAGATTGATAATAATTTTGATATATATGTATACATCTATTCCAATCCTTGATGTAAGTTACTTATTTCGTGAGGTTTTCTTGGTTTATTCAATAGAAATTTATATTTGAATTCATATTTTGTAAGTATTCTGAAAAAAACTTATTATTTTCATTATGTTCTTGTATGTTGCTTTTATTCTAATTTATCTTTTCATCCAATGAAGTGAAATTAAAATTTGTCAAAGGAAATAAATCAATGAACATATTTAAAATGATATCTTCTTCACATAGGTGTTGTTCAAATCAAAATGTTGATAATTTCTCTGACAATGTAAATTCCTTGATTCCTTGATTTTTATATGAATTTTTGAACCAATGGAACTAGAATGTTGTTCCATATTTATAGATTTTTGTTTTCGAGTTAAATACAGTTGATCTTGTTTCTTGTATTATAGCAATTATTGATTATATTCGTAAATGTTCCATACCAAAATATTTGTGACATAATCAAGCAAAAATCCTAATGAAACATACGTCAGAAATCATCAACTTCATTACATATTCGATGCAAAAATGCAAAATATTCGTATAATCGGTTCATCGATCATTCATTTGTTCCAAATAGAGGATTAGTCTGACAAAACAATTGAACAGTGGGTCTATTTTTTTTCTCTGATGCGGTTGTATCGGGAATATGGGACATCATGATCCAAAAGTATAGTATGCATTTCGTGCGTTCATAGAAATTCTCCTCAACGTGATTCTCGATGTTCAGATTAGATGTTAATTGTACACTTATCATGTGATCCATATTGTTTTGATTTTTGTTTTGACCTCAGGATACCGAATTTCATAATGAATAGAGGTGGAAATCTGGGTAGCCATATTAGCCAATTGGCTATTCCTCATCTCAGACAGGATACTTTTTATACCTTCATTATTCATACAATTGACGAGAACTTCCAACTTTTTTTTTATGAGCAAATAATTTTCTGGAATCCGATGGCAATTTTTTATTCAATTATAAAACATTCCCATTCATCAAGACCCATAACAACTAGTTCATTGTTCTGATATCTCGAAGAAGGTGGAACCACCTGCCTCATTGATTATTAGTAAGATAAATTCAGCCTTCGAGAATAATTTTATTTATTTTTGACTCACTGAATGTATAAAAAGTTCCCTGAATGAGGAATGGAAGGCTGATTTGCTATGCTATCTACGATAGTCTGAAGAAAGGAGTTGATTTCTGCCACTTTTTCTCAGATAACCTTCTCAATGTTCAGTTGCATTCATTTTATTATGCTGAAAAACTGAACTTTGACTTAAATGAATGGTTTCCTAAACAGAAATGGCACACAATCAGCAATATGGCAAGTAACAAATTCCACACACGACTGACTTGATAAAGGATTTTTATGGACCTTGAAAAAGCTTCTAACACTTATGTCAAATGACCTATCTTATGAATATTCAGGGATCTTATTACAAAAACAAATTCAACAGAATGCCTGTAATATATATGACACCCCAAAAATTAACTATTTATTCTCTAGGCCTCTACCATCTACCATCATCAATAGAAAGATAAAATCAAATTTCGTAGTCACAAGTAGTTTCCAGATTCATAATCATCATACTAGAGAATATGACTTGTTGCATCTCGATATAACAAATTCTAGAAATTGGCCAGAAATAATTTTCGCACGATGCGATTTTGATAATAATGAAAATCCTAATGAACTTTCAATTCCCGGTAGAAGGTTGATGTTCCATAGGAATCAAATTCGCATCACAGAGTTGTTTACGATCCTGTTTTTTTTTGAGGAAAATGTAAGGTGCTTCTCTATAAGTCTCAGATAAATTTGCGAAGGCTTGTGTACCCCTTATATTTTTCTTGGTGTTTATTGTTTCATAATAGTTAGCACTGTAATGTTAGAATTTTTGAATCTTTTCTCACATACCTCTTGCCACTTGATGAGTTATTCTAGCCTCATTTCCTTAACGTCGAATGAATTCTTTTTTTTTTTTGACTAACTTCAAGAGCATACATACTTCTGCAGGATATGTGGAGATATCCCAGTGTTGCAATGAAGGTAGTAGCGTCCGACTTGAGATATTTTAAAATATCTTAGTGTTGCTCTGGAGGCAATACGGAATATCGAATTTTCCAATGCCTAGATATGTAGAGGTATTATCTATCAAATATCAATATATCTCAGTATTTCATTATGTCTGAACCTCCACAAGGTTCCATATTAGCAAGATATCTCAAATTTGAATTTTTTCAAGATATTGAATTAGAGCGGTGATATGTAAATTCATTAATGATCTTATACCAGTCATTTCTGTCTTTTTATTCATGATATTTCCATTTGAGATTTATCAAATTGTAATTTCAGGCTCAGTTAATAGATATATTAATATATTCGCGGTGGTCGAGAGTGTCAAGGCACTCGTTCGAATTTAAGCTATAAATCGCTACCACGGCGACCTGGGTTCGAATCCCAGCGTAGACATGGAGTGTATGTATGCCTCCCTAACCCCGCTCAAGTTCCGACTTTTGGGGCACTGGTTCCACCCAACGAGGGAGTGCAATTGTAAAATAAAAAATTCGGGTTCCCGAGGTCGAAATACGTGTACGGATCGCACGGTGAGCGCGAAATTACCTTTCAGAGAATCGCCCCGACTACCACAACCTAAAACTGCAGTCACAAGTATTCCCTGCCGTTTACCTGGTGCGAGCGCAGCGTGCCGAAGTTGTCTCTGCCGCGATAGTTGTCTCTGCCGTTGTAGGCGGCGTCGGTCTGGAACTGGAAGAGCGTCTCGGCGGCGTTGTTCTGGTGCGCTCCCAGCGCGCGCAGCGTGTTCTTGGGCGAGTGCAGCTTGGGCGGCGGCTGCGGCACCAGCACCGGCTCAGCGTACGTCACCTCCTCTTGCGGCAGGAGCTTCGGTTCCGCTGCTATCCGGCTGCAAGGGCAGAAATCATTAGGCAGGGTGTTTTATCCATATATAAGATGATGCTTGTTGAAAGTTACATAGGACAAACGGAACGTTACATAATAAAGAGAATGGAAGAACACCAACGAGATTTGAAGAAAAGAGATGGCCTAAAAAATCCAACATCTCTTGCATAGCACGATCAGAAAACAAATCACAATTTTGACTTTCGAAAGATGATGAAGATGAACATCTTCAAATATGATTCGGCCAACTATACACCCGATTCCCTTCAGAAGTCATTCGAGTGTCGTATTAGATGGCAAACAAAACCATTGACAGAAAACGTATTCAATTCAATGTTGTTTAATGGGCTATAGTATTTCTGACGACAAAAAAACCTAAATCACTAATGTAAGTCTACCAAAAATTCTTCCTCAAGACTGTATTCTTTAGAAAATTTGAGCTGGTATAATAGCAGATTTGATGGATATTCCACTGAAAAATTCAATAGCTGTTTTCTATTCTGCAAGTTGAAGAAAGAAATATCACATAGAAATTCATGTTTCTTTATATTACAGAACAGAAAAAAATCCAGGAAGGTATACGTCTCAATACATTTCATCTCATTTTTTGTAACTTATTCGATATAATATTCTCTGTGCGACTTCAACACATGAAAAATTCAGACTTTCACAGTTTCTCACCTATTCATATTCTGACGTTGTTCGAAATATTCATACTCTGTGTCTGGATAAGGCAGGTTGTCGTCTTCGTCCTTGTGACATTTCCTGCCACACAAATAACCGGCAAAGAATCCTATGACTAATGCTGTCACAGACGCGGCTACCACAGCCATGATGAGAGTTTCCACGGAGTACTGATTGGGAAGAGCATCGGCAGCAGTCACTGCAGGACCTGAAATGTGAAGCGATTTATTTTCTACGGTAATTTTAGAAACAATAGTTATCCTTGCTAACTCAACAAGAGACACTGGATGATATTTTCTTTATTGACAATTTATTTTAGATCTCGAAATAGTTAAATTTTGTGGCACCAAGGCCTGATAACCAATAAACAAAAGAGGGATTCTTTATCGGTTCCCTCTCTTGTGATTTTTTTTGTCATTGTAAATCACTTTTCTGTTTCGTCAATTCAGTGCTTCTGTAAGAATGATATTGTCAAGTTGTAAACTCCTATAAATTGGCAAATCCTTTTACTTTTCGTTCTTGCAACGTTTGGCTTTGGCAAAATCATTGGCTTTGGTTTGAAATATAATTCTTCAAATCCAACAAAATCTTGTAAGAAATTTTTACTGAATCATCAATTCCTAACTTTTTTCCAATGATAAAACATAAATATAACGATCACATACAGCAAGTTACGTTACATCGACGTCGGCGGATATAACGATATAACAGTATGTAGGGGACACCCTGTATACCTTGAGATAAAGTGTGAATGAATTGCATCAACAGAAAAAATAGCTATAAGCGCATCGATGTTTGAATTATCAAGGGCTAACAGCATTTGAGCCAGTTCATAATTTATAGTATTTTTTTATTTTATATTCAAAGAATGTTCATGAACAACCCTGTATTCCAAAACAACCCCTGAATTCGACATCCATTTATTTTCAATAATGAATGTAGTTGGGAAACAATACTACAGATACATATCGAAGTTAGATTGTATGATCACTGCCAGGTATATTTGAAAATGAATAATAAAATGAGTCTTTACATACAAGTCTGCTATCAAGATATGTATAATTCAATATCAGGCAGTCATAAAAACATTCCTTGGACGTACGGACCTACATGAATTCTATTTCCCATCATTAAATATGGAATAGTTATTGAGCATTACTACCAGAAAAACTACTCGGTAGGTACGTCGTTTTATGACATTCCAGTTTAACGACGGTATTTTAGAGATCGCTTTGGCAAAGTGCTAATAACATTGCAGTTTCATTCAATATGTCCCTCTACTCAGGATGGCAACTCGTTTTCAAAGATAAAAATAGAAATTAAAACAATCATTTCAATATATTTGTAGCAACGATTAATGATCTGCCCCAAGGTGTCACTGTGCTTGAAATTTAACCTTCAGATACCTAAAAGAGAAATTCTCTATTTGTCAGAGACACCTTGTCATTAAAAAATTTGTCATCACTTATATTATTATAAGCTAATGATATCATTGTTATTATTAGCTGGAGATATCCTTACTGAAGATGGACAACTAATGGCCGATCGGAGTAATATTAGGATCATAGGAAAAGAAGACAACAACCAAAAACGAAAAATCAAAGAATCTGTTTGCAATCTTCTGACCAGAGATAATAATGTTGCTTTTTGTTCAGTTGAAATGGATACAACTTGGCATCCACTTGTTGAAACTGAATATGAAAATTGGAATGAATTCAATACCAATTAATGGAGAAACACCTGGTAACCAGAGTTCTTCTTTCTGACAATATTCCAAATAATTCAATAAAACAAGGTGTCACTGGCAAATCAGGCAAGGTTGAATTTCAAATGCAGTGTCATTTAATGATTATTATAATTTCTTTTTCAATTTTTAGAATCGAGGAGTGAAAATTCCAGAAAATCTAGAAAATATCAATACACTACCTCCTCGATTCACCTACACACAGTATAATCAATATGAATTTTCAAAGCTCAATTTGGTGTCGTGAAATAACTCCCAGATCCTTAATATCAGATACATACCTTTTCCAAATGGGAACCTTTCAAATTTCAATCGAATATCAGGTTCTGAATCCTAGAAAAAGTTAATGCTGAAATATCACCAGATTCCATAAATAATAGTAGTGGTATGTAACATGTTACAAATATGTTACACTGCACAGCAACTGATGAATAAATGTTCAATTCCTCGGTACAATTCAATTACACATAGCATTGGAGGTCAAAAGACAAGTTCCGCTCTTCCACTCAACCAACCCGAATCTAGTCTAAACCAATCGACTCACCGCTGCTCTCGTACGGCTTATCCTGCACGATATTGATGACCTGCCCCTCGGGCTTATCGCCGCCCGGCGATCGGTCCGCGTCGGTGTACTTGGGCAGCGTCGAGCTGAGCCCGCCCACCGAGCCGGCGTCCTTGCCGAGCCGCTGCGGCGGGCAGGCGGCGTGCTCGCCCGTCGCGACGCTCTGGAAGAAGTAGCTCTCTTCGCCCCACCGGCCGGCGCCCCTCGACCTGCACTTGCCCTGCACCTTGTCCCAGGCGCAGTACGGGTCCTGCAGGGCGACGCATTCGCTGAAGAGGAAAAGAAAGAATATCATCATCAAGTATAAGGAATATTCAGAGATATGTTATTATATGTTCTCTACTAGATCGAGCTCAGAGAGACAGAGGAATCGAAACGATCATTGGAAAATCAGCTGACTGTTGGGAAATGGAAACTTAATAGCGAAGATTCGGTCTGTAAGATTATAGCATAACTATCAAGACTGATTGATATTTCAGTCTTTGGCTTCCTGCTGAGAACACCAGCTCCTAGTCTTTCTGGGGCTTTTATAAAGTATTCAGTTTCTGGGAAGTGAATAGTCTCTCTCATTTAACTTTAATCGGAAAGAGGGCTTCAATCAATCAATCAATCGAAAATATGATTTATTGTCTAAGAAAAAGTACTTATTGACGAAGCGTTAAACTAAACTATATAAATGAGTTACATAATAAGTAAATAGATGTTAAATACTATAATTATAAATATTGGTTTAACAAAAAAAAAGAAGGTAATAAATATAAGAGAATTCATAAAATCACATCACATCACAATATATAATGCTACAAACACATCAAAATGATGAAACTTTCTAAATGGTTACAATCTATATCACCATGTGTCACTATTATATTCTTGTAGGCAATAGTATGCTTTCGTACACAATATATCTTCAACTGCCTTCCGGAATTTTGTCAAGTCAGACATTTGCTTCAAATTAATTGGCAAATGATTGAACATTTTTTTTACTTTCAAACATCAATGAATTTTTTGTTGAAGAAGATTTTGGAATCGGCAGAGGTATGTTGTTGTTTTGACGTGTCTCGTATGTTCTAGGTCTTATTATATTTTGTTGTTTCTTTTTCATCAAACATACAAATTCAAGTATGAAGATGCTGCACAAAGTTAATATTTTGTGAAGCTGGAAAAGAGGTTTGCAGTGATCGGAGTTTTTAACTCCGCACAAATAGCGTATTGCTATTTTTTGCATTACAAAAACTGAACTAAACAGTTGTTGGCAGCAGAAGCCCCAAAAAGGAATGCCATATCGCAAATGCGACTCCACCAATGCAAAATAAGATGCTTTAGCAATCGAAAACCCAAGTTTCTTCCTAATTATTCGGACAGCGAAACAACCGCTTGCTAGTTTTTTGTTCGAGGCATCACACCAATTCTTTACTTTTTCTAAATCGAACGATATTATGTTTTTCAGTGCATCTATGTCGTTCCCGTGCCACAATATAGTTGTATCGTCAGCAAACATTGTAAACTTCTCTGATATCTCTTTGTAAGACTTTTTTACATGTATTTTTGTAGAATGCATGTCCATGACCATCCCGAGGATTCCATCCATAATATCACAAATTGGAGTGGACTTGCAGAAGAACATTAAAACAAAGCCTCAATAGTGTTTATTCAGATTACTTTGTCATCGTCTCAGTCTTAGTCTCAGTCTTCAGTTTTTGTCTTTATGTAATAATGTCATGACTATTTACACATTTTCAATTTCGAGATTTCGACTAAGACCATAATCGAACTTATTTGGTTCATTTGTATAGAGAAGAGAAGAGACTATGGATTGTATATTGTTGAGGTGTATTTTTTAGCGTTATGAACAAAACCATCCATGTATAATAATAAGTAATAAGCTAATAAGTATATAGATAATTTCTTGCAACCAACGCTCACAAAGGTTTTCCCTTGTTTGCAAATTTTTTTGACGAGCTAGAAGTGACGATGGATCGACTGAGTCGAATAGATAGAAGAAATAGATAATGTTGAAACATTTTTTGTTACTTCAAAATGAAAATTCCTCTTCTTGAGGAACAGACCGGAAGATCATATTCAGAAAAATTATTAGTGAGATACAGTTTGGGTGATGAAAGATTATTTTTATCTGGCCTTTGATGATTAACTTACCTACAACTGGATATCTTATTGCTATCACATCTATGCACTTTCAGAGATTGCACCTCGGTATCAGATACGACGGCCAATCTGGCTTCGTCTTTGCCGCCATTGGCACCTTTCATTATTTTGATTCCTCGCACTGGCACGTGGCTTGGAAACACTTGGATTTCTTCAACGACCACCGTTCTGACTCCGTGCCTGGTGTCGGCTGATAAACCGTTCACGGCTTTGATTACTTTGCCATTATCTGAGAAACGAAATGATATGAATAAAAAGGATATGATTCAAGGAATTGTGAATCAAGATATTACTCATCATATCAATGTCACAGAAGAACAACTGAAGTATTTTATACAATACTACTTGCTTGAAAATAAACTTACCAGTTCCGATGAATAGAACGTCGTAGGTTTTTCCTCCTGGTACTTTCACTTGGGGATCGACTGCGATTTGAGTGAATCGGTAACTGAAATGCAAAATAAACCATTATTTTCAAGTATTGTGACATTTAAAAGACTAAAATTGGTCATGGTCGGGTTGTTTGTGAGGAAAAATGTTTTTGATTAACTGAATTTATCACAAGACAAACTTTTGACACCTCGAGACGTATTTACTGTGTTTTGAAGTGATTCATTAGTCATTTTGAGTTTATCATAGGGCTGCAAAATTGTGCAGTTATTTTGGTATCTTGAGTAGCTACTAGGGATAAAATCCTCCGTCAAGAAACAAGTAACAAGAAACAGAGCACGTTGCACTTGTCTACGAAACATTTTCTGGGCTCCTGTTTCCGAAACGCCATAGCTGCATCATTTCATATAAATACATGGGTTCATTTTTTGAGATTTTCTCTCCTCGTTTCTAGAAAAATACAGTAGAAGTAATTGAAAATTATTTCAATATATTTGTAGTGAGGACAGATTTTGTGATCTGCCCCAAAATGTCACTGCGCTTGAAATTAAACCTTCAGATACCTAAAAGAGAAATTCTTTATTTGTCACTGACACCTTGTTTTTGGAGAATTTTGAAGTGCAGATATATTCAATCAGAATAAAACTTCTACTTATCTTGGTGGACGTTTCGGGAACGAATCTACTCCCGTTCTCAACACAATCAAAATATTTTTCTCTTCGCAAAATGTTTTCAATATGTTGTCGGTTTTGCCACTGGAAAGTGACAGTTTGGTAAACAAACAAAACCGAGAAATGAAGAACAATCATCAAAAAATTGTATTTACAGTATACCATGTGTTTTTGGAAAATATTATACCGGTGAAACCAGCAGGCCTTTATCAGTAAGGATGAAAGAGCATAAGAACAATATAAAGAAAAGATATACTGACAAATCAAAATTCGCTGAACATATTCTTACTGAAAATGGACAACATATGGCCGATTGGGGTAATATTAAGATCACAGGAAAAGAAGACAACAACCAAAAACGGAAAATCAAAGAGTCTGCTTGCATTCTCCTGAACGGAGACAATAATATTGATTCTTGTTCAGTTGATATTGATAGAACTTGGCACCCACTGAAAATTGAATATGAAAATGGAGAATTCAATATCAATTAATGGAAACACCTTATAATCAGAATTCCTCCGTCTACCAAATTGTCACTTTTCAGTGTCAAAATCGAAAACATTGAAAAATTTTGCGAAGAGAAAAATATTTTAATTGTGTTGAGAACGGGAGCAGATTCGTTCCAGAAACGTCCACCAAGATAAGTAGAAGTTTTATTCTTATTAAATACATTCATATTTCCAAATTTTTCGAAAACAAGGTATCACTGACAAATAGAGAATTTCCCTTTTAGGTATCTGAAGGTTTAATTTCAAGCGCAGTGACATTTTGGGACAGATCACAAAATCTGTCCTCACTACAAATATATTGAAATAATTTTGAATAATTTCTACTTTATTTTCTAGAAACGAGGAGAGAAAATCCCACAAAAAGCTAGAAAATGAATGTACCACTTCCTCGAAAAACTTACAGCCAGTAAGTTCATGGGTTATTCGATATTGAAACGAGTTGCATGTTGCAGGAAATTCGTTATAGATATACAAATGAGATATATGTGCATGTGTTAGGCTGTTCAACAAGACCGAAAGTGTACCGAAACGGTACACTTTCAGCCTAATGCGCGGTGACACCGCCGGTTGAACTCACTGAAAGCTGGTCCTCACGACGATCGGCTCGCCGAAGAAGCTCGGCACGCTCTCGTCCATCAGCGCGTGCGTCTTGATGAAGTTGAGCGTGAGATCGGGCAGCGTGCGGCTGTCGTTGTGGCACTGGCCGGGGCGCGGGTCCGGCACCTTGCCGCCGGCCACCGGCAGCCAGTTGGCGTTCAGCGCCTGCTGCTCCTTGAAGCTGCCGTCGAAGGCGTCGGCGACGGCGCGCAGACTGAACGCGCACACCGCGCTGCCCGAGATGCTGTTGGGCGGCGTCGTGAACGTGCCGTAGACGAGTTGGGCGTCGGTGTCGCCGTACTTGCCGTCGATCAGCTCCGTGGTGGATTCTTGGAGAGGAGAAAGGATATGTTAGATATTAGAAATGGTCTCACAGTTGAACGTCGTCGTTCCGAATGAGTGGAACTTTTGCTGCTCTGACGTTCGAAAGCTGAAATTGTGCTTTATCCATACCGAAGATATGTTATTATATTATTATGTCCATATGTTATTATACAGGGTGAGTCAAAAATGTGTACCGAGCTTTCTGGGGGTGATAGACCATTGAAAAATAAGAGTTTGATGAATAAACTCGTGGCCCAAAATGCATATAAAGGGAGATATATCCTTCCAAAGTTGATAAAATTGAAATAATTTCTCCGCATAACTTCTGAACGATGAAAGCCACCCGATTGAAATTTTGTGCATGAATGTATGTTGTCAAAATACATTTTTTCGTCACAATTCCACATTTCTGATATTGTTATAAAGGGTGTTTTCAGAGGGTGAGTCATGATTTTTTGTAGAAAACTTTTTTCCCTGCATTATTTTCGGTGAAAAAACAAGAGCATTTGATGGAGCGAAGAAAATTACATGAAAAAGGTACTCTTTTTCAAATACAAAAAATTGAGCCGTTCGTGAGATATTTGAGTTTTTGTAGTTACATGATATCAGCAGATTGATTTTATTCATCGCGAGATTCATCGGTAACAATATTTTAGCAGGCCATGATGAATAATTTTGTTCTCAATTTTGACGTTCATGTCATCAACATTCGAGTCAACATTGTTGTAGTCGATTTGTTCGTGTGGTTTTTCTGTGTCATTTATCACTGCGATTATCAACTGAGATTTTAAGAAATATGGCAGGTTATTCGTTCTCTGAACAAACTGATATGCTTCTAATGCTTGGCGAGTGCTTCGGAAATGCAAATGCTGCTGAAATATCGTCAAACCGATGAATCTCGCGATGAATAAAATCAATCTGCTGATATCATGTAACTACAAAAACTCAAATATCTCACGAACGGCTCAATTTTTTGTATTTAAATAAGAGTACCTTTTTCATGTAATTTCCTTCGCTCCATCATATGCTCCTGTCCCATACAACATACAACATATGGATATCCGATGGATGTACATGGGCCACCAACCCGGTCGTACATAAGATATACTTCATGAACGTCAACAAATAAAAAAAGAATCTGGTATCACGAGAATCTCATCCCGCGACATTTCGATCAACAGACTGATGACTAATGCCTCTACCCCTCAGGCTATCTCACTTGCTGAAGAAATCTTATCCTAACAAGTATTCGGGGTGTCTCATATAGTTTCCAGAAAATATGAAACAGTAAAATATACTGGCCAGTACCCAGCCAACTATCGGGTTGTATAGAGAAACACGACACTCTCAGTTATTTTCATTCGAATCGAAGTTCATTCATCCATACATATTCGCGCTTTAACTCTACTTTATACATTTCTAGTTCGCTCTGAGTTAGAGTACGCTACTTTGATTTGGTACCCTTTCTATAATATACATAAAGATACTTTAGAAAATGTGCAAATGCGTTTTCTAAAATTTCTTGCACTGAGATCTGATGGCGTGTACCCAGCTAGAGGAACTGACCATTCCACATGAGGTGGTTCGCAATCATGATGTTATGTCGGGCAGTGTATGTATGTTCCGAAGAGGGACGAAGAGAGACGGGGGTATGATCGAGTCGCCGGTTGATATGAAATTGCGGCAGTCTGGCTAAAGCGCCTGTCGTTGAGGCATAGCCGGCATGGCTATGCCTTATTAGTTACGAGTCTCATTGTAAATTTGTTTGCAATACAGTTGTTGTTCATGGTGCGACGTAACATTTATTCTCTCCAGAACCCATTTAATCCTGAGAAAAAGGGCATCTAGTGCACACACTACTACAAAGATTCAGTCTGCTTTCTCTAGAACAACGTAGAATTTCATCAAGCATCATTACGTTATATAAAATTTTGCATGGTCTCATTGATGTACCCTCAATACTAGAACAAATCAATTTCAATGTACCTCAAGCTACAACACGTAGACAGATCACCTTCTACACTCCGTTTACCAGATCCAATCTTGGGAAGGTGTCTCCCATGAATTTGATGTGGGAAAATTATGATTCGCACTGCAGTCAATCCGATATCAATTTCGATCCACTGAGGATATTTTTAGCCAAAATTGAACAATTTAGTACTTTGTCATCATTTTGCATAATACAAATCTGTCAGCTTTTTTATGTTTTGGGCTTTGAGTGGCCTTTATTTACTCACTATTACTGAATTGTTATAATTATATATTGTCCTGTAAATGGATTTATCTGTTGGGCAATAAATTCGTTTTTTCTTTTCTTTTCTTCTTTTTATAAAACAAAAAATGGTAAATAATTCTAGTTCGTTCAGCCGGATCACGTCAAAGAAGAATTTCAAAACTTTTTCGAAATGTTTTCCTGTTCAGCCTATGGCTATGCAATAGGTTGAAAAAAGATCAGAAATACAGTCTGTCCAAGATAAGGTTACACAGCATGGGGATCTCGGAAACGGTAGGAGATACGGAGTCTGTTAAATGGGGAAAAAGTTGCGCATTCGGAGGCTCATACCAACAGCCTTCGAAAATTTCCAAAATTGTTTTTAGTTTTTCAGTTATATCGAAGAAAGTGAATTTTTAGAATATCTATTTTATTTTTTTTCTCCGTTATTATTAGAGATACAGAAAAACTGAATATACTTTTTCATAGCAACTTTTGATGACGTTGAACGAGGTGATACCGATTTTTCTATGCGACGTTTCGTATTCGTAGAACCATTATCAACTTTTGTTTTTTAAATACGGCCCTGATAATTCTTCCACAGATTCTGAAAGCTTATTTTATTCTGAATTCAACCATGTATTATACAAGGTGGTTTGAATGTGTTTCGAACTATTTTTAGCCATCATCAATGTTTTTTTCGAAATTACAAAGGAAAAATGTCATCAGTTCCACTTATTTTGAAGGAAAATTAGTCAACACACTAATACCTTATCAACTCGTTCCAATTGATAGGCTTATAGGGATAATTAGTTCGAAAAATCTAATTATGACAGGCTCCTTCGGAAAAATACGAATACAATTTTTTCTCAATGTTTTTAACTGGAGTATAATTTCTTCATAATCACTCACTATTCTGCAAAAATTGAATTTTCGTTGTTTCAATAGTTTTTCCAATTGCAATCATGAAATAATTCATTTCATCAAATCGATCAATGAAGAATACGACGATATTATGCTATGTACAGCTTGGAAAATCTAGCTGTGCCTCTGAGATGCTCGAGAAAGTGCGAGCGAGAAACGAATAACTAGTCCATCAATGTTTGACACTAAATGATCAGAAATAAGTGGAACTGATGGCATTTTTCCTTTGGAATTTCGAAAAAAAACACTGATGATGGCTAAAAATAGGTCGAAACACATTCAAACCACCTTGTTTAATACATGGTTGAATTCAGAATAAAAAAAGCTTTCAGAATCTGTGAAATAATTATCAGGACCGTATTTAAAAAACAAAAGTTGATGATGGTTCTACGAATACGAAACGTCGCATAGAAAAATCGGTATCACCTCGTTGAACGTCATCAAAAGTTGCAATGAAAAAGTATTTTCAGTTTTTCTGTATCTCTAATAATAACGGAGAAAAAAAATAAAATAGATATTCCAAAAATTCACTTTTTTCGATATAACTGAAAAACTAAAAACAATTTTGGAAATTTTCGAAGGCTGTTGGTTTGAGCCTCCGAATGCGCAACTTTTTCCCCATTTAACAGACTCCGTATCTCCTACCGTTTCCGAGATCCCCATGCTGTGCAACCTTATCTTGGACAGACTGTATATCATTTCATAGGTAAGTTATCGAAAAATGTTGAAGAAATTCCAAATGGACCCTGATTCGCGCCTAGAGGAAGGTGGAGGAATCCAACCAATGATAACAGTAAACGAGAGAGAGGCGACCAGCAGTGATCAGCTGACCGTTGGCAAAATTGCACCTTCCTTTGTTGCACATCCAGACGAATCGATAGCTTTTTCTTTTTCTTATGTTCGTTTAGAAGCTACCAATAAGCCGATGATTCAAGGGTGCAGCTAGTAGTATACAATATCTTTGCTTGTAACGCTCACCTCTCATATTGATAGACTCCACATCCGTCACAACTTAATAATTTACAAACCAAAACAACAAATTTCGGCTCAACAAGGCTCCTATACATATCTCGTTTTCAGATCTCTCGCGTCTCTTTGTTATGGTCTTCTAAATTCCTCCATCTCTCTAAACTCGATGTAGTAGAGAATATATAATAACATATCTTTGGTTACAACTAACAGCAAAGGAATGCATGAAACATATCATTTCCGAAACCGAACTGCCGTGAAGTACGAAAACTTTTCTCGCTATTTCTCGCAAAATTAATCTCAGACTTGCCACATTCCGTTAGTTGTACATTCGAGCCGCGATCCCGATGATGCAACCGGAATCTCCTTTCCTACTTTCCTCTCAGATTGGTCTATTATTCGACGGTGAAAGTGGAACGCACAGCGCGAAACTTCGCCAATTGAGATACATCATTTGTTTGCTCTCGCCCGAGCCGCCCGTTCCTCAAGTGTGGAACTTTCCGTGGAAAAATATGAGGCCGAGATCCCTTTGCTCGTTCATTACCGTGCATTCGAGTGCACAATCATCAGTTTAATTAGTACCCATTTTTGAGAGGCAGCGCCGAGTTTCGTCGGAAGTTCGGTCGGGAGAGGGATTTTCTGCTGGAGATTACAGCGAAATTTTAACAGCACGAGAAGAGGATTGAATACTTGATGCAGAAGCAAACTTCGGACTTTTGCGCCACAAGAAAGTTCATTATCATAGGTACGCTCTACTGACCTCAACAACTGACGTCCAACTGAAATCACCTTGGTAATTATGTTTTCGTATAAAAACATCATGTAACAAGCTTCATTTTTTTGACTCGCAATAGTGCAGCACTATCAAAAACCCATTAAAAATGGTGACATAATCGCCAGAACTATTCCACACATCCAAATTTCTCAGAGAGACCAATAAGGATGACTTTTATCCTCATCTCTCAATATAGACGGATGAAAAAGTTTCTTTCATTTTGCTATGGGGGATAAATATGAATGATTGATGAAGATTTGTAGCCGGTCCGATCCCAATATCACAATTAAATATTTCACAATGATATGAAATGGTTCGTAAACACAGAATCATAGCAAAGTAACGGATATTGTTGGAGATGTACTATATAGCTTTCTGCATAATTATTTCGCTAAAAGATTAATAATACATCAACATACGTTCAAACTTTAACGATATAGATGGAAGAAAAAATTAAAATTGTCAATATGAATCAGTTACTAACATCGAAATGGTCCTCGCATCAATATATATATTATTTCTTATTCAATGTTCACTGCCGTTCGAAATTTTGTGGTCACAAAAAAATATCTTCGTTAAATTTCTACTGATACATAATATATAAATATATAATGAATCGTATTCATGTATAGATCAAGAATTCACAGGCGAGGTTTTTTTCTGATGCCTTGCCATTGGAGATAATTCAAGAGTATTGTTGTCTCTGTCAGAAACTATGAATGTGACAAATATATAAAATACATACGTATCCATATCCATATTTATCCCCGTTACAAAAACTCATATAAGTGGTTTCTTCCTTCTCCGAACAAATGATATATCAATGAACTCGCTACAGGCTTCTCTTTCAAATTTCATAAGAATTTACAGGGTGTGTCATTAGAAATAAAAAAGTTGACAAGAATTTCGGAAAAACTGAAAACGTGGCAATATTGGCGATAACATTTTCGAATCCTGACGGCTACCGAGATATTCACTTGGTTCCATACTTTTGCTCATTACCTCATACATGGAGCTCCATTGAAACAGTTGTTCACGTGTCAGATTATTCTTTCTCTTTTTTTTTCTCTCTTTTCTTATGCAGATGTGTCCATCTCCATTCACTAGTATGATCAATCATCTAGTTTGACTCAGTCTATTTTGTATCTAAACAGTAATTCGAAATTAGATGTTCATTTTTCCATCCTGTAATTGGCTTCAGCTGTTGGATGGTGTATGAATAAAATAAAAATACAATAAAATGAAATGAAATGAAGAGAAATATGTCATTGGCCGATATAATTTCTATTTTATTAAAACTATTGAAAATACGAAACTGTTGCATTTATTATTTTTTGATAACTTTCGCAATATTCCCTATAGGCGGAGTGCATAGACCAGAAAGACATTCATATTTTCAAATGAAGAGTATACGAACGTCATTTTGGGCCACGAGCAAGTTGGTTAGGATGACGTAAAACGTTCCACATCCGGCCCCTCTTTATGGATATCCAGAAAGTATCACGAAGTCACGTCGCAGGTCCGAAGACTGCGCTGCAGCCTCCGACTGTGATTAAGTTATACGATCTTAGTCGTTAATTCAGTTAGATGAATTGCAAAGAGATGCTTCGCGATCTTTCACTTGATCTCGGCACGTCGGAGGAATTTAAATTTTCATTTATTATGACCGGGCTTGCCGAGGTAGATTTATAAGCTGTCGGCGTTCGGAAAATAATTTCCCTGGCTTTTTCAACTCCTGATATATATCATTCCTCTTTATTACGAGGATAACTGATGAAGAATATACTTTTTTCCAAAGAGAACTCTCATGGTACGGAAATGATTCTGTGAAGAAATTGTTGAGGGCGTAGCCGAATTCAATCCTCTTCCGAGGAATATTAGGAGTCTCTGGCTGGAGCAATGGATACCTCCAAAGCATTTTTCAAAACTTCATCATGGTTTGTCGCTCCAAATATCTCTCTTATTATCGAGTTTTCTTCTAATTGCAACACTCTATGTGGTGGTAGATGCGGTCTCATCAGATACTAACTTTGGATGTGACCTCCTGTCCAGTCCATAACTTTAGGGATGATAGTACATTCCATACCGCCTATTCCTCTAGAGCCTAGAGCCTAAATCATTCGATAAAGCCAGAGGTGATGGAGGCAAGTCCATCTAGTAGAGTTCAATGTCCAATATGATGGTATTAGGTACCACTAGTCGTCAATAACCACTTGGTATGAACAACCAACAGCGCTTTCTCATGGGACGATCACCTGAGGTCCATTGCGAGAACAAACTTCGCTTTCTATTCCGTGCGAAGGAATACTTTACACCCCAGCAACTGTTAATATGTTTGGAACTCAGCTCCCAAACATACGCTGAAGCTCTTAGATACTCAAAGGAGATCTTGTTCATTATGCCACCACGAGCAATTCCAGCAAGACAGACTAGACAAGCTCAGGATAGTCACCCCTACATGCTCGAGACCTGCCGAAATTCGCTCTACC
The DNA here is from genome assembly GCA_963576655.1 of Gastrophysa polygoni. Classification (NCBI taxonomy): domain Eukaryota; kingdom Metazoa; phylum Arthropoda; class Insecta; order Coleoptera; family Chrysomelidae; genus Gastrophysa; species Gastrophysa polygoni. The sequence goes on from OY755087.1 coordinate 23,791,842, forward strand.
AACCATCATTTATCAACACAACGGTAATGTAAGACTGTGCTATATTTTCGTGAAGACTTTCAGTTTAGCTGATTGATCAGACGCCCATTAGCGACATAAGGAAACACTTTGTTACTCCTCTGGAAGTGGTTATCGATCTTTTTTTACTGAACCAATCGTTCATTTTCGGAAAAAATCATCGTGAGGTGGTTCGCGATCATGATGTTATGTCGGGCAGTGTATGTATGTTCCGAAGAGGGACGAAAAGAGACGGGGGATGATCGAGTCGCCGGTTGAGATGAAATCGCGGCAGTCTGGCTAAAGCGCTCGTCGTTGAGGCATAGCCGGCACGATATTTTTATGAGTTACGAGCCTCATGGTAAATTTGTTCGCAATACAGTTGTTGTTCATGGTGTGACGTATTATTCATTCTCTCCAGAACCCATTTAATCCTGAGAAAAAGGGCATCTAGTGCATTTGGCGCTCAACTAGAGGCGAGAGTTTTGATTTGGAGAGAAAAGAAGTGTGGTTTGTTACTGTGAAGTTCGTGGAAGAAGTTGGCGAGTTATTCACAGACGGCGGTATCATTTCATCATTTGTGTTGGTGAGGATACGAAGAAATCGTACACACATTCGTCGTAGTCATCACATCAGTCTTCATAGCATTAGAGGCGAAGTTATCGCCTTAGCGACAGTGGAAATTTCCATCCTGTAGCGGCCTGCGCTGTGTGCATTTGCCGCGCAATTCAGCTTCAGCCGGCTTTGCGGCATCGCCTAGAAACAGCGAGGAGGGCGTTCAGCGACCTTGGACAGCCCGCCGAGGCGAGCTTACGTTATACACTGCTCGTCGTGGATTAGGTACCTTAGGGTGCATGCCGGTAAGACTGTTCTGATAGCATTTTTGAATTGGGGTATAACCCAAACGTGGACAGCAGAGAAACCATGAGATTGGGAGTCCACACTGAACGAGAATTTTAAGATAATTGTGTAAATATTTCGAGACTTATTCCGCTGTGAGTGAAATTAGGACGTATTTAGGATTTCTGGCAAACTGTGTGTCTTCATTCATTTTTATATACCTATTTAGTTTAGATATCTAGCTTTATAAGAGATAAACGGCTTGGATATGAGTTCAAGTAAAGGAAAAAAAAGTAAAGATAATTCTGATCAGTCTGTAACCGGTAAGGGCGATTTAGAGGAGATGATTCATGAATTGGCAAAGGGAATGGTAGCATTAAAAGAGACAGTTGGGAATTTAGCTACGAATATAGAGCATATAGATAGGAGAACAAAAGCGGATACATGTTCCGAATCTGATATACCACTTTCAAAATTAGCTAAGGAGATAATTTCACCGGTTGTTAAGGATAGATCATATATATTAAACTGGAAGGAACTGGGGGGTAACAATATTGTATTCTACCCTAATGCAAAGTTGCATCCGATGGCATTTTTGAGAAAAATCAATAAGATTTTCTTGGAGGCGGGTGTGCCGGAGGATTGTAAAATGGATCTGGCAGTGGCGTGCTTGAGAGGCACTGCGGCAGATTGGGCACTAGTAAAGGAAAGTAGTTTGTTAACGTATGAGCACTTTCAAAAGGCTTTTCAGGAGCGCTTCTGGAGCATTGATAAACAACGGGAGTTGTTTTTGAACTTAAATTATGGTAGATTTGAGGCGGGTAACAGAGCTGAATATTTTTTGAGTTGGGTTAGCCAAGCGGGATTTCTTTCAGAAAAAATTCCAACCCCGAAATTGATTGACATGATAGCAAGACATTTCCCGGCGGACATTCAGAGGGGAATCATAACGAACGGATTTTCAACTTTTGACGCGGTCGAGGATTTTCTCCAAAAAATTGATAGTACTTATCAGCACGGTGCAACTCAAGGTTCCAATCGCGGTTCTGATCGTAACATGGGAAGAAGTAATATAAATAGTAGATATACTCCTAGAGATACTCCTATTGTTAGGCAGCAACCAAATCCATCTTCAATTGCTCGCAATAATGAAAATAATGAACGGGCTAATATTAATTATATTACTCATTTCAATCGGGATGTCGAGGATCTTTTAACCGACTCTGATGATAGTGAGACAGGGGACAATGAATTAGTGGCACCTACAATTATTGTATCAGTGGCGGCGCAAGAATTCGAAACGTTGCTAGATAGTGGGTCCGATGTATGTGCCGTATCCGATAATTTTTACCAGAGGTTGAAAAATGAAAGTTTTGATATACCTATTTTACCGGTCACGAATGTCTCCATTGCCGTCGCTGTGGGGGGTAGTACCCAAAGAGTTAAAAACCAGATTTTGTTGCCTGTTAGTATTGCCGGTCAGGATATAGATATCACTTGTCTAGTAGTACCACGGTTGAATTGCGAGATTATATTAGGAGCCAATTGGCTAGTTAAATATCGTACCGTGATAGATTTCGATAAGTCTTTATTGCATCTCCGAGTCGATGATAAAAGTTTGACAACGGATATAAAATTCAAAGTGAATAAAGTTGACATTCATATAAACATATGTAAAAATAATGTTCACAACCCATCAGATACTGATAGTACGGCGAATATTGTGGAAGGCCCTCCAGTGGCGCTACATAAATATTCGGATAACGATTTACAGGTTGCCGCGAATAAAGCGTGCGCAGATGAGGTGTACAAAGAGAAATTATTAGATATTTTGAGAGACAATCAAGTCGTTTTTTCCGAAGGCCCAGGATGTGTGAAAGGATATTTTCACGAAATTGAATTGATCAATTACGATGCATTTAATGCACCGATGTATCCAGTGCCATTCAAGTATAGGGATGAAGTATCATCGCAAGTAAATGAGATGTTGGCCTGGGGTATAATCAAAAGAGAGAAAACTGAATATATTTCACCGTTGGTATGCGTGACGAAAAAAGATGGAAGCGTACGCGTGTGCTTAGATGCTCGATTTTTAAATAGTCGAATGAAAAAAGATTTTATTAATCCTCCGAACCCGAACGAGCTCTTAGGTAATTTTAAACGAGGACAGGTACTTAGTACTATTGATCTGGCATCAGCGTACTGGCAAATTAAAATAAAAAAGGATCATACCAAATATGTTGGGTTTATTTATGATGGTGAGTCATATACATTCAACAGGTTGCCCTTTGGACTGAGCACATCCATGGCAAGCCTTATTAGGTGTTTGAACATAGTTCTGGGAGATACCTGTCATAATTTTGTATGTGTGTATGTAGATGATCTTTTGGTATACTCCGAAAATATTGAGAGTCATCTTCACCATTTGAGTTTAATTTTTGAGAAATTGAAATCGGCAGGACTTACAATAAAATTGCGGAAATCTCAGTTTATCCGCGAGGAAGTTTTATTTTTGGGGCATGTCATTTCTCCTCAGGGAATTCGTATTGACCCTAAAAGAATGGACTGCATTTTAAACTTTCCTACACCGCGAAATTTGAGGGAGTTAAGGGGATTTTTAGGCCTTGTAAATTACGAACAAAGGTTCTGCTCTCATTACGCGGAGCTTACCATTTCATTATTGAAATTGTTGAAAAAGGGCGAAAGATGGCGATGGGATGAAGAGCAAAGAAATGCATTTTTGTCTATTAAGGAGGCCTATTTGAAGGTCACTTTGGTTGCTCACCCGATTGCAGACCGAAGTTTTTATGTTCAGTGTGATAGCTCAGACTATGCGCTGGGGGGTAGTCTATTTCAGTTATCCGAGCTCAATGAAAAGGAGGTAATCGCGTACACTAGTGCCACATTCAAGGGTAGTCAACTGAACTATACCACGACGGAGAAGGAGGCGCTGGCGGTCATGCATTGCTTACGGCAGTGGCGTACCTTGATTTTGGGGCGCGATTTGGTGATATTATCAGACCACAAGTCTTTGACATTTTTGTTGTCCTGCAAATTGCGCTCGGCAAGATTATCCCGCTGGATAATGTATATCCAAGAGTTCGATTTTCGTATTATCCATTGTAAAGGAACTGAAAACGTGACAGCTGACATTATATCGCGATTCCCGGTAAGGAGTCATATCGTTCATCCGCAAAAATCGAATGAAGTCAACATATCTCTAGTGAGATTAACCGATGACTTCAAGGAATTAAGGAAACAGTTTAAAACGCTACGAGCCGATCAACTTAATGAAGAGTGGATCAAGGGAAAGATCGAGTCACTAGAAAATTTAGGGAACCAAGCAAAGATTTTAGATGAAAAGGAGGTCAAAATAACTGATTGGTTCATCGTACATGAAGGCTTATTGTTTAAAAGAGGGACTAGTGACTGCAAGGGTTTCAAATTATGTGTACCACGTAGTCAGATTAAAGATATTGTTCTAGCGCACCATAGAGGGATGGGACATTTCGGTAAAATTAAAACTTATTACCACATGCGGCAAAGTTTTTACTGGCCGAAGATGCCGAAACACGTCAGGCAGATAATCGCTGCCTGCGATCTTTGTCAGAAGGCTAAGTGCTCACCCACTAGTCGAGGTTTGTCGAATTCTATTATTGTTGAAAGGCCAGGAAACCTAGTATGTGTGGACCTAATAGGACCGTTGCCTGAGGGGCGGGGTCGAGTGACACAACTTCTAGTGGTGGTCGATGCATTCTCGAAATTTGTCAAGTTGTATTCGTTGCGCAGGGCTACTGCTAGCTCTATTTTGAACCGACTCGAAAAACACTATTTCGTTACGGTTCAAAAGCCGAAATGCATCTTATCAGATAATGGGTCTCAGTTCACAAGTCGCCTATGGAAGGATAGGCTAACCGAACTCGATATCAAAATCAAACTAATATCCGTATACTTCCCTCAGGGTAATATAACTGAGCGCTATAATAAAGAAATTGGACGAATGCTTCGTTCATATTGTTTCGAAAAGCACGCGGGATGGGCCAACATGTTGACTTTTGTGGAGAATTGCTTGAATAATATCGTAAATTTAAGCACTGGCTATACCGCGAATTATTTGCAGACGGGTGAGATGCTACCCAACCCGATTCAAAAATATTTGAATTTTCCAACCGAACCTACGGTAAATAAGCCCTTGGAAAGTATCTGGGAGATTGCTTACGATAATTTGCGCACTCGTGCTCAGAAGCGTGCTGATAAGGTGAATTTGAAGGTTCATCCAATTCGTTTTAACGTCGGCGATCGAGTATTGGTACGTACTCACTATCAGTCGTCTGCGAATGACAAAACTATAAAAAAATTCTTCCTGTTATATGAGGGTCCATTTTACATCATTCGGCAGGCCGGCCCAAATTCATATGTTATAGGCGATGAAGAGGGTAGGGAGTTGTCTAAACAGAACATTGTGCATTTGAAGTTGTATAAAACTCCTCCGAGTGATTTTTAGATCTTGATGTTATATTGTATTTTATTATATTGTAGTTGCTTATTTTATTTTCAAAATATTTTCTGTATTGTAACCTAAATAGCCGTAAGTTGTACTTTTATTTAGTTAGGGGGGTGATGAGGTGGTTCGCGATCATGATGTTATGTCGGGCAGTGTATGTATGTTCCGAAGAGGGACGAAAAGAGACGGGGGATGATCGAGTCGCCGGTTGAGATGAAATCGCGGCAGTCTGGCTAAAGCGCTCGTCGTTGAGGCATAGCCGGCACGATATTTTTATGAGTTACGAGCCTCATGGTAAATTTGTTCGCAATACAGTTGTTGTTCATGGTGTGACGTATTATTCATTCTCTCCAGAACCCATTTAATCCTGAGAAAAAGGGCATCTAGTGCAATCGATTTATTTAAATGAGGTTTTCGACATCACTTGTAAGGTTTGAAACCAAAACCAAAAAAGATAATAAAATAGGAAAGACGTTTGAAATCTAAATAGTTCATATTTGAATCTAATTTTTAAAATATCCAAAAGACGTGTTGTCCTGTTTTGGTTTATTTAACTTTTGTTATCGATACATTGTAAATTACATTTTCACAGTGGAAACTCCTATTATTGTGAGTATTATACCAAATTATTGATGACTCTTCCTGTGATTCACATTCATGCTGTGATTATTGCTTCAACTATAATTTCAATTACTTCATACCAATAAAAAGTTGGAGCACGAGAACATAATCATTATCTTACAATTGGAATTTCCATTTTCAATCTCCGCGATACTGTTTGAACACTCGGAAATATCATGTATAACTCATATGATACCTCGTTAACGTCCTCTTTTCTCTTAATCAACTGTGGAAAATGCGGAGGCATGTCTCGCTGAAACACGTGATCGGCTCATGAAAAACGTTCCGGGCGATAGACTATTCATAGAAATTTCAAACGGCCACAATGGCAAAGGGCACAAAGCCGAACCGTACTTAAAATTTAATGCCGATCCTCTTTCTTCCCCTCTCTGTCTCCCTCCAATGCAGTGGCGGCTCGTGGAAACTTGAGAGACGAAAATAATGAGTATCAAAAATAACACATTCTCTGAAATCTTGTCTTAGTAATTGAATTCTAGATCTCAGCATACCCGCAATGCTTAGAAATGAATCTAATTAACTCGAAATTTCATGTTTGATTATGGTTATGTCGAAGTGGCATGTGTGAATGGCCCCACGAAAATTTGGCATTTCATCAATCAATAATAGTTTGCTTGAAACTCATGATTTGAATCCATCATGAGTGAATACCTCATGTTCATGTTCATCAAGTTAAAATCAAGATTATCATTATGCAAATATTGCCAAAGTCCTCTATTGAAAATTCAATATAGTAACATGATTCGTTCATGTCTTCTACCTTAATTATTGAAACACGCGAACATTATCAATTGAGCGTCAATCTGATGAAAAGTCGTTCGAATTGATCCAACGATGTAGTGAAAATGAATTATCGCGTTTCACTAGTATTCGTAAGATATTAGTAGATAATTTCATCAACAATGAAATTAATTGTTGTTGGTTTCAATCTGAGGTATTCAGGAAACAATCGAAATATATGATTCGGCATGGAAAATAGTTGAATGCACAATAAATTGATAAAAACACGAAACCGCCAAGCGTAAGCAAAATCACGCTGATGTTTATTTCGACAGTTTGATCGATTCAGGTGTTGGGGTATAATTTATGGATAAACGTCTGTGGGCGTTTCGTGCTCCGTTCACAAGATTTGTCGTTGAATACCAACAGATGGCGTTGTGGTAGGGAGGGAATGACGAGATCACAAGAAAACTTCGCAAGGTGCAGTAAGAGTCGTTAAGAAAATTCATAGCATAGGCAATAATAATAATTATAGCTAATGATGATGAAAAAATTAATAATGAAATTTGGCGAATGTTCGTCGACCCTGTGGAGCCGACACTGCTCTTATGCTTCCCACTCTTGCATGAATCGTGCAAACAGGCATACAACATTGAAGCAATTTGTCCGTTTTGCATGCGCAGCTATAAACCCACCATAAACTAAACGGATTACTATAATAAGTACGGAATGTGAAAAGAGTCATTTTTCGCGATAGCCATCAAGAATGGCTTTCTCAACTCTGCGAATTATGAGCACTCGACGGCGTCTATCCTAAAAATTTAATAGATCATGCTCAATGAAAAAGTTTCATGTTTATATCCGAGCGTGACCGATGCTTTTACTAGCACACTTCGTAGTTCCTCGAACGGAGAAGTTCTTACTCGGTTTATTGCTTCCGAGACAATGGATTTGTTCGGAAAATAGGTAACGAGAGCTCGAATTATCCTCGAATGTTGGTCCTGCGCCAAATTAAACTACGACGAATGCAATTTCCACCGACAATAAACCACTACCAAAAAAATATATAACGGGTGACCCAGGAGATCTTCCTCCTGGGAGACAGGAAGGAATCTCCCTGTAACTTTCTTTGCAGAAGGAATTTAAAGTAATACTTGACACCTTCTGATGAAAACTTACATTTCATCACTGAACAAGTGGTATCATCTTATGACAATCTGTATATTTTTTTCATGATTAAATTTCGCGTCGAATTCCCTAACAAACTCTGTGAGAAAATTAAATTGATGGATCATTAGCTTGAAAATTAATTTTTCATTTGTATTTTTATTTGTCATAATTCTAGCTACCATGATACATCATCGAATGAAACTGGCTGTAAGTTGAAACAAAACAAACATGGGGGTGCAATTTGAAGAACAAAAGTAAGCGGTGGTTTCTTGGGGGTTGTTTGCCAGGGGTGGATTTTGATATGCTGCATGAACGAGCTCATGGTCTCCTTCGACACGTTTTTCTTTCCAATTTTCTTTTCTGCAAATAACTGAAATATCTGCTAGCCTAAAAGCTCTGGGACACCCGGTGATCAGCTGACTGTTGGAAAAATTTCTCCTTTCTTTGTTGCACTTCCAAACGAATCGACAGCTCTTTCTTTTTCTTATGTTCGTTTCGATGATGCTCATGAGTCGATGGAGCAAAGGTACATCTAGTAGAGTACATTTAATATGATATCTTCTGTTTCTACCCGTTTGACTACGAAACAATCAGTACAGGATTATTTGTATCTGCCTATTTGCAATACCCGATGTTCTATCAGCTAAAGTTTCCCTTGACAAGTTCTCTCCGACCGATAGTTCTATTACTTACGTATTTCGTTGAAGGAGAACGGGAATTCGCCGGTGACGGAACAATTCAATCTGGACTTTAAAAAGGACGTCCATCGATTTCGGAATCGGTGTGGGCCTCCACGGTCGTTCTTGCATACACGAGCCACACGAGAATAGACAGCCTGTGGAATAATATAACTTTGATCATCAATATCTCGGTGGGATAATATTTTATAGGATACAGAATGATGATGCAGTTTTTTTGAGTTCTCTGTTAGACTGTTGAAATGAACAGAAAGTGCTTCGAAATTCAATTTTTCATTCAATCAGGATTCGAAAATAGAGTTGAGTATAGTAGATTGTACAAGAATGAAAAATAACTATTGAAAATAGAGAATACAAGGTACACGAAATAAAAAGATACAGACACTAATAAAAGTGTCAAAAGTAGTATTACTAGCAAAAATATTGAAAGAAGTATGGCTAATATAAGTAATAAGACTAATGAAAGTTATCAATATCAATGGATTCAATTGTTGGTGGTGCAGAGAGACATGTAGAAGGACACCGTTCATTATGGATCCTGGTTGAAGTTCACATATCTTGTTCTCAACTTGAATATCGAATAAATTTTCATTCGATCAGGATTCGAAAATATCTTGTCCTCAACTTGAATATCGAATAAAAAGACATAAAGTCGTGTCCCAACTAAAACGTCCGCCTCTGTGAAAATCCAACCGCTAGATCGAATGACTTGAAATTTGGTCGCTCGAAGAGAAGCCATAATACATAAGAAAGGTAATATGTATATGTATATGTATATGTAGTCTCAAAAAGTCGTCTTGAGTAGTCTGTGAAAGCTGATTTAAACCGGTCAGGGTTAATATATGATAAACCACATCAGTGCTTAGCATTTACAGACGACATTTTTATAGTGACAAAAACGATGTACAAAACACTGGTGCAGTCATTGATGGTGTTTTGTTTCGTCAAAAACGCCATTTTCCGCTATAATGGCCTAATAGTTATGAAACTCCCCAGAAGATGGTGACATTTTTACAGATTTCTGTACAAATAGTTGATGTTTCGAGATTGTAATTATGTAGTTCGATCTAAAATTGAGAAGTAACCTGAATAACTACTTCTGAATCAACATTTTTATGACACTGATTGTGCAATTATCAATAATACTGATTTTGCTGTCATTTTTGTACCGCCATCTAACAACTAACATATGAGTGATTTTCTCCAGAAGTTTTGGTTGAAGAAGTTAGATAGGCAAATAGGCAGAATAGCTTCAACAGTGTTCTGTACATCGTTGTGACAAGAAAAGAAAAAGAGTAAAGGGTTGTAGTGATACGCCTTGACAGAGTGCAAAGACAATGGGGCTGGTAATGAACGAAAAGAAGACGAAGTATATGGAATGGACTAGGATGAAGGAGATCGAAACGATAAATTTGAAATGAAGATTGGAAGAGGAAAAATTTACGGTTTCAAAGAAGCAGAATCGTTTACGTACCGAGGCTCAGAATTCACTAGGAAACCAAATATAAAAGAGAAATACATAACAGAATACTGAAGGGAAATGAATGTATGTATAAGCTGAAGAATGTGCTTGTGAAATATTATCTAGAAGTGCAAAAATAAGAATATACAAATCGGTGACGTGTGACGTCCATCCAAAATGGTTGATTGGGTCGGTTATTTGAGAAAAATAAAATTGGAGACCTCATTTTTCGGACAACCCAAAGAAAATAGTATGGATGCAACAAATTATCGCACTAATTTCTGAGGAGCGACGGACCTACTTATATTCTGAAATCATATTAACATTACCTGCTGATCGAAGCGAAAAACAATTCCTATGACGCTATACAGATCGAAGATATTTTATGGGGTTGAATTTGGGATATCACTTGAATAATAAATTAGACTGACGGTCGTAAAACTTTCCGAATAGCCCTATTTCTATCCTTCTACCCCCATATATCTGTTTCCAAAAACTCTACCTAGGAGAAAAGGAAAAAAGGTTGAACTTCACAAACTTCCCAATCGCAGTCTCATTATCTCCCCTAACAATAGATCATTCTGTTGCAAACAAGGCGAACGAAACATCCCTATTTTATTTCTTGATATTGTTCTATCGGAAGGTGGAAAAACATGTTTTGCAGCTGAATAAAACACTGATTCACATTACTTTCTTATCTGCCCGTAATAATATTCATTACATACTGCCTCAAATTCATCACTGGGAATAACGATGTACAAAACACTGGTGCAGACACTGATGGTGTTTTGTTTCGTCAAAAACGCCATTTTCCGCTATAACAGCCTAGAAGTTATGAAACTCCCCAGAAGATGGTGACATTTTTACAGATTTCTGTACAAATAGTTGACGTTTTGGGATTGTAATTATGTAGTTCGATTTAAAACTGAGAATTAACCTAAATTACTACTTCTGAATCATCATTTTCATAACACTGATTGTGCAATTATCAGTAATACTGATTTTCCCCAGAAGATGGTGACATTTCTACAGATTTCTGTACGAATAGTTGACGTTCTGAGATTGTTATCATGTAGTTCGATCTAAAATTGAGAAGTGGCCTAAATTACTACTTCTGAATCAACATTCTTATAACTTTGTGCAATTATCAATAATACTGATTTTGTTTTCACTTTTGTGTCGCCATCTAACAACTGACATTCAAGTGATTTTCCACCGAAGATTGTGACATTTCTACAGATTTCTGTACGAATAGTTGACGTTCTGAGATTGTTATTATGTAGTTCAATTCAAAACTGAGAAGTAACCTAAATTACTTCTTCTGAATCAACATTTTTATAACACTGATTGTGCAATCATCAATAATACTGATTTTGTTTTCATTTTTGTGTCGCCATCTAACAACTGACACTTGAGTGATTTTCCGCTATAACGAATAAAATGCTGTTATTAAGTTAGTTAGAGTTCTGAAGAAATCAGATAGGCAGAATAACTCAAATAGTTGAACATGATGTGACTGACATGACATGTCTTTGACATTGGCAGAAGAAAAGAATGCAACACACTCGAATTCATTTCATAGAAGATAATTGTTAGAGGTTCTTTTTTTTTCGAAAGAGTTAACATGAAAATCTGAAGAAAGTCGAGGAAATTTATGATTCTCCTTGTATTCTAATGGTTTCCAATAATATTAGTTGAAGTAATATTAAAAAACTCAAAAGCCTTTTCCTTGAATGCGAAAGACGAAGAGAATAATTCTTGTGCAATATTCTCCAGAAACCTGTAGTTTTCGTGAAAGTTCTACAGAAATTGATATGAGCCCGTTTTTCTCTAGAAAACTATGATACACAGAATCTCAAAGCTATCAGCTATACATATTACGTTCCCACCATAATCTCGATCACATCCAAGTCGTGATGTGCGATTCACAACTCTTGTTACGTGATATTCTATTCCGTTAATGGAATGAATCTGAGGATATCAGACCAACCTGGTGCCTAGTCCGTAACATAAATTCTCTCAGGTCTTCCATGCAAACGTCAATCTCGAACGAAAAGCCAAAGTGAAGTATCACCTAACTCCCCGACCAGATCTCCAAAGTTACAAATGCAAGCGTTCACATTTTATTTCTGGTTTTTGCTGTGCCTCGAGCGCCAAAATTTATGTATGCTTCCATTTCTATCGGAAAAGGACAGAGATGGCCTACCTTGCCGCAATTGATGTATTCGACGGCCGTCTCCCTGAAGAAGAAATAAACGAAGTCCCCCTGGGTTATGGATCCGACGAAATCGGGAGCTGTGAAAAAACAAAAGACGTTGATTAAGTCGCCGTATCGCATAACCTAGGTCAGGGATCGGTTGACTGAGAAACAATGAGCGTCTGTGAAAAAAAAAATGACGATGATAGAGACATTCAATGTTAAACAATGTACGAGATTTTATTTGTTCAAAATAAAAGTGTAAGCGCTTGATCAACATATACATGTTTTTCCGAATTAAATGTCTACCATTGATACCATTGTTATTAAAGATACAAAAAAGTCATTCTTAAGCTTTTTTGGGGTTTTCTCTCCTCGTTCATCAGAAGTTATTGAGAATTATTTCAATATATTAGTAGTAGGGACAGATTTTGTGATCTGCCCCAAAATGTCACTGCGCAAATTCACGGGAGAAGGTTCGTAACCGAAACGTCCACTAGATTAGGATAAGATGAGATAAATAAGATTTATTCTCATTAAATAGATTTGTATTTCCAAAAACAAGGTGTCACTGACGAATAGAGAATTTCTCCCTTAGGTATCTGAAGGTTTAATGTCGAGCGCAGTGACATTTTGGGGCAGATCACAAAATCTACCCTTACTACAAATATATTGGAATAATTTTTAATAACTCCTACTTTATTTTTCAGAAACGAGGAGAGAAAATCCCACAAAAAAAGCTGAAAAATGAATGTACCACCTCCTTGGAAAACTTATAGACAGTATTTATACGAAAAATTGATTGAAATTAGCGAAACATTCCTGACACTTCTTGAGATGGAAAAATGATATAGAAATTGAGCAAAATGCCAGCTTACAACAACATTGGGTGAAAGATATTTGAGATCGAGATATTCATGAAAAAGAAACATTTCTTTGAGTTTGTTTATTGAAAATGAATCAAGTTAGAACACATGTTCACATGATCTTTGTGTCTCAAAATCACTCGATCAATCATCTGTTGAACTATTTGTGATACTCAATTAACATATCCATTTTGTATATCCATTTTGGAATATGACACTTAACTAGCGAAATCTGATGGTTACAGATTTACGCAAAACGGCTTCAATCAAGTGGATGGATTGAAGAGCAGCATATATCTAATAATAACTGTCTAATAAATGTCAGTAGATAGTTTATCGAAAATTAAGAAAGAAACATGTAAGCCGTTTTGACCGATAATGAATAGTTTCGACACAAAAAATCCTGAAGTTGAAAAATCTCGATTTTTCACACCCTATATCTCTGTAATCATTCCCGCTAGACCCCAAGTGTGGTGTATCGATGAAATCAGCTCTTCAGTGAGAATTGAAAAATGGAATGAAATACTGGATGATCCATTTGGAATAAGAACGTTGGTATTGGCCACTGTTACATGACATGAAAAAAATGCGTATTCAAAAATACGAATCGACGTGTCCAAGCGTTTTTCCCAACACACCCTCATTTATTTGTTGTCAAATTTATTCCATCTGGCTGTTCCACTTTGTATAATATATATTATTTTTACATAAATGAATAGCAACAGCTTTCAATGATTACTATAATTGTGATATTCTTCGTGCTGCAAAATGTCAGAGACAATAAAATATACTACGCGTCTATCTATAGGGCTAACTGATGTCATTCAATTTTGGAAATTTCAATTCGGCGGAAATAAAAAAAAGAGTAGAATTCAACCGAACCCTTGCGATATCATTATGGAAGACAACAACAGGCAAACAAATACCGTTCGAATGGAAATATCTCGATATGAATCGAGAATAGAGACATATTTCGGTCGAAAACCTCCATTTTCCACGATGCGACGAATCATTGGACCGCGAAACCGACGAGGAAAAACCGCGGCTTATAACTATTTCCAGTATCAGAACAGTACTTCCGGACGAAAATATAAAAAGAAGGGGGGAAACCTCACCGTTGAGGCTCATCGAATCGTATTGTTCAGTCTGCAGCGGCTCCCTGTAGATAATGGGGTCCATTCCGCTGAAATCGGCCACTGTGCCGGTGTACAAGTCTCCGTCTGAAACAAAAGAATCGTTGGTGGCTTTGTATTCTCCGCGGAAGACCGCGATTGGGATTCCGGGAAGGTATCGAATGGCCGCTGAAGACGAATCAACTGATTGTACGTCGCGTGGTATCCTCAGAATAGTTATTTATTTCACAAAAAAAAATAAATGACGAAAAAGGAGCTTCATTTCCCAAAGATTTATTTCTTGTAGGAATGAAACATGATATTTCATCCAACCTCAACCGTAACAATAGTCGAAAACGAACGAACCCGATAGTTTCAGAGACAATGTAATATACAAATGTAAAAAAGAACTTTTTTTTTGTGTGGTTTGTGTGCCACATCAAATATATACATCCTGGTATGTAATCATTAAATCAGACTGATTGAATTTGAAGGATCCAACCACGAAAATTATCAATTCAAGAAATTAACTTCATGACCATTCAATCTTTTGATCAACTTTTCGACTATCAGGTATAATGAATGAGAATGTTCGTGGTGAAAATAGATATTTACGTTACTAGTCCGGTGAGTACTGTAAAAGTTCACCGGACGTGTGACGTATAACATTTAATTTCATACTGTTAAAAAACAAAAATGAACAGTGAAAAATAAAATATTAATCTTTGTTGAAGTGCTACAACAAAAAAATGGGAATGTATCAGCAAGTAGCACCTCCCTAATAAATAATTCATCCAATGGAGCTCCTGGTATCCATATTCATGGGAACGAAAATTTAACGGTTAATATTAATATTAGCAATAAGTAATTTCTGTGTATTGTTTTGCTGTTGAATTTTTAATAAATGTATTCATGCTTTTGGCGCATAACTGAGTTTTCAATATTTACAATCCGGTAAAATTTCATTACGGGATAGTAGCACGTAATGAAATATTACGTGCACCTATCCTGTAAAAGTCTATTTTCCGGATTGAAATCAGGTACGTAAAGGTATGTTCTATGATGCAGTATGAAATAAAAGTAATTTATAGTTTCTGCCCATCTTGTGATGAAGACCATGCCAAACGATTAATTCGACAATAACACTTATTTGATGTCATTACCTTTCTACACAACGTTGAACTTTCGACCATTTCAAATTTATCGTATCGAGAGATCCATCATGAATGAAAATATTTCTTTACATGTATATTGATTTTACAAGAGGCTCGATCTCATTTCATATTCCTATCAAGCTCGATGAGATAACAAAATCTGCCCAAGGACCCGATCTGCATTTTCTCAACGTTTCATCCCGATCACTGAAAAAGCTTTGTGAACTCGTTCACATCGAATTGGGAAAACTAATATCGTTTCAGATTATCGATCGCTTTCCTCCACACAATATAAAGAAAACAAGCTGAGGAAAATACTTCATCAGTTTTCGTGATCGTGAAAAATGTTTGGAAAAAGCATGTAGGATGGATAATATAAAAGAGATCCTCTCAATATCTTTTGAGACATGTCTTTGGATACAATTGAGAGCTTGAATGGAATCATTCAATAAGAGAACTACGAGTTTTTCCATCTGACCCGACAACAGTCAAAGGTGTTCTTCAAAGAGTCTGTCTCTATTGTCAGGGTATTTATAACGTTTGATTGAGAAGAAAACGCGTGAGATGCTTGAACAAATTCACGTCCTTAACACTTTTTTTAATCATCTGAATAATGAATAGAATACTATCTTTTCCTTGATCAGTTTCATGTTGAGTTTCTGATCTATTGATATCATCTTGAAATCAGAAATCATCCAATGTCCTGTTTTTCACCAGCGTAGTGAAAATCCTCAAAAAGTTTGAGATTGCACTTCTAATGTGTGAGCTGGAGGTTGGAGGAAGAGGAAGGTATCGATTCACTTTCTCTTGAATATTAATCAATATTTCTTGGATACAATTCTTGAATATTTCGGTATCTTTCTAGGGTTGATGGTAGGATTTCATGAGTATCAAGACAGATTCCACTAGGCAGGGAATTTCACAAATTTACCTAGTTCTACTTGTGAATGCTTGGTAGAAGTTCGACAGGTATCGAGCCTGGTGACAATTTAGGGGTGACCAGCCTGAGCTCGTCTTGTGTGTCCACCTGGAATCGCTCCATATATCAGAAAAAAATAGGAAATTTCCGATGTACAACGACTCTGGAAATATCTATGGAAACAGGGAAATCGCTCACCATCTCTACGATGTTCTAGAGAGGTTAATGCATTCGTGAGCGTCGTATCACCGACTGGAATAGAATCTAATAGCTTCAGTCTACACAGAGAAAAAATCTAGTTCCCCTTTAAAAATCCCTAGTTAGTATATATAGGCATAACCATATTCTCAAGACAAATTTTAATGAAGTATTGTTCGCAATGGACCTCATATGGTTATACCATGAGATACCCCTGCTGGTGGTGATATCGAGCATAGATATTGACGACTTCATCGGAATCGAGGTAAGCCTGACATCATCATATTGGACATTGCATAATCCCACTTGCATTGAATCTCTCGAACCCAATGACCTCTACTAGATTTCCAAATTCCCATTCCAAAATTATCTGCTACTATCGTCCGCAAAGATATGGACCGAGCAGGAGGCACCATCCGACAGATACGTTGCAGCTCCTTGTGGAACACTGCTATTGTGTGGAGCATTGATAATCATTGTCGATGGCGCGCCCTATATCCGTACAGGAAAACGTGACAGCCTCGAGTTGTTTGCGTCGATCCGGCCCTGCTAACCGAATTAACACCGTTCCGTGTTCTCTCGCGAAATTTCCAGTCTCACAATTCAATTTCCCGTGTACGGCGAATCAGCGAACGCCCCACCTGATGACACCTTTTCTGCATCCAGGACGCCCGACAAATGGGTTCAACTTACAAGCACGCGCTTCCCAATTAATAATGGATCACGGGAAATTGGATTTTTTTTCTGCTAGACGTTGTTGCCAAGCTGAGTGGTTGGTTCTTTTCCATCTCGAAGGTTACGCACGTGAAATTTGGAACAAATTTGTTGAAATCTCGATATGGCCATTGCTCAGAAACATCGACTTTCTTCTTTAGTTGCGCATTTTTTGGTCTACGATACCTCATTCTGATAATACCTTCAAAAAGAACGCATTTTTCTGTGCATGGACGTTATATTTTTTTAATTTTACATAACCGTTTGTTCGAGAAATACAAGGGATTTCATTCACGATAATGTTTCTGAAAAAATGACAACAGGATCAAAATAAATCTACAAACTATTGAATAAAGTGCTCGATTTTTCTTTGATCAATTTATTTATTTCCAGTTTGGGATACAAACAGGTGAAACGCATACAAGCATCCACTAATACTAACAATAATTATAGATATTACGGTGATCTTAGAGGTACAGGAATGAACTGAATTGTATCCATTATAATATTATGAATTAAAAATATGTCTTACAGTTATTTTGAAAGAATTGAATGTCATGGAGAATATATCTGAATTATTACAATATTTGTTGAAAGAGTAACGCATTCTAGTGATTGGATAATTTTTTCCCAAATTCGTATTGTAACTAGGACTAGTAAGTAATCGTCTATTTCTAGTATATCTCTGAAGATTATGATAAAAAGTCATAGACACTAAATTAGGAGAATCGTAACAATTTTTTATTATTTTGTACATAACGAGTGAATCCGTAATTATCCGTTGTTGTTCGAGAAGTTGTATATTATAAAGAGGACGAATTTCAATAATGCCAACAGTTATATAAAACCTTTGTAATTTTGAAGTGGAGAAACCTTACGAATTTATTTTGGTCTTTCTAATCGTAATTTATAAATATTTTAATGTGGGTTCCATACTACACTGGCGAAATTTAGTTTGCTGTGAACAAAAGCATGATAAATAGATTTATTAATATATACGTGAACACTTCGATAATATAATATGGACTGGCAGACAAGGATTTTAGGATTATTTTTGTGAGGATACCTCAAGACGAAAGTTTACATCAACAGATCAACTATTATTGATGAAGTAAAAGAGAAAATTATGATCATCAATTCAATCAACGCTGCTATACCCTCACTATTGTTTTGCAAGAAATTCAACATCGCCTTGCTGAATGGTCCAGAGGGAAATGGCTTGCAATTGAAGACTGAATTTGATAATTAATTATGAATGAAATCTCTTTCATTCCTAGAAACGGTTATGGAACTCGAAAAAAATTCACAGAAAGATGCATTCTGTTCGAAGAGAATTTCAATATGCGGTATTTCTATTAGGAAAAAATGAAGATGACGTGATGACGTCTTCAAAAATATGAGTAGCCCAGAAAATGCGCAGCTCAAGAAGAAAATCGAGGTGTTTGAACTTCTTTCCCAATGGCCATATCATTGGTACCATACATATGTATTAGTAAAAAAGTAATAACACAGACAGAACAAAAAACATAAATTTGTCAATGAACAATAAGCAAACAACAGAAAAGTAATATTGGATAGTTAGTATATACAATTATACCAATACTGGAATCAATGAATCAGCATGAAGGTACATGTGGTCAATATCATATTTCGAAAGGAGTTTTCAAAAACTCCTCAGTTGCCATATAGATCGACGACTTCATGGTTTCTAGAGTCTCCTAGCTCTGAAATTCGTTTCCGGAGAGCTCCTTGTTTGTTGTTCCTCTGCGTTCAGATTGAGTAAATCTTCGTGTAAGTGAATATTTTCGTTCACGATAAGGCCCGATGTGAGCGAGTTTGTACCTCTTCCAGCATCATCAATCACTCCCGCACATTAAGGTCGCCTTCCAAGTGCAGCACACTAAATCCACACAATCCCTGTACACGGAACGTTATTTCCCATCGAGATACTACAACGTAAATATTCACTCGAGGTGGAACTAGGTCACGATGGAAGGAGTCGCAGGTATCGACGATATGATTTTTGCTGATGGGAGTTGTTCTTATCTTCGGGTCACCAAAGATACCATGGACATATTGTGGTATCCTGTACTTTTATTCTAACAAATTCAGTGATTTAGAGCTCTGTACTGGTCTATAGTGCTTTTACTATACCAACCAGTATACTTTGAAGTCAGCTCAGGTGATAGTATCCAGTGGTAGTACTTCCATATAGTTCTCTAGCTAATGCAGAAGTGCCACGCAGGGATCTAATCTAGGACCTCTACTGTTCGTTCTAATTATCAATGATCTACCGTCATTTATTAGGTATGCCTGCTGATGCAGATGATGTCAAAATATAAGTGCATAGGAACGATGCGAGACTCTGTGTGATGCTACAAAAAGACATCAATAGCTTTACAGAGTGGAGTTAAGACAATAAATTAGACTTCAGTAAAAAAATACTATATTTTACCAATAATTCTTCCGAAAAATTTTATTGATTTCGAATATCAGATGGACAGTGACGTGTTAGCACGAAAATCCAAGAACAAGGATTTGGGAGTAAGTTATGACAACGTTTTTACATATACAAATCATATCTCTGAAATTGTTGAGCATGCAAACCGCATGTTACCTTTTCTGATCAGACGAACTCACAGCTTCAATAACGTCGATCCCATGGAATCACTTTATTACATCTTGGTAAGACCTAGAATCGACTTTGCTTCTGTCGTATGGTCAGGAGAGCAATCACAATCGAGAAAGGAATGGACAAATAATACCAAATGAATTTCTTAGATACTTATATTGAAAAACACGCGTGGTTTTACTATGATATAGTTCGCACAATACAACCACAGAGCGAATCCAAGATTTTATCTTTGGAACAAAGAAGGAACCTGGTAGCAAGCACATTCGGAATTTCATCATTGATTCTATTTAATGTTTCGTCTCGTCGAATTCGTTAAACAATACCATTCAACATTTCGTTATTCATCTCACGTTGCTTAGCAACCATTTTGTGAGTAGCCAACAATGTTGATGGAATTTTGAAGGCAGATGGACTTACTGATTCTCACGAACTAATCCCTACACATTCAATATAAGCAACCTTCCATCATGAATGGTTGATACATTTCGAGTGTCATAGAACTTAGATTATAACACGCTTTCGTTTCGTTCTTTATTGTTAATATCGAATTATGACTGAGTGATTGATTTGTTTATTCGTATAATTTCTCATTGGTTTTCCTGTTACAGGAAAACCTATACAGTTATCTACAGTTATAGAGTATGAGCGAGGAAACAGTTCTGATATTATGGAAGTGTATATACATTTTTTTTTTGTAAAAGTTGACACACGTAAATAGGCTATTCAGCCTATTTGAATGAATGAAAAATGTTTCAATAGTGCGCAGGAGTTGAAGAAGGAGAAGGAGAAACACCTTGAACATATTTTTCCATGTACCAAATCGTTTTCTAGGTCTAGTCAATCATGGCCTCGTTGCACCAACTTGGGTCTAATCAATGGGCTAAAGTCACGCAAACCTTTAATGATGTTTATTAGGGTTGACGGGGTTGATCTTGTCGCATGGAATGAAAAATATTAAATTCCAAAAACACGCCATTCAGATTGAAGAAAATTATAGAGGGTTATATGATTAGTTCATTCAGATATTCAATTCATTATTCTTCACACTATCCAAGATTTTCGAAGAATGAGATCATTGGTCGAACAGAATACGACTCTATGATATACAGAGCATTACATTTGGAATAGAAATAGTCCTATTTCAGAATGCGTCGAATTGATTTCAGAAAGCGTCAATTGGGTTTCAGATTAGTCCATTATATTTCAGAAAGTATCATTTGAATTTCAGAAAAGTGAGTTGTATTTCGGAATTCGTCAATTGTATTTCAGAATGATCAGTTCAATTGCGGAAGGTCACATTTTAGCGAAGATCTAATTTCTAATTATCCATTTGGTATTTTTGTATTACAAAATCACAATGACGCTAGTGAAAATATATCAGGGTAATTTCATTATCTGTTTGCTAGCAGTCCTATTAGATAACTCTTTGGTCTCATAGCCAACATATAACAACGTTAAAAGCGGATGCATGAAAAGGTTTTTATGAAAAACTAAATTGGTATCATTGTTCCCATCTTTTCGTTTCATGTTCATTTCTGAAAATATAATTTCCACCAGTTCTGAATGTTCAGATTTAATTCAACATTTCAACATTCTTTTTTACTGTTCCTCATGAAATTTAATCAATCAAAAGTAGGTGTCTGTCTTCATCTTAGAATGATTTGAACATAGAATCAAGTAGACGTTACGTATAACGAGGATGTACAAAAAATTGTGGAGTGTAGCTTATTTCCCGTTCGTCGACTTTCTATTATTATCTCCTTCTCTTCATCAGAAATTCATTGAATATTTGAGAGTTGTTGTTGATTATGACACATTTAGAATACTAAATCCATAATGACATCCAAATAAGCTATGAAACAATTTCTGGTATTTATACGGTCAGTGACAGTGAGTTTTTCAAAATTTCAGAAAGAAGACAAACATATACAGATAAAATCAATTTCAACTTCAGAATCTGAAAAAACGAACATACCACCTCCTCCATTAAGAACATACGAAATACAGAAAAAATATATGAAAACTGTTTAGAGGCCGTAGATTGAATTTTGAATGCACCTTCGATATGAACTTTGTTAATGAAACTCGTATAAGTGGATATGTCGTAGAGAAATCAAGAAACAAATGTTAACAAATGATGGAGCTTGAGAATGACACAAGACATTGTGAATGTGTCGTTGAATTTTTCCACACAGTAATAATATTGGGGCGGAATGCAACTTGAATTCAATCAGATCAATCAATGAGTTTATTGATTAGAATACAAAAATATCTGAACACGTGTGAATCAGTAGTAGATAAGACAGGTCGAAACCAATTATTAATCAGGATCTGGCAAGAATTTCGAAATGGGAATCTTCAAATCTAGTAGAGTTCAATGCAATAAATACTCAAGCTCAGAACTGTTGCTATGAAATCGTCAATATCCATGCTCGGTATCACCATCATTGGTAAGATCATGTGAGGTCCATCGCAAGAACTACTTCACCAAAATTTGGCTTTCTGTTCGGTGTAAAGAGGTACTTCACATCTCAGCAGCTTCTGATGACCTGTCTTGGAGTACTATTTAGATGTTTGAAAGTCAACTTCCAAGCATACACTGAAGAGCTAGATTCTACTCAGAATGACGAGGTATCCCTTTTGTGTTGTCAAGAGATTAAATGAAAGATAATGACGAAGATTATCGAGATTTCATGACCAAGATGAAAACGCTTTACTAAAATTGAGAAAGTTTTTTCGTCCAGGAGCATATCTTTCTTTTCGTATTTTTTTCTTCATCAACTGTTACTCGGAACGCTGTGGCAGTTAGGACAGTGAAAAACTCGTATCAAACGTGATTCACCAAATCGTCTCTACATTATGCATTTTTCAATTTGGCCCGACGAAATGGCGAGCCTACCGTTTCACATTAACCGCTCACTCCACTTTGTATTCGTGCGCTCTCAGATAGATTTGATGGCGGCATCTTTAAAAATTCATTCAATTAACCATCCGATGAAAAAGTTTACAGAGAAAGCTTTCAGGAATTCAATGAGTGAAGTTTGTGCAGAAAAGCAGAGACGGTAGACGTTGCATGCGGAGCTTCGCAGCGGTATTCAATTGATCACGGAATCATTTTCGCGATTGGATGAATATGAAAAGATCTTCGAATTATGGATGGAATGAGAGAAGCTTCACTTATTCATTTCATATATCACGCGAAATGTCAAAGGCTATTTTTGGTACAATCGGTTCCATCAGAAGAACGTCAACTGAGTTTTTTTCACTTGTTACATAGCCAAAACAGTGGTGGACGTTTTAGATAGTCGGTTTGCTCATAACGGAAAAATAACTGTACTGAAACTATTTCATTATAACTGCAAATGAAACTTCTGACGTAGCTGAAAATGCACTTTCGCATCATATTTTAAATTCTATAAAATTATTTTGGCTACCCTGAAAATGGACTTTTCTAAGATACATAAGACTGTTATGTAGCAAAAAAAATCCAATTGAAATTTCAACTTTCAATAACTGTAATGTCGTTTTAGATAGTCGGTTTGCTTGTAACGAATAAATAACTTTACTGAAACTATTTCATTATAACTGCAAATGAAACTTCTGACGTAGCAAAAGATGCACTTTCGCATCATCTTGAATTCTATAAAATTATTTTGGCTACCCTGAGAATGAACTTTTCTAAGATACATAGACTGTTATGTAGCAAAAACAATCCGATTGAAATTTCAACTTTCGATAATTGTAATTGTAATGTAGTTGATGTTTTATGAATTACAGTACTCAACGTTTTCTTCGATGCCAGTAATGTTTCATGCAATATATGTAATGTTGTTGGTATGATATTTCCGCGAAAAAACTTAGCTGAGAATGATTCATTCACTTTTGTTCACAAATAAGATGGCCACCGACGGGGAATTCAACTTGGAATTCAATTAACATTCGAGAAATAGTAGTTTACTTACATCCTACATACTACGCACTGAAATCAGGTCCCTATTTCCTAGTATATGAGGTGTATTTCATTGCATAATATAAATGTATAATTCAAAACTCACTTATACACAGGGTATAATATAAAAGTTGCATTGTATAGCTTCTGTTTTCCCAACCAAAAACCTTTCTTGGCAGGAAATTTTTTTTCAAATTGAAAAAAATTCATGAACCTGCATCCGTATTAATATTATTTATATCAAAAAATTTATATATTTATCTTTTCGGAAGTGGAATAATAACGCTTGTAACAAAACTGGACAAACAAACTTTGATTAGGCTACAGATTTCGATAACTCCGCACTATCAGGCTCGAGACATGTCGAACATCGCTATACCAATCATCATTCACCAATAGAACGGCTGAGTTGTGGAACTCTCTTCCTAGTGAAGTCTTTCCCGATGATTACAACCTCCAAACCTTCAAGAAAAAACACCTTCCTTCTTTTCCAAAATTCCACCGCTGGCTAACACGATGTTCCTCGATCATTATAGGTTTTCCTTTCCTGTTGTCAACAGGTTGAAAAAAAATAACAATCAATAGGAATTTAGACCATTCACTATCAATGAAATTTCCATCGAATATTTGGGTCCTTTGATTATCGGACCAAATTCAGAAATACCTGAAGCTCAATCAATTAAATATTTAGGAATTGTAATTGACCGACACCTCAAGTGGGACCCCAACATAAGAAATATAGTCAACAAGTTAAGAGGTATGTTATATAGATTTAAATATCTGAAAGATTACCTTGATACGAAACACCTAGAAATATTATACTACGCACTGGTTCAATCTCATCTAACTTACGGTATTGTGGGCTGGGGTGGTGTAAATGACACGCACTTAGAAAACTTAAACGTCATTCAGAGATGGATATTACGAATTATATACGGTAAACCACTCAGATTCTCCAATGATAAATTACATGAAGAATCGGGAATATTTGACAGTAGGCAACTTTTCTGTCAAAATATACTAGTCAACATAAAAAAAAAAAGATCTCTTCTCACCCTGTTACACACTCCTACAGCACAAGAAATAAAACAATATCGTTAAGCGTACCTCGTTGTGACAAAACCATAGGGCAACGTCACTGTGACTTTCTTGCACCAAAACTTTATAGTCTAACACCTGTTGATATAAGGAACTTACAGAGCATCAATTTATTCAAGAAAAAAATAAAAAAATGGATTTTGGCTTTTGGAAGGAGCAAACTACACGATTTTGTCAAACAAAAACTAAATTAATATATGGTTAGGTATTTTATACTCTTCAATCAAAACAATGAATGGTCTACTTATTATTTCTATTAGTAATATAATTTATACTCATGTTCTCTCGTGATAATTGTATAAGCCTGAATACATCTATATATGTACGTATGCGCATATCTCTCAATTAGTTACTCGAATTTTTATATTCTGATACTTTTATATTTCATATTTGTACATTTTAGATTTTTAAACTTTTCCCTTTTAGCACTTTACATTTTACATTTTCACATTTTACATTTACATTTTTACATTTTTATAATTTTATATTTTTACATTTTTACATTTTTACATTTTTACATCTTTACATTTTCCATTTTTGAATTTTCATATCTTCACATTTTATATCTATATATTTTATATTTTCAAATTATTTCATAACGAATCATCTTCAACTAGTTATGTAAGGATCACCTACTGAAATTGATGGAACATACAACAACATGAAGCCACGTACAAGCGATAGTTACTTTGGAACTAAAGCTTCTGTGGTATCCCCTGTTTATTTACTGTACGCACTTTGATCATATATACCCTTTTTTGTAATTATTTTCTTGGTGAATGAACTTTATTATTATTATTATTATTATTTGTTGGATATTCATCAAGAAGAAACTCAATGCATGATGTTCTCGAATGTGAGGAATTTTCTGAATTGATACAAGATAACATCACTAAGATTCGTCTAACAAGGTGTGTGATTTATAATATCTTAAAATTCCAGATATTCCTAGATTGGACTAATGATAAGTACTCACCAACATAAATGGCTGTAGAATTGTGATGGGGGTCATACGGACACACCGCTTGACCAGACTTTTCTTTCTCCATCGTATAATTCCTGCTGAGCACGTTGTACTCTCTGCAAATCGGCTTGAAAGCATTCGTACCGCATAGCAGGAGACGACCTTGAGCTGTCTTCGCCATAATCCTGATGTAGTTTTGACAGTTCTCCTGAAAATGAAAATGCAATGAGCATTTCTCATCATTTCCATTCCAAAACCCCGTACATTTTGGAAGAATATATGGAATTCCACCATAAATGTATTGATGCCACTTATTTTTGCAGGGAGTCAAGAATAATAATGACTGTTTAATTCAAGATCAACTATACAGGAAATTTCAATCGATAGAGGATATTATTCTGTCGCTTCATTTTCTATATTCGACATTCACTTTACTGCTAAACGAATCCGGTTTTATTTTTCGCACCTTCAAACTTCAATTTTCTGATTAACATTCGCATTTGTATTCTTTATTCTTTCAGATTTTGAGAATTATGATGAAATTGGTGTACTTTTTGTGAATCCTATGAAACGGTGAAATTTACCTAAGTTTTTGTTTCTTTGGCTTTTCTCGAAACTATTACCGCATAGACTGCATCTGATTTTGTTATTGGTGAATTTTTGATTCGATACTTCCCTCAGATATGAAGGCTTCGACAGTTTCTTCCAATAGACTTGACAGAAATAGCCGTATTTTCCAACAACAGGGATTACTCTCAGAACCGAAGTTCAAGATCAAATTGCAAATGATGACAAACAATCAGTGATTTGATCGTTCGATATTGATAAGTCACATTGGATGAATCAAGTTCAGTTTCCTAGTGTAGTTCTCTGTCATCCAGTCAGAAAGAAGATTATTCCTGGACCTCATCTTTCAATACTTCAATCTTTAGAACAAGGCATGGACTTGGAAAGGGTTTTGAGGTCGCTAGATATCAAGTTGTGTTTCACACACTGTACACCGTATTCGACTTTGAATGCGGATCGTCAAGCTCTATCTCATAAAAAAGAGAAACGGTGCACAAAGAGACTATTTTTCTGTAGCACCATCGAGCATCCAAAATGGAACATACGGTGTGTGATCAATTGACCTGGGACCAGTGATAATAAACGAACGGAAGTGGAGTGAGTGTCTGGCACGTAGCTATCAATCCACGGATACATTTCAATCGGTAGCAGAATGCTCTAGAGTCGTCATAATACCTAGGGAGAGCCGATGCCAAAGTTAATTTATCGTCATAGGTACGAGAGATCGATGTAGCTCATGATCGATTATATCACGGTTTGGTGGCGGACAAAAAAGGTAATTTTTTCATCACGATCTGCTGACCATGTACCGAAGATGATAATTTATTGATGGAATATCGACAGATGTGGAAGATATTGATCGAACATATTTCCAATTCGTTTCGGCCCACCGGAGACTTCATCAGACGCCCTTGGTTTGCTGCTGACAAATTAGGAACAACTCATGATCTACCCAGACTTCTTCTCAATACCTAACGGTATTCGTAATGATGTTCTCATCAACATCATGTTCAAAAACATGTTACGGCATCATTTGCTCTGAAAGTCAACTCAAATGCTTTATTATCCCATTCAAACTGGTGTCATATTTATCCTGCTGTTATCGTTCCACTTCACGTATTACCGCTAGACGCTAGACTCATGTCAACGCTTCGTGACGCTTCTAGCCAGCCGTGTTCATACAAGAGTGATTGTTATATCTGTCAGACACTAAGAGTATAGCATACGAATATAGTCGAAACATATGTCGTGATAAATGAGGAATTTTCGCATTGATTTTGAGTGGTTAATCTCAGTTCATCTTTGTTTGAGAGTGGAACGACTATTAACGTCTCTAGATCTCTTAGTTTCCTGCTACAATGGAAATCGCGAAATTTCAATAATTATTAAAGAAAAGTAGGAAGTACTTAGAGGAAAACTGATGGTGTCCGGAAGCTAGTTCGAGCAAATACTATCGAATGATGAAATAATTGTTTTTTGCTGAACATGCCCATTCCACCAATTCCTTTGATGACTTCAAATAAGACGGTGTTGTCAACTTCAATTTCGTCTTTTCACAAAGTAGATACTATCGAATATACTTCCTGCAATTTCCTTCTTGATTTTGTCTCACCGAATTCGATTCTGATGAAAATCAGTAGTTTATAGAATGTATTACAAAGAGAAACATCCTAGCAAAAGTTTCAGTTAGCATAGGCAGAACCAGATTTTCTCCTTGCTTAAACAGTTTTTTCATGGTAACCATAACAATATTCTGATTATAAAACAATATTGTTGGGATAACAAGATGATATGGTTGTGCCTATACTAACCAGACACTCATTTGAGTGTAGGTCAATATGTTATTGAAATAATATTTATGATATACCACTGTATTCAGAATGGTATGATATTCAATCTCGATGTGAAATATTCGAGATGCAATAAGAAAATACGTGCTTTCTTGGGTTTTACAATAATGGATATTGCTGAAGCCAAAAGTGAGATCCTATAATACTCTATACCGTCTTCAATGATTAACACTTTGAGAATTTTTCGATATCACACCAATATTTTTGTATTCATTGAAATTCTTGTTCACATAGTCACATATCGTAGTTGCTTGATGAATATCTATCTACTATATCTTAGTTGAAAGAATTTCAGCACGATCAGAAAGAGATGTCTCTTTGTAGGTACACTTGTGTAAGACGATTTAAACGTAACATATTAATCAAGAAACCCTAGTCGACGCTACCAATGGCTTCGATGGCTCCATATAAGACTTCCAGACTTTTTAGGAGAGGCGAATTTCGGCGGTGAATGTCTGCCAGGCTCATCAGCACACTTATCAGATTGTGCTCCGTGTTTGTTATTCGTTTTTCGCCGCTTCACTTTCCAACATCCGTCTGAGTATCGATTTCTCCCTCTTCTCCGTGAAGCGAGTCGAGGGCTGCTCCGAAAAGAACGTCGGTTTCATTAGCCGAAGTGACTGGATCCATCACATTTCGCATTATCGGGGATTTCCGACGAATTTCCTTCAATTTCCTTTTTTAGTTTCGCTAGTTTTCGCGGACCTTTCAGCAAATCAAGTCAGCCTGGAACTGATGAGTGCCCTTTAGCAACACGGTTTCTTCGTCGGAAATGATATTCGATCGAACGGTATAATTTTTTTTTCATCTGTTGACAACCAAAAAGGGAAACCTATTCGAAGAACATCGTGTTAGCAAGCGGTTGAATTTTGAGAGAGAAGGAAAGTGTTGCATCAGGAAGCATCAGGAGAGACTTCACTAGGCAAAGAATTATACAACTTTTAGTATATGAAGATTGGCAAGCTCAACACACGTGGATGGATGGAAGAAAAAAGGAAATCGACTTTCGTATTCAATTTTCATTTTGCATAGCGCTTTCGACTATCAAGTCATCATCATTGCTTCCTGCAAGTGAATACTCGAAGTGACAAAAGGGACTGATAACTGTAGAAAATGAATGATATAGGAAAGTTACATTTTGCATTGTTGAGTGGACGAATCGACAACAAATTAGAGACATTATCAAGTAACTTATACATATCAAGAACCAAAATCCGACATACGAGAGGTCACGCAACGACATAATTAAATAGTTGAGAAGATCAGAATTCCAACAAATCATCATGTGAATCTGAGTACCATGTGAATCCATGAAAATGTCAAAGGAAGTGACGAATTGAGAAATGATAATGAGCATATTCGGCAAAAAATATTCATCATCCGATAGTCTCGCTCAAGCTAGTTTCCTGGCACAATCCATTACTCTAAGTACTTCCTACATTTCGAAAATAATTATTGAAATTAACGATTTTCATAGTAGCAGGAAACAAACAGATCTAGTGACGTTAATAGTCGTGCCACTCTCATACAGAGATAAACTGAGATCAACCACTCAGAATTAATGCGAGAATTCCTCATTCATCACGACATACGTTTCGACTATATTCGTATGTCATGATAAGAGAAGTTTTTATGGAAAGTTTATTGGGTTAGATAAAATCCTGGACCAAGTTTTCATCGAGTTACCTTCATGAAATCAAAACATCGAATTCTCTCAGCAAAGATCTCAACTATTAATTCACAAATTCATCGATTTGTGACATAAATCTCGGAGTACCTTTATCATTCGTTAGGGCAGAAGCCTACAAATATTGAAGGAAATCACCACAAACTGCTCGCAAACAAAATAAGGAGCTAAAAAAGAGGAAGGCATTTTTCACAATACGCTCGATAGATATCCGGATCTCGAATCGTCTAATTCATATTTCTGGAAGCATTTATTCCGTCCCTTTGGAGTGAGATTGAGCGAATACATCGAATCCAGACATTTTTTCTCATTTCGGACAAAATCCCCCGCTGCTGACCCACACCGGCACACGCATCAGTCACTCTGTAATAAGGTCCCATATCACAAAGGAGTATCGATTACGTCTTCTCCACTACGACATTTTTCCAACAAGGGACCGATATATGGGATGTCTGCCGATATCTCTCTTGAATCCCGAAGTTCCGACAAAGAGTTCTCGATTCAGTTGTCGATTTTGAAGCATTATTGAAATGACGATCGCAGATGAGATGAAAAGTCTCACGAATGCAATGGTCAATTTCTTCTGAGCAATGCGTCGTATAAATCTTTGTATACGTGAAAATGGTGAACATTTTGAACAATTTTTATGAAATATCTGTTAATCGTTTTATTATTAATTATGCTCTAAATCACTAAAATTAAAATTTTGTCGAAACCATGAGAGGAATCGACTTTTGTCAAGAGTACCTTTTTTGTAGTGAATGAGTTGAATAATTTAGATTTCATATTGAAACTATTTTTTTTCCATTGGCGTAGGAGTTTTAGATGTTTATTTACTGAAAAAATCAAGTTCTACGCCCATGGAATGATATTCATTATGATTATGATATGAGTTTCATTGCCCGATGAGTCTATGCCAACGTACCAAATTTGAAAAAAATCTCATGAGCCGTTCAAAAGTTATGAAGCAAAATCGATTTGAAAATTTCAACTTCAGAGCCGTCTAGCGCCCAAACTAAGCAACTTTTTACTGAGGTAAGTTTGCTTGTATCGAATTGTTTTGGTCTGGAGAATATGTGGTAGCTTTTTGTAAAGACCTTTTAAGGACACCCTGTATATTCGTACACCAATTTTTGCGCATCCACCTAATATTCAAACGAACACAATACACCCGCCAAACTATCGACTGCGCACCCGCCATAACTTCAACTTCGCACCCGCCATATATCAAACTACATGACGCCATAATCACAAGCTTTCGTTCGCCATAATTTCAAATATGCATCCGACGTAATTCCAAATACGCATTCACCGAAAATTTCGAAAACTATTTTAGATGCACTTTGGATGCAGAGGGAATGCAATATTGCCTTCTTACGCTCGCCTAAGTATATGGAGAGACATGCGGGTGCCTAAAAATTGAGAAAAAAAATAGAAATTAAAAAAAATCTCTTTCTAAAAATCTTCTCAAAAACCTACCACATATACCTCAGACCAACAATGATGGATTCAAATATACTTGTTAGGTAGAACTCAGACTATCATCTCCTACAGAAAGGGATGAAATTAGACACATGGTTTCGACGAAATTTCAATTCAAGTAATTCCGATCATGAATTAACACCAAAACGATCAATTCATGTTCGCCATTTTCACGTATACGAAGTGGATCATCATGATAATCACTCCACCAATGAATGAAAATCTAATGGCATATATTCAAAAAATCGTTAGAAATCCATTTCAAATTCTACCGGCAACGTTTCCAATGCGCTCGCTCTTGGCAAAATTCAAATTTTTTGTATTCACCAAAAACCTCAATGAATAGACAACTTACTGTATAGGAAGAATAACAATTCTTATTACAAGGGTTTGGGAATTAGTACATACTAAACACTAGAATGATAGATAGCGGTTCGAATAAACTAGTGACTAGATTTTAGGTCAATGGCGATATTGAGTGTATCCAAAAGCAAATTAATTATCTATTATGAAATATCTTAGTTCAAACATATTTTCCATAATTTGTACTAGAAGTTTCAAATCAGCTAGGCTATCATGATTTGAAAAATATATCAGATTTTCTAGAGACTTCTTCTGGAACAAATATGATACCATCATAGACTGGACATTTGAAAATAAAGTGTTCCAATGACTCATTCTCGTCTGAAAAGATCGCAAGTGGTACATCCTTCTCCAGTATCAATTGTGTGAAGTATTTGATTGAATAACTCTGAAGGATGACTCACTGCCTGTCCATGGTTGAGAAATTTTATTTTTGTTATGTATGTCGGGACACATTCTTCGAGATAGTTTCGAACGCTCGACCGTAGAGAAAGATTTCGTTGCATAAGTGGAAAAGATGATTGGTCCAGATCAAGCTCGAAAGTTCATTCATGAAGTAGTGGAATTGGTTTTTGTAGAAGAATTTATGAAGAAAGGCATCACATGTTTAACGAATGCCAGCTTGAAAAATAGACAATGCAGTCGAAGAACATATCGATCTAGCTCCTTCTCACAATATTCCCTCAAATATTCGTACGAAAAGAAGAGAATATCTGGGCAAAGATGATATTTATTCTCAGTCGCCCGCATCTCAGCAGAGATAACAGATCCGCAAAAGCAATTAGCGGAGTAAAAGAGATGGAGGGCGGATAAGAAGAAATCTGGATGCAAAAACGAAGTTGCAATAAAGAAGACTGTAAATCAGACGAGCCACACAATGCAGCAGATAGAGGGACTAGACAAAAAGCTAATGGGAGCGAGCGGAATTTTCAAGCGAGACGAGACTGCGGCGCGCGAATACAGACTGTTGAGGAAGGAGTATTGGATCAGGGGCGCGCGTATCGATATTTCAAGAAGATGATGACATTTATGAGCTGTTCTGTGTAATCTCTCATGATAGTAGACCTCTCATAATGACAAACTACCATAGAGATGTGAATTTCCTCTGAAAGCAATTTCTCCATTATCAGAGAAGATGGAAAATTGTATGTAAAATGTTTGAATAGTATCAAAAGATTACGCTCATTGAATCACGTTATTGCTCACAACCCTGCAGAAAGCAGCCCCAACTTCTTCAAATGCCACCCTCCATTTCATCTCATCCAAATTAATTCATCATCATATCAGCAACATGATGGTACATCAACATCTTGATCAATCCATCATTACAATAATGTTTCTTACAACTTTTATGCATAGGATCGTTCTCGTTACTCATATGAATTTACGAACAAACGAGGAACTCTATTTCATTCGATTCTATTCTTACAATACAATACAATACAAATACAATATAATTTTTTGAAGAAAATTATACACACTGAAATATTTACATGAGAAAATCGTGAGTACTGATGTACCATATCTTCAACATAGTGATGGGTGGAGTGGAGTGTAAGAAATTCTTCGAGAAAATCCCACAGAAAAGCTGAAAAATCAATAAAATAATATTCTCGATACATACAATAGATAGATATAGTATCTTAAAGATATAACCCTTAAAAGTTGAAAATGAAAAAAATATTTTTTCACTGATTAAACAGGATTTTTTGTTCATTTTATATTTGGATTTTTTTTCGGTATGGTGAAACGAATGTCGGAGAGTAATAGCTTGAAGCAGAAACTTCTTGAAATCAAGTTTTCTAAATGTCTAATTTAGGGATTTCTTCCCCAGCCAATTTTTCAATGGTACTTCATGATTTTCTCTTGATTTATTTTATCATATTCAAAATACATTGATGAAACTTCTTCCATGATTTTTTTTTCTTCGCAAAGGGAACTGAAAATACAACAAGCTTTGTTATGTCTGTGAAGTAACAAAAATCGAAGAAAATTATTGATTTCATCAGTTGGATACTTAATTTCAATTGAGCATTAGGTATGAGTACGTGGTGCTTATTCTGATACTTTGTTGAGATATGGAGGAATCGTTCGGACCCATCGATTTCTGCGCCCGGATTTTGAACAGGGGATGAGGGATATTTCGATACCTCAATTGGAATATCTCATCAAGTACTATCATCATCAGTATTTTCATCCATAACGAAATGACAGCTGAATAATGAAAAAAATTAGGGAAAAATAACCAATAAAAATTTTGTTGGAAACATTCCATTTCGTTCTTGATATAAATTGATGAAATTTACACTTGAGGGTCTTTCTTATGAAACACTAAGAGATGGCAGTCGACTTCACCTTAGAGAAACCTTTTTGGTGCAATATTTTAGCTAGGAACAGGTGGTGGAACGAATCATGAAAACAAGTGATCTATGTGAAGCTTTTGTCCTGAAGTGAGGATTGAAACAAACTGAGGGGTTTTCCTCTGATACCCATGATGGGACAGTGTTCTTGTTGAGGAGCAATAGGCATGGACTGTTCATTCCATCATTTCTTACTCTTGGATTCATTCATTGAGTGTCTTCATTTCAAGGAAGTGTGTATAGATATTTGTGATCCATCATTTTTAAAAGCACTCCTGATATCACCATGATTCGATATTTCCAAATCAGATGTGATGCAACGTTTATTTGATGAAATGCATAATGTTGGACATATCCAAAGTATAAATCCACTCTCAGTCATTTGAAGTTCACCAACCTACAGTACCCTCGAACAAACAAGGACGAGAACAATAAGGACGTCGCTGACGCTTTTTAAAAAAGTTCGTTTTTTCACAGCTCCCAACGCTCATGAATTCATAACTGAAACTCAACTAGATTACCCGCGGATATAAAAAATTCACGGGTGATAATCTGGTGTGGCTGGTGGCCCATCATTATTGTATGTATCCATTAGGCAGGCACTCATGAGAAATTTATTAACATCCGTTTGGTATTGAAACATGTTTCATGATTATGATAATGGCCTCGCAATAACAGTGCGCTCATAAAGCAATTTCTTACATGTTCCAGAATGGGTAGAGAAGAGATGTTCAGAGGAAGAGGGAGATAGAGAGGAAAGAGGTGTTCAGATATGATGACATCTCATTTAGGAATATCAATATTTCTAGCCTCATTTCATTTCATCATCATGATAATTTTCATGTCTCTGAAGATTTTCACATCGATCAATTGATGCAACTTTTAGAATTTCATTATAGTCACAATTTTCATAGTGTTGGACAGATATTTTTGAGTTATGCATATCACGGCACGTTTAAAACCTCGAATTTCAATGAATTCCAGTGATTCTTCCATATTTACTTTCTGATGATACTAAGAAGTATAAATAATAGAAATAATATGCGATAATGACTATGAAACTTAAAGTAGATGAAAAAAATAATAGTATCGTATTTCGTAATCGTATTTAAAAAATCACACAATTTTTTTAATAACGAAAGCAAGCGAGATCTGAAAATAGATAGGAGATGAATTTGGAAAAGGGAGATTTAATGGTTACCAAAAGAATGAATACTAAATTTAATATAGTAAGCAAACCACTGATTTATAAGATTATTCAGTGATATTCCGAAAAAAGGAGGAATCTTCTGCCTCCTGGTACGAACAGTTAACCAGGTGAAGAACGGAATAGAACTGGGGAATACAGGTTCAATGAGGATCTAACCCCGAGCCTCAATTCGAACCTCAACCGGAATGAGGTCAGGTGACAAAAAAAACCCGTTGGTCTTCTCCTCTAGGGCCTCTTTATCATCCAATAATGCCAGAAGTGCAAGAAGAAGACAGGACGATGCGTTAAATGATGATCTAATAAGATGCCCAATATGAAGTTGTCAGTTACCACTATTCCTATGTAGTTGTCGATATCGATGCTCAGTATCACCACCAAAGGCACAGTCGACAATTTGAGGTCCACCGGGAGAGCTGCATCAGGAAAACTACTTACTTCACACCCCAGCAACTGCTTACGACTTACAAAGCACAAAGCGCTCAGGCTGGTCATCCCTACATTGTCAAGCTCGAGACATGCCGAAAATCTCTCCACCAAGCATCTTTGAAAATTGTGGGAAGTTATATGAATTCCACCAGTTTCTTCCAGTTCCCTTCCACATGAAGTTTCACCAAGTAAAAATTGGATAGAAACAAAACAAAAAAAGTTGAAAATCTGGAGATCAGAACAGAAACTGAGAAGGACTAATATTAAAGACACTTTATTCGAACCGACGTCAGCATTAGTTAACGTTTCCTAAAACTTCATCAGCTTTCCGGCTGAGTTTCGAAATGGGGCTGGAGCTTATTGGTTCTCATTAGACCTTTAATTTCCGGTTATACTTCAATCTCAACCTGATGGTTGCCTAATGTGAGTTTGCACCAGGTGACTTGCATACTGAATCAAATTTAACCTTCATTCCTTTGACAACCATTGAATCTATTGCATGTTTTCTTTCGAATTTCATTTGCTGTCAGAAGTTTGTTGGATTGGATCCATCAAATTTGTCAATGAAGTCTTATTGGACAATTCATATGCTTATGGTTTCATCGATTGAATTTATTGAGAACTTCTTGTGAATACTTGGTACTAAGAGGTGGCGATTTACGTTTCGAAAAATACTACTTGCAGGTATCGTACTGATGATGAAGAATTCAAAATCAAATAACATTACACGAAATACAGCCATTTTGATTTGATTGAATATTATGATTACCCTGATGAACTGTTATTTTATATAATAGTTGACATACTAGCATATCTTGACGCTAGTTGAATCTTTCGTTGACCACAAATTCAATTGTTTCGAATACAAAATTAGGACAAACCATGGAAATGAATATGAAATGACATCTGGGAAGTTATAGAACATCATGAATTCTTGAGATATTAGAGACTCGACTATAGCTATCGATAATGTGAATGCGCCATACACCAGTTTATAACACACTGATTTCATTCAGCCGAAAGTCATTCTTCTTTCCCGACTTTTTCAATGCACAGACGATGTGAGGGAAAATATCAGCCGTACTCTCATCACTTATATTTATCCACTTTTTCGCACAAAGACGTAAACAGTGTGGAGAGAGGGGGCAGAGGGACATAAAGAGCCTGAGTGGCTCCGTGTTCCAATGGGACCCCTCAATGGCGTCCCTTTCAACTCGAAAGATTCTGAATAATGGCGTCATTTCAACGTGGAAGAGATCCTTTTTTCCGAAGCCGCATGAAGACATTGCAGAGATATGGCCGATCAGCAGCGTACAAAAGAGGACGCTTCTTAGAGAGTACACTGTGAAAATCCAAAGAAAAAACGCATCCCGACGAAAAGTATGATATGTTTGTATACACTATGGGCCGGTTGCATAAAGGTTCATCAAGTATTTAACGTCACATTAAATATTTGACGTAACGTTATTTATGGAATTCGGTTGCATAAACATTCATCATATACTTGATGGTATATTAACTTAATCACCTAATTAACTTATGAAAATGCCCGATTGAGTGAAAAAACAGTTGCACAAAAGCCAATCAACTTTAAACGTCACATAAAATCGCCTTAATCCTGGTATCAACTTAATTAGTGCTCGATGACTGATCATGTATCCCGTTTGTATTCAAAGATATGGTATCTTACTGTTTGCATTCTATTATATTTTTGAATCTGTGAAGGAATGAATTGGATATATGAGGTCCAATCGAAAGATAGGTACCGAATTTTAGATATTATAGTAAACTATACGTACTTTTTAACAATCTCCAGTGTTGTTTTCTCTCATTCCTTATAGTTTCCCCTCCGTTTTTTCTTCAAGCTATCCATATCAATATCCATACTGCCACAGATCTGTGAATCTGCTTCATCAAATCAAATAATTAAACCTAAACTATAAATGGGCAAAGCATCATCATTCACAAGCACGGAACGTGTGGATCCAGCAACTTAGCCCTGTTGCCAAGCATTTTCCGTCGTTAGTTAATGGAACGATAATCATAACATACGAGAGTTTTATGCAACGCAAATTGGATTTAACGTAACATCACCGCTAATGTGGCATCAGATAATGATTAATTTTTCTTTATGCAACCGACCCTATGTCTAACAATTCAGGAATTGGAATCATCTTCAACCAAGATCCTCCAGTTTGATACCACAG
This sequence comes from Gastrophysa polygoni, assembly GCA_963576655.1. Lineage (NCBI taxonomy): Eukaryota > Metazoa > Arthropoda > Insecta > Coleoptera > Chrysomelidae > Gastrophysa > Gastrophysa polygoni. The sequence continues at coordinate 23,829,830 of OY755087.1, forward strand.
TTTCAATTCAGGTAGTGCCATCTAGTGAGCAGAATTGGTAGCTACTTAGGCACCCAGAGCACCCTGTAGAAGAACTTCAGCGCTACACATTTCGCAAACACTAACTCATCTCTGGAAAGCAGACGAAAAAAACGTTCGATTCTGTTTGATTAATTAGTTTCCCTCGGGCCTTAGGAGGCTTTGGAATGTTTTCAATGATGAATTATTCGACGTCACTAAACTCCTTGATAGAGGGATAATTAATGAGTAGATCGACAATATTATTTCACGAAGAATAATGAACTCGAGTTCCACGGGATGTATAATGACCTACCATGGATGTTGAATCAATCTATTCAGAACATAGTCAAAAATTAACCAGCCATTTTCTGTATCAAACCAAATGAAATGAATGCAGTATCGGTACGAAGGGTGCTGATTTTTGAGAACAAGAAAAATATGAACGAGAAAAATATTTCAGAGCGTTGTTGAACTGACTGGATGTTCTTTTCGCCATATTGCCAATTTTTTTACCTTTGTATTCATTTTTATCGTTCGAGAATGATGATAATTATATCAAAAATACAGAGATTCACCTAAGGTAGCGAATACTGAAGAGGAAGTGCTCGCAAAACTCCAGAACAATCTGGGTGAATTTATGGAACTTGTCCAAAGTGAAAACTACAGAGAAGCGCCACTGGGCAGCGAACTGATGTCAGTGAGACGGAGGTCATTGTTGGTCATTGAATTTCGAAAAATTGTGGACAATTGAGCTCGTTACGTCAACAGGGAGCCCGATTTCATGATATGATGTCAGGTACCACTATTCCTATGAAGTCGTCGATATCCATGCTCAGTATAACAAAGCGGAAATTCGACGACATCCGTCTACCACGCTCTACCAAGCTTTATTCATCAACAGAATGGTGGAATTCTCTACCTGATGAAGTCATTCCTGATACTTCCAGGACGATAGGTTTTGTAATATGATATTGAAATGATGGTGGTAGACATTGTTACAGACAGTTGAAATTTCAAGATTTCATCAGTTATTTCCATATCTCGTAGGGCTCACATCGTTGCCCATAGGTTCATTTCCTGATGAGATTTGAACATAAATTCATTTTTTTCCTTCCGTGCGTAGCCAAAATTTTAAAAGAACTACATTTCTTTTTCATATTTTTTCTCTGAATATCGGTCGCATATAAGGAAAAACTACAAGAGAATAATAGGATTCTGGATGAACTTTATAGTTTACCTTGTTTCATTGAATCCGTCAGTGGCGTACCACAAAAATGTTCAGAGGATGTGACCCCTGAAAAAAAATCATCTGTACCTCGGAAACAAAAGAGTTTTGGACGTATTTTTATTGTAACTCTCATCATTTGAAATACCCTCTCTTTTCATATCTGATATAAATACGGAAAAAGTTATGGGTGATTTAGTTTCGAGAGGCGCAACCTGTACTAACACCAATCTGGGTGTTCCAAGTCTCCATATTTCCCGACCACAGAGTAGGTAATTTATACGGTATGGCTCCTTTCACACACAACCTAATCCATTGTGAATAAGTGAGAGGCATTTTGCACCTTGTTGTTCCAACCCCGTTCTTGTCTTTCCTTCGAGGCTTATGCCGCACTTTATAATCTCGCTCCCGGTCTCCAAACACCTATTCCAGCCCGATTATATTCCTCGACCAAATATCGTAAACATCTAACGCTCGGTGTGTATTCGCGGTCGAGATAAACGGAACGCGTTTCGGAAATAGAGGAAGAAGAGATCGAGCCTAACGATCCTGTCTGTCCCGCAGATATCGTGGTGGATGCGTAGTTTGAAATGCATTAGAGGTTAACAAGAGTTTGCATTGAGTTTTTTGGCTTCACGTTTCCAGTTAGAGAAACTATACCAGGAGTTTCAGAACTATGGGATCGAACGTCTAGGGGTTATTCAGTGCAACAGTAGGAAACATTTGAGTAGTGGGAACCATGCCCGGAAAAGTGTCACTAGGATTTGATGCATTTGATTTTTGCCTTTCGTACATGATATCATCACAACAATTGTTCGAAATGTCTTCCTCCAACCGGAACACACCGATTTAGACGTTGCACATGATTTCGGCGGACTCGACTAAAAATTTGATCCTCGTTTTGAATGATTTCAAATGCTGCTGTAATCCGTCCAATTGAGTCTTGCTCCGTTTCTACTGGAGTTTCGTAGACCAAAGACTTTAAATCGGGTGACCTAGGAGGCCAAGAAACTGCTCAACCTCTGGCAATCCAACGGTGACCAAAACCGCTGTTTTTTTTCCTGTGTTGAGGCTTTGGTCTATACGAACGAAGTTTTTTGAAAATTATGTTAAAACTGAATAGCAAATTAGAAATGATTTCCCGAGATTTATTTTTCTTCGGTCATTCTCAATGAATTGAAAAATTTTCAATTCAGAACTTGAAGATGCGAAAACATGTGATTCTTCTACTGGGAGTCACGTAACCTAACAGGGTTGTCAAAAAATATACCGACAAACTCCGAGAGCTGACAGCGGTTATCAATTTTTTTTCTTTCATAAACATAATATATCCGCAAATTAGCCATGTGGGTTGTAGCGCGAAAATATATCTCAAATCATATCCAATTATATAAATTGATTGTATGTACATGTAGAGAATGCAAACCCAAACAATTAGGAAACAAGTAGGAAGAAACATTCGAGAGATTTTTTGATTTCGAATGGTTTTATTTGATTCTCGATTCCGATAATTCTTCAGACAATCAAGTAGGCAAATTTAGTTTCATTTGATTTATAAAACAAAGCAAAATCTGAGGTGTGCATCAAACATAACACTTAATGAATAAACATTTACGAAGATATATGTCTCGATGTGGCTCACCTTTGACCATAAACGTTCGAATGACACCGTTTCAGCTCAAACAAGAGCCAATTCGGTTGTAACAATAAATTCAGTCGGACAGCATAACAATAAATAAAGTTCAGTTGGTTATATGGCGTTGTACACTCGTTGTGAATTCCGTTCCCGATCCAGAAAACGGAGCATCAAGATGAAGGAAGATGCAATTCACAATGAGTACGTAGTCCAATTTCAGCAGTTGAATTTTGATAGCGGAGCTGTACTGCGCTATACATAATTTATGGACGGTCATTTTGGTTAGCAATTCACTGCATTCCGAGAAACAGGCTATTCATATTGAGATTCGTGTTTGGACACTTTTATCTCGATAATGAACCTCTTTCTGGAACATAACCACAAAAATCGTAGTGGGTAAGACCCTCATAAATTTTCGAGACTAATCAGGCGAATCCTTCACTTTTCTTCGGGAAATAAGGACGATCACTTGAGAAACATTAGGAACATTAGTGGCCCACGTGGATACAATTACTTATTGCTCTCCACTGACATATTGGTTACCAAGAAACAATAACGCACTGTGACTGGGAATTACCACGAAATCTGCTGTCTTCGAATGGAAAAGCATCGAATGGTATTCCTGGAATCGCGGGTGGTGGCATAATAGATGATATCTCCGTTGAGCACCGACCATGAAAGTACCTATAAAAAAGGCATAGATCGTTGACCTTTCTACGATGATCTAGAGAGGTCAATGATTTGGCGAGTGTTGTGTCCTCGACTAGGCGAATAGCTCTCTTCTGAATTGAATCTAAGAGCTTGAGCGTATGTTTGGGGGCTGAGCTCCAAACATGTGAACAGTACTCCAGGACAGGTCGAATTTGTGCTTTGTAGATCATAAGCAGTTGCTGGGATGTGAAGTATCTCTTCGCACGGAATAGAAAACCAAGTTTTTGTGAAGCAGTTTTCGCAATGGACCTCACATGATCGTCCCATAGCATGGATATTGACGACCTCATAGGAACAGTGGTACCCGACATCATCAAATTGGGCATGGTGTGATCAGCCTTCTTGGTGAACATACAAGCTTGAGTTTTAGTTGCATGTGCATGAATTTCTGTGATCTATAATATCACTTAACTCCACTATTGTTTTAAGATTCGTGAAGGGATAACCCACCCCCCTATCGAAGGAATGAATTTGTTGCAAAATTTCAAACTAAAATCTGCCTGTTTCGCATTTTCTTATGCATGATGTTAGTTTCCAGGTTTTCCAGGTGGCGCCCTTTCCATATCTTCAGGAAAATATAACAAAAAACTTCCATCCATCAAATTGCCGAGTCGATGGGAATGTGGAACTTCTGGAATAGTCTTTCTTCCTCGGAATAAAGATTGTCATTCGGAGTCGAATATGAGAGCGAATATCTCACCGCTTTATCTTGAACGAACGAAAACTTTGTAGAAAACTCATTTCTCGGTAATTTCCCAATATACCAAAACTATATTTTCCTGAACGTTCAGCCTAACTTGAATTTGCATGCAAAATGAAACGAATATCAGCCAGGGGCGGAACTAATGTATTTCGCACATGACACTGGATTTTATTGGCCAACAGGATTTATAGACTTATACAGAGTGTCTCCGAATGAGGATTGAATCACAGAAATGATTCAAGCCTTTCGATATGAGGCTCTTCAATGTACTATTAGTCAATTGAAGGAGTTATTTGATGTTGAGAATTATGTATTCATACTACAGGAATAATAACATACAGGGATTTTCAAGAGAGTGTTCTGACAAACTGACGGATAGTCGTTCTTAGAATTTGGTAATATGCATAACTGAGTGTGTTCTACCTGAGGCGTCAAAGCTTTTCCTAGAAAGTATAGTTGCAACTTCGATATTTCGAATAGAACAACTGTATATTATATCATTTTTGGTACCACTTTTCGAAAAGCTTCACCTTAATAATCCCCTAAACCTATCTGAACCGTTTGAGATATACAAAATAATTCCATGTTTTCTTCTGACAACATGACCCTCAAACATTGTCGTATTTCTCAATACAATGTGACAATGGCAGGGCACATGAAAATGTTTAACCAACAGTCAGCTGATTTTTATACGCTGCGTCTCGTGACGTCTTGTGACAATTCAATTATCATTGAACGTAAAATTATGTGAATATGGAGAATGATACTCTCTGTGAGTTTTTCGAGGAGGTGGTACTTTCAGTGTCAAAACCAACTGCACATTGAAAAAAAATACGACGAGAAGTGTTTTAATTGTGTTGAGAACGGGAGCTGATTCGTTCTCGAAACGTCCACTAAGATAAGTAGAGGTTTTATTCTTATTAAATATACTTGCATTTCCAAATTTTTTGAAAACAAGGTATCACTGACGAATAGAGAATTTCTCTTTTATATCTAAGGGTTTCATTTCAAGGGCAGTGACATTTTGGAGCAGATCACAAAATCTGCCCTCACTACAAATATATTGAAATAATTTTTTTATAATTCCTATTTTATTTTTTAGAAACGAGGAGAGAAAATCTCACAAAAAGCTGGAAAATGAATGAAAAATGATGTTCATGGAGGTACACGCTCATGTTTCGTAGTGGATCGATGTAGGAATCACCCTTTCGCATCGTCTTAACGTCTCACTCGGTTGTTTATCCGGCGTAAAACATAAGTTCCGGGAAAACGCGAGAGATACCTAGTTGAGCTTAACCTAATGATCGCTAATTATCTTTGGAACCGCAGAGCTCGAATGACAGCGTCGCGAAATTAGTTTCATCTTAATCCCGAACGAGGCAGTTCCTAGGAAGTTGCCGGATTATGTAGATATGTATGGAAATTCGACGCGATGAGCAAAAAAACTGTCGTAATAACCGACAACGAACGTAATACACGAATAGGAAAAAAGTTTCTGGAACGATATCAAAGTAATGAATTCATAATTTTGTCCTTACTCTTATACGTTTATTAGACATCTCCTTTACTCTACTTCAGAATATTCTCAGTTGGAAATTTTCCATTCACATTCAAGTTCATAAGCAAGCGATATGCACATCGATATGTTCTCAATATCAACTATTGCCTTGAACATCTGACAACAACATTTGACAAGTTCTACTTATTGTTTACCTAGGAAATTATAGAACATGTTTTTATTTTATTTATTACTGCATTCATTTATATCACCGTGAGAAAATAATTTCGATTTACAGACGTTCTAAGAGTAACTTAGAGCAATACAGCTATAAAAAATATAACAAATCAAGCACCATGCAGAAAATCAGCGAAATCAAATTGGTATTGGGGACCCACAGAAGTTTCTGCCCTCTCAATTCTAATTCCCCGATATCGTCTTGGATATGGAATTTGAGAATTTTCGTTTGGTTGATTCAGGGTTGATACGACATACCCTAACGCATTTTTGCTCTCCTGATTTGAATATCAGAATTATTCCGTTCTCGATAGGTTTTACACTTCATCAATATGGAATCACGAAATAAACATGCGCATCTAATCGATAGCTAAGATATCAAACAACTATTAGAATATCAAGTGGAGACTATGAATGTTCATCCAAAACATTTTTAGTCCTCAGAAAAGTCAATTCAGAATTTCCACATGCACAATTTTGGAGAAAGGAAGCATATATAGAAAAATACCATCTCACATAAAAACTTTAGCTCACCTCCATCAGAAGAGAAGTTTTCATCTTCAGTGTCAATTGAAAACTTAGTGATTGGTGTATTGTTTTATGTGATTCTATTTCAACGAAATTTCACATATTCAGTATTCAGTTACTCGACCAGAGTATAGAAACTCGCAGACTTATATGTCCTTCAAAATATGCCGGCACAACTTCTTCATTGATACGCTCAATTTTTATAATACCGTACTTTAAATTTGTATTGTTGAATTGTATCTGAACGTTGAAAAATGTAAAATATAGAAAGTAAAATTTTCATTCCTCCTGAAACCAGGCAACCAATAATACGTGTACGTATCGTGTAACGTGTATGATATAATATACTATTACCTACAAACCAATAATGTTTATAATGATTAGCCTATGAAAGTTTGTGATTTTTTTTATCTGAGATGAATGTTATAAATAAGTATAAATATCGCTCAGAGCAGTCAGATGATGACATTCCAAACGTGTTTAGAAGAGTTTTCCCGTGCAAGTTGAGAGCATCTAATGGAAAACGTCGCTGCTAGGCATATTGCACTAGTACATCCAACCTTCTAGACATGTCTGCCATTTCCTAGAACGACAAAATGGCCGATTCGGCTGATGGACACCAGCGAAACGACAATGACACCTGATGTGATCTTTGATCCCTCGGGTCGTAAGTCGCTGGTATTGCAACAGGAAGTGCTTCTGCGATATCTTGGGTGCGGTTCTGAAATAGCGACTCACGTTCAATCTACTTAGGCGGGCGCTATCAGAATTTTCAGAGTGCCGGATAAAATGATTTAGCGACAGAAGAGTTTATTATTTCCGAGCGACTCACTTAACGAAGAGACGAGATGGGAGAGATCGATGCACTGATTCACTGCAGTGTATTCCATCGCAAAATAAGTATATTATCAACATGAAATGGCTATTTAATGCACAGCACACAGTACAGAACAGAAAACAGAGTGAAAGAAGACTTGTCAATATCTATACATTTGCCAATAGTTCATGATGATAAAATGTTGCTGTGTAAGTCGTGACGTAACGAATGTCATAATTGTCAAAAAATTATTCCAAATACACTTCTGTCGAAATAAATCAGCAAACCAGAAAAAAACGAGTGACAGCGGTTTGTAGCTCATACATGCGCATGCGCCAGTCTGAAATAAGAAGCGACATCCGCATACGAAGGGACATGCGACAAGTGTTAAATCCAAGCATGCGCAATCTCTGTTGTGATCGCACTGACGCTCCTTGTTTCGGCTTCACTATCACATGAAGGAAAGAAATGATGTCTCCAGGATTGTGTTAGTCGTGTCATAAAGATAGTGTTATCTTTGATTTGTATTGTTCTAATGAAGGTTGAATTGCAGGTGTGAGCAAAATGAACGAATCGTTGACGTAACCTTGAAGTGTTTGGATAGATCATTTATATCTTGATGAATCTTACTTAGGTACAGGTATGAATAAATCTAATTGATAAAACAAATAATGGGTCACCTCAATCCGGTAGAATATGGCTGAGAGATATCAGAGGAATTCATTTAAAATTTTAATGCTTGACCAGTGAGACGATATCGACAGAACGATGTTCCATCCGAAAAGAAGGATTAGAATAGATTGAAGCAAAAGAGGGCAGCTGCTGTCATCTGTTCGAACTTTCATCAGCGATTTGATGAACTGAATGAACGGGAATGGAACGTCAAAACCGTGGAAATAATCCTCACAGCTCTTCGACGTGATTGACACTTCGGAATTGATTGTTCAGATGACGGATGACAGTAGCAAGGTGACAGATGACAGCAGTGAACACCTTGTGCCCAGACCAGTGATGAATCTCTTCTGTACGAATCCTGCGCTTTATACCTCTCATGAATGTTTATCAAACATCAACTATCCAACAGAATATTCTGATGTATCACTCAACGTACTCAACAAGCAAGTGAGTTATATTATTGCCGTGTTATCCATGAATCCACGTCAGATTATTTTCGACTGCTACAATATTCTGTCTCCCTAAAACAAAGGACAATTCTTCTTGCCGAGAAGCAGTCACAAGTTTGACCTATATTCACGGAAAGTCTCGTAATGGTCTCGTGTCACGAAAAGTGATACCAAGATAAACGTAACGTACAATGTTCTTCGAAAGATAGGAGTATACGAATACTTCTTGTCGAGCATTTGTGGGTGAAGTCAGAATATCAGTGACTTTCTTCTCCTGCGTTCGATGAGAAGATTTCAGTATTCATACATTCTTATATGCGCATCATTGTAATAATAAGTGCTAAGTAGCATTGTGTCTAAAATTTAGTGGGTGGGCCACTGTCGATGTTCATAGCTGGGCGACTATAGAACATGAAAATGAAAGTCATACGTTCTCGATCTCTCTTTTTCAGACAAATTTTCAATATTTATTTATTCATACATGCATCATAGTATGTATGAATGAATAAATGTACTAGGTGAGCTCGGTAACTATAGGAGATACAAAGAATTGGAAGTCACATTCCCCATCTTTCGATCAGACAAATTTAATGACGGGTATAAAGCTGATATCGTCTTTTGTTTTCGAATTATAAACAAAAGTTCGATATTTCGACTTTCAGGCACATGTGATTACCGTGGTTGTGTGTGAAATTAGGATAAAATAACTTTCATATTCCTGAAGCACATTATTTCTGTATAGTCCATAGGCGTCGAGAATTTTTGGATTTTGCTAGGTTGGTCTTCAATAGCGATAATAATATTTCACTAGATTAGTTTTTGCGTTGTTTATTTTCATTTCAGAAGGATATTATACTCATTTAATCATTAAAAGTGAAGATGAAAAAAAATATCTGAAATGATTCTTCAGAAAGCTCTATTCACTTTTTCATCCACGAATTATCGATACCTAATTTTTTATGAATTTGTATTTCTTGTAAGATGAATAAAGACGATTTGATAATTGAATTTTACATTTCTTGGTATTCTTGACGCGTAATGTGTATTTAGATTTAACACCACTGAATGCGTCGCTCAATTGTCTTAGTCTTGGGATTCCACTATTTGAACTTTATAATCCTAATGCGGGATTTTATGAATTCTTTATGAATTCCTGCAACCGTTTTAGCATATCTTCGTGCACGATTTACACAAAAAGTGCAATAAATGAGATGAACTGTTCCAGAAAGTTCCATTTAATGTCGCAGCGAGCGCGCATTCTTTTTACTTCCGGTACAAGTGTTTATAGTGATTTCGCATGTGCGACGAGTGAAAATATTTAAGACCCACTCGGCTTGCATAATTCATTAGAATGCGCAATGAGATCGCTTTTTTATGCACATTAGGTTGAACATAATCATAACTTCAACATTAATCATGTTATTATCGAATCGGGGCAGATATGCCACTACTAAAAGTATCCAAGGTATCAGAAACGAATGATACACCGAAGAAAAATAAAATATTTACTAACCTCATCTTTTCCTTTCATAACGCACATCTTGGCATCGTGTTCATTAGAATACCATGTCAATCTCTGCTGTTCGCTGAGATCAGCAAATGTCAAGTTATAGACGACATTCCTGAAACAGATAAAAACCATGTTTGAATAATGCAAGAACAATAAGCCGAGGGACAAAAAAGAGATATTTGTACCCATTCATCTCATCTTGACTGAAAACAGAATAGTTCTTCTGGAATGAAACTGCTGGACCAGAATGCCTCTAGCAATTCTTCCGGAGTTGTTCATCTAGAAAAACATTGATTATTCGTTAATGTCTCTTGGTTATCTAACACACTCCAGGAGACAATAGAGAACCATAAACGTAACAAAAATGGCTGACTCGCAAAGTCAGAAATATCCAGTTAGTCTTAATTATGGGAGAGACGATTTGGCTAGAATTAAAAGCGGTTCGACCGTTTGTTTTCTGTTAATGCCCCTCTAATTAGGCAATAACCGAGACAACGTATAGCAGAGCAAGAAGGAAAGTGCAGTTTCGGAACTGAAAATTACAACACAAATGCATTTCCAGCGTCGATGTCGTCTGGAAAACGCAATTATTCCAGATAGAAATACCGTTAAAGGGCTCCACCTCAAGAGACAAGTTATAAATGCTCTATTATTCCGAGATAACGGTAATGAAATTGCTCATACACTTGATGTTCTATAGCAGGGAAGCTGGCTTTACGACGAGTACCAAATGGCACTTGCTGTATTCATCTGTGGAATGGTATTTGTATACTTTCGTCCACTTGAGGCTACTTGTTAGTTTATTCGCATCTAGTAGATATCTCTTCGAAGATAATGAATTTTCCATCACAATTGCCATTGTCTAATGTGTAATAAATTTGTACAAATCGTCAGAAATTTGGTTCTTCGATAAACAGGTCATGGAAAGATGCAGACCTTGAGGAACCCATTCTCTTTGTCTCCAATGATGCAAACAGAGTATACTGAGTTTGTAACATAGAAAAAAGTTTGATGAAAAGTTTGACGAACACGCATTTCTTTGGATTCTTCGCAGAAATTTGTTGAAACCAAATCATTGCTAGCTTGATCCCTTTCAATTTCAGAATTCGAGGTTATCCAGGAGGTTTGTTTGTGGTTTTTCATTCATTGGCAGCCTCAAATTGCAGAAACATGTGATCTCAGATAATCTTGAATTTTCATTTATATCCTTGAGGAAATTAGGAATCACTTCTCATTCTTGCTCCCAACTTTTTTCAGTGTCATGATGACATTCTCCGTTAAAATTATAGTTTTTTCTAGATTGCTGATTCAGATCCGACCCGAAGGACCAAATGTTTGCTTTATAATTGTCTATGCGGTCAACGGACTTATGACTGATATGACAGATATTCTCGATGAAAAAAGGCCAATTATGAGAACTCTCTTTTCCTATAACTCATTATATATATATATATATATATGCACAGAAAAATCAATCAAACATGTAAGTGATGTTCTACTCCAAGTTCAGTTTGCTCAGATCTGAAATGAAAAATCCTGTCTTGATATGATATATTTTTTTCTATCCAGATTGCAAAGAATTTCAGGCGAGAATTGACGCATATTATTGAAATATAACACAAAACAGATGAGTGGAGTAGTCTGTGGTATAACAACCTATTCTTCCTATTCAAATTAAACGAATAGCAACTGCAATTACCTATATGATAAACCCATGGGTTTTGAGTCTTATAGTATATCTACTAATGTTGTCTCTACACCAAACCCTAATTCAGCCAGTTCATTATCATAGAAATTAAAGGATCCCATATCAGAACCAGTTGACTGTGCGGAAATTCGAAAATGGCCTCACTTTCAGCGGATCAGATTAGAAACGTTTTCAATTCGACCACACTGCCATCCACATACATATTATATGAAAGTGCCAGATTTGCATTGAGCTGACTATGGAGTGACCGTTTTCTCCTAATGCTCGATCGGTTCGACCTGCTACCATTCATCCCCTCGAAAGGCGCAACAAATATTTATTTTCGAGGGCATCACATATGAATGGGATTTGGCAAAGTCAACTACTTCTTTGTGGCATCATGGCAAGGTCTTCTTCTCATTTTTATTCCCATTGCCTCTCGCGACTCGTGCTCACACGTTGTCTCTGTCATGTCCAAATATGACAGACATGCATATATCATGGATACGTATGTCGAGATGAATGATAAGTTTCCTTATAAATTTCGATTCATTACTCGAGAAGGTAATCTCCACCACCCTCTTGAGGGTGGTTTTTTTTTCTGCTAATATCAAGATCGCAAATTTCAAATATCTATCATCATAACTACGTAGGAAGTATTGTTTGTACCAAGAAGCTAATTTCAACGAAATGATTTTCCAACACATGGCGAATAAAAATTGGTCTCAACTTCTGAAATCCCTTGATGATACGCCCGTGGATCTTTCTGCTGACACAGGCTCTGCACATACGAGAGATCTGGACGCAGAATCCTTTGAATGAAATATCGAATGTGAAAAGAGTTTGGTAACGGATTGACTGTAGATATTCAGATGAATGACCCTACTTAATCGAATCCGGCACGTGATTGATGACGGCACAACTCCGAAATGGGTTAACTGAAAAAAGGAAAGTCTCGTACCAAATCAATTTCAGTCGGGGCTCGTGCATTTCAATGAACTGAATAAAATGTACTATCGACATGCATTTTTATGGTTGTGACTGAATTTTCATTTATGGATGAGTATTGAATGAAGAATTAAATGATAGATGTGCCCTGCAGAACTATTCATCAAATATCGAAATAAAGATAACTTATTCGATTGGATATTGATATCGAGATTTTTAGATTAAATTTCATTAATGGAATGTATGTTCCTTTTCATTTCGTTTGATCAAATAATCAGGATGCGTTATATCAATATTCGTTTCAGTTTCCTTCCAATGAATTTTTTTCCTGAATCTCAAAATTGAAGCAGGAATTTAGAAAACTCCTCTCCGTAGCTCAAGTCAGATTGAAGGAAGTACGACGGTCGAATTCTACATTAGAGAAATCAGGAGTTCGATGATTTACTGGTAATTTTAATATACATGTGATGCTCGATTCTATTCTTCTGATTAAATACTTCAATAATTACTTTTCATTAATTACACGCAACTCAACTCAAGAAACAGGGCGCCAAGTTTCCGATGTCAATACTTAAGGTACAGTTGCATTATTTGTTAATTTTTTCATAGACTTCCGAACCGCATTCACAGATTATAGACAAAGACGGGTAGGTTCCAATTCCAATTGACTATAAATATCAGTTTCAAACTCGGAAAAGTTCATTTGAATTGAATGAACTTGATTTGTGGATCCCCATTTTGAAATTGTTGTGTTTTGGAAACGTTTGTGACAAACAATAGCGTCCCACATTCACAATTCTTTTTTCGTATAAACAAAATAATGTGTAAAATGTAAAATAATGTGGCAAAAAATAAGTATGATGAAATACGCAGGCTTTTTCTGCACCAAACAGGAAATCAGTGAAAACAGATGGCAACTTTCAGAAGTTTCTACTCTCCTAATATATTTCCCGATTTCGTCAATGGAAATTGAAAATTTTCGTTTGGTTGAATCAGGATTAATACGACATACCCTTTCGCATATTTGCGTCAGTTAAACTTTGATAAATAAAATAATGACTGCAATATAGACTCAAAATACTAAGATATCGTAAATTGGGTAACATTCATCACCCAGAACTTCTATAAATATGCTTTGTCTAATCGACCCTCATCGAGAATCCTGAGACAATTCGAAATTTTTTCAACGCATCCAACAACAAACGAATCGAACAATAATTATGAGTTCCGGCCGGATCGCCACTTCAAAGGGATGAAAAAAAGGAAGGATGTCCGGACTCTTCATCTCTCGTGTCGTGAGTAATTACCCAAATTTGGCAATGACATGCGTCGGGAGTGGCTCTTTTCATCCTGGAACGAAAGTCCGCAATGCATGTCAGGCCTCTTTGTGAGCCTCGTGATCTTGATTCGTCATGCAAAAGGGCGTTCGTATTAATGAGGACGGTTTCAATGGAATTGAACATGTGAAATATTCTTCACGATTCAGCCGACAGTCAAGTTGCTTCCATGTTTCTTTCCCAAAAAGAATGTAGGAACGTCTATTTCAGCCTCCGTTTGGAAATTCGCGCCTTTGTTTTGTATCTTCATGCGAGGTCATTCTGATGACGCTTGTCATTCCATGTGGATTTCGAAGTTCTTTTTATAGTTATTGTTCCATGTACTATGAACGCTCTGAAGGCAATAATAAAAAAAAATTGGTAGACACAATATGAAGAAGAGTGTGTTATATAATTTTCGCATCGAGATGGCAGGAGAATGACATTTGAAATAGAAACGATAATTTGAATACTACAGATACGGAATCACGAGTTCTCCTTCGAGTTACGAGACGATGAGTTTTATTCAGTTTTGAGGTTTTGTCACGTGATAACCATCAACTCAATTGTTATTCACGACCTCAGAATTTTCAACATAGTGCTACAATATAAGGAGTTTATGATAATTCGACCAGTGATGTGACACTACATACACAAACTACTCAAAAACCTCAAAAGGCATATATTTTGATGCTCTGTTTAACGACCATCTTCCTCTTGAATGTTCCCTTGATTTGTATGGTCCTTATTAATTGAATAATATCAAAAATACTTCGATATAATTGAGTTGAAATCGGAGGAATCCTTTTGGAAACGCTACTGATCTCCTTGTATATTCGGCATGAAAGTGGATACTTTGAAAAAAATTCTTTCTAGTCCGAGGCACTTTTAATATTGAATAAACTTTTGAAACTTTAGGAAATCAAACTGAACATTGATTTCTATGCTCGAATTTCAAGATGAGATCTGGATGTTCAGATCTGAAACTTGAACATCTCGAACATCATATCTCCTCCACTACTATCGATTCATGTAGCATACATGTATTTTCCAAAAAAATATCAATGGTATCATCGCAGATATTGAAAATGAACCAATTCACTCAGATTGTGATGAGAAAATAATCCAATTTTGATTGGGTACAGCTTGACTGTAAATGATGCCAGAAGTTAAAAGTATCTCAAAGTAATATTTTTTTTACTTATTCTGAATCACATGCAATTCTAACTGATAATAATGATATGGTATCACAATAAACTTGATAATCACACCTATTGACAGATGTGATGGAATCGAATTAATTCGAAAATATCATGGATATGATATTGTCAGTAGCGTATCGAATTTTATCATTGAATTAGAAAAGCCTCTAGTTTCTGAACCTTGGGATTTAATCTCGAGCTTTTATTGCAAGATTTTATCGTAATTCCTCTCAGGAGAATTTTAGCGAATTATTGCTCGATAAATTTCCCGTCATAAAAGCGATGATATATTACTCCACATGGAAACTTTCTTCATAAAACGATAAAATCTTTCAAATTAAAAAGTCGAGTGGGAATGAAAACAAGGCGATACAGAATTTCATAGACGACCACTTTTTGGATCGGCAAACTTTTCACGAACGTGATCGAAGACATTATCGTTGCTTCAGACTTCAGAGTATATGTGCAGATATGCGTAAATTAGTTATTCTTTCACTAGTTCGAAAAATTACTGTTTCGAGATTGATGAGAAAATTCATCAATAATCTTATTTTTCTACTTCAACTATCGGAAAAGCTTCCATTTCGATAATCTGCTTTCATTTTCTAGGCTATTGGTAGTATTGAACTGTCTTTCGAACGATACATAGATGCCAGCACACTATTTTCTCTTCAGAAAACGTCAGAAACAAATGTTATTCATGAGATTTCTTACTTAGAGTTGGAAATTTCCTGACTAAATCACGTACGTACTTTGCAAGAATCACTCGCAAGAATTATTTATTCAGATTGCTGTTGGTGATTTTACTGCATTGAATTCATTGATCTCTTTCGAACATCGTTGAAAGGTGGGCGATCTTTCCCTCTCAAATAGATATATATATATATATATATATCATGGTCGATGCTCATTGGGAATCTCGTCTATTATTCCATCATGAGTGACCTCAGGTAGAATGAGTTATAGATGAAATCAGGCTAGGCAGGCTGGTCTACTCTTCGTTGTCAGTCTCAAAATCCGCTTTGTCGAAGATCATTGATCAATAGAACGGTAGAGTTGTAGAATTATCTGTCCAGTGAAGTGTTTCCTGATGCTCACCTCCAAACTTCTTTTCGTGTTGTCAAAAGATAGGAAAGTATTTGTTAACTCTGGAAAAATTAGGTTTTCGTATTGCTATAACTTTTGTTACCAAACGAATATTATTAAAGCGGATACAAGATACGAATTGTAACATCATTTTGGTTTTCCGGATATGAATGTGAAAGGGTTTTATTGCCTCATTGTATAGGAAATCAGAGCTCTTGCGGGTTGGAATTTCTAGTTGTTCTTAGACAGTCGTCGCCTTGGCAAAATAAAGCCAATATATCAACCAGCAGCGTTTTTCTCAAATCGAAATTACAGTCCACTACAAACAAACAAATATTTCTCTATGAAATGTTAGAGATGTTCATCATTTCAGACTGTTGTAACAAGTGGTGGAATCGAAACCTGAAGAAAAAAATAGCTGATGATATTTTCCATTTTCTGGCATGAAAAGAATCATCGAATGCACTGAAAATTGGGATAACTCTTTTCAAATTCGTGCTGAAATAGACTAACTCTCTCTATGCTGAGGCAACGGTTGAAAACTGTGGATTTCATGAGCAAATGGACCACACTTGAGTGGCTTATAGGGTTTATACGAATGTTCCATAATACCATCATCATATTATCTTTATCCAATTATCTTTTATCAGTGAAACGGCGAGATGGTGTAGGTATAAAGTAGTGCGAGATACGTGTCATTTTCTCGATATAATTGCATATTGTTATGAGCCACCAAAGTTATACCGTCGGTTATATCGCCAGCAATTAAGGTTCAGTCATTCCGAACTCAATTTAGAATTTAGATATCGTTCCTATGATGCAATACGAATTCGCCGAGTTTGAGGAGATTCCGGAAATTGCTAGCCGTCTACTAGATAGCCACTCGTAATATGTGATAATGGGAAGGCTCTTCGTATACGTGGAAATCGTCGAAATAAGGTTTTCCACCGAGAAAATTACGAAATAACGTCAGAGTGCTCCGAACATAGACAGAGCTGGGGAATTGACCACATCTTCTGGGTGGCCTCTTTGTGCTTTCGTTTAATGAGGATGCTCTCCTGATGGTATAAGGATATTAGGGGACCACATTGGATTACGAGCCCACTCCTTTCAATTTTAGTGGTGACATTGAATGGAAAAGTTTATTCAGAATAGTTTCTTACAGACGTCTGATGTCGGAAAGAGCTGGAAATTTCGTAAGATTTTTGGACCGGTAGTACCTTCGCTTTTAGTTTCGTTTGATCAAACATTTGAATAATTTATCTGGAAAAACACATTTTCCATGGTGTTCGCTAGATGGTCAAGAAATACAAAAAATACAAATTTAGAGATTTTTTTGAAATTTTTATTTCTAAAGTTCTAACAAACACTATTGTCTTGGCCTTTTTCTATAAGCTGAAATTTACAGAAAATCAATGAGTCACCTACTTGATATTTTCCACCCCCGTGCTTCTTGTGGAAATCGAACTTCATTCAATATTCAATGGAAATGAGAAGGTCGTATACCATTGCGTAAATTTAGTGTGGAAATTTCCAATGTTATGAAATGTTTCCAAAATTCAGAGTTTTGAACATAGAGAATATGATTGAAACTGGGACTTATTTTCATAGTGGAACAAATAACTATGTTTCTGAATGAAACATCATCTGGTCTTGAAATTCACTCATTGCCACAAGTGGGAACTTCGATTAGTATATATGGAAATGTTGAGTGATTCATTCAATATCCATCATTTATGCATGTGATCAAAAATAGCTTGTATTCGAGAGGCAACAACCTTTCTCTTTTCTCTCTATATAAACATGAATGAACATTATTAAAATATGAAATTCAAGTGGGATTCGAGTCAATTTGAACGTAATCCCTAGCTTAATGTTATCTATCAAACACTCGACTGTTTTTTCGGCATATTTATCCATTGAAGGAATTCTGACAATCGAAAACACAGCCATTGATAGTTATTCTACAACCACCTGAACTTATACTTGGCTACATTTCATTGACAATAACCTCAATTTTGATTCATGAAATTTTCTTATTGAATATAATTCGTCCGTCGAACATTAAAGACAATTTTCATTAGACTTATTATCCTACTACTGGAAGTTCAATTTTGATTGAGAAAATGTGAAGTTCATTCTAGCAACTTCCCAAACAGTTGTACATTTGAAAACAGCTTCCAGTGCGAGTGTCACGATTATAATAATAATAATAATCGCTTTTATTGATAATAAGTATAACAATAAATACATGGAACATAATTTTATAATGAAGTTGCTTACTATCAAAAGGCAGAGTTAACGTTTACCCATGTGTGAAACGGGCAAATACTTTCTTACACTCAACCAGAGAGATAAAAGAAATAATCAATATTTATATAGTATCAAAATGATATTAGAATAAAAAAAAAGTAACTGTCAAACTGGAAAATAAAACGAGAGAACAGTAATTTTGAGAAATAAAAAAAAAGAACTTTATAATAATGAGTTTGACACACAAGAGAAAAAATAACAAAACACCCCTGTCTAGTAATATAAGTATTAGATCATATCAATAGTAAAACTGTACATGGATTATAATAATATTCGAAACCGTAGAGATAGCAGGAAAAGGGAAAGTTTATAAATGTATATCAGTTATCAAAAGAAGTTTTTTCATTTTTTTCTTGAATTGCCCAAAGTTTTTTTCAGATCATCTGGAACCCTGTTGTATTTGAACGATACCGTTACAATCTCACCATAGACTTCTCCATTCTTTCGCAAATTATGTGGAATAAAATGAACAGTAACGTTTAGAATTCTGGGGTAACGACCGCCTCTTGGAAAGAACTGAAAGACTGAAATTACAGCTGAAAGAACGTATTCAAATGTTAATTTCATTCCGTACGGTCGAAAGAGCATCCATATTGGGAAAAATAGGGCTCCAAATAAAATTGCGCTGCTACCAACGTTGCCACATATCTGATAGGCTTCTCTAACTGAAATAATGAGAAACTGATGATTAGTGATATCAATTTGGAAAATGAGACGACGGACATCAAATATTATAAATATATTATTAGCTGGAAAGGGAATTTGGAAATATTGAATTTCGTATTATCATCCTGAAAGAATGATTTATCTGTACGTCGAATGTAGTTTATGGTGATTGTGAACGACTTGCCAAATTATTTCTATTCATTGGTAATCTGTATAGTTCAACATCTTCCTCGATTGAAGAAAATACAATCACTGGAACGATGCCTCAATGAAAAATTTCCACATTTGGATAACCACCACCAATACAATTCCCAGAAATCGATTCATTCGTCATGGAAACGATCCAGCGAAATAGAAGCACCGCCTCGATCTCTTACTGAAACCCGACAATTTCCTTGCGATTTTCTAAGGATGGGACATCGAAATTCTGGCAACGTCGCTATCTGCAGCGGGGAACATTTGCATTAAAGCGCTGCAATTCTGCTAACTAGTTGCCTCATTCGAATTCCTCTTCCGGTTCGTCCCAATTTGGACGAATCCTTCGTTTCTCGACTCCATATCCCTCTGATAAGGGACAGTGATGCTACTCCGGGAGATTCGATCGGCAAATAGAACATTTCAATAAATTTATTTTTTCAAATTTTCAAAGGTTCTCATATCAAATTCGATCATCGAAAAATGCACGTCAAGAATTCAGGAAGATTTCCTGAAAATGAAGTTTTCCGTCGATTCACTGTTATGATGATGAATGAATTCATTTCCAATAGGTATACATCCTAATATTCACAATATCAAAGTAGTTACAGAAAAAAGAAAGAAAAGACATATAACTTTAACTTATAACTAATCTGACACCGCTATGGTGTTTCGGGACTACATATTTTTTTTGACAAGAGTCTATTATATACGTTATGTCTAGATTTGTACTATGTATTATTCAATTTTATATGCGAAGATATCTTTGATTTGAATTCACGAATGTTATTCGTAACTTTTATTTCTTCTGCCAGTTTGTTATATTCATTTAAACCCTTGTACAATTATATTTTCATAGAGTTCGACAATTTACATCTAGGAAGGTAAAAATTGTTGCTCTGTCTTGTTTCATAATCATGTGTGTGTGTTTCAATTATTTTTGTTTTCGAATTACTTCATGTATTACATATCTCAAAAGGAACACATCTATTGATCACTGGAAATTGCTTATTGCTTTCGTTATTGGTGAATTCCGAGTTGTAACTCGGATTTCGATAATTTTTTGAGTTTTAACTGTGAATTTCAGAGGGGAATAAGAAAAAAAAATATTGGCACTTCTTGTACGCTTCCATAGTATTACTTTATTTCAATTTCATTCTTCTTCACATTACGATGCTTGCTTCATTATTGCTTATTTATTATCAATTATCAGTTGCTTATTTATTATCAATATATTGATATCATCATTATAGCATTCATATTTTTTTTTTATCTTTGGACAACACGAAAGGGCAACCTATGATGTTCGAGGAACATCGTGTTAGCCAGCGGTGGAATTTTGGGAGAGTAGGAAGGTGTTGGAATTTTTCTTGAAAGTTTGGAGGTTGTAAGCATCAGGAAATACTTCACTAGGCAAAGAATTCCACAACTTTGCCGTTCTATTGATGAATGATGCTTGGTATAGCGATGTTCGACAGGTCTCGAGCCTGACAGTGTAGGGGTGACCAGCTTGAGCTCGTTTGGTTTGTCTACTAGGAATCGCGCGTGGTGGCATGTTAGATGATATTTCCGTTGAGCACCGCCCGTGAAAGTACCTATAAAAAAGGCAAAGATCGACGACCTTTCTACGATGATCTAGAGAGGTCAATGATTTGGTGAGTGTTGTGTCATCGACTAGGCGAATAGCTCTCTTCTGAATTGAATCTAAGAGCTTCAGCGTATGTTTGGGGGCTGAGCTCCAAACATGTGAACAGTACTCCAGGACAGGTCGAATTTGTGCTTTGTAGATCATAAGCAGTTGCTGGGATGTGAAGTATCTCTTCGCACGGAAAATAAAACCGAGTTTTTGTGAAGCAGTTTTCGCAATGGACCTCACATGATCGTCCCATGAGAGAGCACTGTTGGTGGTGACACCCAGCATGGATATTGACGACCTCATAGGAACAGTGGTACCCGACATCATCAAATTGGGCATTGTGTGATCAGCCTTCTTGGTGAACATACAAGCTTGAGTTTTAGTTGCATTGAACTGTACTAGATTCTCAGATCCCCATTTCAGAATTCTTGTCAGATCCTCATTTAAAGCATCAACCTGTCTTCGCCTTGCACCTCTGGCCTCATTGGATGATATAGGGGCTCTAGAGGAAAAGGCGGAATGAAGTGTACTGTCATCCGCAAAGCTATGAACTGGGCTAGAGGTCACATTCAACAAATCATTGATGTGGAGCAAAAACAAAGTTGGTGCCAAGACAGAGCCTTGTGGAACACCAGCATTGATCGTCATTGTATCAGACGAGACCCCGTCTACCACCACGTAGAGTGATCTATCTGCAAGAAAACTCGATAGTAAAAGACACAGTTGGGGCGGCAAACCATATGACGGAAGTTTCGCTAGGAGGCCTTGGTGCCAAACTCGGTCAAATGCTTTGGAGATATCCGAAGCTATAGCCAGAGACTCCCCATGTTCCTCTATTGACACCTGCCACTTATGTGTCACATAGGCAAGCAGATCTCCAGTTGACCTCTTAGTTTATTATTATTAGTATATTATTTGTATGTTAGGAGTACCTTTTATTATTTTTTCTCTCTTTCTACATGTCAAACCTCAATCGGTAAAATCTCCTATTGTTCTTCGTTATGATTGGCATATCAGTCTTATCGTTGCTAATAAAAACGTCTGTCCATCGAGTTCGGACTCGAAAGACGTCGATATATACCGAAAAGTTTCCTCTTACCGTATACAAAAATTCTATCCGAATGCCAAGAAATACGACACGACAGAAAAGGGTCGCGCTACTATAAATGCAGAAGTCTTATTTATAAAAGTTATTTGTCGCTCGTTCGGAAAGATATAAAATATTTCGTTGTTGAATTTATGGGTGGCGTTGTGTGTGCCTGCAAGAATTTATGGCTGGGAGCTTTCTGTATGTCTCATTTCGAATTCCCGACACAGCAAGTGACGTATCCAGGTGGCTTTCAATACGTTCAGCTCGTAGTGTGCCCTGGATGGGACCTGCTTGCCATTGTTCGAGCGACATCAATTTCCTCACTATGCTGCCAAAACCTAGTTCACTCAGAAAAGCCATTCAATCTTCTGAGTTTGCCAGATGAAAGTCAAACAATGCGCATGCACAGTTTGCAGGCAAGGCAAATTCAGGTGTATTATAGTTTATACGAAATAATTCATATCGAGTTATTCACCTTGCACTGCGAAGACATTGTAAATCATTTCGCCATTGAAGCAAGTGACTGTATTATTCCGGAGGCAAGAGTGAATTAATGGAATTTTGCTGAGCAGCGCCACTGAACAGCGAGCGATGTCATTGAGACTGAGATCATCGTGAAAAGTGGTAGATATATGTTTATTCATGACTCAATAGCCCCATGGAAATATTCCAATATCACGAATTGAATGGACCGACTTCAGTTCATTGAAAATAGAAATGCAGTAACCACAGTATTTCTTCTGATATTCTGTAATGGCGTTAACCAATCAAAATGCTGACATTGCATTGTCGCCACTGTCTTGTATAAAGCCACTGTAGTTTGTATGCGCCTATGTCTCCATATATGAGTGTTACCCTGAGATGTTATGATGCGGCGATGCCAAATCTTTCAGCACGGCTAGGAAGATTGAGAGAGCTGTGGTACGTCAGTGAAAATTTCCAAGATTAGTGCCAACAACGGAGCGACAAAAAATCATTTTATCAAAAGATCAACAGCTGTATGAAACTATTCGATCATATTTTTCTATGGACAACTAGTGAGAAGGAAATATATGTTTCGATCCATTGATCTATGTGCAAGAGTGAATATAAGATCCAATATTTTTATATTATTTTTATATCGGATGACTGATGCATTTTCCGAATCATTGAATCATGTTTGTTTCCAAAACCAGAACAGTGCTCCTCCAATATTATTTAATTTTCCATGGCGCAGATTCTGCTTCGAATGAAAAATAATTTGAATCAATTACATTCCTGTTAGGAAGCACACTATTCACATACACGTTCGGGAATCTCCTGCAGAATTGTTAACAGGAAAGTGGATTAGAAGGAATTGTGATTCGAAAAAGCTCTTCGCCACATTGAAAAGCAGACCATGTAAGCGCAGCCAGTCTGGCAAACTAATAACTTTTCGATTAGACGAAACTTTTCGGCACACATCGAGCATTCCGTGTTTTTGTGATCGTTTCTGGCAACGTCATGTCGAAACTTCGTCGAGAATACTAGCTCCGGCTGACAGCAGATCAGTGCTGATCGTTTTTTTGCGATTGCCAAAGTTAAATCCACTCTGGATTGTATAGAGAGTCTTGATACTCTAGGGTTCAATGGATTCAATTGCAAGCTGTAATTTTGTCACTTCAAATGTGATTCGTATGTACTCGACGAAGAGATTCATTTATATTTTCCAGCCATGATATATACAGGGTGTCCTTAAAAGGTCTTTACAAAAAGCTACCACATATTCTTCAGACCAAAACAATTCGATACAAGCAAACTTACCTCAGTAAAAAGTTGCTTAGTTTGGGCGCTAGACGGCTCTGAAGTTGAAATTTTCAAATCGATTTTGCTTCATAACTTTTGAACGGCTCATGAGATTTTTTTCAAATTTGGTACGTTGGCATAGACTCATCGGGCAATGAAACTCATATCATAATCATAATGAATATCATTCCATGGGCGTAGAACTCGATTTTTTCAGTAAATAAACATCTAAAACTCCTACGCCAATGGAAAAAAATTAGTTTCAATATGAAATCTAAATTATTCAACTCATTCACTACAAAAAAGGTACTCTTGACAAAAGTCGATTCCTCTCATGGTTTCGACAAAATTTTAATTTTAGTGATTTAGAGCATAATTAATAATAAAACGATTAACAGATATTCCATAAAAATTGTTCAAAATGTTCACCATTTTCACGTATACAAAGATTTATACGACGCAAAAAGTTGAGATGTACTTTTTGCATAGGTTATTTCTATTGAAAATAAGTAGCACTGGTTTTTTTTTCTGAAGACTATTATTATCTGCTCGAAAACAGTGATATTCACATTCTTGGTTTCCATAGTTTCATCTGTGTTGATTTGTCGAGTTTTATTGACGTTGATTGTTGATATCGGACTTTTCTGATTTATCATGGCCGTACAATACACCAATGAAGAATACACCGATATGTTATTGGTATTCGGATATTGTCAGGGAAATGGTCGAGAAAGTGTGAGGGTGTATTTGGCAAGGTTTCCAAATCGTCGCGTACCAAGCCACCGAACCTTTGCTGCAGTTGAGAGACGTCTTCGGGAGACCGGTCATTTTGCTCCTAGAACTGGTGATTATGGAAGACAGCGTTATGTAAGGATTCCCGAAGTCGAAGTAGAAATTTTAGACCGTATTGAAGAAAATCCAGAATTGAGTACTAGACGGATAAGTAATGAACTAGAAGTTTCTAGGAATGCCGTTCATGAAGTACTAAGAGAACAATTATTATACCCATACCACAAGACGCCAGTTCAAGATTTATTAATCCATGATTCACAAAGTCGTCTGATGTTTTGTAGGTTCATTAATTTGCAAAGAGAAATGAATCTGAACTTTGGAAAGAATATTTTGTTCACTGATGAAGCCTGTTTCACGAGAAGAGGAATAACTAATTTTCATAATGAACACGTTTATGCAATTGAAAATCCTCATTCCATTAAAATAAACCATTTTCAACACGAATTCAAAATCAACGTTTGGGCTGGAATAATAGGAAATTTTATAATTGGTCCTGTCATACTTCCACAAAGATTAACAGGAGACATGTATTTACAACATCTACGAAATACGTTGCCAAATTTGTTGGAAGATTTACTACTCCAACATCGGGTAGATATGTGGTTTATGCACGATGGAGCTCCACCACATTTTTCGGTGGATGTTAGGAATTTTTTAAACCAACAGTACCCAGACAGATGGATAGGTAGAGGTAATGATGCACCCGTGAATTGGCCACCACGTTCTCCTGACTTAACACCGATGGATTATTTTGTATGGGGTTATCTCAAGTCTACGGTTTACAAGACCCCTGTGAATACTGTAGAACAATTATGGCAACGAATCCAACAGGCGACGAATAATCTTACAGGCGATGAAGAAGTTATGCAAAGAGTACATTTCAACTTTTTGCGTCGTATAAATCTTTGTATACGTGAAAATGGTGAACATTTTGAACAATTTTTATGAAATATCTGTTAATCGTTTTATTATTAATTATGCTCTAAATCACTAAAATTTAAATTTTGTCGAAACCATGAGAGGAATCCACTTTTGTCAAGAGTACCTTTTTTGTAGTGAATGAGTTGAATAATTCAGATTTCATATTGAAACTAATTTTTTTCCATTGGCGTAGGAGTTTTAGATGTTTATTTACTGAAAAAATCAAGTTCTACGCCCATGGAATGATATTCATTATGATTATGATATGAGTTTCATTGCCCGATGAGTCTATGCCAACGTACCAAATTTGAAAAAAATCTCATGAGCCGTTCAAAAGTTATGAAGCAAAATCGATTTGAAAATTTCAACTTCAGAGCCGTCTACCGCCCAAACTAAGCAACTTTTTACTGAGGTAAGTTTGCTTGTATCGAATTGTTTTGGTCTGAAGAATATGTGGTAGCTTTTTGTAAAGACCTTTTAAGGACACCCTGTATATCAACGCGGTGACTCTTTGTTTTCCTCACTCGGAAAAAAAATCCAGAGGAAATGTTCATAAAATGCCTACACCAAATTCGTGGAGATTATATCTTGAGGGATTTTCGAAATCAGCAGAACTTCGACCCTTGTTCGTGCTCGGTGAGTATTGAATAGTAAGTTCCATATTCTGTACATTCATGAGTAGAATCGCAGGAATCACCATGAAGTTGACAACGCTGAGGAAACGAAACCATTAGTCTTTTCTTCATCTTCTGACAACAGGAAAAGGAATCCTATACTATTCGAGGAACATCGTGCTAGCCAGCTGTGTGATGTCGAAAAATTGGGGAAGGTGTTGGAATTTTTCTTGAAAGTTTGGAGGTCGTAGGCACCAGAAAATACTTCACTAGGCGAAGAATTCAACAATTTTGCCGTTCCATTGATGAATAATAATAATAATAATAATAATAGTTTTTATTGACAGTCTTCAAAATAAACAGAATAAACAAACATTGATTTTTATCTAGACAGACTGGTCAAAAGGCAGAGTTCTGTCTAGTTAGAGGTCACACGAAGTGACCTCTAAAAAGCCTGCTCTTCCACTCAACCTCGATCATTCTTGGTAGGGCGAAGTTAGGCAGTTATTTAGGGGTGACATGCGTCAGTACATTGGCGTCACTATGGAGGTTCCAGTACCAATGATAATAATGAATCACTTCGGAGTTCACCGATACAACTTTTTACTTTTTATCCGCACCCTTAGGTGAATCACCAATAACTGAAGCGTTTTTTTTTTGTAAGTATCGCACGATGCTTGTCAATAATAATCCAACTCCCGCAGCGCAGACATAATGGTTTTCGGTTTTTAATTCTGCTACATCGCACTAATACCCCACACTGAGCTTGTACGCTCGGTAAAAACCTTAACAAATCATGCTCGAAATGCAGGAATTTCCCGAATAAACCACTCCGCAAACATTAATAATACACCACGAGAGCCTCCATTGTCATTGCCGATAAACACAGAGAAAATTGTATCACTAGGGGAAACAATAGAACATCGAACAGGTTGGCAAAAAGTTTCGCCCAAAGTTAATCAGGTCGTCCATGTGTCGTCTCTGTTTGATTATAACTCGTGGAGTACGTCTAGGGAGACTCAATTGTCATGTGAAACCCGGGTCGATTCAAACCCATGCAACGAATCGGGCTCCATGATTGGAAATGTACGTGTGGGCGAGATTGAATACTAAAATTCGATGGCTGCTTCTTTCTTTGTTACTTCAAAGATACATGCATCAACATTTTCGCACTTCAAAAACATCCTTCAAATCAAAAGAGGTTAGGTTGGAATAGGTAAGGTTGAATTAGGTTCATTGTTGAAGATTATCAGAAGATATTGTAGGTTAGGAATCATTCACCAACAGTCGGATTAACTGTAGAGGTTATTGGATTGAAATAGTATCGGAAAAGTGACGCTATGAAGACATTTTGTTATCGCAGAAAATGATTATTATTAGACTAAGTGGGGCTCAGTGCGATTACAATATGGCTGCCACGCCATGCCCGGTTTGTTGATCATTCCAGCCCATTTATGTGGCATATATGTCAATCCTAGCGGCGTTTTCTGCAATATTTTTTAGTGTCAAGTAAATGCGTCAATTTTTGGAAACAGCTAGGTGAATGATTCAGATGGAGTTGGTTGTGATACTTTTTTGAACAATGTTCCGTATCGATATAAAAGAACGGTGCTGTTTTTGATCACGTGACAGTGCCTATCCTTCGCTTACTATCTCAATAGGAAAAGCCGATCTTATTTCAGACACTCTGTACACAGGAGATACGATTATTCGCCGAAACATTTTCGATTCGAACCATATTCGTAACGACGTTTCATAATCAACGTGGGTTTGTTGAGCCATTCATGCTCACAATAACAGTCAGTCGAAAATTATCCAAATTGCATTTATTCGTTGATTGATATATATCATTAATTTTGCAATGATCGAATAACATGAGGTCCAAAAAAAAATATACTAGTTATTGCAGAATTGAATCCTGCTATATGAAAAACATGTTATATTTATTCTGAATGTGAATTATAACAACACATGCTTTTGTTCTGAGAGATATGGAAACATGATAGGAGTACCATTATCACTCTATTCATAACTCAAAGCATGGAATTCAAACTGCCAAAAAATGTTGACGTTTTATTGCACTTATCATGAAATTAACACCCATGTTAAGTGTGAGGCACAGTTTGGAGCACTGTCTTGATGGTATAAAAAGTAATAATGTGTGGATAAGAAACATAAAAAATATTCCACGATCGAATTGGGTCAATCTACCTATTGTATTGGGTTCCACAGGGTAGCATACTGGGCCCCTTGTTGTTTATCATTTGCGTGAATTATCTATATATTATCTTATATTCCACTGGCTGGAAACAATGATCAGATGAAAATCACATATTATGCAGACGATGAATGCTGGTAGCAGCACCAGCAGCAGCATGTTAATCAGAGTGAAAACAAACAATTCTCACATCATTTGCTGTATACGGAAACACAAACATTAGACATCAGGCAATTATACATAGTTCAGATAGGATGCCAACTATACAAAAACAAAACTGAATATAACACTCCAAACCATCCATATGGGACGAAAACAAGGCACCACTATTATATACCACTAGCTTCCAAATCCATAGGACAGAGAAGCTACTGGTATCTAGCTACAAAATTATTCAATCATCTACCAAAAGAAATTACAAATGAAACTTCTTTGAAGCGTTTCAAAAAACAACTAACATCATTTGTAAAGAAAAATGAAAGAACGTATATTCATGAATTGATCGAAGGTTGAAACTCTGTTAAAAAAAAGATGATTTATAAATATATTGCTTTATGCTTTCTATTATATTATTAACCACCATATTTTATATTTTCCTCATCATTCATTGGGTAACACTTCTGGTGATATTGAAATGTATTCAAACTCGCATCCATTTATACTATATCTTCCTCAAAATTCGTATGTACATTTATTTTGACACTTTCATTCCTATTTATTTCCAATTATATGTATTGTAACTCCACAAACAAGTATGTAGAATACTTCTGTGGATATTGTCATGTTTATTCATATTTATATTGTTTATATTACTGTATTGATATTTTTACCATGAATAAACGTCATTATTATTATTATCTGAGTGGTCCACAAAAAAAAAATCATTATTCAACATCAGACATAATCTTATTTAAAACTCAGGAGTCAAATATTACCGAAGTTGAAAATATTACTCTTAACAACACATTAGTCAAGAAAAGCGATCATGAAATTGTCTTCGGAATTTACATAAATCGAGGTTTGAAGTGGGATATTCATATCTACAATATCAAAAGAAGACTATGCAAACATGATGCGAGTAATGTGCAAATATATGAAATCAACCAATGAAAACAGCGAATCATACAAATTTTGTGTCAATTGTTCATAACTGAATAAATATTTATTGACAAAGTGTAGAGATAAATATAATCTTTGTATTACAAAAGACAGGTTGAGGAGTTTCACTGAACTTGAAACCTACGGAATCATGTAGGGTAAACTTCAAGGAACACAAATTCTTAACGCTGACGGCAATGTTTATTATTCATATTTGAAAATGAGCAGTATTTTTGTGAATAACCTAAATAGTCATAATCATGATAGGAGAATCTATTATATTCACCCTGTCGACCGACTCACTATTCCAGAGAAAAATATCTATTATAGTTATATTTTTTTTTGTATCAAACTATTCAACATACTTCCCAAAACCATTATCGACATCAACTTCCACCATCTTTTGAAAACGGAATTCTTAAATATTGAATAAATTCTGAGTATAGACATTTCGAGAGTATATTACATAATGGGTCAACAGGTTCGTGATTTTCAACAAATTCGTTGTAGTATACTAAGTACTAGATGCATTTCAATTTTATTGATATTTTTTCTTGTGAGCCAGTACCGGTATTATGAAAATACATTTCAATTAGAGATTTTTATTATTACTACTGCAATTCTACCTGCCTCGTTGAATACGATCAATTTGATTCGAGAAATTATTCTCATGAGAGGCCTCGGCAAATGAATGGGTTTCACTCAGTTTTCATGTGCCTATTCACCTGGAGTATTATACGGCAAATAGCTAGTGCACACCATCCCCAGAGTCAGTGATGCATCCGTAAGACAATTCAGGTAATGAACATTTCTAACTCATTTACATTGTGAGCGTTCTAGACTGCTCTCCATTTATTTTATATTCCGAATATCTGGTCTACGTCAAACTTCAATTGCAGTTCAGAAAAGCTGCCGGCAGCGAAACGTGATTAGTTTTGAACAAGTGTTGCTTCATTTTGAACAATATAGTCGTAACTTTCTCACCTTCTATTATGTTCATGAATATTAAACGATGAATACGGAATAGAGTGCTGTAATTCTACTGAGATATTTTGTTTATTTTTCTATGCATATTGATCGGAAACATTACAAGGAATATGGGTTCTTGTATTGATGTTTATTATGATCTTGTTCATTTCAATTTTCTATCATTCTCTGAAATTTTGTTGTGATTTCTCTCTACTGAGGATGACAATTTGAGACCAAATTGGCTTATTATGGCAAATTATTGGCAAATTACGAATTATTATATTTATGAACATTAAATACTCAGCAAAGATCGGTTTGATTTCCAAGATATTAGTGGTACAACTGATGCAATATTTGCATTCCTTCAATCAGCTCCCAATTATCTAGACAATAGTGGAATATTAGCATCAGTATTTTGTAGATTGTGCGCTGAAATATACGGATATAATGGTTCAAGATTCTTATAGGATCCATCTCAACTCTCAGAATTCGTAAGATCCCGAAAGAATTCTGATATTCAGGAAATCGAGTGGGGAGTACCTCAAGGTTCCGTTCTGGGCCCCATCTTGTTTCTTCCATTTATGGAGGATCTTGACGATCTGGATATATAACAAGAAGTTTCACCTCATTCGCTGATGATACCACATCATTGTGACACTTTGTGTGCTGTGTAGAAAGCTTTCATGTCATCTTTTGAATGTGAACTAGCTGATGTAAGAGGCAGATGTATCATAATCGAAGACGAGCAATCTAAGAGATTCCTACAGTGTGAAATGTATGTTCCGTTCACGATGACTCAAGTATTGAGTAAATAAAATTATAGGTTTCAATTTTAAAAACAAAGATCACCTTCTGATGTTTTCGAAAAAGACACAAAATAATGTCAATATTATTGTATTCTGCTTCTAAAGAGAAAAATTTCGATTTTCTGAATCGTGTTTCTGAAGCACATGGTTTTCGAGACATGTGGCTGTCTGAAGTTTAAGAGGACCACCAGTGTGGAAAAATATTGTGGGTGAATGAATGTTCATAATGAGATTTCTGATTGAACTTTCAAGGCACTCAACGATATGGAAAGAGATGTTTCACACTTTTGTATCATAGTAATGAACTGTTGGTTGAATCATGGAAGAGATGAGGAAAATGATAAATGTTTGGTTCCATCACTGAAAAATAACTCGATAGGTGATAAGAACTCAGGAATATTTCCACTAATGTATAATAATTATTGTAATGTTCATTATAACTTCCATTTTTGGTTTTGAGAAACGAAGAGAGAAAATCCCAGGAAAACCTAGAAAAATCAAAAGAATTTCGTGAAAAAAAATTACGTCCCGCCGCTGCCACATCGCCGCCTCGATGCACAACATGCGGCCGGCCATTAATCGCGATTCGTTTAAATGGAGCCTAATGAGATATCCGCCTGGCACTTCTTGTTCTGCAGAAACCGAACGTGAACATTTAATGAGGGCGGACAAAACTGCCTCCCCGACGCGAGGCGACGGCGTCCAGACGC
This sequence comes from Gastrophysa polygoni, assembly GCA_963576655.1. Taxonomy (NCBI): domain Eukaryota; kingdom Metazoa; phylum Arthropoda; class Insecta; order Coleoptera; family Chrysomelidae; genus Gastrophysa; species Gastrophysa polygoni. The sequence goes on from OY755087.1 coordinate 23,861,850, forward strand.
CCATGGTCTCCCATCGAGATGCACTCGAATTTCACCTTCAAACGGAACGAGCTCTAACGAAGTCGAGAGGCGGCGGCGAAACGGCAGAATTGCCGCCGCCGAAGTTGTTTCCCTTCCCTTCGAGCACCGTCACCAGTGCAGCTCTCGAAACTATACGGGGTGTCCGGAAGAATGTGGGAAATCTCTCGGATTCACACTGAGTACCTAAACTTGATAACAATACAAGCTTGACACTTGGTGTAAGATTTTTTCTCGTATCCACATCAATTTAGAGAGATTATGAGCGCGATTGCAATTTGAAGCTCGTATACAAGCAGTGTTTATGATTAACTGCATCAGAGGGCAAAGTACTAGGAGGTACCTTCACATACAAAGTGTTAGTTAGTTAGTTCTTCGGATTCAGATAAAAAAATAAGATGACAAGTTTATATATTTTTTTTCCTATAGGCACTCTTTTCGGAGACATCCTGTATGATGAATAACACCCTATACGAAAAAGTGGTTAAAAATGAATTTCGGTTTTCGAGAAATAAAAAATTAAAATCATGGTCCTTTTTTTTGAAACGATACATTAATTTAAATACTGTCTGTAAGTTTTTCGAGGAGGTAGTACATTCATTATCCAGCTTTTTATGAGATTTTCTCTCCTCGTTTCTAAAAAATAAAGTCGAAGTTATTAAAAATTGTTTCAATATATTTGTAGCAAGGGTAGATTTTGTGATCTGCCTGGCCTTGAAATTAAACCTTTGGATACCTATACAAAAAGCTGGAAAATTAATACATTAATTTGTTTATCATTCTTTTCCACGAAAACGGTTCATTTGATCGACAATGAACAAGAATCCTTTTTTTTTTTTAGTTCAAGATCCATTTTTACTTAGGCCTTCATCATACAGGGTGTTGAAGAATTGAGTACTGAAGATAAATTAAAAATTATTCATAGTCCATCCCTGATAAACTAAGCAATCGAAATATGTTTCAAGCACACTATTTTCAGGGGTCCTTACAAGTGTCCCTCATACTAAATTTATCATTGAATTATAATAATCACTTGGAGAAAGTCATTCTAGAAGAGACGATTTCCAGCGGCGTCCTTTAGGGGCCCATTTCTACGTGAATATAATATAGGAAGAAATGTGGGAACCTGTAATCTAATTTCATCAAGTTCCATCTAAATCCGAGAGATTTCCCATACTTTAAGTGAATGTTCGGGGTGAAATTTTTGAAATCACTATACTTAGATGAATATCTGCCGTGAGATGCAAGTTTGGTTTCATCAATATTGAAAGGGAAAGGAATATAGTAGAGTAACAAAAAAGGCAGGGCAACAAAAAGCTTCAAGTTTGCAAACTGTGTTTTCAATGTGTTAAATACATCCACATTCATAAATTCATGAAGAAGATATTTTGCGACCTAACAAGTACAAGTATCGTTCTCCATATTATTCACTAGTGGACATGAGAAGAAGACAGAAGTAATCGATAACCTATTATGGACCTGGACATGCAGATTGATGTAACGGTTTAAAACCTTCCACAGGTCAGACCATTAGAGACCCTGATAGACATAGAGAAATGGCGTGGAAGAGAAGAAAGGAATCCGTCGACAGATTCAACTCCGCACACAGAGAGATAGATTTGAGATGAATCACCTCCGAATGGAATGAATGTTCCATCAGGAATATGTACAGTGAGTGTCAAAAGTTAGCATCATATGAGTAACACATCGTTTTATTATCATTTTGTCAGAAAATTTCATTTCTGATGATAGTTTGTGCATTGCGAAAAACTTCGATTTGTGTCATCGAATTTCTGAATTTCCAAACGTTTTATAGGGGAGAACAAAAAATGAAAATTCTCATCAAGAGTGAAGAAGCATTATTTTCGACATTATCACAAAAGTACATTTGAAAGAGTTGCCCATGCAAAGAAATTGTCTCCTTTGAATATGGTGTTAGCTTTCAAAGAATACTGATAATTCAAAGTATATCCACACTTTGAGGACACATCTTTCAAATTCACTGAACTTTTGGCTATATTGTGTCAAATTCGTGTCAACTGTCTGAAACGAATCATTTCTGCCAATTTTCCTAAATAATTATTGAATTATGTTATAAGAATATGTATTCAATATTGACGGAACCGTATTATTCAGCCGGAACAGAAAAATAGTAATAAACATTGGTCACAGAAGACAATTCGAGCACTCGTCTTTCCAGAAATTCGCTGCTATCCAGCTCTTTTCCGAATTTCAAACTCGTGCTAGAATATGTTGCCTTCTGTTACTTACGTTATCATATACTATTCTTGCATTGAACTTTTCAACCATTTTTCAATACAATAGCGTCTTGAACGTGCATTCTTTGGTAGTGTTATTATTATTCCAACACCTTCCTACTCTCCCAAAATTCCACCGCTGGCTAACACGATGTTCCTCGAACATCATAGGTTTCCCTTTCGTGTTGTCCACAGATGAAAAAAAATATGAATGATTATGAAACTTATAGCAGCTCTAGACACATCCGACGTCATTCCATTCCATTCAGGCCTTGTGACGTCATCTTTGACAATTTCGTCATCTATCATCACTGGTAGGGAAGTTTACAACCTTCAATATTCAATATTTTCTGTAAGTTTTTCGAGGAGGTGGTTCATTCATTTTCCAGCTTTTCGTGGGATTTTCTCTCCTCGTTTCTAAAGAATGAAGTAGAAGTTATTAAAAATCATATCTATAATTTTGTAATGTCACTGCGCTTGGAATTAAACCATTAGATACCTAAAAGAGAGATTCTCTATTTGTCAGTGAAGAGAGATTCAGTGACACCTTGTTTTTGAAAAATTTTGGAAATACAAATATATTTAATGAGAATGAACCTCTACTAATCGGGGTGGACGTTTCGGGAACAAATCTGCTCCCGTTCGAAGTCACTTTTCAGTGTCAAAACCGACAGCATATTGAAAAAATTTTGCGAAGAAAAAAATATTTTAATTGTGTTGAGAACGGGAGCAGATTCGTTCCCGAAACGTCCACCAAGAGGTTTTATTTTTATTGAATATATTCGTTTTTACAAATTTTTCAAAGAACAAGGTGTCACTGACAAGTAGAGAATTTCTCTTTTAGGTATCTAAAGGTTTGATACCAAGCGCAGTGACATTTTGGGACAGATCACAAAATCTGTCCTTACTACAAATATATTAAAATGATTTTTAATAACTTCTACTTCATTTTTTAGAAACGAGGCGAGAAAATCCCACAAAAAGCTAGAAAATGAACTTCAATATTCAGTTTCCAAATTTGACTTGGTCACTTCGAGAAGCACTGTACATTGTATTAGGTTCGTATTTGAATAAAACTATCTATCTATTTATCTGAACAACTATTCGCTCTGATTCTTGTTTCCCGTATAATCGAAACAAAATCACTCGAGATGATAAGCCGTCGAAAATCTGATGCGATGAGCCTTCTGCCGCATCAAAAGCGGTCAGAAAGTTCGCTTTCGTGCACAAGATAAGCAGGCACAAGACCGGAAGCATCAAGCTCAAGCCTTATCACACTAAGTTGCTCAGGAAGGCAGCCATGTAAAAACACATGCTTTATGTTCCAACTAGAGTAGGTATATCTCCGCTTTGAGGATTATTTTATGGCCGACGGAGGAGTCTACTCTGAATGGAATCCACACCTCCTGCGCGTAAATTTTACTTCTGTACGAAATGGGAATTCGCAAGACAGGGGATTATATGAAGTATCAAGTTGTGCTTTATGCACGAGCCTTTTTATAGACATCTGGGATGAATCCATGCGCTCTTCTAACCATGAATATTTAACGAGGAAATCTTATCCAGAGCGAACAGATATATTGGCATGGCATCTTTCGATGGAGAGCGACGAACAAAGCGACGATCCGATCGTTTTTACTGCGTGTTCCGTATTAAGTAGAGGATTTATTTCGATCGGGAATTTGAGAAACGGCTCCGCACCGAACTGGGATCCTATTGAAGTTGTTACGTATGAATGTTGGAAGTTATTATCCTCTCGAATGCCCAATTCTATTCCGAATTCATTGCATGAAATAATTTCCAGGTGGCAGCACATAAGATAGGCACAGAACATATTTCTCCGTGCAGGAATTGTTCCGGAAAAAGAAGTACGAACTGCATAATTCACAGTATGGAATTTCAGGAGAGGTGAATTGGATTTCAGAAAAGTAAGTTCAATTTCCTGGAGTATCAATTGTATTTCCAAATAGTTTAATCTCAGAAAATGTCAGCTGACCTTCAGAGAACTGAGTTGGATTACAGAAAGCTCAGATGGAACAGTTTTATTCCAGAATTTTAGGTATCTTCAAAATAACAAACAACACGAAAACGGTTCATTTGATCGACAATGAACAAGAGTCCTTTTTTTAGTTCAAGATCCATTTTTTACTTGATTTTTGAATAACAAAGAAGCTAGTTTGAATTTTAGGGAAAGTCAAATGATTTCCATAGAATCTGTGTATTAGGTGCTGAGAAGCTGACTGCTTTCATCCATCAAATATCTCCCCTTTGAGAGAGAAATCGACTTCGTGAGTGTAGTATCAACGACTAGGCGAATAGTACTCCAGGATAGGTCGAATATGCTGTTTGTTGATCGAGATGAGCTGCTAGGGTATAAAGTACCTCTTTGCAACAGAAAGCTGAGTTTTTGTGAAGCAGAGCTCTATTAATGGTCGTCTCATGAGACTGCGCACACGGTGGTGATACCGAGCATGAATGTTGAAGACTTCATAGGAACAGTAGAATGTGACATCATCATATCGGCTACTCTGGGTACCAGGACATACTGGAGTAGAGTGAAGCACACACTCTGGCACGAAAATGAGCATCACCGCCACTGATCGCACCAGAACCATTCTTCGATCTTGGAAACTCCTATTCTCGAGAAGAACTCAACAAAACGAAATAAGCAATAAGAGTAACACAATGGCAAAACCAGGACTGCGGCAGGCTAAAGATCTCCACGGCAATTTCAACCGAGCAAGATTAACCTCAAAAGAAGTTACAGAGCAATTGACGGGAGAACATCTCAGGAGACTATGTTCATAGGAGGACAACACCTGCAGATTCTGAGGCGGAACTCCAGAAACACCTCATACTACGAATAGACCCCTCAAAAATATAAAATTCCTGAAGGAATTGAATCTTTCGGAGCTGCTATGAACGAGCAAACCTTGGAATGAGCTGAGGAAGATGGGAAAGGGAAGGAAAGGGAAGGAAAGGGAAGGAAAGGGAAGGAAAGGGAAGGAAAGGGAAGGAAAGGGAAGGAAAGGGAAGGAAAGGGAAGGAAAGGGAAGGAAAGGGAAGGAAAGGGAAGGAAAGGGAAGGAAAGGGAAGGAAAGGGAAGGAAAGGGAAGGAAAGGGAAGGAAAGGGAAGGAAAGGGAAGGAAAGGGAAGGAAAGGGAAGGAAAGGGAAGGAAAGGGAAGGAAAGGGAAGGAAAGGGAAGGAAAGGGAAGGAAAGGGAAGGAAAGGGAAGGAAAGGGAAGGAAAGGGAAGGAAAGGGAAGGAAAGGGAAGGAAAGGGAAGGAAAGGGAAGGAAAGGGAAGGAAAGGGAAGGAAAGGGAAGGAAAGGGAAGGAAAGGGAAGGAAAGGGAAGGAAAGGGAAGGAAAGGGAAGGAAAGGGAAGGAAAGGGAAGGAAAGGGAAGGAAAGGGAAGGAAAGGGAAGGAAAGGGAAGGAAAGGGAAGGAAAGGGAAGGAAAGGGAAGTAAAGGGAAGGAAAGGGAAGGAATGAGAAAAGGAAGATCCAATCAGGTCGCAGCGCATCCATATACCAATACCACTCATCAAACCGAACATTGTGTGATCTGACTCCATTGGATGATATATAGGACTTCAGAAAATGAAGCGGTATGAAGTGTACTATCATGCGCATTGATGTGCTCTGAAAACAGAGGTCTTGACGTTTAGCATTATATCCATTTCTATAGAAATCATCCGTTGCTACGTCACTCGCGTCCATTGAGATGTCAATCAATCACCCCATCAAATTCCGTTCGAATCGTTAATTGTTCCTGGACGAAGAAGAGGAGCTTCCTGTATTTCGGGTAACAACAATGCAACGCCGTCAATGCGGAAACACGTCAGTACACTGGTTCGCGGTGGGCATAATTGGGGCTGGTTTGAATAGAGACTAATAGGGCCTCATACTGTTCGGGGAAGAGCGATATCGAACTTTCACCTTCCAATACAATCGATGGGCATATTTCACAATGAAGGATATTCCATCCAAATGAAGCGAACCATTTCTCTTCGATGAAAATGAAAATTCGCGATATTCGATCTTTCGTGATCGTGTGGACTATCGAATGATATCACTGAAGGCACCTGGATGTGACAAGCTACTTATAACAACAAAAATGTTCTAGAATATGGGACAGGAGAAAGTGGAATTCTCACTGACTTGTACCTCCCTATATGAATCACTTCAATGAACATTTCAGAAATCAATGAAATCTTGAATAAAGAAACAAATTCAAAGATCTGTATCTCTGTTGGTACGGAGAACCCCAACTGTTTGTTCCTTGGAGAAATGAATCTCCTGGAATATAGGGTGTTTCATTCATATTGACAAAATCAAAAGCAAACCTTTTGAAGTGAGCAGCTTTACTTTTTGAGACACAGATCTTATGCAAACATTCGGCCTCCTAACATTCCCAATTGCTCTAGAAGCTGGAAGATGCAGGATGACAATTATTAAAAGAACACTCTCACGACTTTTCTCGATACGATCTAAATGCAGTTCATCATCTCAGAGTGAAAATACTCGCCAAATTTAGTGATGTAAGTAATGAGAATGCTGACCATGCGGTAGGTAACAGTAGCAGAAACACATTCTCCTGGAAATCTATCGAAATCAATTGCTGAACCTATTCCATAACCATCCTAAACTGCTTAATGTCGAATATATTTACACCTTGTTTCAATGAGAAGACTCGAAGTAGAACAAGGAATAAAATTTGTATCTCTAGTAGAAGCATTGCTGTTAATTTGGGATGATTTATCTTTTCATTGCTTGCTTGCGCTTAGCAAAATATTGAAAATGTCCCACTTTCCCCTACCGCGTTATGTTCAGATTCAGAATTCAAAGACTACAATCAATGCGTGACTTGACTCGCTCGATCTACCTTTATTTATCTTTGCTCTCTTTGGGGCTTATAACGGACAGCAGAAGGGAAGTGTGGTTAATGGCATTGTGCGTGAGGATTGGTTCCGGATGGACTTTATACCGAGCGATAACGATTTTTCTTTCACGCCATCTGTATCAACCAAATTGAAAATTTGAGCTTCGGATATTCAGTATGAGCTATCATCGATCGATTTTCATACCTTTCAGAGCTTAAGATGAGAGTGCCGGTTTTAATGGGAGTGAGATAAAATTCAGAATTTCAAATGGAATCATCCATTTTCTGCATTTTCCGAAATCTCTTCAGAGATTCTCTTCAGAATCCAACCATATATAAACAATTTCGTCCTGACCTGGTATTTTCATAGCATATATATATATATATATATATATAGCAACATAATCTCCTGATTTCATAGTCTGCAAAGTTAGATGGAGATTATCAACTGAAGAAAAAGAATTAGGAATGATTTTCTGAGATTGATTTTTTCGGTTCTCCGGTATTTTAACTTGAAATTAAGAAAGTGATAGTCTCCTGATGGGTATATTTGAAAAAAAAAACGAATATTTTTTATGCATAATTACGATGATCAGAATTATAATTCCCATGTTTGAAAACACAGCCAATTTCTGGGGCATACCAATTATCATTACCACACGCTATGTAGTAATATTTCTCGATAAAAAAATCCTGTAAAATTTGGAAAATCACGATGATAAAAACAAATTTGGTATCTCAATTTCCATTAGGTATATTTTGATATACAATATACACAATACTGAATATATGATCATGACCTTTTCGGTCATATTGAGAATTAACTTCGGAATGTTGAGATATTGATAGTGTAAATGATGGAAGTGAAAATTTGCAAAGTTCATTGTTTCAACAGTTTTCGTCAGTTCAGTTTCGAAATGATTCTGTTGGCCCTTACATCTTGATTTGTTTTTATTGACCCAGCATCGGAAAGCAAATTTTTCAAACCCAATATCGCATCTTGATTTCCACAGCGGAACTTTTCGATATGGAGACAAAGGCTGTGCAATATGCGATCCCATCACGTTTTTTCAATATCGAAGTTTCATTTACTGATACGATTCCATTCTGGATATTCCATATTGCGACAGTTTCCTCGAGAATTCATTCCAATCTGGACAATATGGCCCTGCAAGATCTCACATGCAGGCGGCTGTGGTGATTTCGCCTTGTCATGGATATTGTTAGACGTAATCTGCCAAGTAATATTTCTCCAATCTCGAACAAGGAGTCGTTGAATAGAAATACGAAAGGAAGGAACATTTGTTCGAGGTTTCTGTCCGGATACCAATTTAATGGTGCCAGTGGTGTCAAATGTCGAATGTAGAATTATTGTCTATATCAAATCATTGTTTGTTATGCACATATCGTGAAACGAAGCTCGTAGTTAATCCACTCAAATATTTTGTCACTTGATTCATAGAAAATAGATATTTTTACCGATTCTAAAGAAAATTTGCCTAGAAATGAATTTTCACGTTGAGTCACCTTGTGGAATCTTCATCGTTTGTAGGATTCTGACAATTTTTGCAGAACTTGATGATCTTGTTTAAATTATGACTGGAAAAGCGTCACATTTCCACAAATTGCAAGGTCGGCTTTAATCAATTGAACACGAAAAGTATATTGTGCATTTTTGATTTGGCATTATCATCATCGATAATATATACCTAGTTCATGATGCAATTTGGCATTCCTAATTTGAGAGATGTTGAATTCGATAGCGTGAATGTTTTTTTTTAAAAAATTGCTAATTTGGAATTTTGAAACTTCAATCCTGAAGAGATTTCGTTGAAATGTGGCGCTTTCTGGTCATATAAATGAATTCATCGAGCTCAACAATTTTGAAAGAAACCTGGTTAAAATCGCACAATCATTGAAGATTTCACAAGGTGACTCGAAACAAATAGTTCACAATGTAATGTCTGATGTAATCACTCTCCAACTATGCGTGAAAGAATTGTGAATGAAATAACATTCGAAACTAAAATGAGAGAGATCTCATGAATGTTCCATACTCGTAAAAGTTGAGCCATCTTGATAACATTACGGTAGGTAAAACATGAAATGATTCATGAGCAGCTCCAATTGAAGGCGAAAAGATCTGTGTAAGGTAATTTTCCGAAGGAAACTCAAAATTGCTTAGCAATCTGACGCCATCTTGTGATCGAATGCGTTTTCCAATAGCCGAAGATCTCTCCTTTGATCTCTGTATTCAATGGGAGAACTTGTAATCCTGACTAGGGACCGTATTCCTGGTAATTTGTTTGCATAGTGCTGTCTCATTGGCGCAAACCGGTCTGCCATACGTCTCGATTCACCAGAGTACAAATGATCATCAAGGCTCCAACGTTGCTAGTTCAGTTTGGAGTTGCTTTGATGGTCCAACTCGATATAACTGTCTTCGCGAACAATACGATGTCGCCAACTTTGTGAACGATTAGAACGGATCGGAGTGAACCATAAGATGATATGCAGCATAGGAAGAAGTATTGTTGCCCTGACAAGATTTCCAATCGGCATACAATTCGTCCCGACAGCATCACAGAAAGAGTCGAATAGATTATGATCAGAAGCGTAATGGGTGCCGAGATATTTTGGAAAACACTTAGGGCCGGTTGCATAAAGGTTCATCAAGTATTTAACGTCACATTAAATATTTGACGTAACGTCATTTATGGAATTCGGTTGCATAAAAATTCATCACATACTTGATGGTATGTTAACTTATTCACCTAATTAACTTATGAAAATGCCCGATTGAGTAAAAGAGCAGTTGCACAAAAGCCAATCAACTTTAAACGTCAAATCACCTTATTCCTGGCAAAAACTTAATCAGTGCTCGTTGACTGATTATGTATCCCGTTTTTTTTTCAAAGATATGGTATCGGACTGTTTGCATTCTATTATATTTTTGAATCTGTGAAGGAATGAATTGGATATCTGAGTTCCAATCGGAAGATAGGTACCGAATATCAGATATTATGGTAAACTATACGTACTTTTCAACAATCTCCAGCAGTGTTGTTTTTTCTGATTCCGTATAGTTTCCCCCCCTTTTCTCTTCAAGCTATCCATATCAATATCCATACTGCCACAGATCTGTGAATCTGCTTCATCAAATCAAATAATTAAACCTAACCTATAAATGCGCAAAGCATCATCATTTACAAGCACGGAACGTGTGGATCCAGCAACTTAGCCCTGTTGCCACGCATTTTTCGTCGTTATTTAATGGAACGATAATCATAACAAACGAGAGTTTTATGCAACGCAAATTAGAATTAACGTAACATCACCGATAATGTGGCATCAGATAATCACATGATCAATTTTGCTTTATGCAACCGACCCTTAATGCTGCATTCGCAAAAATATTTGAAAGTCTATGAGAACTTTGCGAGAGCAACTTTTTCATATAGTTCTCAATTGATCTTGTTGGTTTGTAATTCAGAAATCATCGTCAACTTCATTCTCACTAGTGGCCAACACATTTGATTCAGTGTCAACTAGGAAGAACATGAACAGGAATGAAAAAAAAATATGCCTCATTGTAAACACCTGTCAATCTCGACACTATAGTGCATTTTTCACTATGTTTGTATCTGGTAGGTTGACAAACTTCATGTTTCAATCGGTCTGAAATTATTAGAACCGCAAGTGGTTGAAACAATACCACACGAATCCATTTGACGCCACCCTCACGAGTTCCTTCTCTATACAACTTTCTTAATGCCCTTGTGATCACAATTTTTCGTCACAAATTCTCAGTCATGGGCAACAGTGGAGTTGAAATGACGAGAGAAATAACATTATTCATGAAAAGATATGAGCTCAATATTCGAAAATGGTCACTGTAGAGAGAAATATGTCTCAAAAGCAGTTCATTTCGAAGGGTAGAAGACATTTCTCTCCATTCAACCAAATCTGTATTTCTACCTCGATAAGTTGCTCTACTCCCAATAGTAAGAAGAGGTCGTAGATCAACAGTAATCTGTGCTGTGGCAACCAGAGTTATCTGATTGCACATCTCTTGTGATCATCATCAGAGGAACATTGTTCACTTTGCAACCCCTAAAAAAACGAGCGCAGAGCTGCATCAAAATTGCGCCAGCAGATAAAATGATACTCTAGCATCCATTATGCCCATTGTCACCGACAATTCGAGCAGATAGTGCATTGTGTTTAGAGACAAATTGCCTCAATTTGTTCGGAGTTGATGCATCAGTCCAGAGGTGGGCCTGGAGGGATGGCCGATAGCATTTCGCGCAGTTTATTTGTCCGTTTCGGGTGGAGCCGAATGGATATTGGCCATAGAGGTGATGCCGAAATTGCGGGAACTATTGATCGGGCTCTCAGATTTCAGTTCGTTTGGCGTGTGATTTTTTGATTTATGCAATTGCTCTTCGATTGATTAATAATGTACTGAATAAATGGAAGGATCAGTAGCGGGTTCAGCAATCAGTATATATGGATGGCTTAGACTCTAAGAGCATGGATGCGTTAAAAATGATTCGTACAAACGAGAGTCCTGTCCTTGCTATCATTAGAAATAGAAGCAATTTCAATATTCTTCGTTTTCTTCCGATTTCCATTTTTATCCTTTGATCAAAATCTACTTAATTAACGTGAATTATACAATACCAAGGATGATACAATTAGCATTTCGAGAGGCAAGCTATTTGACAATTGAGTCACAAAATAGAAAAAAAAAACAGTTATCTTCCGAATTGAAGTTGTAGCAAAATTCGCCCTGATAGACGAAATGTAGATACATTTGGAATTGCCTCTCTGAGGAAAAACGTTTTCAATTGAGGTTTGTAGCGATATGAACATTTCATTCGATTTTCTGTTTATTTATTATTCCACGGATAACTGAACCAACAAACGCCAGAGCGTATGCCTTCAATGAAAATCTCCTTTTTGTTCCGGTTCACATGTTGCGAATGAAAAGCGACGAAGGAAAACAAAACTCCCGATGTGAATGCTCATGTTACTCTTTTGCTTCTCATGTTGCTGTATAAAATAAATAAAGAAAGTAACAATCTCTGAATTCAACAAGAACCCGTTGATTTCGGAGTGATTTGATTCTAATGGAGCTATGGAAAAATCTTCCATTTGTTAGTTTAGACAAGATCGGAAATCTTGAGTACCGATCATAGAATCGCCAAATCGCCAACCTTTCTACGATGTTCTAGAGAGGTCAATGAATGTGGTACATTCGAAACCACGTTTATTTTCATAGCCTGTATATTTGATTATGGAGTTCTTAGATGATATCTGTTTATGTTTCATTGATACGTTGATTGTGTGATAAATTACAAAATATCCAATGATTCTTGAAAGAATATCCTTGCGGACTTTAGCAGACATCTCTGAACGATTCTCGTTAGTAAACCTTACCAATCGAATGGATTCTAGAAACATCAAGGTATCTTTGTAAAAGATGACCATACCTGAAACAAAAAAATATTCTGTAGTGAACGATAATATCAACGACATGTGGATAGAATTGAATGGTTCCGAATTCATACCGCTTTCATCTGGAAGCATTTTTTCACAACACGTGGCGTGACATTATTTCTCGTATTGAACAAGTTCAAATTAAATCAAACGACATAGGTATTTTTCTTGCAAAAAAGCCAATTATATTTCAACAAAATTGAATGTCGAAAACTATGTATCTCGATTATAGGAGTTCGATGTCTGATCCATATTTTTTTCCTAATGTAACTATGCCGATATTGAAGATGGTAGAGATTACCTCTAATTAATATATCATCGGAAGAAACTCCTGGAGATGCGACTGCAATTTCCCAGTTACCACGCTATTTCCTCTGAACTTCAAACAGGATGTGAAAACAAAAAACAATTCCCTAACTACACCAATGCTCTTTTCTCGGCATTTTCCATTTATTCCGGCTTTATCAAGGCGAACGGTCCGGATCAGTATGTTGTAATTAAACTTTAACGATTCTATACCGTGTTCGCTACATGCCAACCCGCCATTATCGAAGAAAGTCTGTTTCGGTAAGGAAAATCAGAATTTGCGGTGAACGATAAAAATTAGGATAAGCACGACGAAATTTATCATTTCAGAATAATTATACCACGCTGATATTTTCCAAGATCTCCCTCCCCATGAACTCATCGAACCAAAAATTCTGGAAACGGAACAAAAAAGAGAAGGCTCAAGTAATTACAGCTGAAGAAAAATAAGTCTCTTCGAAAACCTACCACATATTGCTCAGACAAAGTTGCCTAGTTTGGGCTCTAGACGGCTCTGGAACTATACAATTTTCGAATGACCAGGAAATAGCGTACTGATGTATTGAAAACACAGTGGAAAGCTCTTACCTTGAGTTATTGTGTGACCTCGTACTATGTGAAGAGTTCGCTCTCGATGTTTTAGAATTTTACATTCACCTGATTCGTAGCGGCATTCATATATCAGATCTAATAATTTTTGCAAGTCCATTCAATCCAGTGAACAATCAATATAGAATAAAGAACAGTTCAAACTATCATTTTTTCGAGACAGTTTTACATAAAAGTTATGTTAACATTGACAATGGACTCACTTCGTAACGAAAAACTAGAGAAATTCGTTCTTGAGAATAGTAGTTCCAATGAGGTACTCAACTGCAGTGGATGTTTGTTCAATCATACTGGGTGGTCCAATGAAAACGAAACAAGGCCGATCTTTATTCCGAGGGAGAAATATTTTGCGCATGTTTTCAACTTTTTGACTTCAAACCCCTCGGAGGAGTGAGCTCCAACCCTTGGATCTCAAATGGGATAAGAGGTCAAGTGTTACATCATTTTGAAGGTAATCGAAATCTCTCTACAACGCTTCCTTGTTTTCGAAGTTTAATGCAGTGGTTTTCGAGAAAACACGTTTATGAAAATAATCGGCTAGTGATGGAAAGTACCGCTTTTTTTCCTCTTCATCACTATTCCTCATTTTGTAGTGAGAACGATCATCTGAGAAGTGTCTTATGTGTTTTTTTTTTCTAAATCCTGTCCTCCAACTTCACATGAAGAATCATTTATTTTAATGTCAGTTTCTTGATCTCCCAGTAAAATGAATACCTTGTTTCGTTTTCATTGGGCCACCTTGTATATACTCACACAAAATGATTGGACTGGCCATACAATACCTGAACACTTCACATCATACTGATGAGATGTTTTGTTGAGGATTTGACAATTGCCAATTGTCGCACAATTGAAAAATATACAATATTAGTATCTTGCTATTAAGGAAATTGTAGGACACCTTGTTTGTAGTGATGAAGAGCGTCCAACCTTCTTATATAAGTTCTATAATTTTTGCTATCGTCGAAGAAACGAGATATTATATTTTCAGAATCTCTCCTATGGAAATAATCCTCAAACCCAATGAAAATATTATTCATTATCCCCACTGATGATATGGAACTCCGTAGAACACTCATAATGATCCAAGCTCATTATTATTCCAGAAAAAAAAAGTCACCACAAAAAGCCAACAACCATGACAAGGCTGGCACAGAAGACACTATAAACGATCCAAGCAGTCGAGTCTGTTCGAGGAAATGTATCATTAAATCCTAATAGAGCCATCTCCGGATTCCAAACTGGAAGAACAAATAATAATCAAGACGATAATAAAGGAGTAATTACTTGGATACCTCGAGTGAGTTTGGAAAAACTTGATCCGGCAAGAGAAAAGCGCTCATCGCTTTTCTCATTCCGACTTCGCAGTAATTTATAACCGCTTCTAATGATGGGACAAAACATTAATGGAGGAGAAGCTTGATTGGTTCGCTGAGAGCTAGCGGTCGTAGTTATCCATGATATTTTCAATTTCCATCAGAATACTCTCGCGGGAGCACACAAAGCGTGAGCTATGAGGTTCGCTAATATAGATTTGAGAGTGCCGCAAGGATCGAATTTGGGTCCAATTATACATTGGCGATTTGTACATAGAATGTGAACATTTACGGAAGGATTATGTTATTTTTGTCACCGATACTGCAATTCACTGAAAAGTGATAATGGATTGAACTTAGTTGGCTCTGAATTTGCTACACCCAGCTCTCGTCACAAGTCTCTCTCTCGTCAAAAGTTCTTTTTCTGTTCTTCCAAATCATTCATCTAACTGATTATAAAAAAAAGACAATTAGTCTGCAAATTGAAGTAAAACTGACAGGGAAAATGAACAAAATAAAAGTTTCAAGGTAGATAAAGATGAACAGTAAATATCAATACTTCAACATTTTTTCAAGTCACTGCTCAGTCTAATGATTGTTCTCAACATATCACTTATGAAAGTTATAATATCGCATCATTAATTTACAAAAGGGGTTATCAAGATCGATCAGACGACATAAATAATTTGGACAGAAGATTGATGACGATATTAGATATGTCTACTATTCAAGTCAACACAAAATCACTACTGACAATCTCAGTTATCATGTTTTCATTTCATTGATGATTATCATTCATGAACTATTGAATTATCATGTTATTCATGTCAATGTCTGTTGGATGATGCCTATCAATGTGTTATCCACTACCTACTGTGTGAATTCCCAGAAGGTGAACTTTATTTTCTTCATAGTAGTACATCTAGGAAACAATCCCCAACTGAATACACATTAGTGTGAACTGCGTTATACGTTTCTAGTGAAAGAGAGAATGAATTTTCGAGAGATGTGCGATCTTCCATGGCACATTCCCAGCATCTGCTTCATTTCATTTTATAATTGCATTTGCGCGAATTCCATCCGAGAAAATTAGCCTAAGTAAGAGATAATGCAGATAACTGAGTGAGGCAAATCAAGTTAGACATGCCTTATTTAGAAACACTCCGAGGTGATACCAGAATTTCGTGATGATATATACGGTGTTTCAACCCCATCCTTTTCACGATTGTCAGAAAAGACTTGCATTTATCGATTCGAAAATACGTTGAGACTTTATTCTAACGGATTAAATGTGGATGAACATCTCAGATATCTGTCATCTTTTTAATCAAAATCATCAACTGCTCTAAGTAAAGTCCAACTGTAGCTCCATAAGCGACCTGAAGTTTATTGAGAACATATTTCACCCATTGTAATAGAATAAGTTACGCTATATCTTTTGAATTTGAATAATCGATATGTTCATATATATATGTTTATTCAAATCATGCCTTTTCGAAAATATAATGTCGCATTGCAGAATTCGTCACACACTTGTGTGTATCACGATAGAAAGATAAAACGTAGACCAAGATATTTTTCGTTGATCTCAATCTTGTGATTCTCACCAAAGAATCCAAAGAAAAAAAATGTGTATTATAGTTAAAATTCGAATTGAATAAGCCGTACACACATACGTTCACCAACATCACGTATCGGTAGTCCCCGAAGTCTCTGCAAGGTTAATGTTTTCATCATGGGCGTGCATTCCCTGATAACTATAAGGTTTTTTTCGATTCTCATTTTCAATACATATGAATAACTGACTGTGCCCTTTATTTTATTCCTAGTTCGAACTATGGCTAGAATAGGATTACTGTATGCTGTATCAATAACTGTATGCCAACTGTATACCTACTTTTGAGCCACACAGTATAGCTTTCTGTCAGTGCCATTAAAATTCGCCAAACCTTCGAATCAAATCAGTTTCAATTCAAATCGAAATCAAAAAAACCAATGTTAAGATTATGTCAGATTTTCAAATATATAAATATTCACATATCTCAGATGATTGACTTTTTTTCCCACAAGCGAACGTAAACAATTTTTTCGTTATAGAATTTGAAGAGACTAGACTGAATCTTTCGAAAATCATTTTGCAGCCCTTTTTTGCATAGGTATAGATTGATTCCATTTGTTCTCATGGAAATGTTATTATCCGATCATGCATATATATTATCATTGACTCTTCCAACAATTCGACATCTAACAAGTAATCATATTTCTATCGAAAATATCCCACAATAAATCTTTGTAATCTTCGAGAACGCTCATATAACAAGACTTGTTCGGACAAATATCTGGCACTATTTCCTCGTAAGACAGTCCATAAATTCGGCGGTGGAACTTTTTTGCCGTCATAAGGGTCGTACATCGTATATAAATATCAGACGAATCCTTTCGGGTCTCGGTCAGGCTACAATATATCAGACACAACGTTCATTTCAGAAAACGCCAGCAAAAAGTGAGAGTGTGGATAAAATACATCGGGACCATTGCTACAGCATGTGCATATTATTGGGTTATATATCAAGACAAAAACTAAAGTGTGAATTCGTATGAATATCTCTCACATTCATGGAACTGCTGAGATAAGTAGAAATTTTGATATTCATTGAATATGTTTATTCCAATTTTTTTTTCAACAAATTGTCACTGACAAATAGAGAATTTCTCATTTATATAGGTAAATAAAGATTGAATTCCAAGCTCAGTGACCTTTTGGAGCAGATCACAAATCTGTCCTTATTAAAAATATATTGAGATAATTATTATAATTTCTATTAACATTTCTTAGATACAAAAATCTAGGAAATGATATTTTATTGTTTGCACCGAGGTGATGCATGTGTACCTTGTATGAAGTGAATTCGCATCAATGAAGAAGAGCAGAGCAGAGCAGAAAAATAGCAGAAATCAAAAAATGCTACACAATATGAATCCGGCACACTCAACTCGATCCACTCGAGATAATTTCATCAGTTATCTTCACATGAATAACTGGATTAAAACAACACAGGAGACTAACGAAAGCTGTAGAATTTAGAAACCTGCATTATTTCCTAAGAGCCTATAACACACAAAGGGATGTTCTCTGTCAACTCTGCCATGAAGGTAGGTATATAATCCATTGACACAAAGGAAGAACCTCACGGATGGAAAAAATCAATTGAATTCGTTGAGTCTCGAAAGCTGATTAAGGGTCCTAACTGGATTCAACGAAATCCAGGGGTATTAATGAAAACTTCGAATTTTCATTCCATAATGGAGAGGAAAATGCAAATCAAGCCAAAACTCATTTTCTCACAACATTCTTCAAACTTCAATATTTCATGTCTATTGGGTTGGTACATTCAATATGAGACAGTAATGCATTTTGAAAAAAAAATGCAAGAATTATTTTTCCCATTCCAGGATTGAAGAAGCTTGGTAATTAAGAGAATAATTTTGCCCAGTAATTATGTAGCTGTAACTTGACCTTGCAACAATTCCGTTTCCGGAATTGACTGACCCAATTTCTTAATCTCTGAATTTTCTCATTCGGGGTGAATTTCAAAACAGCCATACGAGGTGCTCATCAGTAGTACATTTTTGATAGTAGGAATTAATTTAGTAGTAGAAGTAGAGTAGAGTAGAATCTCAGAGATTCAGCGTATGTAGCAATCAGTTCTCCAGGATTATTCGAATTCGCACGGAAGAGAAAGCCAAGTTTTTGTGAAGCATTTTTCGCAATGGACCTCATATGGTCGCGTCATGGAAGAGCGCTGTTGGTGGTGATACCAAGCATGGATATTGACAACTTCATACGAATAGTCGTGACTGATATCAGAATATTGGGCATTGTATGACACACTCGGTCAAATGCTTTAGAATTGTTAGAATTAGAATTCGGTAGAGATCCGATCCAGTTGGAATCCCAACTAGACTCGGATTTTCGTCAATATCGACATCAATCATTTCACGAACAAGAATGGCAGTGCACGACGAAGTAATATAGCATCGAGGAGAGACAATAATACATAATAATCCAGAATGCCGATATTAACCGATAGGTCGGTAGTGTTCGATATTTGTTCGGAACAAATACTGCATTATTAGACGTTGCTCCTGTTCCTGTACTTTTGTTCGAATGGGGGAATAAGGGCCTCATTGTTCTAATTATCGACCGCTGGGGGCGACAAGGAGTTCATACGCACACACAGGGCGGTTTCAATATAATTGCCTATTCCACGAATAATATCATTTCCGAAGCCAGCCGAATGCTTTGAACAATAGATGGCTGGGACTAATAATTCATCAAAATCCATGTCGGTCTGAACACTATAGGATATTAATGTACCAAATTATGTATTACGTTAACAATACATACCGCTCTCATCAGATACTCTATATCTATATGAAGGGTGTTCCAAATATATTACGTGATTTCAGGAATTTCAGGAATGATTTTTGAGCAACGCCAATTGTGAATTATCATTCTCAATGTCAAAACAATAATTATGATGTGGAGTTACAACACAGATATGAGAATTCCAGTTCAATGCATTGGGACCAAGCAATCTATAATTTACATTTTATCGTGCCTTGTTTTTGAAATTGAATATCTGTTGAATAAGTCTATCGCCAATAAGTTACATTAATTTCTGAAATAACTTTGATTTTTCAGAAATGGACATCAACATCATCAACCAACAATGGAACACTATTTTTTTTTGTATAAAGCTTTTTCCTCATTCCATCGAAACCAACAAATTGCATATTCAGATGGACAAGGGGTGGATATCTATGAAGCGGTATTTTGCTCAACCTCAATCGTCAATAACTCAATAATAATAATTTTTCATCCAAATATGGAATTTAATGAAAAAAAGGTCTACTGTCTGTCGAAAAATAAATATTTTGCCTGCGAAAGAATATTGGGTCATCCAGAGAGATTAAAATGGTTCGATAATGTGGAAACTTGAAATGATGCATAAGTGATTCTTCAAGCATAGCTTCTACAATTCATATGATATATCTCTCAATGAATTGCAACTTTGTTTATTTTTAATGAGCTGAAATGGACAGTTCATTCAATACGACATTGAAGATCTCATGTTGAACTATTGTCCATTCATCTTGATCTGTCATATTCATTTGGTGAAGATGAAGTCAAAGTATGAGCCTGATCTCAACATTGGATGTTTCCGATGACCTGAAGTCAAATTCGAAATATTTCCTCAATGTTTCGGCAATCCATTTGTGGAACTTTTCTGTTGTGAGCTGTTTTTTGCGTTCGCCTCCTAGTCGGAGATACTACGTGGTGCACTGACTCAATACGAAAAGTTGACGGAACTTCTCGAGAAAGATTCAAGAGCCGAGGAAAATAGCTAAGGAAACTTCGGAAATAAAATATAGAAGTTTCATACAACAATTTCCGAAGTAATCTAATGCCGAGAGTTGGGTTCCCGTTATATTTGATATCGTATGCAATAGAAGAGGCTGCACATATAAATAAAAATACTGTACGGAAATCGTAGCGAAAAAGCAAAGAAACGACGACAGAACGATTTGGAGTCGCCCGATTTAACTAGATGAGTTCCATTCGAACGATTGCCACAAAATGAAATCGATTCGAAACGACTGGAATAGGCAGTAAAAATAGATATCCAGAATACAGAATCAAAATAGCCACCTGATAGAAACCTTCTACAAAAAAAAACAACAGATGTTGAATTGTAACGCATCTCTTCTGTTACTGGAGTACCCCGCGAATTTGCGCAAAAATTCAGCTTGTTATTCAAAAAGACATGAAAATAGAGAGTTGACACAATAACCAAATTTCCTAGTACATTATACGATTGCTATACCATTTAGAAAACGCTGACACAAAAGTCGACATCAAACAAAATATCCAAGATACAACTGGACTGGTTTGGATATTATGAGGAGTGGAACCAGGTGAGACCACATTACAAGATACATTGAGCAAGAAACATGATGAAATAATAAAAGAGGAAGACCAGGTGGAATATGGATACAGCAATTAGCAGGACGAAATATTAGGAAATATACTGTGTCCTATTAAGCCGCACATTATGCCATGATTTACCGTTGACAATGCCAATTGGCGAAGCCAGCGACTGTAAATAAGTCCACAAATTTGTTGGCATTCATTTAGTTTAGTCGGACAATGTTCGCTGACCAGGTGCGAGTGATTGGCACGTCCTCTCCTCCGTTCTCATTGGCTTCCTTTGGAGGAGACCGACACTTTAGCGATTCTCATTGGCACACGACTAGCTTAGTGACATGTACCGACGGTCGCGTCTAAATCAAATCGGCTTTGTCAACTTGTCGTGCCAATTTGGCAGACAGAAGCATAGTGTGGACGCACCTTTATACCCTGCTGTGATACCAGGATGGCACTTTGCCTGTTTCCCTCCACGTGGCTGCAGGTCGCTGATAAATTCGTGATTTTTGAAGGGATCTGTGGTATTTCACCTTCTGCTATCTCTTATATCTATCGGTATATTCTGTCTCACTGTTTAGGTTGATCAACCCTTTGATTTTCTCTTCGGCTTACTGCAATGTCAGCGCTCGATCTCTGCCAGTGTCTATTACAATTTGTAGCCTACTTTCGAAGCCGGGTCCATAATTTTTTCGTTTGCGTTCTGCGTTCATTTCGATATATCCTGTAGTATTCTCGCATGGAAATTCATCAAAAAACTGGATGAACCTCTTGCCGCCAGATGCTTTTCGCATTGGTCGACCTGTTCTAATACAACGTTATCAGTTAGCTTCATCGAGATCTCTTCCTTTTCCACCGAGGCTCAAATTATACACACCAATAAAAGAATCAAGGTAATTTTTCGATCTGAAGTATTCAGTAACCAATCGCCCAGAATACAGAAGACACCCATGATGGAATATCGGGTGACGTATCAAGGAGATATCGATATCGATAATTCTCCAGTGAACCAAGCGAGCCGAGGCAATCAACCAAATCCCACCTCACCTGTCGCTGACGAGAAAATGGTCAATAATGGGAATCATTTATTTTTCAATCCAGATATGGACTGTGGCCATCCGAGCTTTGCAGTATGTTTGCGGGACCAATAGTAGGTACAATGATTTATCCAATCAGGCGGCTGCCCGTCGAAGCGTGCACCATAGTCCGGGATCGGACTCGGGCCAAGTCGAGTGTGAAATGAGGCGGCTCCGGAATCGCATCGTTGCCAGGTGAGAAAAATATCCGGAAAAATCTGTCGAATAAAAATGAATGTTTGTTTGTTCATATTCTATTCGAATGCGATGACACTCGATCGAATTATTGCTAGCACTGTCTTATCCTTATAACTAGGGTGTTAGTATCCAGGATGCCCAGAAGTAATTGACAGCGTTAGCCCACTGCGTTCACGGACTCACCAACTTAGTGTTCAAATATTTAAGTAGCCGAGAATGAACGCTTCTATGTCTTCACTATTTTTGCCTCAGAATTTTTGTACTCCTCCTTAATTTTGTTTTGCAGATTCGCCCCATGTGAACTATATTTCTATAACCCAATAGGTATTCTTTTACTGCAGTCTCGACCCAATTGACTCTTATCAAACTGCAAACTATGGAATTACCGATACAATGTTTACTCATTATTTATGAATACAAACTGGACAACTAAAAAGGGATATGAATTTTGAGTGAAATGGCCGGTCGCAACACGGTTGTGAAGTAATTCAATAATTTATTTTTCTACATGGAATTTAATTTTTCTGATCCCTACTTAACTTTGAAAAATCCTTACGATTGGGTATTTTAATGAATTTTTCTGATGAATCCATAGATTATTCCAAACATCCTTTGACATAGAGAAATTTTCCTAAAACTGGCAACATTGTGCACCTGTGAGGTCGATGGAAATGGACCGACCGGACAAGGCCCATTGGAGTCCGCACGGGTAATTCGACAGAAAAGTAAACACCACTGAAACTCAATACCGATTATTGGAACTTCCTACAAGATGATGGACTCATTCCTTCCACTAATCTCCTATCAGTTATGCAGTGAGGTGTTTTCCTAGCAGAACTAATATAATAGTTTCTTCTCTAACATACTTTTTTGCTTTTTCTAACAGGCTACTCATATTGGGTGGATTTTTCGAAAAGGGCGAACCCTGAACATTTGCGTCATCACATGGCATGAGAAAAAATCTTGGAACAAGTCAATATTCATCGAAATTATCATTCGTAACATTGACATGCACATCACTCTCCCTGTACCAATAGACACTACCCTCCAAAATTAGCAAATTAGTAAATAACTGGTCATAACTGTGATTCTGTCAGATTTTTCTTTCAAATCATGCTATTTTATTATTCTATAGGTTATAATACACGAAATATATATGACAGAATGGAATAAATAAATGAAGGTATAGGACCGCCAAGTCATAGTTGAAGAATACCAACAGTGGGCGACTCTGGCCTAAGTGAGCAGCTGCCTATACCGCACTACTCACACCTCTCGGCTACCGTTCGGTACCCAGACAAACATATGTGGATAACAGGCGATCTGCTTTCTCGTACCCCGTACCATCCCTCATCAACACGTGTTTGCGGCTCGCATTCGAACTGAAAACATCAAACGAGAGCTGGGAAAAAGAAGGCTATGGCGAATCGTAATACCTCGTTGTGGTGTATAGGATATTCGACATCTGACATATGTGACGACGACGCCATGACTGTAAACGGTGTCTTTCCGGCTGAATTATTGTCCACTTTGTCCGGACAGCAACGAAATAAACGCATTTCTATGCCATAAACCAGACATGAGAGCCCGGAACGGTCCAATAACCCTCCCGCCACATAAAATACCGTCGTTCATTTATTTTATTAATACAACACGGCGATAACGCCGGGCTATTTTTACAAGATAATGAAAGTGGCGGCGGCCCATCGGCCCTCGCTATGCGTAGAGGGCGTTATATTCATCCGATGTCTGCGATAAGTGTTGATGCATGGCCAACTTTATCCTGCCTCCGGGGATTCGGCACGACAGGACAGATAAACTCGGGAGAATTCGGCCTCTACGACGGGGCGGCCGAAGAACTATTGTGGAATGCCGGCCGGCATAATAAATTCCCGAGGAAATGGAGAAGACGTCTGGGTGGATTCCATTTTTATATTGTTAACGGACGGTTTACTTTCCCGTGCGCGTCGGTAGTTTTCAGTTATTACCGGAGGATATCATTCTCAGATGAATGAACGTTCATCTGGGGTAACGTTACACGAGATGGTGTATATTCCCACTCACTCTCTCGAGGTATATGGCGCATTTCATTCGAATTGTTTGTGTTCCTAATGAATGCAGGTATCTTATTTTCCTTTTTGTTTTCCAAGTATGGTATGAAAGTACAAGCAACTGAACCTAAGAAAAAGCCTGTGAGTTACGGCATTGTTGTTAGTTAGTGAAGGTTTCATCTTCATCAGAATCGAGTGTTTTTATATTTTTTTCTTGGCAATATTCGAAACAACTGCTCTACCAATCTCCTACTCTATTGTCGTTGATTGGATGTATGTACAAATAACAGCGAGAAATCAATCACCTTTGAGTGTTTCTGCCAAATATTTGGCTGAACGAAAAAACAAGCGATGAACCGGTTCATTCACGCCATCGCAATCACGCTTACACAGACGCGCACAATCCTCAACACAATCTCTTTCGCAGGCACCTTATCGATTTGCATGCTTACCTGATATCATTTTCAAATCGAAAGATCTTGTTCGACATCTCATTATTTCAATATTTCACAGTTTCCATTCAGGTAGAGCCATCTATCCGACAGATTTGTAGTTACTTAGTAGCTCATCCGATACACGTACATCGTAGATGGTAGATGGCACCAAAAATCATAGGTTTTTAATAGATTCTATGAAACCTACAGTAGATCCTTTGCCGTTAGGTGGCGTTGAACATGCAACACATGACTTCTTTTCAAATCGAGGTGAAAGGGATCCATAAAGTGATGCAAGTTCTTCCATCAGCAACGACGTTATTCATTGATTCGATCGATCTTTGAGGCATTCACCAATATGGCCGACGGCTAATATTGCCAAAAGAGTCGAGCTATAATACAGCTACACATACCAAATAAAGTGGTTTGATTCAATAACTGAAAAATAATTCAAAAATCATCGAGATGAGTTGGATCTACGGGCCATATTGATGGAATATTATATGGAACATGTTCCTTTGATTCAATCACTAACGAATAACTCAAAAATGAAACAAATACAACCAAAACTGAGGAGCATTCGATCAGAACCATTTCTAATCATGTATATGAAAAAATGAGCTCATTCTGGATGTTATTCAAACTAGTTGATGAGATGATGAACTCAATAATGAGTGGAAACAATCTTGAATGGAAAATGGAATACCTATTTCATGATTCATTCAATATGCAATGACTTGGATAGTACTCAGACGGAACTCCCACTTTTATCACTAGAAATTTGACTACTTCCAGTGCAGTGAGAACTCAATTGCGTGTGGACAGAAATTGAGACATTATTGAGTAAACTTCCACGATTTTTTTCCAGTGCATGAACAAGCGGCCATAGCCCACAGCCGACCTTCTGAAAGTAGAACTACGCCAGTGTTGCCAAGTCTCTTCTTCCTGGCTTGTGACGATATAGCCGGCCGTAGCTGTACATACTGAGAGTTATTAGCACTGTTGCCAGTTCAATAATATCTAGAAACTAAACAAGAACGCCATTCATCGAGAAGAAAATCCAGATCATGCTGACTATGCCGAAGCAAGAGCAACTCGACTGGAATAATAAATTGAAGCGAGTGCAAAGTGAGATAATTAAGTGAATCTAGCGACTTCCAGATTATCCGTTGAAGAGCCTGGAACGGAATCGCGATTACCTCCTACCTCGAGTAAGCGGTAAAACATACTAAGTAGTTTAATTAACCATTTTCAAAGTTTATACATCTGGGCCAGGCGAATCCGTGGACTTATCTCCGTGTGCGATCTGCCGTTAATGGCGGACAATAGAGAGCAATTGTTGGTTGCGACTTTACCGGAAGAACCGAGATAAGAGACCGTCTTCTGCAGAAAGAGCTATGTGACAGGGTCAGGAGAGAAGCCAGTAGTGAATGCTAGTCGACTGAGTCTGGGCTGAATTGCAACAACTGAAGTCGAAGATATTTATAATGAGATATTTATGTTCAATATACAGGGTGTTATGATTCTAAGACGAAAAGTTCATATATTAGGTCGGGTAATGCTTATTTTCCGGAAGGAACTTTACCCGGACACCCGGTGCACCTTCCCACTACAATCTATAATCAACACCATGACAAGACCACCAGATCTCACGCCTATCGATGTATATAGATAATGGAATACCAATGAGAAATGAAACATGTAGAAGTGTATCATCAAGAGCACAGCACTGTTATAAATTCAATTCAAGTGAGAGGGATGCATTTTCGAGCATCTTCTGTAAACTAGCCTTCCATTCCGTTGTTGATTCATATTATTGTTTTAACTGGGATGTATGAAGTGCACGCGGTTCAGAATCATCCGAGCAAGCAGCACGAAAGCTAGAAATAACATGTCTGGGAAGCAAGTGAAGGAACTCACGTTCCTTGCTGCTACCTGTTTTCTTTCACAGACCCTGAAAATACGAAACAATACATCGAGGAAGAAAAATTCACTGTTAGGTTTTTCCTGGCGAAAAATCGAACCCAATCGGAATTCAGGCTTCACTAGTTGATTAAGTTATTGATGGTAATGAAAATGGCTACGCGACAAGACTGAAAGCCATAATTCGCAGCAAACCTCCACAAGCCAAAATACAAAACAGATCCAGCCAGTTGCAATGATTGACTGCATCGCACTGCATAGTGTGCTATCGGAATTTCAACTCCGATTCCAATCACGGAACAATTTCTTTGTGGGAGAGAAATCACCACTACCTACCAATGAAAATTTTTCACGAACAGAAAGTAGGTCACGGTATGCAGTATTTCTGATCGACAAAATAAACAATCGAATCGACAAAAGCTTGTATAGAACTCGTAAAGAGGAATCAATTCAGCAAAAATCGTATAATTGATCGTAATATTTGATTCTCAGCTTCATTCGATACAAATCATAAATCATCGATGAAATGCACCCTGTTGTACAAAAATTGTTCGCCATTGTCCCCATTTTCTCGAATAAAGCAAAGTCTTGATCGCCTCAACCATGAGTGACTTCAAACTTTTTTTTTAAATTTTGTATTGCTTCATTTGGCAACTTAACTGATGGATTAACCACAAAATCAATGCGAAAGTTCCTCATTTACTACGACATAAATTTCGACTATATTCGTATGTCGTACTCATTGTTTTTGATTTAGATAACATCTACTCCTGTATGAACACGGATGGCTATGAAGCGTCACGGAGCGTTGACATGAGTCTAGCGTCTAGCGGTAATACATGAAGAGAAACAACAACAGTACGTCACCAGTTTGAATGATTTTTGATTGGGGTTGTAATTTTAAATTGATTTTGAGAATAAATGATGCCGTTATATGATGTTTTTGTACGAAAACATTATTACAAAAGGTGGTTTTGATTGGAAATTAGATTAGGTGTATACACTCACATTACCTGTTGATAATCTAAATCTGACACCATACAATGATTACATCCAGAACGAATAATCAGATATGAGCAGAAGGTGAAATGAAATTGAATCTCAATAACATGTATAATTCCCGAAGAGCATGGGTTTATTGAACCCGATTCTCATTACTTGATTGACTGCTGATGTCCACCAAGATAAGTACAGGTTTTATTATTATTGAATATATTTGTATTTCCAAATTTTTTCAAAAACAAGGTGTCACTGACCAATAGAGAATTTCTCTTTTAGGTATCTAAAGGTTTAATTTCAAGAGCAGTGACATTTTGGGACAGATCCTAAATCTGTCCTTACTACAAATATATTGCAATAATTTTTAATAACTTCTACTCTATTTTTTAGAAACGAGGAGAGAAAATCCCATCAAAAGCTGAAAAATGAATTTGTTAACTTCAACTTTCTCGCGAAAGTTCACAAGGTGTATACTTTTTTCAAGTCAGCGAAGACAGTGTCCATCTGCCGATTTTCATTCATTACCTTTTTCCATCGAACACTGCTGGTGAAAAAAATCCTCCAAGCACAACAGAAGTGATGAAAAATGAATGGAAGATATGCAATCATGATGGATATTCAAAATACTAGGTGTTAATATTTCCTGTCTGGACACGATGAATGTGTTGAAATGAATGAGTCTCAAAAGTGAACCCAACAACATAAGGTCAACATTATTTATGAACGATACCTGTGAATAATCATCAACCCACGACCTGTATCAAATGTTCAGTTATTCAAAAATATGATCTTACCAAAGATATTCCAATCTGTATGACTCAGATATAACCGTCGTATACTCACGAGTTACTCACAATTTCTTGGCTTTACAGGAGTCGTAATGGAATGCATTCGATCTGAATTGTAAATCAACGTTATTTCTTCTTAGTTACCGAAACTTTAATAAGTTTGAAACCCGATCAATTTCTCCTCTCTCGATTTTGAATTAACTATGGAGAGCAGTAGCGTCGAACCAATTCGTATTCGTGTCCTCTTTTCTCACATCAATCCTATAGAAATTACGTCCCATATTATCACCGAGCGTTATAATGCATCAAGCCCATCAAAGAATTTAATGAAATTGAGGATACGCAGTGTTCCTGTGAGATGACATCAATCGAAAAATGGGTCACAGAAACTATTTCGCTGATCGATCGGCATAATACGAAAGTTGTGTCTAGTTATCACTCTGTAATATAAAAATATAATTTAAAATTGATACTATGAGAAGAAAATAATACTGTTATACTGTACTGTACTGTACGGATCTGCCCCTTAATGTCACTGCGCTTGAAATTCGACCCTCAGATCCTAAAAGAGAAATTCTCCATTTGGAATTTCGACCTTGATGTTTTTCAGGAAATTTTGAAGACAACGAATTACAAAATTGTCCCCTAGGGGTCGTAGTGCCTTCTTGAAATATTCGAATACTGAAGGCAGTCCATCCGAAGGATATATCGAGAGATAAAAAAATACATAAAAAAAACTTGATGTTTTTGGGAAATTTTCTGGAACCCGTATCAGGTAATTCTAGTCCGCGCTACTGCACTAATCGCAAAAGCAACACGTTCTCTCCTGAAAGAGTTGAAAGTTTTAATTGTAGCACGGCTCGCGAGATTATAACCAAGTTCAGAAACAATACAAGTAATATTAATATCGCCCCTTCCCCGCAGAAAACCGAAGTCAAATTTAAAGTTGCTTTCAGCGGTCGCCATGGTCGGAGCCGACATGTTCTTTCACTTTTAATGAACTTGCACGGCTCTTTCATTCTTCGGTAATTATTTTGCTTCATGTCGAGCGAGTATGAATCGATTCTATTCGTAACCAATTCCACTATTTAATTTCAATTTGCCTTTCCACTACCGAATACATTTTTCCTATAGAAAGTACACACTTTTCTCCCAAACATCAGGAAGGGAACACTTACTTTTTTTCATAGTGAAATGAGCTATAACCTTTCAATCACGAACGCACCAATACAAATTGATGTGTGAATTCAACCACAGTTCAATAAATAAACAGTTGGACACGTGTCCTCATGGCGAATTCGCTGTAGATACGGGGTAACGGAAAAGCATTTCGCGCGATAGCTGATGTACCGTGACGACCCAAAAATTCGAGTGGATTGGATATTTACTATGATTTTGATATTTTGAGATCGGAAGCGCGCCGCTACCTACTACTTCTGATTGTTAGCAAAAGACACTGTCAAAATTTTGGAAATTTTCAAAGTACAGATGTATAAAAACGAAATTGGACAATAAACCGTTAATTATAATATATTGAAAGACATTGAGAAAAATCACAAATGCTGTAATATTGTGAGTTTTGTATTAACTTTACTTGATGCTTTTCCTGTTTTCATATTTCGATTGGCAAATTTCAATGTGAAATAAATACGAACTCTGCAATACAAATCGGAAACTTGTCACATGGATGACTGAAAGATATTTTTGCGAAATGTTTTTTAAGTGTGTTGCGTAATGCACGAACTAAAGCTTGAGCTATGAGGGAAGGTTGATGTTTATAGTAGACTCACCGGAGTGGACTGTATATGTTGGCCCTGGATGTTCGGGTCAGACGTGGATGAGGTAGGCCTACCCTGCAACTCCTCTTCTCGGACAAAGTCACTGTATGCTGAGTTAGATTTTATTTATTTATTTATTCGAAACGCACGACGAACCGGAATCAATTATTGTCTTTTTCGATCGCCAGGAGATCTCTTCCTCCCATAGGTACTACCGTACTACCCCACCAACCTTCTCAGACACGCGCTCCACAATTATTTTGGAAACGCGCATTATTGATGCTACATTATAGGCAACCCATAAAACTCAATATTTATATTCATTTCAATAATTAAGACTACATATATCAGAATAAAGAAAATTATCGTTATTATCACACTTATGGTACTGAACACAAACAATGGGGACGAAACACAGTGTGTTTCCAATGTTAACTTGGGAAACCAGTTCCACACATTCACTTGTGAAAATGAATTCAACCTGTTCAGTGTGTCATATATATAGTTATGTATTCATTGATTTTCAACATTCAACAGACGTTTATATGAAATGCCGCGTAAAATACATACCTTGCTTCATCTTTTGGACAACGAAAAAAGGATAAGCCACCTCTACGTCTTGACGTGCAATTTCTCATCACAGGACAATACACCACAGGCTTTATAATAAAATCAAGAACGAGCACTGAAGAATTATGATACGTAGTTATTTTCTCGCACTCTATATTTATAGCCCACGGCACGTTACACTAGAGCGCAGAACTTTTCGTTAGCCACTGCGTAGCGGTTTGGGTACCGAACGGTGTCCGAGGGGCCTGAGGGGAAGGGAACCGGTAAGCGAGCACGTAGGCCAGAGTCGGTCTACTGTTAGTATTCTCTATACTGTGACTCAACCCAAAAGTGTGACGTCAGCATCGATATAGAGGGGATAGACTATGGCCCGGTTCGCTTCGCCTTCATCAGTACCAGTCTTAGAAAGATGTTTTGTTCGATGAGATGTTCAATGCCAACACTTCTGCTACCGCCACGTACGAGGCAGTCGAGGCAATTTGTTCTCGAGCAGGTCGGATTTTAAGTTTTCGCGTGAATAGTTCGGAAAACATCGGTGCTGATCAGTTATTCAAGGCGCGGAGGTGAGGGTTCGAGGGTTCATTCGAAAGAATGAAACGAAAAGATGTAAAGTGACGAAATCCATGAAAAAACAATGTGAATCCGGCATCTCGCATCTGAATACCAAACAAATCGTTATCTCCGATGTCACAAACGCCACTAAAGCCACACTTTGTGAGGAAATGTTCGCATCTATTGCGAGATCCTCGGCGAGATCCGAACATAAAAGTGTAATTTTAATCGTCTGGAAACCCATGAAAGTGAAGAAGGTTGAGGTGATACTTTCTGCACCTAAACGAGTATCTACTATACACGCGAACCAGAGCACAAACTATCAAATTGCTATTTGATTTTGTTTTCACACAACTGTCGAAAGGGTGTACTTGAAGTTTTTCATTTGTTCACCCACGAAACTAATCTAAATCAGTCCGAAATTAGCCATTTACCCGTTATAAATATACATCTTACAAAACATTAAAAAATTATCAAGTCCCATTATATCATGAGGATGTTATCCAATTTATGTGGAGATCTATCACCAGCAAATGGTATGGAACACCTAGTTTGCAAGCTAGAACTATACTGGATGGCCCAATGAAAACGAGACGAGGCCGATCTGTGATAGTTATCGTTCTCAGAAAAAAAAAACGCTCGAACCGGTTGATTTTTTTTTTCGAGAGGGAAATATTTTGCGCATGTTTTCAACTTTTTCACTTCAAACCCTTCGGAGTGGTGAGACCCAAACCTCCAATCTCAAATGGGATAAGGGGTCAAGTGATACATCATTTTGAAGGTAATCGAAATCAGTTACCAACGCTTCCTTGTTTTTGAAATTCAATGCAGTAGTTCATGTTCATGAAAACAATCGGCTAGTGATGGAGTAGTAACGATTTTTTCCCTTTCATCACTCTCTCATCTAGTAGTTAGAACGATGTTCATCTAAGAAGTGCCTCATGTTTTTTTTCAATCCTGTCCTATCCAACAATACATAAAGAATCATTTATTTCAATGTCAGTTCCTTAATCTCTCAGTGAAATGCACACCTCGTTTCGTTTTCATTGGGCCACCCTGTATAGGTTTCTGAAAAACAGTCAACAATCATACAAAACGACGTATCATATTGTGATCAGTTATATCAAAATCAGAGAGCTTATACTATGAAGGAAGTGTGCGAAATTGTCAAAAATCGCACGATTCCACTCAATGCAATACAAAACGCTTTCACAACTTCTCCCCCAATGATGTTTTTTAACATTCCTCCGTGAGAGAACGCTGATAGCAGAGAGATCTACAGAATCTTAAAAAAAGAAACTCTGATCATCAAAATTTGAAGACAATGGGTAGAAAAATTAGCTGCCAACAATGACTGAATTCCTTCGCCATAAATAATAATAATAATGATAATATTAATAATAGGTTTTTATTTCCGAGAAGTACAGAGTAGGTACACTAGAAAAACG
Organism: Gastrophysa polygoni; assembly: GCA_963576655.1. Taxonomy (NCBI): domain Eukaryota; kingdom Metazoa; phylum Arthropoda; class Insecta; order Coleoptera; family Chrysomelidae; genus Gastrophysa; species Gastrophysa polygoni. The sequence goes on from OY755087.1 coordinate 23,894,544, forward strand.
CCGAAGATCAGATGGTGTCACGCATGGACATGCCTATTCCTGTGACCTCAGGTGTTCAAAATCCTGAGAATTGAGGGTTATTCCTTCGATATCAATACATTAGTTGATGAGGAAAGCATTTATTGCGTAATCAATGCAATGTTCTTTCCGCACATACACCATAATCGATCTGTACAATGAAAACACAAGTGATTGATTAGGTAAAATCCATATGGGACAGAATAACGAACATTTCGAATTATGTCAGCCCCAGAGCGAACCCCAATGAATGAAAATGTTGAGGAGAATTATTAAAATGTCATGTGAATTCGAATGGATATCAAGCGATGCATGAAAACAATTTTTATTCATTTGGCAGAGCATCGATATCACTCTATATAGCAGAATAATAACATTTTAGTTTATCTGCTAGTCCATACAGTGGCTGCGAAACATTGTTTACGTTGGATTATACTGAAAAGTTATGCAAAACTCAGTTACGGATGATTACAGGGATATGGAAAACAACGATCGATTCCAACAGGAACGATGGGTCTTATGAATATGCATGACATTCGATATATCCAATGAATATGACATTTTTATTGGATCACTGATATTCTGAATTCAGTGAAATATTTTTGGCAAACAATTCACGATTATAGGAGAGTCCATGCATTTCTAGTACGATAAAATAGCGTTTATAAAGTGAATCACACTATATTATACGGCAGAATCTATCAGTACTGATAATGACTTTGTAATCATCGGTTTGATGGTAGTCCATCATCAATGTCATCAAAGATGACAGAAACGAATGAGATTCAAATTAAATACTATATGGAATGGTTTGAAAAGCTTTAATGGAATGGACACATATGCTGATTGAAAGTCTCGATCAAAGAGACGGATAGAGGTCAACAAGGTGATTATCAATATACTATTGTTGGATCTTGTTGTGTGATCGACATTTTAGATGATTTATCAATTTTGCTCATTTCTTTCTAGGGACATTTCATAACGAAACACTTAGTATACTTTTTTGGATAATTGGGAGACACTTGAATATTTGTGAAGTGCACAAACAGCTGCAACGAACTGTATGCTTTTCATCCTACTTCGTGTGCAATTCCACTAATGAATTTCTGAATGTGCATTGGAGGTTTTGTGAATTCGAATGACCGAAACCGATCTATATGGGGTTTTCTATAATGAATTGTGAAAATTTCGCAATGTAACAAATAATAAAAATCCTATCCAATGTTTGCTGTCCTAATTCGTACGCATGTGAAATATTTCTCTCACATCGATTTTCCATTACATTACATTATTTATATAGACCAGAAATTATGGTATAGAGTATATTTCTGGTAATATCTACTATACATTTTCCTCCGTGTAGATAGTACAGATGGTTCAAATCTTATATCATTCTCATGAACATCGAAATACTCAAATAGAATACAAGAAGATGATTCAGCAAACTGTCAAGAGTTCCACGAAATTTCACAAAATAAAAGTAGGTAGGAGACGAATTTCCAAATTTTCGATGTTTTTCGTATTACTTCAAAAGTAGACAAGATCCAGATGCATAGACACGAATTTTAAGAGCCCTATGTATATCATATCACGGCAACGACTTGGATTATCCTCCTTCGCACTTGCCATTGAGAGTTTCTCAAAATATCATCAGCTATCAAAAGGCACAAATTACAATTTTACTACACTTGATCTGAATTGAACGAATTTTTGTAAGTGATCCATACATCACATTCACTTGGATCATCGAAAGTGACAACACATTTCGACCAGTGTTATAACTAAATTCCTCCACAGTTCCCGTGATCCTTTGAAAACGGATATGAGTATACAGGATATTTTCCGGAATTGGAGCGATGAATCAAGTAGGGTGTTCTAAAAGGCTTGAAACCACAATGGATAGCAGGAAAATTATCCTAAGCGATAAAATTTTTCCGCAAAAATCTATGATTTCCTCACCATTTGTTTGGGAGGCACTGGTTCTATGCCTTTGTCCATAGCACATCTAACTGCCTGCTGTTGTTGGTTTCACTCACGCACTGTTTCCAGTACATTTTCATTCCGTGAACTTCGCCAGTCACTATATTTGGCTCGAGTTTGGCCACACAGGTGTGAAAACTATCTTGCCACGTCGCAAATGTTTTTATACTCATCATAATCATCATATAAATCATATCATATAATCATCATAAAAATGCTTTTTCATCTCATGTTCGAACTTCTCAGTCACAAATTGTTTGAAGCATTGGGTGATTGCCCGGAGTGGAAGGCGAGTATTGAACCAACTTTGAATCCGTCGGGGTGATTGATACTTCCGGAGCGTTTGACTATGCCGAAAGCACTCTCCGATTTGGTCGTTGACCTCTGGTCAGTGGTAAATAAAATCATATGTGAACTTTTTGATTCATTAGCTCCCAAAATAATCCTCGTTTTTGCCAATATTAGAGTGTATTCTTTGATTTCTGTTTCACTTTATTTATCGTTCCAATATCGGACATATTCCGTTCATATACCTAGTGAAACACATTTCGAACAGTGTAATAACTGAATCAGGCTTGTTCCGATGCCCGTAACCACGAGCAATAATCATAAATTCCAAGTAACCTCTTCGGCATATGTGTCCCGGACCTGACCGCATTGATATTCCTCCATAGTTCGCCAGATCCTTTGAAAACCGTCCTGCGTAAATACACATCCAGGTGAGTGGCAATCGAACTTCCGGGCACGATCCGGCAGAAACAATGCCCGATTCTGGGCCTACCCCTTTCCGTGGCGGATCGTGGAATTATGAGAGCCACATCTCGTTGCAGCCACATTTCGTTGAAGCCACATTCCGTTGGCGTACATAATCCAAAGTTTCAACCACGCATGGTGTAGAGAGAGTGGTAGTAAAAAAGACGATCATTCCGAAGATAATGATTATGGATAATGATGATGTTAGTGGGTCGGCACTGCCGACCCTGAAAAGTCGCCACAACCCTTTTCGCGTTCCGCGGGACCGAGAGTGATGAATAGATTTGGGCCGATTCTCAAGTTTTATTAGGAATTCGATGTTATATCACGTTCCGTGAATCTCAATATGTTATGATCTGGACTGCGGAGCTGAAGAAAAGTCTATTGGAAAGTTTGCACTTTCCATCCTCGGGGACGAGAAGTTTGAATAGAGTTGAAAGTAGTTTTATGAAATATTGACTGTGTGAAGAAGGGAGTGTTCTCTGCAGAGGAAAATATCTCGATAAATTCGCCAAGTTCGGCAAATAAATGGGTCTGAAACAAGGATGTTAGCGCGAAGATCTATTTGATTTTCACATCTGATGTGATCGATAGAAAATGAGTGGAATGATCAGTCAACACCAGCAGTTGTGAAGTATGAGCCTTATGTTTTCATATAAATTACATAGCTTGTGTTTTTTTTTAGGTATGATTGAGATATGTACTGCTATAGCTATCGATGAATTCAATGGAAGGAAAGGAAGTTGAGTTGTGTGTGAATATTGTTATTTTGAAATTTCTGCCAAGCGCTTTTGGTTGATAAATCATCCACCAGTACTATACTTGCAAGTAACATAGTCTTCGAATGAAAGAATGTGAAAAATCAAATTACTTCTATACTAGTGAAGTTTTCACAAGAGGTGTGAATCAAAGTATCCAAAAAATGTTATTGGTATTTTTTTTTTGGGATGACGCATTGAAATTAGGACACGTATAGAAAGAACTGCCAGCCCACTCACTCTTTCCCATTATCCGTTATTCGGAATTTCAATTACCGTAAGTGAAGTTTTTCTCGATGTATAAGAGCTTTTTTTGGTGTATACGCTGGAAAAAAAACGTCGAGCATTCCATTCGAGCTTCCGTTAGCAGCGCCATCTACTGCACTTCCTGAACAGAACGATAAAAAAGCAGTAAACAGTCATGAACCCTCGCTATCATTTACATATCACAAGGAAGCCGGGTGCCATTACGAGAGGATAACAGTCGGCCCCCAGTGATTTTCCTGGCATCGGAAAAGCGTTTTCCTTGTTTTCGTTCGACATTCGGCTTTATATGTGTGTACTTTCGCGCCCGGAGATACTTTAAATCTTCCGGCATCGCGATATTAAATGTCGCCGTCCCCTTGACAATCGTTCAGATTTAATGAGACGAACCGCAACACTGTCTTTTTTTTTTATTCAGAACGTTCTTCGAGAAATTGTACAAGCTCACGATACTTTCATAAGTACATGATTCTTGTTTATTATTTTGCGAAATTCTGATTGTGCCTCACACTGCCAACACAAATTCATTTTGGTCTGCGCAAAAAGAAGATGAAGTGAAATTTAAAACAGTGGCGTTATACGGACCTCATTTCCAGATTATCATGCGAATGGCTAGCAGATGAATAGTGTTTCATTTTGTGACTTAACGTATTCGCGATTCCTAATGCCTGCATGAAATAGGTCAAACCGATATCGATAAAAACTCAATCAGGTGTACGAGTCCAAACTTTAGTAATGAACTATGTTCCGGTCTCGATCCGGCTCTAATATCTTTAATCAAAACTTGGCTAGCTGCTATAAATCAATCCGTTCTAATCTATAGTGTTGGAGTACTCTCGATTCCCAATGGCAGTAAATTAACTAAGTTCAAGATTATACAGATGTCAGGCTGCGACGCAGTTGCATATATCTCGTATAAAGGGAACGCTCCGGTAGGTTCGTGTGTCGACTGGAGTAATATGAACTTTGGAAAGTGCATTATAAGGAGCGAACACTGAATCGCACTTGTGCACTTCAAGTTTCGATCCACGATCACATGTCACATGCAACATGATTCCGTTCTAGGACTATACCTAGTGCACCGAAGGTCTCGCCCGAAGATATGATATTTTATATTCTTTACTAGATCGTGCTAAAATCTAGAGGAATTGAAACGATCTTAAGATCGAGTTTATAGTGCAAGATTGTTCACTCAGATCTATTGTTAAGCGAAATTCATTGATCCATGAGTGTATTGAAACAAAAACACTTTCGGTTTTACTTGTTGTTTGAATATTGCAAATTGGTATATAATCCTGATAATTGGTTCAGCTGGTTGAGCCCATCAAGTCAAGGAAGGATTTAAATACTTTCACGGGTCATCGCTCATCGCCAAAGTGGCGATGAGCGCAAAGGCGCAGTGATTATAAGCTAGCCACTTCTCGGTCGTGGGTTCGAATCCCGCTGCCTGCAGAAATGCGAAAAAAAAAAGGGACTGGTTATGGATAAATCAGGTAGTGCTGTCCCATATATATTCGAATATACTACCTGATCTCGTGAAATGACAAGCCGAAAAGGCAGTCAGAATCCAAGAACCCCCCCCCCCCTCCCAAAAAAAAAAAGTTCAGTATCCTTTGTTCAAAATGGTGTTCTCCTGTTCAGCCTATGACTATACTTCCGGATTCAAAAGAGATGAGAATACATCATTTCATAGGTAAGTTATTGAATGATGTTCAACAAATCTCGACACTAGTTCGCGACTAGCAACCAGCAATGATCAGCTGAATGTTGGGAAAATTCTACATTTATTCTTTGCACATCCAGACGAATCGATAGCTCTTTCTTTTTCTAATGTTCGTTTCGAAGCTCCTCATAAGGCGATGGGGCAAGGGTGCATCTATTAGAGAATATTTAATTTCATATCTTTGGTCACCATATCATAAGTCATTTCGGAACACAGGATGTTTCATTCATTTTGTGAGAAAATCAAAAGTAAAATTAGGATAAAGTTTTTCAAAAATGTTCCTTCGCAAGTGTTAAATATCTGATAATAATATTGAAACAGTTCATTTCTTTTATCCACTTATCCACTTATCCACTTATCCACAAATAAATGGTATTTTTCTTGATAAAAAATAATAATGCGGTGACGTATTTTTTTTCATATCATTATTGACTCAGTTGCCTCCTAGGATCCCATCAGAATAACAACCAGTTCTGATCAAATCAGAAAAAGTATTTTGTTAAGGCATCAAACCCATCAAATTTCAAGAGAATTTCAGGGAGATTTTTCCGGAAGTTGATATTAACCCATCTTTGGCGAAAATTGTTAGACCCTGTATCTAGAAGAAGAGTTCGTGAGGAATATTTACGATTTCCTTCCTCTATTTCAGCAATTTTTTTATAATATATATGAAACAAAATTATTTTGAAATGATCATTATATTTTCAACAGAAATATTTAGAAGGAAGAAGTGAAAGTTCCAGTGAATCTAGTGAAATGAACAATGTTGTCCTGCGCTGTTATGTTAATGTGCTATTTCGTCTTCGCCTGTTCAAATCAATGCGCTTCATTGTTCGAACGTTGTTTTTTTCGCAATATTTGGTGGAGGTGAAGTTTACTGATATTTGCGAAACCTTCATGATTAATTATACAAACATGTGTCGAATAATACTGTAAGTACTCCGACTGTCTCCTATCTATGATATTTCTGAAATCACTGAAGAATTTCCTAAGAAAAATTATCATGTCTACAATTTCAGCGATACTATGAACTGGGGTAGATTATAATGTATGATGCCAAAAAATTGAAAATGACGATTGTGAAAGAACTTAATTAAATGCTCGTCGAACCAATGGTGAATCATGACTCACTAGAGTTCCAAATTGGATCAAAATCATACATATAGAAGAAAGCATTTTCTCGTTCCTCTCTGGAACGTTCAAGAGCTAACTCTGCCGTTTGATAGATTCACATTTTTGTACAAAACATTATCTCTATTTTCTGCCTTATTCCTATGTATCTATCAATAAAAGCGTTTATTATTATTATTATTATTATTATTATTATTATTATAATATGAACCCTTGTGTTATACACCGTATAACTCGTTCAAAATTCCCATAGTTATGGATTCACAATGATGTTGGATAAACTTATAAATCCTACTGTGAGATTAGCATCCACGCCATCATAAAGTCAGGTTACTGATATAATATCAACATCGTGTTTAAACGTCCGATATATCATAAATGATAATGAAACGCCACAGGCCCAGGATTAACTGAACTCCATTTTGCGACGTGAAGCAAACTGCTGAAATTCAGACATTAATTTCTGATCTTGTAAATTCATCATGTCGGAGCGTTATTCGAAGCATACCGAATTGGGTCACGTGTTATGAATCATGTCGTTTTGAAACTTCATAAAAACTTCACAGATATCCACATACCGAGTGACACAGACTCATGGTACACGCCTATTTCTCCTTTGTTTTGTTTTTATGCTTACTAGAGGACACTTTTTGACACTTTCAGGAATCGTATTCAACTTTTTTCCGGTGTTTCCAGACATCAACTTATCACATTTTTGAAACCTCTATGATTTTGTGAATCTAGTGATACTAAATAGTTAATATTGTATCTGTCCGAACACACATTCCATATTCCGATCTAGATGTTGTCATGAACTTCCTTAAATTATCGATTGAAAAGATATTTTGGTTAGAAATGGGTGAAAAAAGAGTGAACTAAAACATTTTTTCAATCGCATCTTCATTTCTTCAGAAGTACCATCGATGGGCAAAACATCCATACCTTCTGAATTGATGTAATGATAAACAAGGTGTTGATGTTATTCCCGGAAAAACCAGAAGTTGAAAAAAGTGCCCTCTAGTGGCCATATACTCGAAAATTTCAGAAATGTAGCTTACCATCATTGTGATAAAAAAATGATTGATTCTTCAATAAGATTTATATGTCGTGTTTGTGTGTACAAACATGAAAAATCAACTGAAAAACCGACTACACAGTAGTGGCACGTATTGATTTAGCCGAAGATTCTTTCAATCTGGAAGCTACATGTTATAGACAAGAAATTTTGAGTAGTACTGTATTTTGAGAGAATAACGGCCATGTTTTGGAATTACCCAAATTACTAGCGAAAGAAATGCAACACGTGAACCATCGAAAGATTTTGAATTCTCGATTGAATTCCTAACTCTCAACGCTCCTTATGAAACTAAAATCCGTACACACAAGCTTTTCTGACTTCGCATTATATCAAAATCGTAGCGTTTGAAGTTATTCGCAGATCAAGGAACGGCAGAATAATGTTGGCAATGAAGTTTATCAAATTACCAACTTCGGAATTCCTTTCTGCTCGCATTTGAAGCCTACTACGGAGTTTTTCATTATACACTTCTGCCCTTCCTCTTGTACCCAGCTTTGAGCGGGCGATTTTTTCTTAGCGAGATATTAAAGTCTCGTTAAAAGCTGGGAACAATAGGTTTTTAAATGAGTATAATGAAGATTTGGAAGTTTTATGAACCAACCTGAAATATTTATGCAGAATAATGACATTTGGGGAAAAAAGGGGGAGTTCATGCGGAATATTCTCATCTTAGCGATATAGGTGAGAACACTTATATTTGGGTGGATCAGAACAGAGCAGAGGAGTTCGACCCCACCAATTATCGGAAAATTCTCGGAAGATGAAAAATTCTGCAGAGATGTTGTCGAATGAATGCACAGAGAAGGATATCGTGCCATGTTTACACAATGTGCCTATCCAACCTGAGGTTGTATTTTGTAATCGTAGAACCATCATAAACAATTCTCTTTCACATACGGTCATTATTATATGTTGACAGATTGTGAAAGCTTTATATTTCCACTTTATATTCCACTTGTTTCGAAGGAAAATGAGTCAGCACATCAATTCAATCTAACTTCTTTCGATTGCTAGACTAATGAGGATTTTTCGAGGATAATGGGGATCAAATGAAGATAAGATTTTTTCAGAAAAATATAGTCGTGACGAGTACAGAATGAAACCTAGTAGTGAAGTCTCGTGAAGTCATATTGTAATGTATACTGAGTAGTGAGCGGTGATAGCTGTTTGATGTTTCGGAATCCGTCATAATTAGTCTTTTTACTATTTACTGTTTGGCTTCTAAATAATTCACGAGAGAAGAGAAATAGGATATAGTGACATGCTGACATTTTGTGAGTTGAATAATTCAGCTAATGAGTATAGAATAACCTGTTCCTTCACTTTGCAGTATCATTTTGATCATTCCACTCTGAAAGATTAGAAATCGTTGTGCCGATTCATTTCCAGTCGAAACGAACAGAATTGACGATATTCTTGATTTTGGAAAGAATAATGGTGTCTATAACAGAATGAAAAAGGGTTTTACAATCTGCGAACACAATCTATGAAAATTCTATAAATTCGCATAAGTTAGTTGATGATACTTTCACAAATACGAATCGTCGGAGTTTCCAAAACTCACTATGTATTCACGAAAACTATGTAATACTCTAAGTATTCTTGAAGAATGCAATGGCCCTCCCAATGCGCAACTTTTTTTTCTCATTCTACATCCCCATGCTGTGCTGTACAAATGTCTCCTATATTCGCATTACGGCTCGGTTTACATGGTTTCATTCCTGCCTTCTGGAAAATCAAAAAGAAAACCCCAGAACATCCTTCCAACTTGATGTTAATCAACCACCTGCTTGCCAGTGTTGCCAAATCAAGTAGAAATTCCTGCGTAGCGAGTTTTCATTCACAACCACGGTAGCGCATATGACGAGATAATGCGAACTGCCAATCATTGTTGTATACTCATAAACAACGCAACACAGAGCAAACAACACTATTCAGTCGACGAACCTTTATGATGCTCTCCATCCGAGCTGCAAATTCATCAAACAAAGAACGACGAAGCGAATCTGTTATTTGCTCTCGACTAATTAGAGGATATGCAGGTACTCATGTGGAGGTGGTTGCCGGAAAGGAAACCATTGTATATTTCCTTGTGCTTAGAGTGTGATTCATCATGAATGCAATATGAGTTCCTCTTCAGCGAGAGTGTCTTTATTCAGAAAAAAAGCTGATATACACATTGAAACATCGATATACTGCGCACCTTATAAATTCAATCCGCAAACAAAAAAGGAATCATTAGATAGAAACAACAAAAGACATCGAAGCTTAAAAATACCACAACATAAGTGCATGTACTTTCTAGTGTCTCGATGTATATAATATAAAATTATAAGGAGAGTAATAACTCAATAATCATAATAGTGATGATAATAATAACTCAATTAAGAGGAAATGATACAATTCAAATAACTACATATTGTAGAGAATGAACTAAATTCAAGATGAGTGCTATGCACTTGTTTCCCATGAAGATATACACAAAATACATGTAAAAATGAATAACATGGTGAATAATTGGTTGTACGAGGCGAAATGTTGTTTAAAAGTGTCAAAAACGTAAAAATGTCAAATATGAAATGTGTGAATCCATGGAATCCATGAATGTTATAAATATGTAAAATAATAACTATAAACTATAGAATGTGAAATCAGATGAAATACCACGAATGATTTATGAAGTTGAATGGAATACAATACAATCAATTTGATATATAAATAATATATCTTATAATTAGAAATATCGAAATCAGCAATTGTTTGTCTGGTTTGACTGAATATTGATGTTTCGAGGGACTTTTTGAGAATGTGCAATATATCAAAATCAAAATGGATGTTCTCAAGATAAAAACTTGGTGTGATGCAAATATGCTATCTTTAAACATAGCAAAAACTAATATCATCACTTTCAAAGGTCATCTGCCAGAACTTTATCTGGGGAATCAGGTAATTAGCAGCAAGAAATCAACCAAATTCCTCTGCTTATACATTGATGATAAGCTAAAGTTCGAGGATCATATAAAGGCGTTAGGAAAAAAAATTGCCTCTGGCTGTTTTGCAGTAAAAACAACCTCTTGGGAACTGGGTAGGGACATGGCCAGAAAAGTTAACTTTGCTATAATTGATTCACATCTTAGATACGGAATTTGCTTTTGGGGATCTTGTAGTGGTTTTTTACTTGACATGATATTCGTTTTACAGATAAGGGCAATGAGGTACATGAACAGAGTCAAGCCCAGGGACTCTTGTAAGCCTTTGTTCATAGAACAAAAAATCTTACCGCTACCGTGCATTTACATATTGGAAACTGTATGCCTCATCCACAGTGAATTTAGAGATAGAGTACATTCTACAGCACAATACACAACTAGACAAGCCCTCAGTTTATCCGTACCACTTTCAAGGTCTTCACTAGTAAAAAATTCCTTTATATTTAACGGAAAGAAAATGTTCAACCACCTACCTAATTCAACTAAAATTATTACTGATAAAAGAAAATTCAAAACTTCCGTGAGAAATATATTACTAGAGAGAGCATTCTATTCGCTGGACAAATTCTACTCCGAGAGATTCTAAATAAATTTTAGATTTCACTTAGTTTACATCACCACACTCTATATAACTTTATATCTAATGAAAATAAAAATGTTGGTTATGAATCAGAATTACATTTTCTTAATTATAAGATGTCTGTTTCCTTTTTTATAATATCATATTTTGATCGACTGATGGATTGATGTTATTTGTTGAAAATTTTGTGACTATACTACTTGTAGGTATATGTTATCATATATATTTTATACTGTAAATTGTGACTATTTTCATTGTATTTACAATGGTTGTATGTAAACTTTTTCTCATATTTTATATTTCATAATTTTTATTTATACAAATTGACCTATTCTTTAAGCTTTGCTTTGTCAATAAGAATCTTTATTCTTCCGATAATAAAGCGTATTTTGATTTGATTTGTGTATACCTCTGATTGTATAAGGAATAGTATTGTACAGATAAGAAGTACGTATGAGAATGTTGGATGAGCGATTTTTGTGCTAGTGGGATGACGTGGTGATCTTTTTTCGTGTATTATAACTGTTAGATGGTGAGATGAAGCTCTTATTTTTGTAATAAGTTATGATGGTGTCATGATAAAAGAGTTCATCACATCACTGAAGTAACCTATAGTTCATCCATAACTCTTTTTTTCGGCTCCATCTCTCTATGAATTCTATATCAGATTTCCCGTGATTATGAAAGCACTTGGTTAGTATTTTTCCACTCTTAGAAACCTCAACCTTCGACGAGATATCATTATTTCGAAAAAAAAAAATGTGCTAAGCCAGGCTGGGATCAGTATACAATATCTGCATATCCCTACATGTATTTCATCGACTTTTCTAACCATCAGTGAATGGAATACGCAGGATTTGTTACATTACTTGAAAGATCAAGTTTCCTCGATATATATGGACTGAATAGCAACAGCAGCCAATAGAGATAAAATCAAGTGACACTCATGGAATTTCTCAGTACATAACTTTTCCAGCTCCAATCAGAGTCCTTATGGAAGTGAGACCAAACGAACGATCAAAGAACCGGTTCTCCGGTGACCGGAAGGAAATTATCCGGTTTCTCCTCGACCGATAATGGTGCCGCTAAATAACAATGACGGAGAAAATATAGCGAACCTACTCGATGGATTCTAGTCGCGTGGTCAAAGTCATTAGGAACAAACATCAAAGTGGATCGAGACCATCAGGAAACAATATAAGCAAAGAGAGGGAGTGAGATGGCTTCCATTGGCGTGTACCTTGCTTTTTCCGGATTTATCCAGTGATATATATATATATATATCTGCTCTTGATGGTTGCCTCAGCGTATAGATAACAGACGATCAATTTCAACGAATCAGGATCAAAATTTGGACGTTCTCATCCCTTGTCTATTTACTGGTTCCATCAAGTAGATTTTTGTTTACGTAAACCATTCGAAGGTTGTCACATCTGAGAAGAATGGTGATGTAACATCCATCAGATCCATAAGAATCCATCAGATCCATAAGAGGTGCGTCGGTTGATTTTCAGTAAACTGAATTTTTCTAGTTTCTGACTCAGTATAAGAAGTCAAAGATCGCCATCTTTGACTCCACTCCACTCCACCTCTTACACTGGTTCAATGATTTATATATCCGATTCAGTGTTACATATATGTTCATCATTGAATATTCATATCTACCATCGGAAAGTTCATTCATGGCTCGAGACTCAAAGGATACTGAACCTTTTTTAGGGTTCTTCGATTCTGACTGCCTTTCCGGCTTGTCATTTCACCAGATCAAATAGTATATATGGGACAGCACTGCCTGATTCATACTACACCCGGTCCCTTTTTTTTGCAATCCTGCAGGCAGTGGGATTCGAACCCACGACCAAGAAGTGGCTACTTTATAATCACTGCGCCTTTGCGCTCATCGCCACCTCGGCGATTATACTGAAACTATAATTCAACAATGACTCCGTCGATTTAGTTCGAACCATTCATATCAGTGTGAGCTTGTTCTGAGTGACTGTCGAATAGAAAATGTATAAATCTTGATCTTGACTCAGCATGGATGAATGGGCATATTCTGATTCCTTCATCAACTGAATGATAATGCATCATTCTACATTCGAATATTCACGTCTCCACAAACAATCACTTCAATCTCGAACCACCTTTCCGCCTAATTATTTCTTGGAATCATCATATCAGAGATCTTTCGATTATATTTTTGTATCTAAAAATGGAATCGTTAAACTTCGTTCGCCTACTATGCAAGGATTATTGATAACCAAAACAGGACGGTAGTATCTATGCTTCCTGAATTCATTCCTTCCCATTCTGAATGAATCCATTATGTCAAGGAAAGGAGACGATATTTTCTGGTCCCTCTCTAGTTACGCCTATGAATAGTTCGATCCGTAGAGGCCGAGAGTTTGTCAATCTGAATTCTGGATATATGGAGGGTCATCATAAGTTTAGTTTGTTATCATAGCGCAAACATCGACATCTATAGGGATGTTTGTAATGAGGTGAAAGGTCGATTGCTACTCGTGATGGTGTTTTGAAAGCTGCCTGTGAAGTGAACTTACCTAGGCAAATACCATCCCGATTCCAAATAAATGGCCATACGAGTGAGAACGGAATCAAAAGCCATCAATTGTTTGAAAAAATCCGTGACTTTGGGAAGAATTTCCTGAATCTAACTCACAGGACATATAGATGTTGCCTTGCGAAACAGTTTCTTGGGTATAAAGTAGCAGATGGCAAAAGTGATCCATTAATTTATATGCGATAATCATTCCGCAAACTTTGTGGGACTCAACTATGAAGTTGATAACAGCATTCCTCAGAGAGGTTCGTTCTATTCACCCAAGTAATGAAGTCAGGAGTTTCCAGAGTCGAATTGATGATAAAATCGTCTTACCTTCCACCAACCAATAGATAGTCTCCATCACGCAGCACCAGTCGGAAATAATCGGTGTGGGTATCATTGCCTGTGAAGCTGTGTACGTCATCTTCTGCCCCTGCAAACATCAAAAACGAATTAGAATCGAAAAAAAGTCAAAACGACAAGAGGAAACACGTATACCTCTAAGTGCGTTTCATTATTTATTATAACGATATGGTTCGGGTTTTTACAGAAGTGCATTTTTTATTGCAGCGTGGTTGTACTATACTCTTTTCATTCCATTAGATACTTTATTCTCATGTCAGGTTCAGCTGGGCGCCATTTTCTGATCGAGTCTAACATACTCATTCTGTTACTTTAGGTTTAGATATTTGTATCATGGCCTGCTTCCTTACTACATGCATTTTTATAATCCCAATCCGCCTAATTCGATATTTTCAACACAAGTGAGGGTGGATGGTGGATCCGACAACGGAGTGGATAGATTCAAACACAATTTCATGTTTTTATGCCGTCTCCGAAATCTCATTAATCACCTGAACCCCGGCATTTATCCGTCCAACGGAAACTATTGAGTTTGTTCAAGACTACGAAGTCGATTCTTGCAAACTCTGAGAAGCTTTTCGCGATATAACTCTGTTGAAAGCCTCGGGAAAAAACAAAGTGTCATTGGAGGCGACTCGGATCTGTCTTCATCAGCAGAAATTGCCGAAGAAATATTATCTGATGTCTGAGTGATAAAGCATTCGTTGTACAACGGATTATCGGGAAATCGATAGGCCACCAAGAATAAAATAAATTGCTGCTGAAAATGATGAATCATCTCAATTAATACAAATATCCTAAGGAACGATAGATAAATAGTTGAATTTGATATGAAATGAAAACATTTCTTTGAGAAAGTCAGTATCTTCATAATACACGACACAGCTATGAATGTTAATCTTCAAAAACAGTACAATCGTTTCTAGGGGAAACATGCCATGAACATTAATCTCACAAATCATTCAGAGACTTCAGAGACTAACTTAGCATATGGAGACATTCATCCAAGCAAAAGAGTCTTAATAGATCTTCTGAATTTTTTGAAAACATTGAAAACTGATATTTGACAGTGAATAGCGATAATCAGAACTTGAAAGAGACACTTGAGATCAATATTTCTGCCTTTTCCGATACATGGATGTACAGTGGTCATCAGTAAATGACAGATTGAGATAATTCTGCTGGCGTTTACGTTGGAAGTACTATAACAATGTACCATATATCCAAACATGCCTTGCACGATCAAACATATGCATCAAATTTCTGTCACAGTTTTTGACGAATGCGTGCAAACTTTTTAGCGCTTCTTGACCGACGGTTGACACTCCTCCACGTCTCTCCATGTTTTCTGTAGAGACGCTTTTTCTTATGCATTTTTCACGTTCGATCGCATCGCGCATCTGTCAAAAAGCGTCACGCATACGAGAAAAAAAAACGTGAAGAGGCGTCACACGTCCGTCACACAGCGTGAGAAGAGCGTGAGGCATTCATCAAAATGCGCAAGAAAGGTTCGATACATATGGCAACTGCGCGTTTTACAAAAGTAGGCTGGTGGTTTAGAACCCACTTCGTTATACTACTGTTGGATAGTGTAATTGTCTTTGGTGTGTAACTAGTTGGACTAAGTGGAATAGTCTGTACGAATATCCCGACAATCAATAATAGCTCAGTTCTCCTCTTTAAAGTATAATGTTTCCCTCTCTAAATCAACCTATAGGATTATTGCGTTCTTGACATCAGCCTCGCGTGATTGAAGAGTTAAACATCACAGAGGTGATTTGTTGACATTCCAACAAAAGCATTAGTTAACGAGCGACATTTCTACGAGACATTCATCGACCTGCGAAGCTGTAACAGCGGCTGCGAACGAAACACAACCAGCCAATCGGGTCTCCTGAGAGGCGGAAAGAGGAGGACTGCACCGGCGAAGGTTATTTGTCACAATGATTGAAGCAGCTTTCCGGGATATACATGTCCTCGGAGCTATTGCGACGATTAATCACACCGGCAATTTCATTTCGCGTTCCTAGTTTGACTTGTGTGCCGCTAAATTTGGCCCGAGCCGCCGCGATATCTTCGGCTCGCACCTTAAGCTACATCGGTAAGGGCCATACTGGGTGGGCCGATGGAAGCTTCCCATTCTAAATACTGTCTGTGAGTTTCTCAAGGAGGTGGTACATTCATTCTTCAGCTTTCTGTGGGATTTTCTCTCCTCGTTTCTAAAAAGTAGAGTAGGAGTTATTGAAAATTATTTCAATGTATTTGTAGTAAGGACAGATTTTGTGATCTGTCCCAAAATGTCACTGCGCTTGAAATTAAACCTTCAGATACCTGAAAGAGAAATTCTCTATTTTTCAGTGACACCTTGTTTTTGAAAAATTTGGGAATACTAATATATTCAATACTGTCTGTAAGTTCTTCGAGGAGGTGGTACATTCATTTTTCAGTTTTTGATGGGATTTTCTCTCCTCGTTTCTAAAAAATAGAGTAGAAGTTCTTAAAAATTATTGCAATATATTTGTAGTAAGGACAGATTTAGGATCTGTCCCAAAATGTCACTGCGCTTGAAATAAAACCATTAGATATCTAAAAGAGAAATTCTCTATTGGTCAGTGACATCTTGTTTTTGAAAAAATTTGGAAATACAAATATTTTTGATAATAATAAAACCTCTACTTATCTTGGTGGACGTTTCGGGAACGAATCTTCTCCCGTTAAATTGTCACTTTTCAGTGTCAAAATCGGAAACATCGAAAAAAAATTACGAAGAAAAATATTTCAATTGTGTTGAGAACGGAAGCAGATTCGTTCCCGAAACGTCCACCAAGATAAGTAGAGGTTTTATTATTATTAAATATATTTGTATTTCCAAATTTTTTCAAAAACAAGGTGTCACTGACCAATAGAGAATTTCTCTTTTAGGTATCTAAAGGTTTAATTTCAAGTGCAGTGACATTTTGGGACAGATCCTAAATCTGTCCTTACTACAAATATATTGCAATAATTTTTAATAACTTCTACTCTATTTTTTAGAAACGAGGAGAGAAAATCCCACCAAAAACTGAAAAATAATATATTCAATAAGAATAAAACCTCTACTTATCTTGTGTTGAGAACAGGAATAGATTCGTTCCCGAAACGTCCACCAAGATAGGTAGAGGTTTTATTTTTTTTTATTAAATATATTTGTATTTCCATTCTTGAAAACAAGGTGTCACTGACAAATAGAGAATTTCTCTTTTAGGTATCTGAAGGTTTAATTTCAAGCGCAGTGACATTTTGGGGCAGATCACAAAATCTGTCCTTACTACAAATATATTGAAATAATTTTCAATAACTCTACTCTATTTCTTAGAAACGAGGAGAGAAAATCCCAAAAAAAGCTGGAAAATGAATTTCCTATTTTAAGTTAGAGTAGGAAAACTCAAAGTCATCTCCACAATATTTAATGCTGTGGTTGGATTAATTGTAAATGGTGAAAATGGTGAGACATGTTTCGGACATATATATGTCCATCTTCAGTCTTAACAATCGGCGTAAATCTACAAGAAATTAAGTAAGGTATGGTAATAAACCTATAGGTTATGTTTAACTCACATGGTTAGAGATGAAAATCAATACATTAAAGTTAAAATTTTGAAATTATATAATGAAATGGGATTCAAACCCATCTGTGCACAGTTGGTACTCATACTCGTACCTGTACAAAAATGGCGATCGACATCACTTCGTATCACTCGATTCTTCAAACCTTCCAACTGAAGAGTGCTTTCAATTTCCAACCCCCCTAATGGGGCTCTCGTATAGATGGGTTTGAATCCCATTTCATTATATAATTTCAAAATTTTAACTTTAATGTATTGACTTTCATCTCTAACCATGTGAGTTAAACATAACCTATAGGTTTATTACCATACCTTACTTAATTTCTTGTAGATTTACGCCGATTGTTAAGACTGAAGATGGACATATATATGTCCGAAACATGTCTCACCATTTCCACCATTTACAATTAATCCAACCACAGCATTAAATATTGTGGAGATGACTTTGAGTTTTCCTACTCTAATCTACTAACTCCACTTCGAGAATGGACTACTTCCTTCAATTCCTATTTTAATTTGTAGGATTCAAAACTGAAATTTCGGAAAACACCGTAGCGTTGATCCTGTACCTGGGGGGGTGAACACCCCTCAAAATACATAGGCTGGTGCCAGGGTATCAAGGAATTGCAGGAAACGAGAAAGAAAACTGACGTACTTGCCAGAAGAGGGTTGGATGATAACCTTCAGAGTCGTACTACAGGAGTAATGAAACGTTCAATAAGGAGGTCTGTAAAAGATTAAAATCTGGAAAAACCATAAAGAATACTGAGACCAACATTGAAAAAATATATTGAAAGACCATGTAACGAGAAACAGAAGAACTGTTGACGGGGCTCAAATAAAGATTATAACGAGGTTCATGACTGGCGCCAGTAAAAGAGCACCCTAACGAAAACCTGCAGCCTATGCAATAAGGAACCAGCAACACATACTGTGCAAATGCGAAGCATTGGTCTCCAGAATACAATCAACCATTGGACAATCAACTGGCGAACCAGAACTATACAGGTTGTGCATATTCACATCTGGTTTGGAAATTGAAAGATGCGTTCCTATAGCACTGCATCTCTTGAAATTTTCTATAATAATGTGTCAAATTATCAACGATGCTGGTCAATCTTGTAAATGTGTCTACCAGAACAAACTGAACATAGAATATTCACAATCATATCAAACAATGTCTCTCAACGAATGACATTTCATGATCGACAACAATTGAAACACGTTGATAATGATATTTTAGCTGTAGGAAAAGTTCTAATTCGCAGATATTCCCAGCAACTCCACCAAAATTTCGATTCCGCACTTTTAATTACTCGGGCTTTCCGAGCCGACTTTATTAGTGCAGTCCCATTTTTATCCGGACCTAATTGAAAGCATTAGAACGGCATTCGATAGCGTGGCATTTTGGCGCGGCGTAATTAAAATGCAAATTCGATGCAACACGTGTAGCTCTTCCGCCATTTCCAGCATAATGTACCATCCTAGTATGCTGTCGAGTAAAACAAGTCGGAGGACGAGTGACATTCACGCGGAAATCGGAATGTCGTCCCGAATGAAAACATACTGCCGTACGTGAGGTTTATGAGGAATTAGAGCTCAGTGCGATGTCTCTTTCCAGGAAATGGATATCTGGAAGCAGCTGCATATTATGCGAGATTCGCCAGCGCTGGTTGTCAAATATGGAAAGGCGCTTCTGAAAAATTGAAGACGTTAGGCGGTACAAGAAACGAGATGAAAGATTAACCCGCTCAGATTGGAATTTACGAGGTTCAGTTCTGGAATACATAAACATATATCTAACCTTTGTCCTAGGACAAACCTGCGATTGAAAGCATGTATCCATTATTTGAACCTAAGGCACGAAGGAAGAAAAAAGAGTGAATTGGCGGTGAATTCCATGAAGCCAAATCTCTATGCTTCTGATGGTTATTTGGATATTGTTACGATATGTCAGTACTTTGGACTCCAATTGGATCTCAAACTACCCTTCGATATAGTGATACACATGTCCTTCTATTCGTCCAATGCTCTAAGAGGAACAAGCCAACAACTACGGTGATGAATAACATTTCATCCCCCAAAAACAAAATAATGCATGCATAATTCACGACAGAATTATGGAAGGAATTGATATTATTATTTATTATTATTATTATCATTGAATTTGCATGCAGAGCCTATTATGCCCCAAGAAAAACATGAAATAGATAATTAGATTCAGAAGTGCAGAGATGGTTGAATGCAATGAATGGATATGAATATAGATATAGCACAATATATATCATAACACTCCACTTCACTGATAGGAGTCAAAGCGGTTTTTGAAAGTATCAACACTTGGCGCTGATACGAAATCACCAGGTGAAGCGTTCCACCTCGGAAATATTCTATTTGGAATCGTCTAGCAGTAGTGCAAAAGTTTTCTCGTTTTAATTTCATGGCATGACCTCTCAGTCTATCGTCATTCAGGAGTTGGAATAATCCAGAAAGATCTACAGAGAAGGAATCGTGTAGGATCCTATAAGTCAAAATAGCGTCTCCACTAATACGACGCTCACTGAGGTAAGGTAAATTCAGGCGTGATAAACGTTGGTCGTAGGAAAGCTCACTGAGGCCTTTCACCTTTCGAGTAGCATTGCGTTGGGCTCTTTCCATGTGTTGAATGTCTTGCACTAGATAAGGAGACCAAACCTGGACGGCATACTCAAGGTGTGGGCGGATGTATGATTCGTACAGTTGATTGAACAGTCCTGGTTCAGGAGGATCGACACAGACAATTTTTTGTTGGAGATTACTCCCAGGTCCTTGTGGTTCTCTACTGCGAGTATGATCTTGTTACACAAGTGATAATCGAGGTTGGGGTTATTGTAGCCAACGTGTGAAACAGAACATCAATTCCTTAGTTGGATTTTCATCAATCAATTTCATCAATTTAATTCAATTTCAATCGTTCGATTTTGTATTGTTAGGTTCAGTTTTGCTGCTTGCATGAATCCACCTCATATCAGTAATCGGAATAATATTGTCACGAGTGGGTTTTCACCCCTACAATCAAAACTCGAACTTACTCGCTTGCAAGAGGTTTTATGGAAATTAAAATTAAAGAATTTATTTCCGCTCAACAAATTTATTCATCTTGAATGAAGACAATTCGGGCATGGAATAAATTTACCAATTTTCCAGCAAGATACACCCAACTCAAATCAAAAGAAAACAAGAAAACTAAAACTATCAATATTAAAAAAGGGTACTCACAGAAATGCTCGCTTCTCGTTGGAGGATTGGAACTGCCACTCGCGAAGTTTAGACATGATGCAAAATGTTTAAGATTTACTTTTTGTTTGCAAATTTGAAAAACTATACTTTACGGTCCACTGCCCGAACCACAACTGCCGGTTTTTTCTCTAATACCTTTTCATGTCCGTTTTGGTAGTGGTAATTGATTCAGCATAAAAACTAGTGTATTCACCTCGATTAGGAAGAATCCAAAACCAGCAGTTTCTGCCCGTCAGCGACTTTACTCGAATAATAATAAAATTGAGATCCGACCTATAATTTCCTTCGAATATCGTAATTCTCTACTGATATCCTGTAAGCTAAATAATTCTACGAATATGATCTAGACTAGGTTATTGTACTGTTCTTAAATGAAATGAGAATTTCAAATATTCCCAATAAAATTATTTCGAAATCGGAATCGAATGGTATCGTTATTCCGGGTCGCAGGTACGGATATTCTGTTGGCAATGGCGTCGAGCGAGTTCGATTGCGCTGCGAACGGCCGTAGATATTGGAGAATTTCAAATATCCGATCGCAATCGGGCATTGTAAAAATTCGGAATGGAAATGGCGGCCGCGCGACCTACAGCGCCGGCAACGGCGATGGATGACGTCTGGCGGAACGGTCATGAACCGAGATTGCTCCTTGAATATGTGTCGTAATATCCGGCTCCGAACCGGTCCAAAGTAGTCGGCATATCCGGGAATTCCGCGTTATTGCTTCATATGTCGGCGTCATTCCGCATATAAATCGGCGGCGTTCCGCGATCCTGGATGACGGCGGCAGATCCTTCAGAGGATATACAAGGATACGCGAGCAAGCAGCTTATTGGAAAATATCCACCAAACCGTACGGAATACATAAATGCTAGTCGTTTTATAAATAAAACCAAAGAATACTGTTCGACGACATTTCCAAAGAAAATTTCTCAAAGAAACCAAAGTGAACTTCCTTCATGTGATTCAATGTGCACAGTGACAGAGAAAATCATGTGAAATTCGTGTTGACCATTCGTGTTGAAAATATCTTTTACTGCGAAATCAATCAGATTCTCACATTTCATAAGAAAATGAAGTGAACTTCCTCGATAGGCCTTCCTATGCATATATGTATATTTCTTCACCTTTCCAAAAAAAAAACCCTTCGATTTCCATTTTGAACCGTGAACGTGTGATTCACACAATTTTTTCTCACATTCACAAAGAAAATCATGGTCAACTCTCCTCATGTTGCCCATTCCTATGAACATGTGATTCAATGATCAATCACACATTTTTCAACAGCCTTCGTTAACCGTTTCACAAGATGCAAATATGTTTTAATGCGAAATCATGCGAACTTCCATCATATTTCTTTTCCAAACATGTGATTTGATGAGCGATGTCACATTCTTTCTCATTCACAAAGAACACCATAAAATTTGATCTCACGCAGAATCAATCAGACTTTCAAATTTCCGAAGAAAATCGTGTGAACTTCCTTCATGTTCACAACTGAAGAAATATGATGAAATCAATGGATCAAATGAAATGAATGAATCACATGTTCACACTGTGCATGTGATTTAAAGCTCTATCAGACATTTTTTCGCATCTTAAAAATACCATGTTAACCGTTTCATTAAGTGAAGATGATGTGATCTGATGCCAAGTCACTCAGATCATCACAATCCCAAAGAAGTCGAATGAACTTCCTTCATGCTTCACATTTCACATGGTGAACATGTAATTGAATGCCAAACATACATTTTGACGAAAAAATCTATATGGACTTCCTTCGTGTTTACCATTTCACACTATGGGAATATGTTCTCATGCGAAATCACTCAGATTCATCTCATTTTTCACACTGTGTGAAATCACACTTATTTTCAAATGTACAAAGCACATGAATTTCCTTCGTGCTAACTATTTCATACGTTCCAATGTACAATCATTTAGATGAATTTCATATTTCCAAACAAAGCCATGTGGACTTCTCTTTTGTTGAGCAGTTCATGTCGTGAAAATAATTTTAATAATAATAGAATACTCTTCCATCCAAATGCAAAATATGATATTCCAAATGATTCAATTATTTTTCGAGGCTTTTGCGAACAAGAAAATCATCTATGGTTAATAGTGATTCCGATAAGATCTCGAATGATGAATGTTATTCCGTGATAATATGCAGGAAACAGATATTACCTCCAACACGTCCAACCTGATGATTGATATCCCTTGGCGTGGGTATCAATCATACCCACGAAATTGTTCGCTATCTTCCTCTAGGATGAATACTAGCGAATGCAAATACAAGCGATTTCCATATCCTGGGGAGATAAAACAACGCTATATGAATCGTTCGTTATTCTGATTCCCGTGGGTCGATAATTTCTTACATTTGTTCCCTCACGACAGAATCACGTAAGAGCATCCTGGAAATGTATCCTCTTATGAAATTTAGTGAAAATAATATTGATTGTACTGAAAAATGTAGGTAGAAAAAATGAAGTAAAGAGTTTTCGAATACAAAATCATCAAAGGAGTCACATCTGTGGACAACACGAAAGGGAAACCTATGATGTTCGAGGAACATCGTGTTAGCCAGCGGTGGAATTTTGGGAAAGAAGGAAGGTGTTGGAATTTTTCTTGAATGTTTGGAGGTTGTAAGCATCAGGAAAGACTTCACTAGGCAAAGAATTCCACAACTTTGCCGTTCTATTGATGAATGATGCTTGGTATAGCGATGTTCGACAGGTCTCGAGCCTGACAGTGTAGGGGTGACCAGCTTGAGCTCGTCTGGTTTGTCTACCAGGAATCGCGCGTGGTGGCATAATAGATGATATTTCCGTTGAGCACCGACCGTGAAAGTACCTATAGAAAAGGCTAAGATCGCCGACCTTTCTACGATGATCTAGAGAGGTCAATGATTTGGTGAGTGTTGTGTCATCGACTAGGCAAATAGCTCTCTTCTGAATTGAATCTGAGAGCTTAAGCGTATGTTTGGGGGCTGAGCTCCAAACATGTGAGCAGTAGTCCAGGACAGGTCGAATTTGTGCTTTGTAGATCATAAGCAGTTGCTGGGATGTGAAGTATCTCTTCGCACGGAAAAGAAAACCGAGTTTTTGTGAAGCAGTCTTCGCAATGGACCTCACATGATCGTCCCATGAGAGAGCACTGTTGGTGGTGACACCCAGCAAGGATATTGACGACCTCATAGGAACAGTGGTACCCGACATCATCAAATTGGGCATTGTGTGATCAGCCTTCTTGGTGAACATACAAGCTTGAGTTTTAGTTGCATTGAACTGTACTAGATTCTCAGATCCCCATTTCAGAATTCTTGTCAGATCCTCATTTAAAGCATCAACCTGTCTTCGCCTTGCACCTCTGGCCTCATTGGATGATATAGGGGCTCTAGAGGAAAAGGCGGAATGAAGTGTACTATCATCCGCAAAGCTATGAACTGGGCTAGAGGTCACATTCAACAAATCATTGATGTGGAGCAAAAACAAAGTTGGTGCCAAGACAGAGCCTTGTGGAACACCAGCATTGATCGTCATTGTATCAGACGAGACCCCGTCTACCACCACGTAGAGTGATCTATCTGCAAGAAAACTCGATAGTAAAAGACACAGTTGGGGCGGCAAACCATATGACGGAAGTTTCGCTAGGAGGCCTTGGTGCCAAACTCGGTCAAATGCTTTGGAGATATCCAAGGCTACAGCCAGAGACTCCCCATGTTTCTCTATTGACACCTGCCACTTATGTGTCACATAGGCAAGCAGATCTCCAGTTGACCTCTGGTGACGAAAGCCATATTGCCGGTCGTTCACGATTCTTGAGCTCTCTAGATATCGGATGAGCTCGATGTTGATTGCTTTTTCCATTACTTTAGAGATCACAGATAGTAGTGCAATCGGTCTATAGTTGTTAGGGAGTGTTTTCTTGCCCTTCTTTGGAATCGGTTGGACCATAGCATTCTTCCAGTTAGAAGGAAATACGCCGAGTTTGTACGAAAGGGTGAACAACCTGCAAAGAACTGGTGTTAGTTCCGGGGCACATTTCTTGAGAACAATAGGCGGTATTCCGTCAGGCCCCATAGCCTGTTCATATGTGATATGTTCATAACCTTTATATTATACATTTATCCAGGCAAACACTTTCATAAATCACTTTTTTCAGTTTGCTTCAAAGATCCAAACCTTCGTATGTATGACTATGCCATATTCCCTTCTGAGTGTTTCTCATATCTTTGTTTTCCCTGGTATTTTTGTCCATGTCATTTTATTCGTTTTATACATAAATTTTTGATACCATCATGCTTCGAAGCAACTTTGATTTGATTCGATCTAGCACCGTTCATTATTGACTCAGGAACTGTTAAGATTCCATTAAAATTAGAACTCTGCGTCTGGCATATATTTTTTTTTTCGAATTCAATTCCTCATGCCTATCTTCTGCGACATTCGTATGTCTTTCGAATTCGGAGGAAATTAAACGATAGTAGCGTCGCTACGTCAGGAAATCAAAAAACACCCTCTGCAAGAAAAACACCGACAGTAATATCCTCCTACCTCAAGAAGGGGAGGAATTTGTCGGTTTACATGTGATAATTGTGAATGATTTTCAGTAATACACCCTAACTTCTCAGGATTCCGCAATAATTTGTGAATCGCTTGGAGTGGGTGTTGTAATATGTGGGGTGTCCATATTCATTAGGGTCGGCTCAGAAAATCTTCATTCTTATGATTTGGGGTTCCAGAAACACTCAACAGATGAACGTTTTATTGGTGTTGAATTGGAGTTCAAGCAAATCAATTCCGTGGATAACGATCTGACTACTTTAATACTTCTCAACATTCGGAAACTAGAAAACAGATCTGGAAAATAATCCATTTCTTTCAAATTTACATCAGTGAGTGGATCGGCATGTCGAAGTTGAACATCCTCAATAGAATGAAGTCCATTTCGAATGAAATGGGGTGATGTTCTCTGGAAGTTGTTTTTTCCCAAAACGTTGGCAGTTTGTGTAATCTCCTCTCCCATGCAATCAATAATGGATCAAACGAAAAATTTACCATTCCTTCCCATGGTGATTTACATGTTGAAAATTGATAGAGATTATTCGAGAGGACGATGTCAGCTCGAAATTTCTCATAAACCGTTTTCACAACGGTTCGAGAAAAACAGCGCAACTTCAATTGCTCGAAATTCAGTTAAAATGCAATTCATTGAATCTATTACTCAACAGAAACCAATTCCAAATTTCGAATATGCAATAGCGGAATAACTTAGTTAATTAACAGTACTGCTAACAGTATATAATATGCTTCTTTCAAATTCTAAATATACCCTAATGCATTATTTCATTAATAATTCGTCACTACAAACACGAAAGTAAATCGCCGATTTCATGTCCTACGTCAAATTAGTGGAATCAAAATTCGAGTACTGTCTGTGAAACTAACAGGCCTCTATCAGTAAGGATGAAAGAGCATTATGAAGGAAAGATACACTGACAAATCAAAATTAGCTGAGCATATCCTTACTGAAAATAGACAACATATGGCCGATTGGAGTGATATCAAGATCATAGGAAGAGAAGATAACAACCAAAAACGAGTCTGCCTGCATTATTCTGAATGGGAACAACGATATTGCTTCTTGTTCAGTTGATATAGATAGAACTTTGCATCCACTTCTCGAAACTGAATATGAAAATGGCAAATTCATCATCAATTATTTGAAATTATCTTGTAACTAGAATTCCTCCGTTTGCCAAATTTTCACTTTTCAGTGACAAACCTAGCTCAACATTGAAAAATTTTGCGAAGAAAAGTGTTATAATTGTGTTGAAAACGGGAGCAGATTCGTTGCCGAAACGTCCACTAAGATGAGTAGAATATACTTATTTTTCGAAACAAGGTGTCACTGAAAAATAGAGACATTTCGGGGGAGATCACAAATATGTCTTTACTACTTACTCTTTTATTACTGATTCATTAACATGGAGTCGAAAATCTCCAGGTTCAGTCGAAGGGAAAATGTAAACTTAGGTGAACTAGTACCCAATTTATAACTGATTGATTACCAAATTCATCACCACATTATTCAATTTATTACTCTTCGTTTTACCAACACAACGACTCTTTATGTCAATTTGGCAGAACTATTAGCTCAAAATATGCTTTATGTTTAAAATATGCCATAATTTATTACTATTATTTCATTGAAAATGTATCATCACGAACACGGCTTGTT
Organism: Gastrophysa polygoni; assembly: GCA_963576655.1. NCBI lineage: Eukaryota > Metazoa > Arthropoda > Insecta > Coleoptera > Chrysomelidae > Gastrophysa > Gastrophysa polygoni. The sequence goes on from OY755087.1 coordinate 23,921,878, forward strand.
GTTCTTTTACATACAACACAGTAAGACTCAACAGTCTCAAAAGTGGCCTGATAACCTAAATCCAAATCTCAGAAAAGATGGTGGTTGTGCGAAAGCCAGCAGAACCTCTTCTCGAATATTTCCTTCTTCACCTGTTTATATCCAGTTTACATATAGTTCCTACACACTGATGAAATTTTCGATTTTTTTGACCAAATGAACTCATTTGGGTACGAAATACGTCTCCTCCTCATACAATACAAAAATCAAAAGTGGAGTATTCCTATTATTCTTCTTGATTAACTATACATGTGTACCGATTTCCAGATCTGTCGCACCATGAGAACTTCCATTATCTTTCAAATGGAATTATAGTTGCAACAAAATGAACGGCAAGAGTGATGATGACAAAAGAGATTATTATTTACACCTTCGCTAACGATTTTCCTGTTGTTACGCGATATTTCCAGCTTTGTTGACAGCAGAAACACGCTCTCATTTTCTGCCGCCATTTCGACGAATTAGTAAAGAGCAGAGAAACCCGCTAGTGTGAAACATTCACTGGCGCAAATTTTCCATTTCCTCGGCTAATTCGGCGAACCTAATCAAATAAACCCGGTCCCTTATTTTCCAGTCGAAGAAGACTCCGTAGAATACGAATAAAAGGAGCAAACTTTAATCAAAGTAGGTATATAAATGCAAATAAAGAGGCCCGAGTGCCTTTGCTCCCTCGGTGTTTGGTCAGGGGACTTAATCGCTGGGTTTGCACCACAGCGAATATACGAATTTCGTGTAATTATTATTACCAACATGGGGCACACACGATAAACTGATAATAAACACCAAATGTCGAATATCTGAACATAATTTGGCTCCGCATCATTATCATGATAGCAGCATCAGTTTTAACACTACTTGTACTTCTTTGCTTCCTCGTGATAAAGCTCGAAAAACAAATCAACACATGATTGTTTTCAGTCAATTCATTCGAAGTTTGAGTTAATGAGAGAAGATTGAGATGAAAACCCAGTGAACGTTTCTTCGGAAGAGTGCTCCATAGAAGCTCCAATCTGTTCATTTAGGAAAACAAATTAACTTATGATGGGTGTGATTTCATATTCAACGATCTTTTACTTCCAATAGAAATCTTCTTGGCCATTACTGAGAAGAAAAATCATCGGGAAATGAATGCAGGTTGCAGTTCCTGGGAAGTTGTTCATGATAGTGTCTGAAAATTTCAAGGAGATGAGTATAGGATTTTGTAGGAAAACAATGCTCATATCCACTGCTGCTACAAACAGTACAAACTACCGATATCATGTCTATATGATATAGATGATAGATATATTCCATCATGTACAATTTGGCTTGGCAGCATTAGTTTCATCACTCTTCTTGTACTTCATTTCCTCGGTGATCAAGTTCGAATGGCGAATGAATATCAATCACAATCGCTGTTTGAGTTTGTGTAAAATTCAAAGATATTGAAAAAATGTAGGTGATCATTATTAGATTCGCTCCAATCCTGTATACACAACATCAGCAATCAAGAAAAATAGAGAATTTCGTAAGGAAGAAAGGATCTTGTTATACAAACTATTAATATCTCGCATGTATATAGATAATGAAGAAAAAAATACTTCATTGGCTAAGAGAACTGAAAATAATTATTGATCTACCAATGGAGTCTTTGTTGTCTCAACAGTGCCATTTGTTGATTTATAAACTACCAGCTGAAGGTGACCTTGTCATTTCAATTTGTAACACATGAAGCACCCATAATCATATTATCATCTCTAGAGAAGGAGTCATTATGAAGATCAAAGTGAAAACACAGTTCAGCCTCACTGTGGATCAGAGATTTCCAGGATTCTGCTACTGGCATGCTATCGATCTATACCTACTCCCGTACCAACGATTTAATGTTATGTGTGTTGTTGTTCAACTATTTGGTCAAGTTCCCTGCATCGTCTCCATGTACCCAATCTTCCCGAACAGGATATGTGACCGACGTATCATCTTGCTGATAACACCAAGTCGACCATATCTTTCAGTATTTCGATGGATATTTCCATGCGCAGTTATCTGAGTGAGTACTCAGATGAAATTGATCTCATGCTACCATCTCATGAAAGATCCGCAACATGATGCTTGGAATCCATTTCAATATTAGGCATAAAAGACAGCATTTGGGAACTTTCAGCGCAGTTGAAGAGATATCTCGAATAATCAATATCGGTTCGTCAAGCAATTTCTTATCAATCTATCTGATGAAATGACTGAACGCTACGCTTTACGGACTGCATTTTATCGGCTGGAAAAACCCACTTGAGAAAAATCCACATGTGCGTTGCCTCATCTCTTCCTTGGTTTCAATCACGACACGAAAACTTGCCATCCTACCGATAAATACGGTCGTGATCTATTTCACCAGGCGAACAATCTACTCTGATATCGATCTGAGGCAAGGCACGCAATACAATAGACAGCAGCGTGTAGCCCCCAGCTATGATCGAAGACAATTTATAAATAATTCCAGAGTAATTTGGGATTGCGTCTGTCATGACAGCGGCACGCAAACTCACGAGCAAGAGCCACCCACGGTCTTACAAGCAGGTCTCGAAACTCCGCCAAATTTGAGTGAGGCCATGGCCGACTCTATCACAAGCCAGGATCAAGACGGGCTTGGCAACACTGGAGTAGTGATATTCTCACAAGGTCGGCTGTAGTAGCTGAGTAGATGATAAGATTTCGCTTGTTAGTGATGGAGTGTTGAGTGACTAAAGGGCATTATTCGGGAAGACTGCGAATCCTGTCCCAAATATTCGCAGTTTGTAGTGTTCATTTCGAAAAGGGTAGTATATGGAAAATATTCCTCCAGATGGTTTCGAGAGAAAGTTGATAAGAAATGTTGTTCCCTACATTTGTCAAAATTTGACACTTTATTCAACAGTAACTTAATCGACTATTCGTAAAATCAGGAATACAGATGACAAAATGAAATCTACAGATTCAAAGAACCTGTTAGTCTGAAATTTTTGAAGATCTGACGAAAGCTAACAATATGTGATTTTTGGATGATAGTTATTTTAAAATTTATAGGATGTATAGAATAGAAAAAGTGATTCAACAGATTTACTAAAGCTTCAGTGATAACAAGTGAAATAATAATGCTTCTGCGTGAATAAACATTAACAAATGAGATTATTGGAATGAACACATTATTGAACATCATACCATCATATCCAGTAATTGCGAAAAAGACACCGATCGCTTATAAATTTGAAATCAACTCTGTATAGATAATAATCTCAGGATAAGAAAAATTCTTAAATGGAAACGAAAGGGTATTCAATGATTGAAGTGAAATTTGAGTCTCGATATGAAAATAACAGTTGCAGAATTTGTTATGAAACGATGACACCTTACAGACACTTGAACCTTGAGTCATATCCAACCGCCGAATATCAAAACTATAGAATGGTAAATACACAGCTCTGTTGTCTGCCATCAGTTGTTTCGAATGTATTTCTGTCCTTTCCCTCAATTTTTATCTACTGATTACACCAATCTACAGAACCCATCATTCTGTACAACATGATTGAACACACAGGGTGTTACTCATCCAGTCTGTCCTATGTTCGAACTCTGCCACTTACAAGTTTCGGGACCTGTTTTCAAGACCGTAGCAGGAACTGAGGAACGGACAAACCGGTGCCTGTGTAGTCATTACCGGTGAATTTTCGCAAGATTGACAGGACAAAGGGTGGAACCCGGACGGGTTGGACTAGATTGCGTGTGTACTCAATGCTATTATAGGGTGACTTCGCCCGTTCACCTTGGGATTTGAATAATAATAGCATCTTGAATGTTCATCTCCATGGTTCCTAATGCAGTTTTCACCGTTACATAGTCTATTTCAAATTGATATATCATGGAAAGCTTTAGAGCGCGTTACACTAACATAATCGTATCTGAGTATGAGTATGAGAATATCTCATTTATGAACAATGTGAGAGCATATTTTATAGCAACAAGTTTTGGAAACTAGTTCTATTCTAGAGTTTCTATCATAATTCATAATTATAGAAATGAGATCATTCCAATAGAAGGTGATCTCATTTTTTTCAATTCATCAACTACGTATATCTGCTCTTGAAATGCTGAGTATTTATTTCATAAGATTTTCATATGAATTTCAATCTTCCCACACTTTGTGAATTTCAAAAAATCTTTATGAAGGATTCGGTAATGATAAGATGGATTAACCATGCGAAAGATAATATACCGTATCTGAAAGAATATTGAGTACGAGATTGAGTACGAGATTGAGTAGAAATTGTGACCTAACATGAATTGTCATTAGGTCAGTAGTGCATTCCGCGAGGTATTGTTGGTTGCATAATTAGTCATCTTGCGGCGAACTATAATGCTGGATGTCTGAAAATAATCTGATTGAAATTTCAGTTCAGTAGGCTGTGTCACGATATGAAGGAAAAAACATGGTTACTTCAAAAATAGATTATTCATTGCTCATTATTAATTGATTATTCATTGAATAATCTGAACAAATACAACTGGCGTTATTGATGATTATCGACAATTTCTTCTCAGTTTCTTGAAATCGAAAGAATTCGTCCTTCGATCAGCATACACTTGTTACATCACATACGATAATAAGATGATAATTATGACATATCTTAACTGACAATAAATGCTTATGATCTACAAAGCACAAATTCGACCTGTCCTGGAGTACTGTTCACATGTTTGGAGCTCGGCCCCCAAACATACGCTAAAGCTCTTAGATTCAATTCAGAAGAGAGCTATTCGCCTAGTCGATGATACAACACTCACCAAATCATTGACCTCTCTAGATCATCGTAGAAAGGTCGGCGATCTATGCCTTTTTTATAGGTACTTTCATGGTCGGTGCTCAACGGGGATATCATCTACCATGCCACCACGCGCGATTCCTAGTAGACAAACCAGACGAGCTCAAGCTGGTCACCCCTACACTGTCAGGCTCGAGACCTGTCGAACATCGCTATACCAAGCATCATTCCTCAATAGAACGGCAAAGTTATAGAATTCTTTGCCTAGTGAAGTCTTTCCTGATGCTTATAACCTCCAAACTTTCAAGAAAAATTCCAACACCTTCCTACTCTCCCAAAATTCCACCGCTGGCTAACACGATGTTCCTCGAACATCATAGGTTTCCCTTTCGTGTTGTCCGCAGATAAAAAAAAAATATATGAACAAATGATGAAAATTATTCCAAATTAACGACTACTGAATGATTTCAATGTAATCATAGCAAAATGTCGATTGAAGTCGAACCAGTGAAACCATTCATGCTAGTGTGTATCCAACTCAGACACAAAACGTGAATTATACAGCAACTTCGAAGACTTCAGGCAAGTGAAATTGCTGTGTTTAATATTGTAATGTACCTGCGTAACTGTATACCATATACAGTTATATCTACCCTTGTAGTTCAGTGCTTCTGCAGATCTGTCTGTTCAGCACAACCCCCAGAGATATAGCTGGGAACCTCTGAGAACATATTAATATCGAGCATTCTACAGATTCAGTATGGAGGAATAATCCCACGTTTCATGTTGAATGGAATATTTCAGCTGCTAGCAAATCATCAGTGACGGTGAATCGACATTATGGTTTGAAGGTCGTATTTCATTATATTTGCATTTCAATATTTGGGTATTTGCAGAGACCATGAATGATGATTCTTGTACAGCAGGTTGTCGGGAAATTTTATGAGAAAATTAACAACAAAATGTGAAATTTCTTATTGACAAAGTTGTCAGTCATGACTAGCAATAACTAATGAAAATTTCAGATTTATGAACAATATAAATATCAAGTTTTTCCTCAATTTTTGTGCCTCTCAACAACAACCATAATTTTAGAAAATACTGTCCACAATTGTGTCGATTGACATTTGATAACTCTAATCTTGGAATTATACTGGATATATGAATAATAAGTGTGCTGCATATAATGTGGTCGAATTTATTATTATTTCCCAATATCATACTATTTTGAGGTATTCTGAACAATGTACAAGGAAATTATCATTCATATCCCCTATTAATCCTCAACTCATTTATTGATGAAGATCATGTGTAGGCAACTTACAAGCCATACATTTTCAAATCAATAAGTTCCTATACGCTCGAATTCAGTGAACTCTCTGCAGGTCAATTTCAGAGGAAACGATATGGTTACTCAATTTTTCTGGGATCAGAAATTTAATCTGTCACAGCATGTCACTAATTCGTTTGAAATTCAACTTGCATACACCTGAACAAGAAATCACTTGCTGAATGGAAAAAAAGGAGATCCCAAAAAAATCCAAGATGACAATTGTATTCGGTATTGATGAAAGGAGCAGAATAGAATAGGTTTATTATCATGTAAGATATACCATGTATATATATGAACGTCAGCACAGTAGGTCATAGAGAATATGGTAGTGATTCATGTGTTACACAGTGCAATTTGTGAAAAGAATAAAAATATGATGAATATACATATATATAGGTAATATAAAACAAACAATTCTAAACATTGGGACTGAAATAGACAGCCTTAATAAACATCCACGCAGTACATTTATCTAAATTCAGGTATTCTTCTACAGAGTAAAAAGCATTTTTTATGGAAAATTCTTTGAAATCGTGATAGAACTTATTGACAGTTTTGGAATTTTTTATTTTTTTCCGAAAGTATTCATCGTGTTATAAATGTATACACAATGGATAGTCAAAAGTCGCTTTAATCGGATTAACTTTTTTTGTAAAACAATCCATTTTTCGATGGAACTTTTATGTTTGTATGCTAGATGTGACAAAAACAACTGAAGTGGAATTTTCAAGATCATTGACACATATTCTGAAAAATGGAAAAACACGAGAAGAGTACACATAAGTTATTTAATGTCTGTGAGTTATTCGAGCAGGTGGTACATTAATTTTTCAGCTTTTTGTGGGATCTTCTCTCCTCGTTTCTAGGAAAGAAGTAGAGGTTATTGAAAATTATTTCAATATATTTGTAGTAAGGACAGATCTGTGAGAAAGAAATACTGCCTTATTCGGAACCAATACTGCTGACATATTTGATGATGATTATATTAGAATTTAGAGAAGTCGACGCAAACATTTTGTTAGCAATTCATGTGTTTTATAGCGATTAGAACACTATTAGTTGTTCGAATAACTGGTTCCGAACAAACTATACGGTTGCGCTATAATCCCGAATAATGGCATTTCAGCAATAAAATTCCTCGAGAGATGGCATCATCTTTACAGACAAGACAAAAAGCATCGTTTCGAAAAACGTATCGAACTGCACGGATAGACCGAACATCTCGATGCTTGGACGTCAGCCAGATACACCCTACGGACCTGAATGCAATGGCCGACGAAATTGCTCCCGTACACCAGCAGGAATATCTGGAGCGGTTTCTCCTTGTGGCACACGGCGCCATTAGATACACGCGTTGGCCCGTGAAATGGCGGCATTATCATCATGGCGGCCATACGTTATGCAAAGCACACTTACGTCGCCTATAACAACATCCTATTTAACGCCATACAAATTCGATTTTTTTTTTATCGCGGTATATGCAAACTGCTCGAGGATGTGCCACGTACAGGGGCTTTATACAATGCATTGTCAGCGTTTTGAGGCATATTTCCCATGAGTTTACATTGAGGTTTCATTGAACTCCTAATTAGTCATCCAAGTATATCGTATTTTTCTCTACATTCTTGAACGTTCTCCATCAAATGAGTTATTTTACATCACCTTAGAGTTGATAACAACATATGGCCGATTGGGGTAATATCAAGATCATAGGAAAAGAAGACAACAACCAAAAACGGAAAATCAAAGAGTCTGCTTGCATTCTCCTGAACGGAGACAATAATATTGCTTCTTGTTCAGTTGATATAGATAGAACTTGGCATCCACTTCTGAAACTTGAATATGAAAATGGAAAATTCGATATCAATTAATGAAAACACCTTGTAACCAGAATCACTCCGTCTGCCAAATTGTCACTTTTCAGTGTCAAAATCGAAAACATTGAAGAATTTTACGAAGAGAAAAATATTTTAATTGTGTTGAGAACGGGAGCAGATTCGTTCCCGAAACGTCCACCAAGATAAGTAGAGGTTTTATTATTATTAAATATATTTGTATTTCCAAATTTTTTCAAAAACAAGGTGTCACTGACCAATAGAGAATTTCTCTTTTAGGTATCTAAAGGTTTAATTTCAAGCGCAGTGACATTTTGGGGCAGATCCCAAATCTGTCCTTACTACAAATATATTGCAATAATTTTCAATAACTTCTACTCTATTTTTCAGAAACGAGGAGAGAAAATGCCATGAAAAGCTGAAAAATGAATGTACCACCACCTCGAAAAACTTACAGACAGTATTTACCTTAGAGTTGGTTTCGTTCAGAAATCGAGCGGTATGTATCCAGATTTCTTCATTCGTATTTTCATCTCGAAAATGATTATGTGTGTTAGTTTTATGACCTCATTTTATATCGTATATTTCTTCAAGTATTGATACTTAAAATGCCTGGTTGTGCAGCTGTGGGCTGTTTTAATTCTGCCAAAAATGAGTTTCTGATGAGGAAGGTACGATTATATAAGCGCACTCATTGACTTCGCCCATGCGCCATTAGGAGGCAAATAATAAGTCTATTGTCGCCACTGTATTGTAAAAGGCCACTGTAATACTAACAGGAACTTGACTATCAGGAATAATCATGGCATGGACAAAAATCAAACTTGCATAATGCTAACAAAATTCATCTTTATTTTCGTAATAGGCATGTTAGAATACGATTTCTCGTGAAATCCTCTGTTCCTTTGAGGTTGAGCTGTGCAGAATATAGAAAGAAATACTGTGGTTACTGCTTTTCTACTTTCGATTCAATCCAATTCGTCATATTGGATTCCATAATTCCATAAGACTATCGAATCATAAAAAAACATACATCTACCACTTTTCTCGCGTCTGTAGCATAATGACCTCAGTATCAATGACATCGCTTTGCTGTTCAGTGGCGCTGCTTGGCAGGTTCCACTTTGGCAAAATAAGCACCACCCACCCATAAGGAAGCGAATAATAAGCCTATTGTCGTCACACTGTCTTCTTCAAAGCTACTGTGGTGAATTTGGTCGTGGATTTCTGGTGTTTTTCCTGATGCGATTTCCTGCGGAGAATAAATTGCTACCTATCTACGTATTCGCCGGAAGGAGCCAGCGTAACATTCAACATTTTCATGGGTCTCGAAATAGATAACTAGACGGCGATAATTCTCTCTTATTTTCGTGTATATTCGAGTATCTACAATAATTCAACTCATTTCCTCTACGCCTGATTTGAGCCACCATACGGGGAGTAACTTGACGAGTGAACACGATCTATACAGGGTCGAGCAACTTCCACATAGTCACTTTTGAACAATAGTTGAAGGATGATTTTTCACCATGTCATATTTGTCCATATCAACAAAATGAGAGGAAATGATGTTTTCAATGGCAACATACCAGACAACATCAGACTGAGCAGTTTTGACAATGGCCTCTCTAGGAAGCTCTCCTCCTTTGGTTTTTCTTCTCCAACTTTTCTAACCGCACCCTTGCTACGACTTACTTAGACATTGGCACAGTACGTATGTTGCGGTTTCCTCTTCTTCCTGACAGAATCTACAGAGTATTTTTTCTGCCAGACCCATCAGAAGATTCATATGCCTGTAGGATGTCAGATCGGTCTCATTGTTCTCATCTTGTAGCCTGTCGCCTGTCTCAGCTCTGATAAGTTCATCCACTATTGCTGCGATTTATTTTGTGTCACTCATTCTACCGATTCAACAACAATCTACCTCATCCAACTCATCCCTGTATTCGTAATTGAATTGAACAAAACCATCCAATCACCGAAAATCAATCAGTATTATCCGGTTCATCAATATTTCCTCACTGACATACCTGATCGTGATCGGTAACATAACACCGTCGCTTCACTACACTAATTCGAATATCTCCAATTGCAATATAGTAATGGACCACATTATTTATAATCAGCAATGTCAGCTCAATTCCGTATATATGCACCGACCAGAATACATTACCATGTCCAGCTAACTCCTGCTTAACAGATAATATAAATTAATTTATTCGCTGGTCATCCGATAATCAATATTATGCTAATTTAACGGTAGTATTTTCGCATAAGTGAACATCTATAATGAACTAGCTGTTCATAGCAGATTTTATGGAAGTTGATGGACATAATCCAGATCGTAATCTGATTCGATTCCAATTGAATTCCAATAGTGCATGTAATATTTCTAGTCCAAATTGAGTGTATTAATCCCCTTTATGTAACCGGAGAATTCAGAGCTAGCCCGAACTAACCTAAGCTGCCATAACTCGGTGAGAGAGTATATATATCGAATGTACAAATGAAGACCACACAGAGAGGGTGGAGCGAACCGGTACATACCCATTGGTATTCATTTGCTTGGCTTCATGAGGTTCTATTCAGATACCTCGAACATCTACTGTACCAATTCAAACATGACTGAAGGAATTTGTCAACTCTTATCAATCATCCACAGCGATCTTAGGATTCTAGTGGTTTCAGGTTCAGTTGATCCTGCTCTCTGATTCAAATGATCATTCTTCTTTTTATCCTTCCAGCCGACAAGGCTGATTGAAAATAGCAACCATCTTTGCTAATGTTGAGGCATGAATGTTGTCTATTCTTGTTGAATCACCCACAAGTATCTTGATGATACCTATACTAGTATGGCCTTAGTGCTTACAAAGCGATCCGAATAAATTTATGGGATATCTCCTGCGTGAAGCGAGCAGGAAGCGCCACTGAACAGCGAACTGATGTCATTGAGACTGAGGTCATTGTTCCACAGTCGCCGTCTCACAACTTTCGAATATTTTCTTTGACCTATCCAATGTGTGCTGTTCTGCAAAAATAAAACTATGATGTTGCTTGCAAGAGTACTACTGCGATGAGTATCTACAAGATAGAGAAAAGCTGATGTTCTCCGCGGTCAGCTATTTGTGATGAATGGTTGCCGCCATGGGCGGATCATTAACACGAAGGTACAAGTCTCATTTTTTTTTCGGTGATTATGATATACATTCGACCTGAAACCTGTTCCTGGTTAATCCAATAGTTAACTGAGTGAATCAAATAGCAAATTCTTCTTGATATTAGGACTTTTTACACATCCTACGGAACATAGGACAGCGAATGCCTATAACCCTGACGGATTTAACCTTGATTTTTCAATTTTCGAGTAACTAATGAATCCAGAAAACTCTCGTGCAGAATCAATTTTTCTTGTCAACTGTTTTTAAATCGACTGAGAGTTACTTCCGTGTTCAGTTTTCAACTGACACTCTTGGTACGTAGAGTTAACTATAATGCGATCACAAGTCAGTGAGTTGATATACAAATAGCGTGCTTCTGTTTATATTGATTCCTACTTCGAATGCCAGTTCGATTGCATGGCTTTTGAATCTTTTTTCACGAAATCAATGGAACTGACGCAAAATTATGACATCCACTTACTTTTTACTGTTTTTACTTTATAGTCTATAGTCTATAGTCACTATTTCAACTGCAAGAAGGGCAAAGTTCGAAAATCTGATACGAAAAAATAGCTCGCCCGACTCGTCAAAATTGATACAGCTTAGGTTAGAGCCGTTCAAATGTTCAAGACAATAATTGATATTCTAATAATATTGCTGTGTGATGCATCTCTATTGGTGATCAACTTGTATATTCATAGGTGATTTGTATCTTGATGAAAATCTTCAAAGAACAGGTGAGGAAACTCTAGCAAACGAGTTGAATTATGGAATGAAAGAAAACTGAAAAGAGCGCCTCAAAAAAGGCAGAAAAAAGGCATCAATCTCTCAAGCGATATGTTACACATTTACTTGAACAATTGATTATTTCATATAATTTCAGATCATTTATCAAGTAATGGGCACCGACGTGATCAACAATGTCATTGATGAACATGTCAGAGGAAAGTGGTCCTGAAACAGATCCTTGTGGAACACCTGATGTTGTAGTGAATTCTACACATTGTGAATAAATCCTATACCTGAGCATTGTTAGCATTATTATTGAAAATAGTCAAAATGTACCACTATGGAAGAAACAAAATAATTAGGCAGGATTTTCTCGTAGCTACAAATAACGTATCGGGAGATGCGAGATCTTCAAAGAATTCTGACAATGAGAACGATGAAAGATATCACATTCGCACCTGTATTCCACCTAGTCCTGATTTATAACGATGCTAAGAACGCGCTAAGAAGGCACCCTTTGTGTCGTCGCCATTAATATCTGCCAGTGTTCCAATTACGAAAATCAACGCTAGCAAGGTTTCGCGAATGATAAATAATACTCAATACACCAAACGCCTCTTCGGATGGTGGCGTCAGAAACGCAAGAACACGGTTCCATCATCCAAAGGCGCTCGCTTCTCACTTGTCAAGGAAGGATCATAAATTCTCTCCCAACGGAGTAGTAAACAACATGATAATATAAATCGACGTGGAGAATACGTGGAGGCGGTATTTTTTTTTGTGATTTTACAATGGGGCGAATCGACCGAAGGCCTCCTACCAGATTCATGCATCAGTGGAACAATATGGAGGTTATAAAACTAACATCATAGAGATCAATGCGAGTCAGAGGGAGACACGACGATTGAACTGTTGTGAACTCGAAAGCGTTACCTAGAGGTCTCTTTAATGAAAACTATTTATGGTTGCGATTCCAATCAAAAAGAAAATTTACTTCATTGAGGTATAGATGCAGTATGATATGAAATAATATACTATAACGAAATAACAATATGAACAGAATCAACTGAAGTAAAAATGAAGTGATGTAATCGCAGAAATTGAACAGTTGATAATGTCAAGCTGACTAATTTTATGTAGCGGTGAGTATTTCAGAATATTTATTAATGGTCTTGGTCGATGAAACAGTCTTTATCACTCTGAACGATGGTTTGAGTATGATGAAACTGAGTTTCAATAAGATATGTGGGTCAATAATTAGGTTGTTAATAATCACGACGGAAGATCAGGCTGTTCAAAAAGTATCTACTTAATAATGCATTATGAGGAAAGCCAATTAATCGATATATATATATATATTATATATTTTATAGGAAGGGAATTTCAGAGAACAAATTGAAGTGATGTGGAATTGCAGAGATAATAATACGAAATCAAAAATATCTTTTTAGCAATGCGCCGCCCATGGATCCATTCATGATTGTAAATTTGATGGGGAGCATATTCGGACATTCTCTGCCCAACTAAAATATTTTCGACAATGCGGTGTTGCAACTTCTATCAGAAAGAAACAGCAACTTTGATATCTCGAATCGGATCGGTTTTTGGGGATTTTCGAACAAATCAACGAAGTTTCAACCAGTATTCGAGCACGGAGAGAATCGAAGTTTTAGGTGTATATCCTGTACTTTCATTAGTGGAATCGAGGAAAAAAACCAGCAAATGATAACGCTGGAATGCGGTTCATTGGCGTCTCTATCACAGAGTAGACAATCTGTGTCTCTATAAAAGTTTCGGTACTAATAATCAACCAAAAAAAATCTGAATTTGCTGAGTATTCTGTTACCGAAACTCTCTCAAGTGGGAGACTACGCACAATAGAAAATTTTAATACCAAATCAACACCACGTGATGTGTAATATCCATGCACATCACTGTGCGGAAGCATTGTCGGAATTGACCGCCGTGCCAATTTATTAGAGAAATGGACATAAATTCATTTTGATCGATTTTGCGTTGTTTTCCAATTCCTCCCTGATGATAATCAAGAACTCCAATACGATAGCAGAATTACAGAACATAACATAACTATTAATGAAACGAATCTACAGATCATAACATTTCAAATGAAGTGATTTTAAAAAAGTACTCTTGTCCACTTTTGAATATTCCAATATTCAATCTTCATTACTATAGTGATATTCCAATAGAAACATGCCATGATTGACGTCATTTTCCAGAGATACTAGAAGAATAGAAGTTCTACTTCAATCATACAACGAAATATTGTCAACGGCGATTCCTTTGTATGGATCAAAACCCCGTTTCTGAGAAATGAAATACGAATCAGCTCCCTATCGTATCGGTTTTCTGCAATAAACTTTTCCTCAATAGAACTTCGGATAGTGAGCTAGTGAACATGCCAATAGAGAAAATAATGGAATGATAATAAAACTAAGCCAATTCCGAAAATACGCCAATGATGAAGAGAGACTGTAGCCATGACGACTCTTAATGAATTTGGCCTGACTCCATCTAGCGAGTGGAATGAACGTCTGGGTAACTTAACCCCAATTTCTTCGCAGTGTTCTCATCAATTACTCGTATCTGCTTCGTGTGCAGGAGAAATGTGGCTTTGTTCATTAGTTTATTCAACCTTTGTCAAAAATCTTGGGAAAGATTTTGCCATTCGGTGTATGTTTCGACATTCGGGAAATGTTCCATGCACAAACGTTCGGATTTTAGAAAAGTACTTGCAAAGTGACGGCAAAGGATTGTGAAATCATTATCGAAAGTCGACAACCTCATAGCGTAGAACGCGTTAGCCTCAATTGGCGATTTCAACTACCGAAGAGGGCGCTACGAGATGTAAACAAATATGGCGGATAGTGAGTAATCTCTCTGTTCGGCGTGGTTATTGTGTGCATGTTTTAGTTGTTTTCGAACGTTTAACAAGTGATATCTTGGATTTTCGTGTGTGTCTTGGACAATTGTTGATAGTGTGTTGAAGAACTATCATATTGTGAGGTAATGTAACGCTTTGCAATGTCTAATAAAATGAACAAAATGAAGGAAACAAACTGGATGAAGGGAGTCACAGGTTTTCCGATCAACAAAGCATTTTTCCGTGCTTTTCTTCGATCAACTTTCTCAAGTATACCATAATCATCCTTGACATGGACTTTAGAAGCATCCTTCTTGGGAATGCATGGGAATGTCCTATATTTATTTTTCCTGGAAGAATAAAGTTTCAAACATAACAGTTAGTGTTAGTTCCTAGTTGTGCCAGTATTTTGACTCGGTTCTCCACGCATTATTATTTTGAGTATCTCAACCCTGAAACTATATAGGTTTATTAAAGTACCCAAAACATAATTTCATTCCTGTGAATACCTTTCGAGTTTGGGTTATCCCAAAAATTATTCGCTTAAAGTCCTACTTTTGAAGTTCGCTCGATACACAGATCTACAAATACAGTGAGAACACAATATAATCCACCAATAATCTCTGATATCGCACAAGCACGCTCAAATAACGATGATTCATTGATAAAACGCACTATAAGTAGGTTCACAATTTAGCCACCAGAGGTCGTCCAGAATTTTGGATTAGCGAATTGTCCTGTACTGAACGCTAAGACATTATTCGCCATTTTGAAATACATATCGGAAGGAAAGAATAGTTATTCGTAGTTATCCATAGACACCAGAATTTGACAGTACTATTTTCTTGAATTGGAATCCAGATTCCAATTTGGACTCCGAATATTCTGAAATAATTGGATCGTAGAAAAAATATCGTGTACAAGATATACAGATATACTTTTCTGCAATAGTTACACAAATTACATCGTTCTAATGTTACAGTTTCACCATTTTTGTACCGCTGCCATATAGACACTCCCACAACCCACTTTCGGTATGAAATAATACGTAATACGTTTCCACTACTAACTGGAGGAATATGGAGTAGTATAAAATATTATGGACTGTTAAGTAATCATTCAACGTTTGCGGTCATAAAGTACAACAATATAATGCTATCTAGTCTATGGTCTGGAAGACGAAAATGGGAAAATATCGAATGCATTGATGGAGAGCTCGATTGAAAAGATAACGCTACGACAATAATTTTGGGAATCCCAAGTGTCATCAAGGACGGAAACTTCGAGCAATCGTGAACATTCTTTTCGAGAATATCGATCAGATTAAATTGTGAGAATTTCCAAGAGCTGAACTTCTACGAGAAACGAAACTTTTTTAATAAGAAAATTTCGTCAGTATGAAGTTTCCAGGGAGTTGGATCGATGAATGATTCACGGCGGGGTTCATGGAAAGAAAGAGCGATGGATATCTCTTTGTGGGATTACTAGGAAAATAAATTGATATTGAAGAAGGTTTATTCCTCAACCGAGTCGATTCAAGCTGTTTTCTGAGGATTCATGAAACTTACTGTTGTCACAATCATTCACGATGTATTTCGGTCGTAAAAGTCATCAAAATCAACAGTCTTCTCCAGATTCTCACAGTAACCTTTTGATTTCTCATTATTATCTCTTGACAACATGGAAGGAAAATCTTTATGTGAGCCAGAAGTGGAATGATGTGAGAGGAGGTGTTGGAAATTTTGACATAGGGTGTCCCGAATATATACGTGTCATAATCTCACTGGGTCATGTCATGCATTAGAACAAAAAATTCCAATATTTTTCAATTTCGAATTATTTTTGATGACAGAATAACCAATTTAGTGATCTCTGCTGAACATATTGATTTTTTCTCATCAAGAAATGAAGACATTTCATGAAAAATGGCAAAGTTTAGAATACAAATTACATTTTTTTGGAAAATTCCTATTTTTCCTCCTTCATTATTATAGTATATAATGCTTTCAGGATCCTTCTGGATACTGCTATGTCATAGGTACGCCGAGCAAGACTTATTTGCAGTTACCAAGCAGATATGAACCATTTTGAAAAATTTTTGTACAGCAGGATTTCACCTATAGTTTCTAATTTTATTGACTTAGAACTCAGAATCTGATATTATCTAAACTCTTTCTGTCTACAGGTAAACTTATTTATCTGAGTTCTACAAGCTGTCGAAATAAATTACATTTGGAAAAGCTTTTCCTGATATAGGTAGCATGTCTCACAATTATAACTGCTTCAGTCAGCAGTGGGGTATATTCATACAGTAGTTGGCAGGATAACAAGAATGTGTGCATTCATTTTAGAGCATTTTAGCATTTCCATGTTTTTTATGCTCCCAATTCATCGATAATCAAGAGATTGAATTCAAAACAGTTTTTCCGTTATCATAAAATACTGATTTGTTCAAAAACACTCATCAAGAATCGTAAAAGTTTACCATATCTTGGTATATTGATGATTTTACACCATATCCACTTGGACAATGTCGATAATCAGAAATCAGATCATCGGCTGTTGAAATATTTCATGAGAACTTCTCCGGCTTGCCTCGAAAGATATTTCCATGATATAAACATTGTCCCATGATACACTGAGTAGATTGAATAATATTCGAAAAGCACTCAATCTGAAAGGCATTTTCTGGGCAATACGGACTCCTCGTTCAAATTTAATAACTTTTCTAAATGGGTTCATCTACTTAAGATGTATTTCTCGTAATACTCTAGACAATTTTGTGAGCAGAAGCGAAGAAAGATTTTAGGTATTGTAGCATCGACTGGAGAGAGCTTCTAGAAGTCGAAAGTTGACATCAGCATAAAGCTACCATTCATTCTAGAAAAATAATATATTTTAACAATATCGAACATGATATTTGTCCAAAATCAATAAAATATATTTTCTTGTATTCACAATTCATTTTAATAGATATCCGAAGCTGTTATTTCCAAAAATTACATTGAATGAATCAATTTTTCCTGAATATATGAATTTTCAATTCTTGAATGATATCCAAAAGTCTAGCGAACGCCAGATAGGCTGAATACGGCCGTAAAAATCCAGCTGGAGTAGGAAATTTGGCAACCCTTAGCACGCCAAATCGGTTCCAAAACGAACTGATGTCATTGAGACTGAGGTCATATTTTCGCTACTGCTGCGAGGCCTCGAAAAACATTCTATTGAGATGAGAGTTAGTTGGTACAATTCAAAGTTGAACGATAGAATAATTTTTCGCGTTTTCAAAAGTGACTGAAACCAACCACTTTCAACTCCATCAGCATTGCTACTAAAGATAGAACGGTATATATTTACACAATGTTCAATTTTCACCTTTTAATGGGATTTTCTCTCCTCGTTTCTAGAAAATAGAGTAGAAGTTATTAAAAATTATTGCAAAATATATTTGTAGTAAGGACAGATTTAGGATCTGTCCCAAAATGTCACTGCGCTTGAAATTAAACCTTTAGATACCTAAAAGAGAAATTCTCTATTGGTCAGTGACACCTTGTTTTTCAAAAAAATTTGGAAATACAAATATATTCAATAAGAATAAAACCTCTACTTATCTTGGTGGACGTTTCGGGAACGAATCTGCTCTCGTTCTCAACACAATTGAAATATTTTTCTCTTCGTAAACTTTTTTCAATGTTTCCGATTTTGACACTGAAAAGTGACAATTTGGCAGACGGAGGAATTCTGGTTACAAGGTGTTTTCATTAATTGATATCGAATTTTCCATTTTCATATTCAAGTTTCAGAAGTGGATGCCAAGTTCTATCTATATCAACTGAACAAGAAGCAATATTATTGTCTCCGTTCAGGAGAATGCAAGCAGACTCTTTGATTTTCCGTTTTTGGTTGTTATCTTCTTTTCCTATGATCTTAATATTGCCCCAATCGGCCATATGTTGTCCATTTTCAGTAAGGATATGCTCAGCTAATTTTGATTTGTCAGTATATCTTCTCTTTATATTGTTCTTATATTATATTATTATATTGTTATTATACAGGCAGTACAATGTTCAATGTTATGATGGGTTCGTCAGGTTGGATTTGATAAGGTTATGATATGTTCGATTATGCGAGGTGAGGTTATGTTTGGTTAGTTCCACTAGATCAGTTAGTTCAACTATATCTAAGATTGATAGAACTATGTTAGTGGGAGCAATGAGAGAGGTTGAAAGATGATCAAGTTGATCCCAATACCAATACCCTACACCATTATATTGAATACTGTCTGTAAGTTCTTCGACATTTATCTTCGTGTTGGTGACAAGTTTCGAGTGAAAACAGTGTTCGAGACAGAAAATACAATGAGATCGATTTTGACTCATACAAAACCGAGAAATGAAGAACAGTCATCATAGGGATGAAAGAGCATAAGAAAAATATAAAGAGAAGATATACTGACAAGTCAAAATTAGCTGAGCATATCCTTACTGAGAATGGACAACATATGGCCGATTGGAGTAATATTAAGATCATAGGAAAAGAAGACAACAACCAAAAACGGAAAATCAAAGAGTCTGCTTGCATTCTCCTGAACGGAGACAATAATATTGCTTCTTGTTCAGTTGATATGGATAGAACTTGGCATCCGCTTCTGAAACTTGAATATGAAAATGGAAAATTCGATATCAATTGATGAAAACACCTTGTAACCAGAATTCCTCCGTCAGCCAAATTGTCACTTTCCAGTGTCAAAATCGGAAACATCAAAAAAAGTTTACGAAGAAAAATATTTCAAATGTGTTGAGAACGGGAGCAGATTCGTTCCCGAAACGTCCACCAAGATAAGTAGAGGTTTTATTATTATTAAATATATTTGTATTTCCAGAATTTTTTTCAAAAACAAGGTGTCACTGACCAATAGAGAATTTCTCTTTTAGGTATCTAAAGGTTTGATTTCAAGCGCAGTGACATTTTGGGACAGATCCTAAATCTGTCCTTACTACAAATATATTGCAATAATTTTTAATAACTTCTACTCTATTTTTTAGAAACGAGGAGAGAAAATCCCATCAAAAGCTGGAAAATGGACCATTATATTGGACTGAATTTTTGTTAATATATATATATATATATATATATATATACAATAATTCAGACATATATCATGCGATATCGATGTCATTCCACATTTCGATCCTCAATTCCATCTCACGAAGATATACTTCGTAGAGAGCCGATGTTAGGGTTACGCTAGATCAGGTAGCATATAATATATCATCCATCTTGTTGTCGCAAGAGCTGAACTTTCGAACAAAAACGAAGAAGAGGAAGACACATCGCGTTATCCCAGATGCGATGCCGTTACATAAGTCAGTCACACTTCTACGGGAAATTGAATTTGCGAGTTGACGAGCGCGCCAGACTAGAATTTCCAGAGATCTGGATATGTGACACGTCCGCCGACCAAACAAACCTAATCAGCCCCCATTTCTCATCGTCAGTTTTGTGAACGGGGTTCCTCTCGCCTTCCGATTTTTTTGTGCCGTCTGTTTGAACAATCGGAGCGGTTTCCTACTACCCAGGCGTCAACTCAATCGAGTTTTTGCGTCATGTTGTTTGGGTAAAGGATTTACTGATAGCAGATGCTTGATTTCAATTAAAATCTCAAAATTATTTCTAATGAATGAATGAATGAGCAATTGAATATTCGATATGGATTGGAGTGGAGTGGAAAGCAGCTCACTCCATTCACATTCAACCTAACATAACCTACTCACAACAATTTCTGTACTTTATAAATAGGTTGAGATGTGAAATGATCAGTTGTGTGAGAGAAACGGAACTAAATTGATATTGTGAGAATTCTGAAGGATCTAAATTCATAGAGAGGGCCGAAGTGGATTTTTTTCTCAGGTGAGCAATCAGTGGAAAAAAATAACTAAGTACTTTTAAATCTCTTTGGAAACTATCAATCAGTACATTTCCCTTGTTGTTGGAAATCAATTCTTCTGTTCCTCGAACATTATAGGTTTTCCTTTCGTGTTGTCAACAGATAACAAAAAAAAACCACAGGAGACCCAGCATGTAGAAACAACTTGGAAGATTTGAGCTAGGACCATACACCAAGGTGTTTGAAAAAAACCCAGAATATGCTGGGTTCTATTATAGCTGGATGAACATTGAGGGTGGCTTATCTGAAAATTCAATGAAGAAAATGGTGTATTAGTAAGGTATCGGAGAAAATACCTGCATATGGATTCATATTTGTAGAAATCTAATGATACCTGGCCTCACACACACGTATACATACATTACGTTCGAGTCCTAACCGAAGTCCCCACAGGGTCAATGTCTGCCATCATGGGCGTGCATTAGCATAGGATAGTATAGTCCTGGAAATACACCAAGTCACAAAATATAAAACATTTTTTCTGCTAACGAGGTTCTTTTTCGAGATACATGGAATGATTTCTCGTGGAGCCTGTGAAGCGATGGGATTGCTTTAGTTTCCTTGGCCTTTTTCGAAATGATTTCTGCATCTGCGAATTTGTTTGTGAATTTTTAATTCGATACTTCTCTCTGATATGTTCAAGAATTCGACAACAATGCTTACCATTTTTCTATAAACTAGACACAAATCATCGAATTTGCGGAAATAACAATCGACTACACTCAGAATCAGGGTGCAAGATTGGTCATTGAATCGTTCATCATTATGAGAAATTCAAATTGCAAATGATGATAAACAATCAGCTACCCAGAGATTGTAATTGATAAGGCATAGTGACAATTCGATGATCCAAGTGGATGTCACGTCCCGAGGTTCATTATTCTAGTGTTTTTTCTCTCGTCCAGTGCGAGATGAATGAATAAGTTTTGACTTCAGTATGACTTGTCTCACATATCCATCATTGTCATTAGCTTATACAAATAATCACACAGCTATGATTTGTAGAAATATTGCTCAAATTTTTCACTAGTGTTTTCAACAACTATGCTGCAGTGTGAGCAGATCCTTTTTATTATTTACTCTCATGTACATTTTCACTCCATCATTTCTATAATGGAACTTTGGTACGGGAGCATCAGCGATTGCCTCAGGATATTGAAAATTGAAAAAAGGGCTATCAGATATATTGTGGGAGTAAGTAGAATGACCAGTTGTAGACCAATTAGAAATACAAATTATATTACTATGATTTTACAATAGCTGGAAGTGCATCACACAGATTGACAGTATCCAAAATATGTCCTAGACTTAAGGAATAAAGGATATGCCTGTAAAATCCTATGTGATTACATCATTGTTGCGATTCCTTCATCGTATCTTTGACTTCTTCACTATCATCTTCGATGATCTCGCATACATTTCATATTATTTATTAATTTATTCATATTGAACATCAAAATACGTTAATGGGAACCTAATATGATTTTTTCGAAAGCAGAACTTTGTCGTCTGCTCACCACATTTTGTTGTCTATTACACCTGTCAAAGTTTCCATGACCTTTATGATACAATTCGCGTCTTTGCTCCCCCCGTCCGATTCATTCAGATCCTCGAAAACTAATTTCCTCTCGTATCCAGGCCGGCTTTTCCACACGCCGACGGAATTATAATGTATTTCGCCATTTTTCCCCGAACAAACGAATAACGTCACGGTTTTTTGCTACCCGGTCGGCTGGCAAATTTGTCTGAATGTCAACCCCTCTTTCTGTCTCGCTTTCATTGTTTCACATATCCGGTGCGGTAGGACCTCGACATATTTCCTGGGTGACAGAAGGGTCGCCAGAACTTCTGGAAAGATTATTGAAACGTAAGTAGGAGAAGTCAACACATTCTAGCAAGAGTCTGGATTTCGGAAAAGAACTCCGCAACAGCGAATTTCCGAAAGGACGAGTGCTCCGATTGCCTTCTGAGATGTTATCCATTGCTCCACGGTGCATAATGATTGAATATTCTCTATAATTCACTCAATTCATCAGAGATGCGTGAAAGTACAGGTGAAAAAACGGGATTTCGCATCTTGAACCAGTTGAGGCAAAAATTACAAAACGGTTTCGAGATATTGGCTTGAAAAACTGAAGAAAATGATTCACAATTTTTTTTTATCTGTGGACAACACGAAAGGGGAACCTATGATGTTCGAGGAACATCGTGTTAGCCAGCGGTGGAATTTTGGGAGAGTAGGAAGGTGTTGAAATTTTTCTTGAAAGTTTGGAGGTTGTAAGCATCAGGAAAGACTTCACTAGGCAAAGAATTCCATGAATTTGCCGTTCTATTGATGGATGATGCTTGGTATAGCGATGTTCGACAGGTTTCGAGCCTGACATTGTAGGGTTGACCAGCCTGAGCTTGTCTGGTTTGTTAACTAGGAATCGCACGTGGTGGCATGATACCTAGATGATATTTCCGTTGAGCACTGACCTTGAAAGTACCTATTAAAAAGGCATAGATCGCCGACCTTTCTACGATGATCTAGAGAGGTCAATGATTTGGTGAGTGTTGTATCATAGACTAGGCGGATAGCTCTCTTCTGAATCGAATCTGAGAGCTTTAGCGTATGTTTGGGGGCTGAGCTCCATTTGTGCTTTGTAGATCATGAGCAGTTGCTGGAATGTGAAGTATCTCTTCGCACGGAATAGAAAACCAAGTTTTTGTGAAGCAGTTTTCGCAATGGACCTCACATGATCGTCCCATGAGAGAGCACTGTTGGTGGTGACACCCAGCATGGATATTGACGACCTAATAGGAACAGTGGTACCCGACATCATCAAATTGGACATTGTGTGATCAGCCTTCTTGGAGAACATACAAGCTTGAGTTCTAGTTGCATTGAACTGTACTAGATTCTCAGATCCCCATTTCAGAATTCTTGTCAGATCCTCATTTGAAGCATCGACCTGTCTTCATCGTCTTGCATCTCTGGCCTCGTTGGATGATATAGGGGCTCTAGAGGAAAAGGCGGAATGAAGTGTACTATCATCCGCAAAGCTATGAACTGGGCTGGAGGGCACATTCAACAAATCATTGATGTGGAGCAGGAACAAAGTTGGTGCCAAGACAGAGCCTTGTGGAACACCAGCATTGATAGTCATACAAAACATTCAATATGAAACATTTGAAACTTTTTCTTTTTTTCAATACTTTCCTTCCAACACATGGTGTATCATGAATCGGTAGAACTCGATGAATTTTGAGCAATCAATCACATTGAAAACAGGTAGATTTTTGGAAAAGTTATGGCGACTTGAAAATTGTCAAAGTAATTTGTGGTCCACGCACTTCATTTCCTGCCTATGCTGTGTATTTGAGGCCCTTCTGATCTTCGACAATGAAGTATCGATTGATCGTTATTGTTATTGTTTTCAAATAGTGTGGATAATGCACTCAACCAATCTGTTGAATGATCTCGAATATTCATATCGCGAGCGACTGTTCATCCATAACAATAAAGTTTTCGCATTAGTTTACATTTCGAATTCCATCCGAGGATTCGAATGCGGCATCGTTTCCGACGTAAATTCGAATTTCAATATTCGCCGGCGAGGCATTAGCGACATGAAAATTCAATGAATTCGTCAAGAGCACCGGGACCTGACGCGAATAGCCGATCAGAATTTCACATTCAGGTCGGCAGAGGAGGATGGCGCTCACATCTGAACACCCAGTAGGATTATCGGAGTCGAAGGGACCTTCTCCGAGGATTACGGACGGTCTTTGCGTTGGAGGAGACTGTCTTGGAAGGCAAAGTCGAGCGGGATCTTCTTGCTAACTTCTCGGACGAGCTATGTCGAGTTTGTCACGGACGGCTTCTCTCGGGTGCTACATGCAAAAGGGGTGGATACACTTCGAAATCTGTTATGTGCCCCTTCTTTTCACTCTATCTGACAAGGTGGGTCGTGCAACCACACGAGACGAGACTTTGGCGTTATGACTTGATCAAATGCTGAATTCAGATGACTTTGTGTACAGGGTGGACCAAGAGTGTGAGAAAGTGAGATGACGGCTTCGCTGGTTGACATAGATGAACGAGAATTCCATGAGGTGGTCTAGTCTCGTGAGCACCCACATTTACAGACTCAAAAAGGCGTGGCGTATCAAAGTTATACTTTTTATTATTGAACACCTCACGGAAAAAAAATTGATTCAAGCAATATTCACTTCAATCAACCAAATAAAAGTGTCATATATGCACGACAAAATATAATGTTGAAACGAGTAACATTTGATCTTGTTTCAAGAGCGAATTTAAGGATTCAGTCAACTGAATATTCTTTGGATGAACAATATATCATGTCCAACCAACTACATTATGTTTTATTTCAACGCAGAAATTGATTCGATCCAATTCATTATTCTGTTGATCGGAATGTGGAAAATGTTCGAATCGACCAAATTCTGTCACATCAACAACATGTATCTATCAATTTGATCCAATAATTCATCAATCCAAGTGATTATTTCGTTAATCCGAATGTGAAAAATGTTAGAATCAACCGAATTCATGATCATATCAAGACAATTTCTTGTTTGGATTCATACACACTTTCGGATCAGTGAAGTAAATATTTTGTTTAATCAACTCTGGTAAACGGTTGGATGATATTTGCTCATAATTGGATTGACAAAATGTGTCATTCGATCGGAGCATTATTCCGATTCAGTGTGATTACCTCTCTTGGTCTACTGAACATAAGAATCCATTGAACAAACTAAAACTGTCATCAAAGTAAGATATCATTTCGCTTGTTTATGGAGAACGAGCGACTTTGATTTGATAACTATAAATTCTTGAATTGAGCAAAATCAGTTGTTTGAATTCATCCTGTATTGGAGTTGAATTGATATTACCATTTGTTCAAAGTGAATCGATAAATAATTCGTTCGATACTTATAGTCTTGGAAAGATAGATTTGAATCACTCAGTTCAAAGAGATATGTTATTGATTCGACATTATCATTTATTCAATTTGAATTGGAGATTATTCCGTTCGATCAACATTTTTTCGAATCAAGCATATATGAGAATTGTATCAAGATTCCCATTTCGTCCATGCAATAGTATGGTGTCATTCGATGAATATAACTGATGATTGAAATGAATGATATTTAATTCGTTCAAACGAATAATTCCAACCATATATATTTGTTCATCGATCTATCACACTTGGAGTCTATCACTTTCGACATGTCCTTCACCATCATCGAATACAAGATTCATGACAACCGAGTATTTTCATCGAACCTCATTGGTTCAAACATATGCTAGATCTACAACTGTCCTTTACCAGAATCGATAGGATTACGTTCCTACAGCGATAACATGGGGACATGTCTGACGTGCGAGATAAATCCTGAATAATAGAAGCACTACCACCAGAACGTTCTTCTCGGGAAATGCAGCTATCTCTCTATCGAACCCTAATGTTCCCGCAACGAGATAAGAAAAGTGCCGTCTTCGTCGAAAATAAATATAAAAACTTCCTAATTCGTTACACAAAGAATTAATTCGGAAGTTCCGTGAAGCGAGGGGATCCTTTATCAGATTAGACACAAAAAGTTCCGGGGATCGGCTGCACTTGTAAAACAGAACAGCCGCCATATTTTAAATGTGAGGAGGCAGCGTAATGCCAGAGAGGAAGAGTGAGGTTGAGAACAAAGGAAAAATCTGCATGAAGAACAGATCAGAGTTGATTGCTGCGCCTCCATATACAGAACTAGCAATTATTTCTGGTTTGACATCAAAAACCCTTATTATGCGCCAGCAGAAAAATTAGGATCCAATCAGACTGGAAGATACTTTCTTCAATATAATACGCGATTTCATTCTTCGATCCTCCCTAATCTCAAAATAAAAGATTTTCACTCAATTTTGACGGTACATCAGCTCTTCGACTCTTGAAACTTCCACTTCCACTGATTTCTCCGCTAATTTGAAATATAAATGAAGGGTGATTCATTTGTGGAAATCAAGATGAACTGATTTCCCATTTGAGCAAATCGATTCAGTTATTGGTGTTTGGTGAACGAAGAGTCACATCGAACTTCATAGTTCATAGAAGATGGAATACTGAATGTGTGCGTGACTAAAAAAGCGTTACTCCTAGTTTGCTCCGCAAAACTCCTCTACGTATCATTTTTTTTACAATCCTTAGAAGACAAACTGTGCTAATTGGAGAAAAACTATTTCAGTTCAGGTAGTGAATATTTATTGGCTACAGATGCTATGATTGAGAATGGAATCGCTTGTATTATCATAATGCTACTCAAGAGGAACCATATATTGTCAAGAATGAATCAAAATTATAATAATTTTATTGGGAATATTTGTTTCATTCTCATTTCATTGAAGAACAGTACAAAAACCTAGTCTAGATCATATTCGTAGAATTATTTAGCTTACAGGATATCAGTAGAGCATTACGATATTCAAAGGAAATTCTAGTTAGGATTTTATTATTATTCAAGTAAAGTCGCTGACGGGCAGAAACTGCTGGTTTTGGATTTTTCCTAATCGAGATGAATACACTAGTTTTTATGCTGAATCAATTCCCACTACCGAAACGGACATGAAAAGGTATTAGAGAAAAAACCGGCAGTTGTGGTTCGGACAGTGGACCGTAAAGTATAGTTTTTCAAATTCGCAAACAAAAAGTAAATCTTGCAAACATTTTGCATCATGTCTAAACTTCGCGAGTGGCAGTTCCAATCCACCAACGAAAAGCGAGCCTTTCTGTGAGTACCCTTTTTTAATATCAATAGTTTTAGTTTTCTTGTTTTGTTTTTATTTGAGTTGAGTGTATCTTGCTGGCAAATTGGTAAATTTATTTCATGCCCGAATTGTCTTTATTCAAGATGAATAAATTTGTTAAGTGGAAATAAATTCTTTAATTATAATTTCCATAAAACCTCTTGCAAGCGAGTAAGTTCGAGTTGCGATTGTAGGGGTGAAAACCCACTCGTGACAATATTATGCCATGTATTATATTGAATTTCAAAGTTCATGAAATATAGCATATATCTAAAAGTACTGATACTACCTAAGCAGAATATATATCAATAAAACCATATCATCAATTCATGCTTATAAACCTTGATAGACATTTGAACGCTTTTGATCATCATGAGGAAAACACCCCGATATAATTCGATGAGACTATGATGAGATCAAAGAAAACCGCCTGCTTGAGAAAACCCAGGTGAAACACTAAAATTGCTCAACAGGGTTCCACAGAAAACAAATGAAAAAATGAACGAGACTGAATGAGAAAATTAAACGTTCCCCTTTTATTAATAAAACTTTCGCCGACTCTTTCATTTCCTCACGTCATAAAGCAACTCCGACAATGTGTTTGACGACGTCTTCCATAACGGCAGTCGAAATGATTCACAATACCATAAAGTGTTATCTGTATTCATGCAGTTAATTAAAACGTTAACTTCTGGATGACTTGTGGCCAATTTGAAATTTTCGCCTGCGGCGCTCGTTTTTGTTTCCCAACTGAAAACATCATGCCTCATTCAGAATGCAGATTTATGAGATTATTTATATCATTTTATAGTTAAAGCGTTGATGATGGAAGTAACCGTGAGAATTAAAATTTGTTTAGCAACTTTTGATATACACTCCTCATCGTTCCTCATCTAATATGGAGGAGACCCTTGGGACCAAAATTCCTCTGAAATAGAAACAGGATTGTAGTTAAATGTATCGAGATTTTTTTCTCAAATCATTTGCGCATTTTCAAAACGAGTATTCCACAAGGGAGTGTACATATGTTTGCAGGGGAAGTACTTTCCTCACTCTGCTGGAATCTGGTGAAATAATGGTAACCCTTGGGTATGCCGATGATGTCTGATAGTATTGGAACAAGTGGAATATATTTCCACGGTGAGAGACCATGTGCAACCTGACAACATCGACCTCTCTTTGAACCTCACAAAGCCGCCATAGTAGCATTCAGTCAAAGACTTTGCAGGTGAAAGGGAAAGTCAAATATCTCGAGGCGATACTGATCGCGAAATTGATTTGGAACCAACATCTAGAAACGGTGGCAAAAAAGCGGAAATGTAACTATTCTTGGACAGACTCTCTGGAAAACATGGGGTCTAAAATCAGATATGATTTATTGGTTATATAACATGGTGGTGAATCCTGCAAAGGTGCGGTGGCCCAAAGACACTCCATATTGAGATTGAGTGGAAAGACTTGGTGGTTTTCCAAAGACTTCCACTTGGTGGCACAAAAGGAGGCAAGGCTAGGTGTCTTCAGAAATGTTCTGGACAATGTTGACATCGAGATAGGACATATGAGTATATTAAGAATCGTAACCAAGGACGTGCTAGACATGAGAAAGAGATCACATTCCGAAACAATAATCTTCAAACACATCTAGGGTAATGATACCACAAAGATCTAAATCGAATAACGTAGACCTCTAGATGAACGCGATACGCGAAGGATGATAACAGGAGTACCAAATATGTTTTTTTCAATGAGAAAAATATATTTGGAGACATTTCGAAAATTCAATCAATCAGACATGATTGATTCCAACGAAAGATAGCATAATTTCTGATTTTGAAATGATGATATAACTTCGATGGTCTTCAATACTCTCTCAATTATTGCAAGTATAATATAGATTACATTCGACCACAGTATTGCTTTGCTAAGTTTTCATTAAGAAGTCTCTGTTCTTTCAATCCTACAACTTCAATTACCTCGACTACTTTTTCTCGATTGAAGATTTATTACCTTTGAGGCGATGTGAGTGTTCACAAAAATAAGCCTATTATCGGAAATAATATAGTGTTTCCTCTGTGTACTTACATCTGGATCGAAATATGAATGTTCCGCTTTCCAGATTCCAATATTTCGATTCTGAATCACCCCATATATTATGTATCTGAATATTGATTCGGCTGCTCGACCGCAATTAATCTCTCTAATTAGTTTTCCCACCCGGCTAACTTTCAAAGTACGGAATTGATCGCATGCCGCCTGTCGCTGACAACAATATATGAGTCAGTTTTTTCCATTTCTTGCGTCACTGCTATATATTTTTGCGAAGTAATGAGGCAATTTAGCCGATTGATGACAACAGAGCTGTACACGCAAAAAACGTCGGGAATTGCATTCGATCAGTTCCAGGCCCGACATACAGGATGTTAAATACTGTCTGTAAGTTTTTCGAGGAGTTGGTACATTCATTTTTCAGCTTTTTGTGTGATTATCTCTCTTCATTTCCAAAAAAATAGAGTAGAAGCTAAGAAAAATTATTCCAATATATTTGTAGTAAGGACAGATTTTGTGATCTGCCCCAAAATGTCACTGCGCTTGAAATTGAACCTTCAGATACCTGAAAGAGAAATTCTCTATTTGTCAATGACACCTTGATTTTGAAAAATTTAGAAATACAAATATATTAATAATAAGAATGAAAAACTTCTACTTATCTCAGTGGACACTTTTTTTCGCAAAATCTTTCACTATGCAGTGTCAAAACCAACTACATCAAAATATGTAGAAATTTTGATATTCATCAAACATATTTTTCTCCCAAACATTTTTTCGAGAACAAGGTGTCACTGACAAATAGAGAATTTCTCTTTTTAGGTATCTGAAGGTTTAATTCCAAGCGCAGTGACATTTTGAGGCAGACCATATGTCTGTCCGTGGTAAAAGTATATTGAGATAATTTTTATAATTTTTAGACACGAGGAGAGAATATATATCGCCTTCTCGAATATCTTACAGACAGCAGCATCGCATTTCTAATTTTTGATTAATGAGGAATGTTGAGAAAAAATGAAGCTACAGTGTGTTTGTTTCTTATCATGGGTCCTCCAGATAATATGAAAATTATCTGAAAAATTCATTATCGGAATAGCTCTCAGTGAATCAGTACTCAGTAAAGACAGCAAAATTATTGTATTTATTTGTGTATTTATTCATGTATTTTTTTATATATTCAATCTATATGATATATGTATTTGAGTGTATATCAGACTCGCACTTAAAATTCTGATACAGTGAGTATTCCAAAATTATGATACATAAGATCGGTAGCATTAACCCGCTAAGGCCATGCGTTGCTATGGGAATAAACGAATCGTCTGTTGAATCTTTTATGCAACCAGCCTTTGGAATTATAAATTTCGCTGACTCTCCAGTGCTTTTGATGGATTTTCTGGAATTTCTTTTCTTTTTCAATTTCATTAGTACCGTCCATTCCATTACGGATTGAATTTATTGTGTACCCTATATGATGAAATTAGTATGCCAATTTCCATTCATGATCATTTCCACTCATCATCAAGTTGATCTTCTCATCAAGGAAGAAATGAGTACATACCAACTCATTATTGGCCTGATATTCATACAATGAGAATACAATATCATCAATAATACCTAGTTCAACTTACCATTATTTCCATTTCGATGAATGCCTCATAGATCCAACATACTTGAATCTTCAACGGAGTTCAATAAAAAATTTCACTCCGAACACTCTCGTATCGAATGAGCAGACTGCCAGACGCTCTTTCAGTATCTGTCCAAAACCCTCCAACCAACGCATGCAAGAAAATCATCTAATCTGCATTAGCTCGAGCCAGACCTACGGCTCATGTATACTATAACAATTTGTCATGGGATAGCTGAGGCAGCCTATCTACTCGCGCATACAAACTACTAGACACAACGTACAATAATTAAGGAAATTATTCTAGATTAACGATAATCCGTATTAGCACATAACCCACTTATTCTGGCGCACAACGAATGTAAATGCACACCCTGCGCGAATAAGGCACGTTATAATTTTAATCAGAAATAAGGAGAACGCGTTCGCCGGGTCCGCCTTAATATCAAACCGGATAAGGCCACATTTTCTCTCTATTATGCAAAACAGTCCACTCGTATCGCGCCAGGTCACAAATGGACGTCCGCAGTCAGTGAATCCCGCGGTTCCGGATCGCAATTATCTCCCTTCGTCTTCGTATTTGCTATCCTACGTTTCTCATTTAAAGTTTCCTCACGTTTCCTTGCATTAGTCGTATTTTCTGTTTATCTTGCGTCTGGAACAAGAAACAGTTTCCCCTCTAAGGTAGTCCCTTCGGATCTGTATTTACGATCCTATTACTCCGTGGCAGCGTCGGCTATACTCATAATATCTTCCGATTATTCCCTTCCTAATGATCATAAGAACAGTGATGAGTGTTTCCAGAAGCAAGATAAAATGGGCGAACATCTCAGAATCGGGATTCAGAAGTGGGATTCACCCAATGATCGAACAGACCTAAATCAGAAGTGGGATACATCAATTTACGTTCGTAAACGCTGTAGAATCATCAATCCCTATTAGTAGAAAGAGTGATCCAGTCATCATTTCGGTCACTATTGAAACATTTTACTGTCCAAAAAGTCAGAGGGTTGGCCGAAAATGTATACACTCTCACGCAAAAGAGAGTATTATTATTGTTTGATTTGCAGTTCAAGAGTGATTCTCATTCTTCAAAGCTCGTTTGTTCAGAGTAAGAGATAGCTCGAGGGAAATTCATTGGAAAAACCTGCCCGTAATTGTTTATGCTTCACTCGACACGCGCGCGATCCATTTATTTCGGAAGCCATCGCATCATTTGCATTCCAGATAGATCCCAACATTTCCTTTTTCCCGGTTTTTGTTCTTCGAGAGACATTGTTTAATAGGATCCTGTAAGCGACAGCAATCGTGGAGCGGCGTCTGCAGGAGACTGACAGCGCGTCGCGACGCTTTTTAAATGCAGACGTATTAAACGTTGGTACATATGCCTTGCGGATGTGCGGTTGATAGACCCATCGATTCGATCATCCGGATGGATTTAACCTTCGAAAAACAATTGAAAACACTCATATTCTACTCAACTTGAATATTTTCGACAATACGGTGTTGCTACTTCGATTATAAATCAGTGGCAACTTCCCACTTAGCCTTCAATTTCCTATCTTCCTATACTTATCTGTAACCTATTTAGAAATGAAAAATTCCATTGTTTTTCTCCATTCGGAAAACATGAGTTACTTCAATACAGGGCGCTTCTGAAAGAGTTATTTCGTTTGCTTGAAAAGTGAGTAGAAATTGATTCGAAAAGCTGCTGAAATTCATTTTCATGTATATAGATCATCCAAACATAATTGGTCAAGTTTATGATCATTAATTGGTGAAAATGAAAATGGTGTTGAAAATGGTATCACCATTAAATACGGGTTGAAATATCAGTAACGTGATATTTTCGGAATAATATCGACATTTTCTACAGTTATCAACTACAATATTCCACTTTTCGAGCAAACGAAATATCTGTATTTTTGAAACAGTATCACCTAACTTCAAACCGAATTTAGATACCATAGTATTTCTGAATTCAATGTCCAAAGGAAAAAAATCAAATTATTACAATTGATTCCAATTTTTCTCTATCAACTGACTTTTCCAATAACATCAGAACTGTAAGACGAAATTGCTATTTGAATAGCGAACGATTTCCAAATATATTGATGAATTTCATTTCGAATACTTCAACAGCTTTTATATCGTGAGTTAACCATTTCCTCACATATTTATTCTCATGGGAGCTTTTCTCCTTATCATGTTTTCCAATTCCACCCCAATTTTGCTTGAAAAACCCTGTACAGGCATTGAAGAAAACCGTCCAAACAAAGAGATTATTGATGATACAACATCGCCGTCATCTTGTCGAATTCACACCCGAAGTACCATCTGGAACAAAAGAGAACCGTCAAAGATGGCTTAGGATTAAAATCCGGAGTCTTGATAGGTGGCCGGCGGACTGGAAACACCCCCTTCGGAATTTGTTTGAGTACGGACCGGCAACGACAATGATTAACAGGCCTGGTAATGTGCCTAAATCGGGATAGTTATTTGGCAAACAACAAAGGGCCGAGCCTAATGCCGAAATTAATTCAGTTGTCGAAAAAGGGAAACGGCGTCATTTCGCAGTCGTTCATGCGATTCCATTGTCGAGCATCAATGCTGGCGAGAGCCATTGCGAGCTCGTTCGAATAATACAGTATAAATAATTCGAGAAAAAATTATACGGATGAAGATTCACGAAACATATCAATCACAACTTTGCCGTAACTCTTATTATATTTTAAATTAACTGTAGTATGGAAACCCAAGTTTGTAAATCTCTAGTAATAAGTTCTAAATCTAAAATCTCAAAATCTGAATCTCAACGAATAAATCTAAAGTTATAGAATATAGACTGTCCTATGGAATACAAAAGAATAACCACATTCTTTCCAAATCTTCATTCATAGTATCCTTCGGTCTCTGTCTTTCACCTCTGGTCTCATTCCGGAATTTGTGAAACAAATGGAATTGATGTGGATGTGTTTCGATTCACGCAGGTCTCACAGCTGTTTTCTGAAGAACGAATATAACATTAAGCTAATTTTGCGAACCCCGAAAACGGATACCATAGCGAGAATCATTCTATCAATGTAAAACAGGCTCTTCTCACTGTACTTTGGCCCGTTTCATCAGAAATCACCCTAATCGAGTAACAGTTAGATGATATCTCCTCGCTCAAATTAATGGCTTCCAAATCTAAGATCGCTATCAACATATATATCGTTTATAAGGATCTGGTTTCTTTTTGCGTACAACATGGATTCCTTATGTGACATTGAAAGTTTCGAATTAGTTATGGAAACATTGAATGTACGATCTCATAGCTAGCAAGGGTCCAAGATAAAACCTTGCAGAATGCCCGAATTTATCTCAGATGGTTCTGATGTTTGAAAGTCCGATTTGCCTACTTTGTTGAAATCTAGATATGGTCGTAGTATTACCAAGAGGCTTTGATCTGAATTTCCTTCCTGTTACGATCACTCCAGACAAAACTTGAGTTTCCAATGCAAGAAAAAATAAATCCTGAACAGTACTTAACCTTCGTGTACCTAACCTACCTGATTATTGAAGAGAAACTAGATCGTATAAATGAAGGAACAGCAAGGGCCCCAGGACAGAATCTTGAAGAACGCCAGAATTTATTTCAACCTGTTCAGATATAATTTGGACTGTTACCAAGCTGATTTGATAGACATATTCTCTCATAAGTGACGATTACTCAGTAAAGAAACCTTCCAAATGAACAGAGCGATGAATGAAGCATACTGATGAATGCATCTAGACTCGACGAATAAGGAACTCTGAGTCAACTCTATAGTGGAGCAATCGTGTTCAACTTTCGCCGAGTTGTGTTGTCTGCATCCGGAATTAAGCTGCATCCAGTATAATTTATATTTATCCGGAGCGACAGGCCAATTTGAAGTCAACCAGCGGAACTATGGTGACTCGTTCCGAGTTTGTGCATTCCTGGATAATGGCGTATACCCGGAGAGAGAAAGCGCATAACTCCGTTATTCCGGTCTATGCAAATGTGTAGACTTAATCTTTCATGAGTTTTAATTCCCGGATTCGCACGAGAGCCCCGCGACTGAGCTAACGAGGAATCAGTACGGTGTGAGGAATGATAGGGGTAGATTTCCGAGTGAATGAGCATTTGAGTCACCGGATGATTATAGCTCGCAATTTGCTCAAACCTTTGATCATTATTAGGAGGCTGCGATGTGCTAGTACCTAGCTCAACAGCTTGTTGCCATTCTAACAATTGATTAAGCAAACCGTCACTAATATAATCATAATATCAAAGTGGTGGTGTTAGGAAATATAAAAAGAAGTACTTGGCTCTCAGAAGGTATGGCATTGAAGAAGGGTCCTTCGCTATGTTGGTAGCCATGAACCTCAATGCTTTAACGATCTCTAATGGAATTCAGAAATCAATAAAACTATGTACTAAAAAGTCGTCTCTAACATAAGGGCTTGAAGGACTGCTTATATAGAGAACATTTCGGATACAATATGTGACAGCTATAAATTATGGAGGGCATTGGATAACAATCAATGTAAGAGGAATATTGTAAGCACAAACATAAATTTTTGCAAAGAATATCAAAATATTGTATAATGATTCTCGCAGCATATATTTTGCTCTCTCTCTCTCTCTCTCTCCAACATACATTTTTGTAGTTTTTGGTAGAATTGAATATTCGACTGATGCATATTTCATCTCGAAAATGAAAACAATCCCTACTGCACCAATACATATACAGGGTCTGCCATGAATTTCGTAGCAAATGTATCTTGTTCAGAGTAGACGTTCCACAAAAAATGTTATCATATACGAGTTGCATTGATATCATTAATAATTCCTGGTTTCTTGAAAAATCACCGAGTCAAAATATTCGTTTGGAGTTAATTTTAAACTGAGGATGAGTACAATATTTCGAATAGATTCAGAATTCATTCTGATGAGATCGCTGATTGTTAATATTCATAATTGATGAAAAACTGGTGATATACTGGAATATTCAAAAAGATGAAATATAATGATGAAGATATATAAACGACTAAAAAACAGAGTTATCTACTTGCTATAGCTATATTCCGGATACTCCAGAATCTGATCAGTGTCAATCAAACCATTCGAAGGGATAGATGTTTGCAAAGCCTCGATAAATACGAATAGCAACGACCGAAGACATTACTCCAAAAAATCATACCAAACATGATTATCAATCCTCAGCATACAAACTGTGCTATCAACAAATAACTTTATTTCAATTCAACACGTAAATATCCATTGCCATATATTTATGGTTGACTATGTTACTGTCAGATATTACGGATGGAATTCATTGGAAAATATAGAGTCACCATCAATGCAAGCATATCTTCATTGTAGAGAATGAGATACCGTTTTTTATATAAAGAGTCAAAAAATTACATATTTCATCTCGCAAGATGGTCTAACTTCTCTACAATGTTCTCCATATTCTTGGCCATGTAGGAAACATCGAAATAACCACTGATTCAAGTTCCGCGCTCAGACTTGAGTATAACTTGCGATGATCTATCAAATATTAACTAGCCAAACTTGCGGAATATCTTGGTTCACGGTTTGATAAGGGTCCGAGACTCGAACCGTGCTAGTACAAGGAATAGTTAGGAGTTCGCAGCGATCGCCCCGAGATCAGGAAACAGCTTGAAGGATTGATTTAATTAACTGAATCGACCAACGGCATCGGTGGTTGGTGCAAATATTTGCGTTAACTATCGGATAAACCTACAATTTGTCAAATGAACAATTTGTGCGGATAATTTTATTCTACCATCATGTTACGGATTACTTGTCACACACTTCGCAACGACGTAAAAAGGAAAGGGGACCAGTTTTCAGTTGTTTCTTCAGATTGATCCTCAAATTCAACATTGGAAGGTGTAGTACTCACGATTAACGATCAAGATGATGCTGGCTTCTAGGAAGGTCAGCTAGCTTCATGACATAGAATGACAGCCAAAGTTTGTATTGAATTATTGAAATATCAGTGGTATCAATTTTTTTTTTTTTATCTATGGACAACACGAAAGGGAAACCTATGATGTTCGAGGAACATCGTGTTAGCCAGCGGTGGAATTTTGGGAAAGAAGGAAGGTGTTGGAATTTTTCTTGAATGAAAATAAACGGTTCAATCAGGTGTGAGAAATCATGAGACTTCATGTGCACCAGTTCGAATCATGAATAGGAAATGGAAGTTTCTATGTTCACTCTATAACATTTTCATTTGGACGATTGGAACCCTCATCGCAGAATATGTACGGATTGGAAATCGTCCTAGTCAAATTCATCGAAGTTGGCTAAATCAGGAGGTTTCAATTTTTGTCGTGTGAAGGTCTAACCATATCTCTCGACAGTTGGAAATTATCCCATTCCACAGATCAAACATCATGAGCATCTATATAATGCCCTTGAAATATTCCAAAACGACTCAGAGTATGAACAATAGGATCATTGAGATATATTCTCAACCATAGCCAACACCCAGCTGTCAAAATACGATATACAATAACAAACAACAATTGTTGCTGTAATTGACATGCTGTTTCTTGAATAACAGTTATATCGAGAAAATCTGATTTTACTATAATTTCTTGGCAACTTCCTGTTAACGCCCCGCGTTAATTTAGTTTCAGGTGTACATTTATATTTTTCAGATTGAGTTATATTGTTGTGATAAATTCACTATTTCACTATTATTATCCACTGAGAATAATCTTTGAGTCGAATGTCCGTATCAAAGCTCGTCAACCTTTTCAATCGACCGTATCGTTCCGAACAGTGGAACGAACTATCCTCTTGCAAAAGTGTGTGAAATTCACGGCATTCTACTGAGAATCCTCGAAATACAGTCCACTAAACCAATGAATGGGTGATTGCAACCCTTTCTCCGGCACGGAAAATAAGACTGGCTACCCTGGAATGTCCAGGTAGGTCAAAGGCTTGGCGAATTTAGATATTTGGTTGTCCCTTTTTTTTTTTTTAGGAATCATACCTCATTCAAGTAGCACACCTAACCACCCCCAATATTGTACGGATCTTTATAACTCAGGAATAACACTTCGTATATGCGCTGTGAATTTTATGTAGAACTGTTTGATAGAATGTGTCTCATTATAATTTCCTCTGATTACGTGGTCAGTGACTTCGATTTTCACAACTACTATTGAATCATCACTCATCTGATTCGAATCATCAATCATGAAGTACAAAGATGAATAATTTCCAGAAAATTGACGTGTGAGATTAACGTCAACACTGCTGTTTTCATAGATGGTCGTAGGAATAATGCTACTATCCTTATCCTGGTTATTACTTATAGGTTCATCTTCCGAGATTGGCGAATCCAAGCGAATCGATTTCAACTAACCACCTGTCGATAGAAAGTATACGTGTGCTGAGTACGGACGGCATAATGAAACTTAATACAGTGTTCTGAGCCATCGTTACTAGGTATCCGGCCTCGTTCCGCCAGAAAATAGCGATCGTATTAAAGAAAATGGCTTATGAATAAAATCCTCTTTCTTGACGCTCGTATTTCCTCGGAGAAACGATTATGACTTCTTTTCAGATCTCGGTTTTCCAAACGAAGAGAAAACTTCGAGATTTCATT
Source organism: Gastrophysa polygoni (assembly GCA_963576655.1). Lineage (NCBI taxonomy): Eukaryota > Metazoa > Arthropoda > Insecta > Coleoptera > Chrysomelidae > Gastrophysa > Gastrophysa polygoni. The sequence goes on from OY755087.1 coordinate 23,960,714, forward strand.
AGAATTTTTCATCGGTTCAGGAAATTCATCGGAAAAATTATTCTCACTATGAGTTCAGATTCACGTGAAATTGTGGAACCCGTTACACAATGAAGAGATGGATGAAGCTGAAGCATACAAGTTCAATTTCAATGCGATAACTCTCTGCTTAATATCGCAGAAGGTGAAATGAATCCTGATCTGCTCTATCTATCCAATCCCTAGCATGCTCTGAAATCAGATCAATACTGGTTTCGGACTGTCTACAAAGCTTGAAAGTCCTAGCCCTAGAGTCCGCAGATACCTTAGCAAGATTGGGATCGAAATCGAAGTTCATGGGGCCGAAATTGGATGAAGGACGAAGGAAACAGCATAATAATGATTGAAACAGTCGAATACAAAGGCCAATGACATTCGAAACACAACAAAATAATAATTGAAGCAGTCGAAGACAAAGGCCAATGACATTCGATTTTGATCAGGAAACCAGTCACTGTCCCCTGCAAAAACACCTATATCTTTGGGCATATACACGGAATAACCCATTATTAGATTATGCAATGAAGAGAAGGAGCCTCTCTCATCATACTGCAGTGGGAAGCACTATCAAGCTGGAGATCTGGCTTTTTGAGAGAATACAACTGACAGGAGACACTCCCAATGAAAAAATATTGTGAGGAAGTTGTGCTCGATGGAGGAGATGATGAGGATTTTATATTGGACAAACTGCAAGTCATGCAATCCATAAAGAATTCAGGAGTACCAAATGACATGAAAGCCGTATCACTATTAAATGTTCTTTTTGATGTTTCTTCACTACTGGATCTCATAATAACAGTTTCGTTCTTCACGATTTTTTTTAGGGCATGAGTGAAAACATAATATCACCATTTATCACTGACCGGAGCGTGACTATGAGGGTGCAAAGGATACTTGGCAGTAGATGAACTAAGTCGGTTCTAGTCCACCATGACCTAACTTGTCCTCGAAAGTTGAACTGGATATTCACTTTGAAGGATGGATTACCTTGTATACCTACCTGGTTTCGAGGAATCATGGCCTTGAAGAAAAAGTGGTGTTGGTGAGATGAGAGGAGGTTCACTTTGATCAGATAATGATCTACTTCTTTGGCAAAATTCCATATGAGACAATTATACGGCCCCATCATTTCACTATACATTCATCTGATTTTGGCATGACAGATACTTTATCGATATGATCAAGGATGAGATAACTAACTAGTTATACATAAACATGCTGAATATCTAGTATAGAATAAAATTGTGTTCTAGGCATATTCATTGTTGGAAAGGACGAAAAATATGTTCTATTTCATTAGATTTTCCCAATGAAAACTACTATTTAATACTGTAATCACTAGATCATAAATTTTTTTCTTGGCTACTCCTAGCAAATGAGGAGATCCATAGATTCATAAGTTATGATATTTGTCTATTTTCAGGAACGAGGAGAGAGTAACGTTTTGTTTACTCTATGGGAAGATATTATTTGAAATTTTCCTCATCGCTGATGACATAGGTTTTTATTACCAGTTGTAGATTCAGAAATACACCCGAATGAGATTCTGATCCATAAATCATGAAACTAGACGACTTTTTGCAGTTATTACGACTTTGCGAAGTTGTTCCGCGAAGTTTTATTACCCAGTCCCGAATTGTAGACTTACTCTGAGTCTTCCATGTAAACACGAACAATTCATTATAGTTCTGAACTCTGCTATACATATTGGTACGAGTCACGCGAATCTCAAATTAGTAGGGCAGATCCGAAGTTGCAGTATTTAGATTTCAAAAGACACACAACTCGCGGTTGATATTAGAGAGGATTTCATATCTGGGTATGACAAGTATCAATGGAGCTGTAAAAAATTGAGATGGAGACGCAGGGGTTGGGAATTATGAGAGTTCCACATATATAATGCAGTTTTGGAATATCGAAACCAGGATTCTTTGTGAACTGATTCATTTCCCCAATGCATTCTGAGGTCATTTCAACTCTTCCACAATGAATATATCATCTCTGAGTTTGGAATAATCGAATTCATACGTGGTACTAAAGCGTCAGTTTAAACAGTTCGAAAACTCTAAAGCGAATTCTGTTGTTCAGGAAAGGATTTTTTTCATGAACTACTAGAAAACTATTCAACTGAAATTGACATATGTGTTTGAAGTAGACTAGTTCTGCAGGAACTGTACCAAATAATAACTTTGGGAATTATTCCTTCAGCACAATTCAATTCTCGAGAGTCAATTCAATTACTTATTTCCAAATATTTCAAGTAAACTCAACTGTGAATGCTGATGTGATAATTAACTCACGAACAGAATTTTTGTGAAGAGGTGTCTATGCAACTCCCATCTTTGTTCATTAACCATATAATAACATATAAGTCTCAGAAGAGTTACGTTATTTTTCACAGTATGGGTCCCAGACTACGGAAATGAAAACATCAAACTCAACTTGATTTAATTAAATCCAGAACGATGCACCGAAACAATCGGTGAGCAGAACAATAGAAACAATTCTATTAAAAATGGAAAAGATGGTGACAAAACGAAATATATAAGCTGAGTTATTAAAGTTTTAATGCCTCCGCCATTCGTCGCTTTTTATTCTAAATAGCAGGAATAGCACCGTCAAACTGAAAAGATTAAACGAACCGCATTAAAAAGTTCAAGAGGTCTCATCTCATCGCTAGGAAACCATAAACCGAATGAATGGATCAGATCTAGATTGGATCAGAATTAGAAGTTTACTTTGTACAGTTCGAGAGAATCTCGTCCGGGAGATATCATGATGCCCTTCACCTGATCTACAAATTATAATAATATCGATACTAATCATAATTCTTCTTTATTTCCACAACCGAATGATACATAACAGGTATCAGATGTAACTATGGGCAACTATTCTTAAACACAATCTGTGCTTGCCTAAACTTTCAAAATTTTGAAATTCTGGCCTAAACCTGAATCCAAACATATCTTTTGATATGCACATTTGAACGTGTTAGGAACGTGAACAGGACGAAGATATTATGTTTGAAGTGCAGGTCAGAATATCTTATGGATGCACGTGCACGTGAAAACAATCTTGAGCGTTGAGATGTTTGCAACTAAGGGGTCGGAATAATGAACAAGTTGAGAATCATCTGCATAAGTCTGGATATTCGAGAATTGGGTTCTTTTGTGGATGTCTGCTGAGTAATTTGGAAATAAAAAAGGGCCCAGAATGGATCCTTGAGGAACACCTGGAATGATTTTAGTTTGATGGTGTCATCATTAATTTTCCCCATCTGATGTTGAAAAGATAGTTGAAAAACTGAACAGAATAGAATGTGCAAACCCATAAAGTTGGATTGACTGCACAAGATATCGTGATTTAATTCAATCAAAGACGTTGAAATAGTCAAGGCAAGAGTTGTAGTTATAATTTGAACGGGTACGAGATCTTCATACAACATCAGATGAAGGAATGAAATTTTCGTACTTCGACCCTTGTGTATTTATTGAGGTAATACGAGTCGTTCAGATATATCTAATATAATTCGGAGAACAAGTTGTGTTTGGAGAGCTCACACGACTATTTTGAACAAATTTTACTTCTTGTTCATTTGTGTAAAATAATCCATACAACTATACGATACAGAATAATTCACTATAATTACGCATTGCATTGAACATCTCATTAAAAGTAGTGCCAACCCAATTTGTGTGAAACATCTCTTAGTGGACTGTCCAATATTCCAGGGCTCTCGACATACACATGAGATCCCACAGGATATGTCATCAATGTTAGGCAATTCATGTAATGTCCAAAATCTAACTGATTATCTGGAAGATATTGTTGTATTCTACGATCTTTGATCAATTGTATTGTACTATATTGTATTGTAGAATATTTTTACATGAACTGTTCTGTCGCTAATAACCGTAAGGTGGATGCGGCTTTGTTTAAATAAAAAAAAAAATTGCTCGGAGAATTGCTCGCCACGTCTTGAGGTGTGAAAATTTTATGTTCAGATTGATATCCTCTCTTTATACGATTGCAAGCGTTGCACTTGAAATCAATTAACAAGCCGTTCTGGGAGAACATATTTAGGGAATTCCTCTCTTCACAGTTCAGGGATATTTGTGAGTTGTTGGAGAAAGCTAGTTGCTAGAAACTAGTTGTTCGTTAGTTTTTGTTTTTTCAAGCATTTTCTATAAACTTCTCCACGAAACCAAGTTCCTAAATATATAGCACCATGACGTCTTTCCCTGATAATCTAGAATAAAGTGACTTTCATTGAACTCGTAGCATGATATATACTCCTATCTTGTCAGTTGTTGCGGAACTGCTTGAATGTGAAAGATATATGGCATGGAACAAAATGAATATTCACTTGGAAGGAAGTAGAATGTTCATTTATGTAGATCCTTCTGGGGGATATTCATCCAAATCAATTGAATAATAATATGGAAGTATGTGAATTACTGAAATTCACCAAAATTACTGAAAATATGGATGCAATTGTGGAATTATGAGTGATATCTATAATATTTCATGCGGCAATATAACAGTACACGAATTTCCAAATGAAACCACATTCATAATGATGTTTTCATCTAAAAATATCAAATAAACGCCATCATTCGTTCTGCACGTTGAATCACTCACTTTATCCCAACTCTAATTACAGCACTATCCAATAACATATCAAACTAATGACTTCATTGCCCAAACTATTAGGCACATCCTAATTTTCTAGAGAGGCCAATAATTATGCTTTTCTTTAACGCCGCCAATAAAGAATTCGCCTGAGGTCGAAATTGATACCAAACATCCACCTGATTGGTTTTTTTATATCATGAACACTAATGATTCTATAGTTGTAATGATTTCATTATGAAGAATCAATATGAATGCTTGATGTTCGTTTTCTGCTAACACTTGAATCGCAGATTTCTATAATCATTCAATAAACACAGTTGATACTCATAGAAGAATGGTTTGTGTCAAGAATCTAGTTTTGGTGCGTCCTATCGAATATTGAAATATTTTTTCTCCTGTCGAATAGGCCCATTGAACAAGTCAATAATGAGAAAACGTCTAAAATCAATGAATCATCATCAATGAAATCTAGATGGATATTGAATGAACGAATTTTCAGTTGATGTGTCGAGACATAGATGTTTCGAACGACGAAATGAAGGACCAGCTGAAGGATTCAGCGAAATATATTTATTTCGATTTCTTACAGGGTTTCAAAACAGAAGATGCCAATCAGACAATATTTATATATATTGTTATATAGCAGACCCTAAAAATAGAGTCTAATACTAAGCATTTGCTAACTAGGACATTCTTTCCTGCAACTATCATCAATTTGAACTTATCTTTCCGTGCTCGCTCTTTGTTTCAAATCCCATCTACAGTCCGGACGAACCAGACAATAAAATTGGTGGAAATCTTCCAATCGATTGCGGAAATCGAAAATTCGAATTGTCCGAGAAAATCAGAGGAAATTGTCTCGAAAATGCGGTGAAGCTGCAGGCAGAGGCGAAGCTGAGAGTGCCGAATCTTGTACGGATTTGGAAGGCCATCGAAGGGATGAGAAAAATGTCGTTAGGGGTATAAACGTGCCGAGGACAAGGGCAAATGAGACTGGGTTTGTGTCGAGCATGCTGACGTCGGTATTAAGAGAATCATTTATAATGTAAATAGGCGAATGGATAGGAATACCGGACATTTTACTTCTCCAACTTCTTCTTCAATGATCTAACTCAATTTCTTTCTCCATTCGAATCCAATTAGTATTCAGTAGAACCCGTCATAGGTACTCACCACTTATTTGTATCAATCTCTTAATTATCGCAAAATTCGGAATAATATGCCATTCCAAGCATGAAACAGTGGCTCTCACATCTATGTATTATTTGTATGACACCTCCAATTGGTGGAGAATTGAAATTCAAAATGTAGAAATATTTCCATGATCGAAGTTCTATGTTCGATATTTGAATCTAAGCGATCTCAGGCTCGAAACGGCGAAGTTGTGCCTAGTAAAGTTTTTCCTGTTGGTTACGACCTCCATACTTCGAAAAATCCAATACCTTCCTTCTCTCTCTTACACATATATTTCTTCCTACGGGTATCTTATACAATTCTATTTGTGCATCAATTAGTGTCTGAATGAAGATTTCACTACATAGGAATGAGGTCAATACAATGAATGATTTCGGAACGCAATACAACAATGTGAAGTCCGATGATGAAAGCTAGGTTGTTCAACGCAATGTCATGTTTGGTAGATAAAACAGCTCTGTTTCATTATTAATCAACATGAAATGTTGCCCTTAGCGATATTGTAGGATTTCGAGTTTTGATTAAATTATTTTTCCAGGTGAAACACAGAGGGTGAGTGTTTCAGAATAGCAAGTTATAATATAGCAAAAGAGCTACTGTTACTCGTAGAGACCTATACGAGGCAGTAGATGGCGCCAAAATTCCATATAAATTTAGAGTTTCCATAGGAAATCTAGTAACTCTATTCTCGTATGCATATACGATTAATTCGTCAGCAAACCAAAGGCCCTGTTGGGCCGAAACAGAATCGTTCATCCATTTGATATCATTCCCAATATCTCCAATATCCATAGTAATACCTCATTCTATCATGAATTACCTTAATATTAACTTATATTTATTATTGTTCCTCCGAGGTCAGGAATATATGAGGAAATCTATATAGATGAAAAGCATCAGAATCACCTTCCAATATTCCCTATTTGTCTTCATGAATATGATAATCCCGCTGCCATTGAAATGTTAATAAATCCTTCGGCTGTCTGATAAAACTTCCAGACATCGCATGTGTACCATGAGGCTTCCGACAACTGCCGCATACTTTGCTCCAAGTATTTTAATGCTTCAGACGAACAAAGGAGAGACTTTGGCGTTCTCAGCCCGGAGGTGCATCCAAGTTCATCGTGTATGTAAAATCGTCTTCGGACGGATTTATTAGAACTTTCCGGGATATTTCACTGGATGTGCCGAGAATTCCCTACCTCACACCTTCCATTCTGGTTCGAATTCCGTCAACGGGAATAAACGATCGGATTCGAGCACTCCAGAATTTTCTATGCATATAATAGAATAGTTGAACGCTTGACGGATAGCTCCAGTTCAAAAACATACTGTAATATAGTACAGAATCTATATTCGAGAAGCCTTTGACCTGGTATGGCATTACTATTCATTACTCAGCTAGTGGGTTAACAATTTTCCCCAACATCCATTCCTTCAAGTTGTAGACAAAATCGCCAATACTTCGAGCGAACAAAGACTTCTACCAGAGACAAGCATATCGCCTCGAGCATGTCACGCTGGTATTCTCTTTCTTTCGAATAAAGAAGCAGCTTTTGACTCAGTTCGAATCTTCGGAGATCTCACCGCTACTATCATGGGAGGAACTGAGCTGCTGTTGTCTCACCTGGCTCGACCTTCGTCTGCCCAAGTCGATTTCAGTTGGGCGTCAAAATATAATGATGACCCTGTAGAACGGATCCAATCGAATGAAAGAACGACCTATAATAATTGAAGTAGTAGATTAGCGTTCCATCCTGCATCACAATCAAGTGAACGAGTCAGCAAAGTGCCGGCGAGTACCATCCGGGTGAAGGATCCCATATCGCGAAAGCTACTCCATCGACAATCAACCCGGAATCTGGCTCCCAGCCAACTGCGATTCGATCCGGGAGCCGATGCATTCGATGTAGTTGACGCTCCGGAGCTCCGGTTCACGTAATCTCCTCGTTTTCCGCAGAAAACAACTCATTTCCATAATATCAGATGATGGGTGGAGATTTGATGAGAACCATCTGCTTCGCAGTGCATGTGAATGAAATTCGACGCATATTCTATATTGCGGAGCATCACCATTTGGAAAGCGAATAATATTTCTTTACTGTCCATGTTTTTGTATAGCTACAGCCTCACCCGTCTGGATATTGAAAATAGGTTGGAAATATACGATGACATAATTGTTTCGTGAAATCAAATAATTCTGTCGAGGTATTTCATTGTTTACTGGATTCTGTTGAGGCGTGCATGGAAAAAATACAACGGAAAGACAAAGATTCAGACGGATCATCTGCTTCAGCGGATGAAAGTGATGGACAAGAGAATATCCTCTTGAAAATATTTAAAAATGACCTTTTCCTAAAATTATCGGAATATTTCAATGGAAAGTAATAATGAGTGCTTGTACCAAGAATGAAATCTATTCAAAAAGATTCCCTTGTTCCAAGATAATGAATTTCTCATTTATCTGGCGGGAAGAATTCGATTCCACTGAAGGCAGAAGTACTTGGCCGGATTGATGAGTTTCTTCAATATAGACTATCCTAGTGCCTCTGCAGAATCGAATATTCTAGAAGTGATTCTGTGAGCTTCTTTATTTCAATGGAGGCATTGAATTTATCATCCTAAACTTGTACTTTTGGTATCGAGAGAAGAGAATTCATTACGCACAATCATTGAGAATCTCGAATATAACAAACTCGAGTATTAGATTCAATCCATTACTCATCAGCCGAGAGTAGAAATAATAGCCCTATTATCCAGCCTCAGGCTTGTTATGAAAACAGATGGAGAGTAGCTTGAGACTTCCTACAGAGCCCTTTCGCCCATATCACAATTCAAAGAAGGGGTTCAAAGCCTACGAAAATATAGATGGGTTTCTTCCTTCATTCAGCTGACAATAATTCAAATTATCATCATGCTACGCGTTTTCCGCAAGACCAGAAAAGAGTTTGAAGTGGAGTTCTACTGAGGAATTGAGGAACTGAGTTTCTCAGTCTGCAAAAAAGACCATTCCATACCATTTGCATTCCATACCAAAATCAATTCGATTTATTCGGATTGGAAATAAACAAATACAAATTTAGTTCATTCAACTCCAAATAATATAAGATTGATCGATCATATGCAAATTGAAACTGAATATATATTCACACTGGGAATGAAATCATTTGGGAATTGTCCGCTTCAGGATCAGGTAGACCAAATCGATTAAAGACATACCAACAACGAAACCTCACCTTTAGTTATGCTCTTAGTATTTTCTTCACGACCATTAAATGTATTCTTGAATATTGAATTTTCGTTCAATTGAATTCAATGCAATAGATCAACAAGGTGTTCAGCTTAGAAATCAATCAACTATCATAGTAATAATAATAATAATAATAATAATAATAATAATAATAATGAAATAATAATAATAATAATAATATAAATAATAATAAAAATAATAATAATAATGATAATAATAATGATAATACTTTATTTTCCGCTAAGACAATATTACTAATTGTATAGGAAATTGTCAGAACATAGACAAGAAAAAAGAGAAAATGTAGTAGAGATGATTCAAAGAACAAGACCTATATCTAGTCTAAAAATTCTGTCACCGAATAAAAACATTTTTGCACCAAAAAACTGTTTAGGGTCTTTTTGAAGAGACCAAGATGCTCTGCATTCTTCATGTGGTCAGGAAGTTTATTGAAAATTCTTCTTCCGATGTGCTCAGGTGAGCTGGAAGTTACTCTTAATCTAGCAAATTTTACATGAAATTGGTCTCTAATCCTTGTGTTATGGTGATGAACATTTTTATTCACTTCAAAAACTGACCTGTTTTTATATATATTCAGACATATTTCTGACATATATATATAGATACTAATGTTAACACATTGAAATCTTCAAAGAGTGGTTTACAAGACTATCTGGCCGAGACCTTTGCAATACATCGCAATATGCGTTTTTGGGCAATGAATACATCTTGCGCCATGCTTGAACTACCCCAAAAACAGACACCATACCTAAGTCTGGACTCTACCTGAGAGTAGTAAATATTAAGCAGCTGAGTTCTATTTAAAACTGAGCGCAAATTCATAAAAAGAAACTTCAGGGAATTAAGCTTGGAAGTTAAGTGTTGACAGTGGACATTCCAGTTCAGAAACTTGTCAAGGAAAATACCCAGAAACTTAACACTTCCGTTGGTCTCCAGATATGTCATTATCAACCATGAAACTAAATATTTCTATTTTATTTTGTCTATTATGTATGTGGATAATCTCTGTTCTATCTGGATTGAAATATAAATCATGATTATTAAATAAATTTGATATCTGACTAACTGCACTGATACATTTATTTTCCAAAATTTTGGTATCTGACGAAGAAATAATCAAAGATAAATCATCAGCATAGGCCGTATAATGACACCCTGCTATTACAGAGTCAATATTATTGACATACAAAATAAACAGAATGGGTCCCAAAATGGATCCCTGAGGTACACCCATCCCTATATTCAAAGGCTCTGAATCAATTCTTCGAATTTCATTATTTACGGTTGCCTGAAAAGACACATACTGGCTTCGATTTTTGAGAAATGATAGATAGATAGATGTAAATAATCGGAAATAGTCTGGTCGTAGAATAAGAGTAAAGAAGATGATATGGAATTATCTATATTTCGTATGGATCATTTCGAATTACAAATATTTTCATCTAATAATATAGTTAGTATTAATAATTCGCACGTACCTAACCATATCAATTGGGTTCAAATAAAAAAGTCTTATTTGAACATCACAATGATGCTGATAATCAGGCAGAGTAATATGGACAATTACTTATGATGATGAGTCTATGATTTGTCAACTTTACCGTACAAATTTTCTTTCTGATGTTGACATTGATTCAATTATATTCGCGACGCATGCATCAAATTGAACGTTTCAATTATTACTCGAAGAAAATGATGAGTCCCAATGAATTCGCGGATGAAAAGATCCAGAATCATTGAGTGATGTTCGGTAAACCCAGCATTTGAGAGAATATCAACCGGGCCACACCCACGTACTTACTGATAAATCCACATAATATATCGTCAAGTCTGAATAGATAAATAAAGCTCGAATTGCACGTCTCCCCCGATGATATCGCCAACCGACCGTCGAGCGAATCGCGCTCCGGGATCTATGGGGACGGGGATTATAGTTTGGCTCTGCTGAACATAATGCGTAACTTTTATTTTTCCGCATATTCGCCACATTCCCGATCCCTCTTGCACGCCGAAAGATTTATTGCTGCGATCTCGAGATATGTGTCAACGTTCGTCGTCCCAGAGATAACTTTTCGCAGATCGTGAGTGGAATGTGCAGGATTAATCGCATTATGACATGAGCAAGTCGCTAAGCCACTAGTCGTGAACATGGAAGCCTCTTATTTCTAGAGGATACAGAAGAAGTTTCAACTAACTTTTCTATGGGGAGGTCGCAGATTTGGGTTAGGAAAAGCAGCATTCTACAGGGTGAGTTAAAAATGTGTACCGAGCTTTCTGGGGGTGATAGACCATTGAAAAATAAGTGTAGTTTGATGATTAAGCTCATGGCCCAAAATGCATATTAAGGGAGATATATCCTTCCAAAGTTGATGAAATTAAAATAATTTCTCCGTATAACTTCTGAACGATGAAAGCCACCCGATTGAAATTTACAATTTACAAAATTACAATTTACAAAAAATTGAGCCGTTCGTGAGATATTTGAGTTTTTGTAGTTACATGATATCAGCAGATTGATTTTATTCATCGCGAGATTCATCGGTATAACGATATTTCAGCAGCATTTGCATTTCCGAAGCACTCGCCAAGCATTAGAAGCATATCAGTTTGTTCAGAGAACGAATAACCTGCCATATTTCTTAAAATCTCAGTTGATAATCGCAGTGATAAATGACACAGAAAAACCACACGAACAAATCGACTACAACAATGTTGACTCGAATGTTGATGACATGAACGTCAAAATTGAGAACAAAATTATTCATCATGGCCTGCTGAAATATTGTTACCGATGAATCTCGCGATGAATGAAATCAATCTGCTGATATCATGTAACTACAAAAACTCAAATATCTCACGAACGGCTCAATTTTTTGTATTTGAATAAGAGTTCCTTTTTCATGTAATTTTCTTCGCTCCATCGAATGCTCCTGTTTTTTCACCGAAAATAATACAGGGAAAAAAGTTTTCCACAAAAAATCATGACTCACCCTCTGAAAACACCCTTTATAACAATATCAGAAATGTGGAAGTGTGACGAAAAAATGTATTTTGACAACATACATTCATGCACAAAATTTCAATCGGGTGGCTTTCATCGTTCAGAAGTTATGCGGAGAAATTATTTTAATTTTATCAACTTTGGAAGGATATATCTCTCTTAATATGCATTATGGGCCATGAGTTTAATCATCAAACTACACTTATTTTTCAATGTTCTATCACCCCCAGAAAGCTCGGTACACATTTTTGACTCACCCTGTATAGCTATTATATGCTCGTCGACTAACAAAGCATCAATTAACATTCACCGACATCACTCACGCCCTTTCGGCGCTCCGAACAGCAGCTAGCAGTTCCTTATCTCGACAACAGAGGGCCCTAATGAATGCAATAATTATCAAAACGGATGGCGAACGCGAGGATAAAGCGAAACAGGTGAGCGCTGCTGACCTCGCGCGCCTCCTAAGATAACGCTTATCGACTACGGTAGCGCCATCTATCATAGCGGAGCGGTTATCGCAACAAAGTCTGGCCTCGGCAGGGAATATGCACATTATTCGCGTACAGGACCGGCTCAGTGATCGAATCTTCGCGGAAAATAGCTAGCAGCGAATAGGGAGTCGAGAATTTTTTTTTTGCCAACCGTTTGGAAAACACCCTCTTCCCGGACGATTTTTCTTCGAAGAAGTTCGATTTGTTCAGCATAGTCCGATAGGAATCATATTTTAATGGTGATGTGGTGATAATCAAAATTAAAAATGCCAAAACCATTCGAAATATACCACATGAAAACAATCAATGTTCTGACTTCAACATCAGGCATTTGCATATACCAGGCACTTCAAATATTGCTCAAATTTCAAAACAAGTAATTATATGAATGAGGAAGAGAATGTTCCTAACCCACAATACGAATTTCGATATTAATATTAATACAGATTAATGAACCTGTATAATTTTGTCTTAAAAATTGAAAAAAAATGTGCCGCATTGATTTGTTATTCCACATGGTTTTTTTTTTGACTCGCAGACTCCAGATTTCCACTAGATTTTTTTCTACTCTACCAATGAAAAAATGTATTTTCCGGATATCTTCGTTACGTAACGTAAATTACTATTCTATTGAATTGAATTTCAGTTCGTTAGTGAGAGATTCAAGAATTTCACTGTGTCGTTGATTGTTGGATTATTAATTTTCAACACCTTACACCAACTAGTGAAAGATTCATGAAATTCCTTGAGGACGATATCAAGAGCATAGGCTAGTCCAAGAAGTCACATGAATTGTCATACTCACGTAACCAGGCAGCAAATCCATGATTTGAACAGAATCTCACCTGAAAAAAGAAGAAACAGTTAGGATTCGAGACATCTTTTCTATAATACTGAGAGACACATATTTTCTATAATACTGCCACAATAGGGCATTTTCAAAATTATATTCTGGATTCATTATCAATATTATATCTTCACTCACGTTTATAAAATCATCGAGAACAATTCATTGCGCAACTACAAACTGTCCTCATTCGTAACAAAAAGTTTTTATCCAATGAACATCAAACATTGATTATGTTCAAACAAGAATTCAACATAATCCACATACCAAGAGATTCTCTCAATATTTGGTCTCGGGAGTGGACGGTTGCTTGAAGCAATGTGAACTTAGTTGTGACATTCTCAGATCTTGTGTTCCTTGTGTAGGTACTTTTCATCTCATATATCGTTCATCCACCAAGTGCCTCTTCAAAGATTCCTAAATTTATATCTAAAATATTGAATGAATTTGTATTTGTTTTATTTGTTTTTCATGAGTTCCAATTCGAACTATCAATGGTATATGGTCAATTCATCCACATCATCTTCGCCAACGATGATGAATTTTTCTGAAAAATGATATTCTTTGATATGCCTGTAGATAGCTTCGGATAGATACCTGTTAGATATTCCATTTGATATTGAAAGATTTCCATGTTTTTGTGAGAGATGAGTGAACTTTCTCAGTGGAATTAGTATCTGTCATGATAATCAATTGCGTATATTCGACCTGCTCAAAATTTGTACCAATCTATTCTCCCGATCAAATCATACCGGTTTGATTCCGATGACCTCAGGCGTTGTTTCACATCAATTCAAGTATCTGACTCCTGATCGATTTCATCACCAGATTTTCAAGACTACAATAGTTTCATTATACTCATCGCAGCTATAAATTTTAGAAAAAAAAATATTCATGAATGGAACAGGTAGACTGCTTCAGGAACTCGAAAGAGTGTTAATTTCCTTACAACGGAGTTGATTTCGACAAAATCATCAGCAGCTCTGTTCGCTGTTAGCACGGCCAGGGAAAGTACAATTCAAAGCGATATTTCGAACGCATGCCCATACAAAGCAATTTCGCCAGCATTCGCAAGAGCAAACAAATTTAATGAATACGTCGACTTTCAACTAGGAACTCTAATTGCGTTATAATTCCGGAATTTCGGAACTCGAGCAATTTTCATAGTTGAGGCGGTCGAATGAGCAGAATGATTCGAAATGCGTAACAACGCAGAACGATGTACCACAGAATGAAGCTAATGGTGTCGGGGTTTCGGTGGAATGACCAGCCACAGGCATTTACAACAAATGACATTGCTCGCTTACAAGCATGAGTAGGAAATGTAATGTGGATGTGGCTAAAGTCCGTCCCTGCACTGATGCGACATCAAGGGTTATATTGTCTGATTCTTCACTAGGCACAGGGTGCGTGATGGAATAAGGTTGAGTTGTTTGGGAATCATCATGTTATACTTCAATGGGACCCAATATCACTTCAAAAGCAGGCAGAAAGATAAGAAAGTGAAAATTCTGCTGTTCTCGAGTTATTTCGATATTTCGATAATCTTTCTGCTATACTATCCAGTTATTAACAGTTTGCTGTAATCGTACTCAGTATATTGGTCAATTCGGATTCTAATCTCGAAATTCTTGTCAGATAGTATCGAACTATCTAGAGGAGAATGCGGTATGAAGGCAAAATCATCGATTGGGAAGGAGGTCACGTTAAGGTGCCAAGACAGATCCTTGTGGAACACCAGAACATTGACAGTCGATGTATCAGATCAGTCTCCATCTACCACCACATAGAGTGATATATCTTTGAGTCAACATCTTCATTTTTCCTGGAGGTTATTGAAATCCTTCATGGAACCCGTTCCGACAGATACCTCGGTATATCTATATACTGAACACGCCACTTCTTTGTAGGAATGCTTGATTGAAGTCTCTGTTGGCCCAATTAATTGATTGTGCCTCCTTTTGGATACTTCATATGCAAAAAGACTCAGTAACACTCCGATAATTCTGGAACCGTCTTTCACAGAAGCATTTTTCAACTCTGTGAAGGAATCAGTTGGGGTTACTCGAACAGATTCACTCTAACAAAGATTCAATATAGTTGCAAACAAAATTGAAGTTGACCTTATGAAAATCAGTGAATCTAAGTGATTTAGAATTCAGAAACACCAGGAAATTGATATCACGTTCGCTCACCAACTGATCATTCTGTCACTGGGCCATAATTGTGGTCTCTGCACACTCATATAATCCTTCTTTGCGACTATCACTATATGTGTCAATCATTATCATCTGGCAAAAACTGTTACAATCTTATTCCTATATCAATGATCTGCATCTACAATTTTTTGCTGAAGATGTTGAAGTCACTGATGAAACTGATGAACCATGACTAAGCACAACGAACCCAAGGTCTGAAACAATCAAGCTTCGGAATCCTGTCTATTATTCTGACACAATCAATCTTCAACTTTGACATCTGCAGTTGAGAAAATCAATTGGGACAATATTTGGTTGTCCCCAAAGGACGCTTTTCAGTTGTTGAATTACTGTCATCACACAAGGCTGGACGAGATGTGATCGATTGACCATTTAGCCTCATAATGTATATCATTGAGGTATACGGCTACAATTAATGGGATGTTTGGTCAACAAATATTTGAACTGCGCTTCAGATGATATAACGATGGAGCCTTTGGTCTGATTCGAGTTTATTTAACATTGATAGCATATTACAACATATCGATATTATACTGATCTCGGTGTAGTACCTATAGTTTGACCACGAAATATTCTTTGTTGATCTACTATACTATTCTTCTGTGTTATATCATCATGAGTAGACAAATCATCATCACCTTTTTCAACAAAAGTGTTCAAAAAGAACGACTGCGACAATATAACTAATGGAACGTATGCATTAGTGCAGAATAGAATGACAAATAACTATCTTGTGATTTCCAGATGTGACTGAAAGCTGAATCAAATAGTCACCCGGAGCGAATGAACAGCTTTGAATGTTACCTTCTCTCAAAGCTCTGTTTGCCCTACCATTCGTACGTATAAAGGAATGGAAATTAAACGAATTTGCATTGTATATCGCATTCACTTTATGTACGCATTTTTTGCCTCGCCTTTTCATAATTCATATACTAGATACTGTTGACTGATAATTTATTTCTTTGCATCAATTCCGTAATGAACATGGGATATTTTCCGCTAGCTCGTGCACAAACGAGCTGTTTTTACTTTTTTCTCATATCTGAACCAATCTAGACAATGATGAATGGGCATATCAGCTACCAACACGATTGGAATATCAGGATAATTGCGTACATACACGCAGAAAACTCAAGGGCTGGTATCAAATGTGTACGATATGCAGAATAACATCATCCTGAGCTTAGTATACATGGTGGACAAGAGAAAAATCCATTCAGTCGTTCGTTTCAGGAATACAAGTCAAAATCGAGAAATACTTGATTTCTTCATCATTCTCTACTTCTTGATGCTGAGAAGGATACTACAAGAACTAAAAATGGTCCTTCATATGACATGCCGCGTAGAATATAGGTTTTGACACATAGGTTTTGACACTAGATTTCATTGGACTGGCATTGGATGCCTGATATATTGTTTCCAAAACGCCTCCTAAGGGAGAAACAACCCTTTCAAATTCAATTTTACATTCCCATTATAACTCTAAGGAAGCGTTTTTGACCAAAATTGGTACAAGTATTCATGAAATGGGTAGTCGTAGCTTCACGTAAAAACAGGATGGTTGTTTCACTTTTCTCGCCCTATTTTCTACGCCAGTGTATATTTTCTCAATTGACTTATGTTCTTCTAATACCCTGTGGAGTTTGAGAGAAAAGTCTCCTTTGTAAAATTCCGATTTGGAGCTTTGTTTACGAGATAATTGTGATAGTTGAAGATTTAGAACACTTCTGAAACACTCAGAAAATAACCTTCACAAAGTAGGCGATTAGAAGAATGTTGCGTAATTACTTCAATTGATTAATTGAATAATTGATTTGAATACTCGACTAGTTCATTGAATAGGCAGACAATCATTTTTCGGTGAACTGAACTATCTAATTTACGCCCTCAAGGGATTTCTGTCTTTTTTTCCGTACTCAGTTGACCCGTGAATGAAACTAACTGAAATTTGAAGGGCTGTATTTCCCTTAGAAAGTATTTTGGAACAAAAATTATGTTATGCGTGTCGACTTTTTCAAATACGAAATACATATATACCCAAAAAACCACATCAATTTTTAGAAAAGTCCAAATACGTAATTCGGCAACTGAGACCTGAAAAATGAGAATGATTAGCGACTCTTTAGTACCTTTCAAGATTTCCTCTAGAAATTACTATCGAGACTTATTCTCCTTATGCTATAGCCTGGCCCATCCTGTATATACCTGTTGATCAGCCTCTAATAGAACATCTAGTATATTCTGACCCAATTGGATAGTCATATTGGTACCAATTTCATGAATATATTTGAATGATCTTCATCTTTCAGAACTAGGAATATCTGCCAATATATATACAGTGTGTCACACTTTTCATAAATTCAATACTGTACCTTCCGGAACCATCGAGATACGACTCAGAAATTTGCAGGAACGAATGAGACACCAAAGTGATAGGGACTGAGATATTGAAGTTACTACAGTTACTATTTTTCAAACAATTGTATGTATTTTTTCTTTCAAAAATGCTATAGTTACAATTTAATTCAACCCATCCTGTACACTAGCCATTCCAAAATCAACCCTTTCATCCATTTTTATTCACAGAGAGAAATTTTATTTACCCTAACGGAAGTTTTGATTAGCAAAGGCACAACTAGATTTTCTCCTTGCTTGAACAGCTTTTCATGGTAACCACAACAATATTCTGGGTAATTTTTGGGATAACAAAATGATATGGTTGTGCCTATACTAACCAGACATTTTTTTTTTTAGAATTACTTCATATTGTCTGGTGAACCCGCTTGTGGCAAAATGATTTTTTTTTCTGACATCCCATTTCAAATTCAGCGAATACAAGCTGGAAAACCCGTCATCGTCGACATCACCCCGCGAAAAAATCTTGAATTTGCATTAATCGCGTCGACAGAAACAAATATCTGCCCGGCCCTTCTCCCCTCGGGCAATAAAACAACATCGGTTTTCGGAAAATAGCCGACGAGCGCTATGCTAATGTCGCATGAAAAAGCGGCGATATTTTATTTCGACCGAATTCACTTCATTTGTTACACGTCCAGAGTAATGACAAATGCACGTCGAAATATCAGGCCGTTCGGGCCAAAAATGAATGATCACCATTCGAAATGAAAACACGGATTCGAAACGATATAAAACTATCGACATCATTCCACCGTCATCAATGATCATAATATGGATTACGAACAGATGGGAGCCATGGGAGTGGAATAAATAATGCCCGTAAATGCCAAATGAGAAAACTATGCTAAGAAGCTATGAAGAAGAAAGAGCTATCGATTCGTCTGGATATGCAACAAAGAGAAGTACAATTCATTGCCAATAGTCTGCTGGTTGATTCTCTCTCGTGCTTTTCAATATTTTCCAATAACTCACCTATGTAATGATATATTCCTGATCTTTTTTCAATCTATTATTATAGCCATAGGCTGAACAGGACAACAATATCTCGAACAAAACTTCAAAATCCTTCCCTGACTCGATGGGCTGAACCGACTAGGATCTTTTACCAATTCTCAATACTCAAACAACAAGAAATACTAAGTATCTTTGTTTCAACACACATGGATCAATAAACTTCGCTAAACAATATATTTGAGTGAAAAACACGTTTTTTTCATTTTTTTTTATCTGTGGACAACACGAAAGGAAAACCTATGATGTTCGAGGAACATCGTGTTAGCCAACGGTGGAATTTTTCTTGAAAGTTTGGAGGTTGTAAGCTTCAAGAAAGACTTCACTAGGCAAAGAATGCCACAACTTTGCCGTTCTATTGATGAATGATGCTTGGTATAGCGATGTTCGACAGGTCTCGAGCCTGACAGTGTAGGGGTGACCAGCCTGAGCTCTTCTGGTTTGTATACTAGGAATCGCGCGTGGTGGCATAATAGAAAGTACCTATGAAAAAGGCATAGATCGCCGACCTCTCTACGATGATCTAGAGAGGTCAATGATTTGGTGAGTGTAGTATCATCGACTAGGCGGATAGCTCTCTTCTGAATTGAATCTGAGAGCTTTAGCATATGTTTGGGGGCTGCGCTCCAAACATGCGAACAGTACTCCAGGACAGGTCGAATTTGTGCTTTGTAGATCATAAGCAGCTGCTGGGATGTGAAGTATCTCTTCGCACGGAATAGAAAATCAAGTTTTTGTGAACCAGTTTTCGCAATGGACCTCACATGATCGTCCCATGAGAGAGCACTGTTGGTGGTGACACCCAGCAGGGATATTGACGACCTCATAGGAACAGTGGTACCCGACATCATCAAATTGGGCATCGTGTGATCAGCCTTCTTTGTGAACATACAAGCTTGAGTTTTAGCCGCATTGAACTGTACTAGATTCTCAGATCCCCATTTCAGAATTGTAGTCAGATCCTCATTCAAAGCATCAACCTGTCTTCGCCTTGCACCTCTGGCCTCGTTGGATGATATAGGGGCTCTAGAGGAAAAGGCGGAATGAAGTGTACTATCATCCGCAAAGCTACAAACAAATCATTGATGTGGAGCAAGAACAAAGTTGGTGCCAAGACAGAGCCTTGTGGAACACCAGCATTGATCGTCATTGTATCGACTCTCGTACTAACTCGATTCAAATATTACCTGAAAATGACGTATTTCTAAACACAATGGCATGACACATCCAAATATATCTAATGAGGCCAGATATAAAGGACGTAGACAGATCGATATTTTGAATGAAGATCCAACATGAAGGTGCGTTACAAAATGCCCAATATAATGATGTCAGTTACCACTGTTCCTATGGTGTCGTTAATAACATTGCTTGGTACCACCACCAACTGCTCTCTATCTCTTGGGACGATCATGCTAGGTCCACTTCTAGAACTGCCTCACAAAAATTTGGCTTTCTGTTCCGTGCGAAGAGGTACTTCACATCCCAGCAAGTGCTCATGATCTATAGAATTAGACCACACCTACGAATTCATTCACCGATGGAGTATTTTCTATATTCTTCTCTTCAAAATACTAAGTTTACTAAGTCATTTTGTCCATTTGCTATTCTTGACCATACAGCAAGTCGGTTGCTGGTATCTTTCTCTGTATCTGAGTATAGCTTTCTCTATATCGACTATAGGAATATGTAGTATTCTTTGACCCCCATTTTCAATGACTGCAGCAGGAATATTTGCAAAGAATACCAGTGACATTATGTTTTCATGACGATCCATAATAATCACCTTTTTTTTCTAGTAGAAATCTCGCTACTATAATTTTCCTTTTGTTTGTAGCCAATTATATGTTGACTCGTTTGAACCCATTCCATTTATTTGTTCGTGAATATTTCGTTTCCTTCCATTCAACATAGTTGGGGGTAATTTTTTGAGAGATGATGGTTCATTTCAGCTGGAAATTTGACTAACGAAAGAGATTTTCAAAGTAGTAACCGAATATGATTGCAGAAAGAAAAAGGTTGGGTTAGTTTGATCTAGACCACGTAATAGGTCGATCAAACTCACGTCACCAATTAAGGGTTGAAATTGAGTACTTTTTTTGAGTTCACCCGTAAAAGAATCAATCGTCTCAAAGAAACAGTAGTGTTTGAAGAGGCTGATGATCGTCTATATCTTGTACTTATTATCGAGATTCAGGGATCGACTGAATTGAAGGATACTGTCGATATTCCACGGAACAAAAATCGTTGAAAAAATTTGGAAAACATGACACACAATTTTTTTTGGCATTATTGTGCGATCATGCGAATTAAAAATTTGGATCTTACAAGGGTGCTCCAAGCACAAGTGGGTCACATTATATGTATAGCAACTGATACAAAGACCAAAAAGTGACGAACGATGCCATTTTCATCCAGCAACTCCCTATCGACATCCTCAAAGTGTTCACTCTGTCGTACTTAATTCTTCCATCGTTCGATGAACTTTTCCCCTTCGATTGCTTCCGAAACAAATTGAATTCCAACTTTCGGAATGAAAGCAGACATCGAAATACGCGGCGTATCGCCAACAACAAACATAAATATATATATTTCTTTGAAAGATTAATATCGGCCCGTTACTTAGTATAATATCGAGAAGGCAAACAATCCGCATGGCGATATGGCCGCCATATCTGAAAGTCAAATCAGCTCATATATTCTTCCGCGTAGGGATGATGTCTCAACCAGACATGCCGAGACACTTTGTTTGGCCCTTTCGACAGCGCCCTGATCGAAAAGAATATGAAAAGGGTTTGTCTATTGATTTCGTGTGGGTTGCAGAGAGTCTCGTGATATTATTTTTCGAGGGCGACTTTAGATTCTTTCAATCTCTAATGAAGTTGAACGATAGAACGAATAGATCAATTTTTGAACGAATTCTATTCAAATGAGTGATCCCAAAACACGTTTAACTGCAGATACGTTCTTGTCTTTCATATTGTTTTTCGTTTTGTCGATTATCGCTGATTTTTACTGAATTGGCAATCGTTTTTATGACCTAATATTGATTTTCATCTGTGAATACTCCATTTCAGATAGAGTTTTCATACAAATAATTTGACATGAGGGGGTTGAAATACGTCGGAATTTGAAATATTTTGATTTCTGTCAGAGAGTTTCTTGCACAATAAATTGATACCCAGCGGTCTCGGGTTTTCATCAATTTATTTGCACCTAATTACATAAGAAAGCTATATTATATACAAAATTAATATTAAATCAGTCCTAATATTTCCTATAATTTCTGTTCTAAATTCATATATTCTGAATTCATATATTCAAGTATTGTTTGGGTGACATAACATATTTTATTCGACATTCTCAAAATATTGTTCAAGTAACTTGAAGAATTTTGGGGGGTCGAGAGCAATATTGATTTTTTGACAGAAGGAGAACATTATTCGTTATCTTCAACATGGAGATTACAGGGGAACAGTTGTTCGTTGTTACCAAAGGAATTTCAAGAAATTGGTTAAGCCTTGTGAGTCTATTGGGGACTCTTCTTTTCAATAAAGAATGCAAATACGGAGCGTGGTATAATTTGTTATACAGTTTGTAACATTATAACACTACTGCTGATTCTTCGAGCATCGAGAGTGTCTATGGTGAATTCTTTGCGGAGCATCCCACTCCGAATTACAGTAAAATCAGGAAAAACTTCATATTTTTTCAGGTGAAGGAACCTCAGGAATTTATTTTTTCTAAAGTATGTTTGTACAGAAATTGATGAGGGTGCCATATAACCGAGCAATATTCCATCTTTGGTCTGACGAATGTATTGTACAGCAAAGTTATTGTGCCGGTATCTTTGAAGAATTTGCTTTGCCTAAGGACGAATCCTAGAGCTCGAATCCCTCGTGAAGCTATGTATTGTATATGTGTTTTGAATTGTGGAATCATAGTGAACACCCAAATCTTTAACTGTTTCGACTTTTTGCAATACATCATCATTCATCGCATAATTATATTCGATTGTTTCTCTTTTCCTAGTACAACGCAGCACCACACATTCAGCTATGTTGAAAGGAAGATCATGCTCTACACTCCATTGATAAGTACTATTTATATCATTTTATAGTTTTTGACAATCTTGCAAACTCTCAATTCGTCTATAAAACTTCAAATCGTCTGCAAAGAGCACACAGTCAGAGTATTTCAAGTGGGCAGGCAAGCTATTGATAAATATGAGAAATAGTAGAGGTCCAAGGTTTGAACCTTGTGGCACTCCAGAGTAAGCATTGTATATTCCAGAAAGATTGCCTTTATATCTTACCTTGTACGTTCGATTGCCCAGATAGGAAGCAAAGAATTCGAGAGTTTGCCGATTAGATCCATTTTTAAATAGCTATTTCAAGTGGGCAGGCAAGCTATTGATAAATATGAGAAATAGTAGAGGTCCAAGGTTTGAACCTTGTGGCACTCCAGAGTAAGCATTGTATATTCCAGATAGATTGCCTTTATATCTTACCTTGTACGTTCGATTGCCCAGATAGGAAGCAAAGAATTCGAGAGTTTGCCGATTAGATCCATTTTTAAATAGCTCTTCCAATAAAACATCATGATTCACCTTATCAAATGCTTTTTGGAAGTCAGTATATACCACGTCTACTAGACTAGTAAGTTGGTGGATGTTGATTTCTTTGGTACAAAGCCATGCTGTTCTTCACTAATATGATCCTTCACCCCGTTCCACACTTTCGCATAAATGATCTGTTCAAACAACTTCGCAGCAGAATATAATACCGATATCGGTCTGTAATTTTCGACTTGTGATACTTTCCCAGATTCATGAATGGGGGTTACTAGAGCCTCCTTCCACAAATCCGGAAAAGTACCATTTCTGGTTATTAATATTAATTTATCGTGCATTCAACTATTCGCCAACTATTCGCCAAGCTCAAAATATTTCGACAGTTCAATCGATCAAATTCATAGGTCTTGGGACCGAACGTATGATTAGAATCGAACGAAGGCATCGACGTAGTTGCAAAGCGGATCGCACTCGATTGCACGCTCAGGTATCCGCCTGGACCGATCGGAACGAATCGAGACGCATTGCCCGACGCGATCGACTGTCGACCGTTCCGAGCGAAGATAGATAATTCGGATACGTATACGGGCGGGCGGCGGTCTGAATTGCGGTCTAATATCCATCCAAATTCGCTGAATGTCTGCGCTAATTCCGCCAATCCTCTGCCGGATTGAGTTACGGCCACCGTGGATGTGGACCATATAGACCGCTAGACAACTGGTGATGCTTCGCTATGGAGTTTCACTCGAGTTGCGATGGTTCAACTCATTTTTTTTTCTACGACCACTAGTGTCAGTTGGTGATTACGAACGGAAAACAATCGCAGAAAGCTTCGAATTCCGATTTTCCACTTATGTATTATCTGCTTATAATACATTTGATATACAGCTAGCGAAAAATGTTAGGATACAAAAGTTGTAGGGTTTTTCAAAATCCATCAAGCTAATGAAAAATTAAGTATACAGGATGAGTCAAAAAGTCAGGACGAAACAAAGTTGCTTCTTCTCTAATGGGACACCCTGTATATTATTCCACATTTCAATTCTGCTAGAAATTCTGAACGAAATTGATAAAGCGCATCATTTCCTAAATTCAACCGATTTCGAGATATCGAATTTTGAAAATAACTTATAATAAATCATCCGAAAATGTTAGTCCATTAAGTTCATAGTCCATCAAGTAATATTGTTGTATCTGTCGGAAGCTCTGAATGTAACAGACATAATGATGGATACGGATATCGTGATGAATAATGAACTTTGTGAAGAGTTCCTATTATCATTCAAAAAACGTATATGAAGTGGTTATAGGAAAACGTTTCATGTCGGAACCTAGTTTGGGTGAATACCATCGAAAGATGAATTTATTCCCTAAATATGCCTATCATGCCTAACAACATTATTCAGAGATATTCAGAAAGCATTTTTTTTGGAATGAACCTACACAGGGTATGTACGCACTCAACTGAATTCAACAGATTATCAGAACTTCTAGTACTCCTATATGGATGATGAAATATCGACAATAATTTTTTGCTCCAGCAGCATAAAAAAATCCAAGCCTTGTACCATAAAGTATAATAAACCATCATTCACTATCAAGTCTGATAGCGGGATGACGTCCGAAAGCCATTATATCGCTCTCCCAACGATTCAATCTTGCACTCGATTCCTCCGGAATATCATATTTTAATGGGCATCGAAACTGGTTCGATCAATAGCAATATTTGGTCGACTTCGGACCCGAAAATTTATTGTAATTACATCTGGGATCGTGCCCGTGAAACCGATCCGCACCTATTTAACGGCGTTAATATACACACCGCCGCCATTAATTTCATCGATAACGGTCACTTCATTGTTCCGCCTGGCCTTATAGTTTCGAGAAGTTCGTCCGGCGCAACATTCGATGCCGAATTCGCACAATAGACTGACATTTAATAAGCCTCCATGAGCTGCTCATGTGGAAATCATGAACTTGTCTGGAATATCTCGTAGCTCACAACCCGTGCAATTGAACTGGACACCCGCTAACATAGGACGGACCTCTGCTGAAACCATGTTTCTATATTGTTAAAACACTGCCGGAATTCGCTCAATGACATACAAGTCATGATTCAGTGTGCTACAACAAATAACTGACCGACTATGGGAGTGCCTTTATGGTCTGTGAATTCACATCAGCATGTCTCTAGACCAGTGAGATGGTTTGCTGTTGATGCCCCCTTCATTGTATCACAACCTCATGCTCTCGAAGTTTACGAAGTTTTCGAGATAAAAGTTTGACACAGGCAATTCCTCGGAATTGAAACGTGAGTTAAACGAGGCAACATATTCTTGCCTTCTTGCTTGTATGGCCTTCTGTAACGAACGTTCCATACTATTATCTCTGTTTTGATACATATTTTTTCCGCCAAAACAATTAATGACAGTTACGGAATCTTGACATTGGACATAGCGGCGGATTAGTTTTGTTGTTCAAGTTTCAATTTTGAATTCCTTGAAAATATTCTAATTCAGGTGCAATTTTCACAAACCGTTATAAACTGCTCCCAAACTTTCATGAGGTTAGATAATACACTATTTCAAATTTCAAAGGGAAGCAAGAGTCTCAATTTCTCAGAAAGCTAATAGCAATTTTGGATTCAGCATCCAACATTCTATCAGAATCGTACTCTCAACTCATCATTGAGCTATACATGTTTTTTTCAGAGGGCAATTGGAGTAACTCAGGTGTGTTAACTCCACCTATTCATCACAATGTTTGGTGAATACTTCAATACTGAGAATGATTGCGTAGATACTGAAAAATCGAAACGTCGTCTTATTTATTTCCTTACAATTCACTCATACAATATTTTTGTTAGCATCTCTGCAATTCTCAAATCATCTCTGTTTTGTCATTTCAGCTGGATCTTTAATTTTCATTTCCTTCTGAATATTCTATATTCTCTTCCGCATCAGAATATCCTCTCCAATATGCTCCCATCGGATCATTGATATTATTTGCTCAACTTTCTTTAATTTCGTCAGTGTTTAGAGACAAAAAGAGTCCGAAAAAACTACTTGAGATATTCAACTGTCCCACTCGAGTGTGTAACTGGGTTTACAAAACAATTCTTATTGAATCATATCTGACAATTCGGATCAACATGGACCCTAGGAGGACGGATAATAGTAGACTAATCAGCTTGTTGTTCGTCAAATTAATGAAGAGTTCTCCATTCTCGGAAGTTGCATGCCTATGCATAATATTCCTCCATCTCCATTCATTCTCACACCCACACTTACACTTCAATATTTCTCGGCTAATTGCATTCTTGAACTCATCGCAGACTCTTGCATACATAACTGCCTTGTGAAAGTTGCACAATTCATCATAATATATCTCTATGTTCAAATAATTCATTCAATTCCATCAAAACTAACGTATTCTAAGTGAGTCTATCTGGCAATCGAGGACACGTAGCTACCTACCCCAGTCCGAAATCAAGTCCAGAAAGATAGATCGGTATTTTTGTTATCTCATCATGATGATGAGATACTTGGGGATTAGATGAAACTATTGCTCGACGAAAGACTAAGTGGGGATTCACCAAAAAACATGTAATTCCATCATGCTTACAAACTGAAGGCATGAGGATAATCATAGGAAAGATCATCCGAAATATGGACAGAGTTAGCGAACAACAGAAATGGCTATGATAATATCAATTGAACTATTCAAATTCATGCAATGTGACGTACTTGAAATAGCTCACAAAGAGAGATATCGAAATTCTATACATTCGATCCGAACATCTATAAACAAGATATGGCCTACTTGCGATTCATCCCAGACCCTAGAACAATACGATATTCAATTACGATATCTTGTTTTGGTAATTTGGAAAGTTATGAACTGAGAAACTTCCATGAAAGGATTCAATTAATGGGGTTATTTACGTGTATCAGTTGTGAACTACAACAGAATTTCAACGAACCCTTTGTTAGAGGAAGTTAGGCGATTTTGTTTGAGAACATCATGAATCTGTATGGGATGAAAATTGACCAGGAGTTCAATAGTTCAACGTTGTATCTCACATCGTTAATCATCTCATATTGTTCTCTCCATACCTTCAGCTCGTGAGGCACTGGCTCTATCACATCCCAACTATTCTGGCTTATTCTCAGTCTCATAGTCACTATGGAAGAAGGAGGAGAGATTTCCAGTGAAATAGATTTTTGTAATATACAGTAATTAGGCTATACAGGGTTGGGATGAGGTATGGAACCAAGTAAATATCTTTTGAACGAAAAACACGGGGACACCCTTTATATTTTCAAAGATTTCAATGCATACTAACAACATCGATTAGTTCATCTAAAAAGTTTTTTGCTCTAATGTGCTCTAATACAGTGCTATATTCCTCGTTTTCACAATTTTTTTCACACTAAACTCAGTATGTATGGATTCAAAATAACAAGCTCTTTCAAAATCTGTGAAAATATATAGGGTGTCTCATATTGAATTATAGAAGTTGATGTCATTCCTGGTTGAAACGAAAGTATATTAAAGGAAAAATTTTCATAAGATGCATTGCAAATTTTCATGAATATCGTTTTTTTCGTTCAAAAGATATTCACTAGGTTTCATACTTTATCCCAACCCTGTATATATAAATAAACTAATTGTTGTTGTTTGTATGCATCAAAATCTTTGAAAATATATAGGGTGTCTCATTTAAATTAAAGAAGTTGATGGCATTTCTGGTTGAACCGGAAGTATATTATCAACAAAAAATGTACATCAGATGCATTTTCTTTCATCGCACTTACCTGCAAGTTTTCATAAATATCGTTTTTTTCGTTAGATATTGACTTGGTTCCATACTTTATCCCAACCCTGTATATCGACATAATGAACAAATCAACCTAATTCGATTGATATCAGATTCTCAAAAATTTTTTTCAATTTCTGATGAAATTAAAACTAAGAAGATATCATTTGATGAAAGTTAATTTTATTTTACACACAAGCATCTCTGAATTTGTATGTGAATAGACACTGAACAATCCTATTTCACTGTTGACTAGGATAATTTGTGATAAGCCATGACTCATTCGATGAATTTGTTTATTCGGTTTGATTGACGAAGCAAATCCTAATCCCGGTCTTGATTCAATTTCGAGCATTTTTATCGCAATTCATTCGGTGCTTCTGAATCCCCTAAAACCCCACATGCACACTACCAATGAGCGTATAGGGTAAAACGGGAAATATTCCAATCCTATTACACTGCTGCAATTTTATCGAGCTGAATCGCCTGAAAACTCGGAAGGGAAAGAATGGACGCGACTTTGCTTCCCACTCAATCTTCTCATAATGACGGGTCTGAATTATCCGAGAAGAGAGAATTATCGAATGCGACCAATAACGTTACTTCAGAAACTGATTTCACAACACTTTGAATTGAAGATCAATCTGATACGATTCCAAGGATGACTGAACAGGGCGTTTCAGGAATTGGAGAGGTGAATTGAAAGAATTAATGACACAATAAATCACAAAAAAACTGTTTACCGATTTCACTACAAAAAGATAAATTTTGGTCATCCGAATAACAATATTGTATTCGAATGCTGCATCGAAAGCTTCGTAGAAAATTCTATAATTTGGCGGACAGACATTTGTGGCGGATCCGCCATAACTTCGAATTTGGCGGGAATACCAATTCAAATGGAATGGAGATATCATGACAGCAACGTTTCGATGAAAATATGGAAAATTCTTCAATGAACTCAATATTTGTCGACGTTATAACTCTGATGTCGTATCTTTATATACCACGTGCAAAATTTTCTCTCTCATAGTCACTTTTGCATTCTTGCTATATTCTAGATTGTACCCAATTGAATATCAAACTATGATGTCAATGGGCGAATCATAAAGAAATCAAACAAGAAACAATAAATCTGTATTGGAGAAAAATCGCATGATGATAGGTACGGATTCGATCCATAATGACTTTGTGAAGTCAACTAATTCCGATTGATTGGTCACAAAAATCTATAACTTCAATATCAAAGTGTATCGATACATTTTCAGATTCGATTCGACATTTTCTTGCGAAAAATAATATAATAGCAATATAGAATATAGGAATATGAAAGATAATAGGAAAATCATTGAATTCGCTAGTATAATTCGAGCTGGGTTGACTCTACTTCTCAACTGAAAACTAGTATGAATATATAGTATCTATCTAGTGTATATCAATTCGAAGTCGAGTCGAAGCTTTCTCGGACAAGAAATCAAATCGCGCCGTTATGGGTCCCCAGACACAAGACTGATGTATCTTATTTCCAGCGAAACTTCTTCGTCAGCGGACCCTCTATTCAAACATTGCCGCCACGTCAACAGAGGCAGTTAGCCCGACGAAATAAATACATTCACGCTATATAAGCCGCCCCTTATCTCGGAGCCCTTCGTTGCGAGGTTGCCAAGTTGAAATAATGAAAATTACTAGGAACAAGTTCGAAAGATATCTGGAACGCAAAACATATTCTGACTGCGTAATTAGTATTGCTGGAGTATGATGCCTATAACTGATTGAAACCACAAAACTCTGATTCATGAGAAAGAACATAAAATGGATGAAAAAAATAGGTACAAAATTGACGCAGGTATAAGACACTAATGATGATCTCAAAAGAAAAATAATTTCTCTGTCCAGCCTGAAATCAAATGGACGTTTAGTCGGCAAGAAGTTTTCTCACCAAGCATTGTATTTTTTGAAGAAGTTTGATTCCATGATAAACGAAAATCGGATCCATAAGAAACTCTGAATATACCGAGAAATCACTCGGAATCCAAAAAAAAAATGTCTGGACCCAAATAAAAAGTCCAAATCCAACGGAAACGTTCGGATTCCGAAGAAAAGTTTGAACTCAAACAAAGAAAGTCTGAATACTGTCCTTACCACAAATATCTTGAAATAATTTTTGATAACTTCTACTTCATGTTCTGAAAAAGAGGAGAGAGAATCCCACAAAAAGCTGAGAAATGAAAGAAAGTCTCAATTTGAAGAAAGAACTTCGAAATTGAAATCAAAGAAAAAAGTGCTAGGAAATGGAATTATCTAAAAATCGTGTGATTCGAAGGTGAAATCCGAATCCGAAGAATATAGTTTGGATCCGAAAAAAAGAAGTTCGATTCCGGAGAAAATTTTGAATTCAGAAAAAAAACACTGAATTCGCAAATAAAAGTCTCAAATCGAAGGAAATAGTTGGAATTCCATGAAGAATGTTTGAATTTGGAGGATAAGAATGGAACATACAAGGTATTCTTCCGTATTCTCGAGGTTTGTGTATCGCGAAATTCGAAGGGATGAAGCAATTCCCATAGGAGGAAGAGAAAACGGTTGCGAGGTAACAGAGTTTTGATATTCTCAAAAAATTCTTGCAAAACTCTCAATCCCTCTGATGCCGACTGGGCTTTCCGAAAATAACAAAAATCGGGTAGTTTTCCCTATCTCCCTAGATTAGTTGAACATTCCCAGATCTAGGACGGGACGATTTTCCTAGATCTGGCAACCTCGCGCGGCAGCAGGAAAAGTGCACGTCGTAGACAGGGTATTCCAGGCACGTCGGAATACCCTTTGCGGGCCATCCTGCGACCAGTTCGCACCGAATATCGGCGAATTTTGATTACCGCCGAGGTTCGGTGATCATTGTTGATTTTTTCTTTCTCAAGGGACATCAGAGGCGTGATGGAAGGAATAGGAGATCCTAGAGAGAGATGAAGAGATAGGCGACCGAACCAGGATTGGAATCCAGATGGATGAGTTTTGTTCAGAAAAAATCAGATTTTCATTCTGGAAACGTCAATTGTTAGTCAGTCAACATCAACTGTAATTCATGAAACTCCAATTTCATTTTAGAAAACTCCAATTGTCTTCGAGAAAATCTTGCAAAAATAATGGTAAATATTGGAAGACGAAAATTATTGCCGAGGATTCGAAAACATCAATCGATATTCTGATAATTCAATATTAACTCTGCTAATTGGATAGTGATTCGATCAAAAATTAATTGCAAATCAGCGAACCTAATACTTTTCTTCAGGAAATTCAATTGTGATTCATAAAAAGTCTATTCTATAGAAAAAACATCATGACAATTGAAAAACAACAATCAAGTCTAGCCATTTGAAAGAGCAAAAAGTTGATTTGAATTGACAAATAACAATTTAGAAGATCACTTATTGAATCTGTGACAAATTGAACTCTCAAATGAGTGAACTGGAATCAAGATAGTCCACTTAGTCCACTTGGAATAGTGGAACTTGAACTTCTCGAACTCGTCAATCTTACTTCATAAAAAATTTCGGAATTATCTGATTATCATTTGAACACATATAACTCATATCGTCATATCAGTTGAGTAGCATCATTTGGATTTTGAAAAAAATCGTAATTTCGAGTTCAATCGTTTTCGAGTTCCGGAGAACCAGCGAAATGATTCAAAATTTGGCGAATTCGCCAAAATCTTAAAAGTGTTCGTCATCTCTCGGTAGAGTCCTGTGGTGGATCCACGTGGGCAAACTCCATTGAAATCCCCATATTCTCTCAACTCTGAATTTCACAAATGATAAATATTTTCTCCAGAATTCAGAATCGTATCGACCTTTGCAAAAGTCTAACTCTTCAGTCACCGCAATCAATAAACCAGCCCTTATTCACAATCACCGAAAGGCTAACAACCATGAGGGCTCGAATTTTAATTCATTAAATTGATTCCACCGGATTTCACGATATATTTCCGGTCCCGCAACCTCCGCACCAACATGGCAGACCATAGTATGTAAAAATATTCAAATCAGAATGGACTTTCGGAGATCATTGCCCTGCATCCCAACAGACACCCTCATGAGAAATTCATGGGGACAGAATGAAAATCAAACTCTGCGCGACGATGACGAACTGGTGGATATTTCATTGGATCCGGCGATTTTTGTGCACTTTGTGCAATCGTTTATTATTTACTATCTGTGATGCTGTCCCAATGGACTTCCATTTGGAGAAAAATGAACATATTGCACAAAGAGCGGATGATTTTGTGAGCAATTTATGCAATTGTCTAATTCGCTATGATCTGTGATATTGTGGCAGATGTATTATTTTTTTGGTTCGCATCAGATAATTATTTACCGTTTGAATGCAAAAAAAACAACAAATTCGAGTAATGTTACTCCGATAAATGTGAAATGAAACTGGACAGCGCTCTCTTGGTGACTTCCACTATCTCAGTTGATTGAATGTGCGAATTTAAGCAGGAACTTACTCACTTCTGAGTGTTTCAGTCGAATATTAGGCTGAACGAAAGAGTTGGGGATACAATGGTTCATCCACACCATCACAATAACACTCACACAGACGAGCACAATCCCCATCAAAGCAGCTTTCTCGAGTATGGGAGTGTATTTTTATACATTTAAAATCATACTGATGATGACCTTGAACGGAAATTCGATTGAAACCAACCTCATATTGGTCATATACATTCAAAAATGAGTTGGAATATTACTCATTTTGGATTCAAATAAAAGTCCATAATGAACATTATTCATTATTTATTCAATCCGCAATGAGTTGAATGGTGATGAAATATAATTCAAGAATGACGAAAAGTAAATTAGTTCTGATCACCAATTTTGAGTCGACTCCTTCTATTGGAGAGAAAAATGTACTCTTTCGGATGTTGACAGAAATTGAGACATTATCGATTGATATTTGAGTAAAATTTTACTCATTTCATGAACAGTTTACAATGAACAGTTCGCAATGCAGAGCAATTTTGAATTCGTGTTCGAAAGTGAATCAGAGCGCTGAAGATTGTTTGAAATATTCAGAACAAATTTTGGAGATTCTGAAAAACAGTGAAACATCCAAAAAAATGTAACTTCGAGGCATTTATATATAACTGAACCGTTTATTTTTCATGAATTTTTTCACAATAAAGAATAAATGGCACTTTTCGTAGCATCGAGATATCGATGAAGAAAATATAGTAATAAGAGATCATTATGAGCTGGTGAAGATGAAGTATCATATGACAGCGTTTCGAAACAAGACAATATATTATACATCGAAGTTCATGCATTTCATGCAGAATGAAGGTATATGTAGTTGCTTGTTATACAAGTTGATTTTGTCGTTGGCAGAAATTCAATTGAAGCACTGCACTTCCACACTTGTGCAATATGTTCCTGAAATAACTGGCATATGAAGAAGGGAAGGGAGAAGTTGAAGTATCATATGGTTGAGAATGCAACAAAGAGCAAAACATCAAATGACTGTATCAAGATATTTTTGCTAGACCAACTATTGCCACAGAAGATAAGGGTATTTTTGATAACTGACCAGCATCTCTATTATCATATGCCCACAAGATAATATATTTTTTCTGCGGAAATTCAAATGAAAAATTTTCGAGTAATCTTGTTATTATATACTTCGAGGGCACAGTAACAGTTGTGAATCTAGATTGACATTTTCCATTGTCGAATTGGGAAAACAAAAAAGTTGATAGGAGGAACTTCATGAACGATCACCATGTATCACAGTGGTCGCAAAATGGCCCTGAATGAATGATTGCTTTTTTCGGAAGGCTCCAACAGCAAGAAAAAAATCAATTCCAGTTATCAACATTCGGCACCCTTCATTTCAGGATTTAAAGCTGTGATACACGAGACTGTTCGATGATAAGTACCTATCATGTCGATATTTTCCTGTTCGAAAGGCAATTCGTATTTTCCCGTCGACTTTTCACAATCTCTAATTAAATGAGGGAATTGTGAACCATAAATCGTGTCGAATTGGCCCGATCGGTATTCGTCCGCTTTATTTACTGCTATCTGTGCATAGTGAAGCGATCGGAACCAATTGCTGCTTACCGTATCGATTTTGTGACACGGAAGGCTATGAAAGAAGGATCGGAGTCCACTCGAGTCGAGCACACATCCACGATACATTTATTTGTATAAAATGCGGCTTATCGGATATAGTCGCCCGAACTGAATCGGTTCGGATCGGGTCATCGAATTTTCCATTGCCTCCATTCCAAATTATTTCCAAATTCTTCTTTCTACTTCTATAGTAAGTCAAGTAATTCGAAAAATATTCAGATATTTTTGGAGATTACAAAAATTCAACAATATACACGATATTCCGTTTGAAAAAGATATATCTTCATCCTGTCACGTAGTCACGTATTCCTGCCATCCCCTATATTTTCAGTTCGCATCACCTTGTATAACTTTGACATCAAACATTTTTGGGCCTGCTCTGAGTACCTGATTCATTCATTTGTTACTGTAGCTAATTGCCTTTTTAATTTCTGAGAACTAACTGATACTTTTGTACCTCTGTAGCAAATCGCTATTTTCAAAATTTCCAAAATCTAAGACGATGTTCCTCGAACATTATAGGTTTCCCTTCCGTGTTGTCCACAGATGAAAAAAAAAGTAACATTCGGAGAAAAACATTTCAAGAAAATGTTTTTCAAAGTTTCTACTTTCAGCCTAATGAACTAAATCAAGGCAAGAAAACTTGAGATTTGTCAATGAATTCAGCAACAAACATTTTTTTTCAATTCTGCAAATCGATGGGAAATGCAATTTCTCAACCATAACTAAGTGTATTTGATAGGGTCCGAATGAGGCTAACTTCTATCTAGACTTGGATAGATCAATCGTGTAGAACATCCCATCGAAAAAGTTCCTCGCCTTCGACGATATACCGGTTTTCTGACACCCTGTATACTCGATGGTGCTTCCTCTGTACAGGCTCATGTGTAATTATTTCGAAAATATCTCTATCTGGTCATTATCTCTGGGTGGCCATTACGAATTTCCGGAATAACATAGGTAGATACACAATGGTTATGCAAATTTCCAATGAAATTAAAGCGGATAACAATACGGTTTGTCCACCGAACATTTTTACATAATCGTTGCACAGTGCGGGATTCGAGTAAAGCTAGATAAGTCGCAATAAAAAAGGAACTGGATTCTGCATAGGAATTTTACGACTGCTTCGTTATTGGTCGGATATCATGGAAACACGGAGAATTTCGCTGATAAAAATCACTGTTGCCCTAAAAATGATCATTATAGAATGGAAACGTACGAAAAAGATAAGGGGGGTGATTACTTGTGAAAAAAATCAATTCGTGAGAAAAAACTTTTGTCAAAATTGCTCAATAGTAATTAATAAACGAATGAATATTCAACAGTCATTATCATTTTTCATTCACTTGGTTAGATTGAATTTTTGCTCCTTGAAATGAAGCAAGATATGATATATATTATACGAGGTGCTCTATGTTTGACAGCAGAATGAATTTCAAAAGAAAATCTAATAGATCCATGTAGTTCTTCGAAAACATTCATTTTGATCATTCAATAACCAGTTTTTCATTAGCATCTCAGAGTGACACGGATAATAATACAGGATGTTTGAAAATATTATATTGTATGTACCTATTTCTACAAACTAAACCATATTGTGTGACTTCGCACAATTCCATTGATTGATGTTTGTTCATCGATTGCCAAAATTCTGTTTTTGAATCTGGTACACCCTGTATATAATAGGTACACTCATCAATGCGAATATCCCAGATAATATCAAACGAATTATTATAATGTTTCTTTTCTCATATGAACATTACTGCTGAGAATACGTGCATGATACTCGTGTGTTTGTCATTCATTTTTTGACATCATTGGATTAATATCGATTCTCATCACTCAACAATCTATAATTTAGTAGTTTCGTATACAATCATCATTCTGTATACATTCTAATGAATTATTGCGTTATTGGAACGTCACGCGTTGTGGAAAACATTAATGAATAAATACTGTGATGATAAATTCTCCAAACCTACGTGACTTATGTTCATACGTTTACATATTATATGTATACAGGTTGATTCACGGTGGATGGTGTATTAGAAGTATCTGTAGAAAGGGAAAATAGATCATTTTGGAAATAACTCAACAATCATAACCGTTGACATATAATATACATATATATATAATACACGTTTGAAATATTTTCATGTATATAGAGTGTTGCCGCTTGCAACAGAAAGTAGTTGATACTCCTCAAATGGAACACCCCGTAAACTATTAGAATTTTTGAATCTACATCAATTTTACATCGAGTTCATTGAATATCTCCATATAATAGTCATCTAAAGCCGCTTTACAGATAATAATTATTTGTATCGAAGATTTTCGAGCAAAATATGTCATCATAAAATATACTTTCGCTAATACTGAAACGGAATTTCAGTGGGTAAGCTATAAGTAACGAAGAGCCCGGAAGCTCTTGATCGTCCTGCCACATCTCCATTATAACATACAGGGTTGTTCAAGGTACAAAAATCTCCTATCAAACTTGAAACAAAAAAAAATATGAGTTATAAGAAGTATACGTATGATTCACTGATATATCTCATGAAGTATATTTAGTTCGGAGAAAACTGGTCAATATTGTATGAACCTAAAATACGAGTTTGAAACGACTCGATATGTCGTGAGGATTTTGTACGCCATTAGCAAATGAATATTTCATGGTAGCAATATGACGAGTGTGATTCTTGAAATAGGGGTTGGATTCATGGAATCAGGACATTATCCGATGCGAAGTATGCATTGTGTCCATTTGGTAAGCGATTTTTCTATATATCATAAGCTATTTGATTCTGAACGAAACTTTGTGTGGCAAAAATTTCTCCAGTTCTCTCAAAAATAATTTCAAATAATATGCAAGGTTTTTCACGAACGAGCGCAGTTTCCAGTGAACTTTTTCATAAATGGGGCACTCTATGACCCTGTCCTTTTCAAAATCCATTGCAGCGTTGTCAAGTTATGGATTATTTCATAATATTTCCCACTATTGCAAGGTCATGATAAATGTTGGTTGAATGATCCATCAACGTGCAGACAGATATTTCTTGCAGATAGAAGTATTGAGGTCCATTGAATAGATTCCGAATATTCTTGAAAAATAATGTTCACCAACAGTGTGGTCGATTATGACTGTCGAATTTCTCAAGTTCAGGCGATTTTTTCTCAGAACCTGAAAGGTAGAAATATGAAAACAACATTTTCCTTCACCACGCTGATTATATTTGTCGAGTTAGAAAACAAGAGCCTACTTTCATATTAATTTGGGAATTATAAAGCTATCGAAAGAACTGAACGGAAAGTTTTATTAGCGATCTGTTCGGATCAAATCTTCTGGAAACTTTTCCAACATCATTAACTAGGCGATACCATCACAAGATGTCTGCATTTTCCAATCCATTCAGTATAAAAACTGACTGGAAAAGGATCTCCCATACAGGGTGTATCAGGTTCAACTTCGCAAATTCATAGAAAATGTGAAAATATTATGCACGTAATTTTTGTTGGATCGTGGAAGAAATGGCTCCCAATAGATATTATGACGTCCGCTAACAATTTGGGTGTTGACTTTTCATCCCTAGCGAAATGAAAACTATCGCTTTTGGATTCAAATCTGAAGTTTCTTCAGAAAAAAGAAAAACAAATGTTCTTCTTCGCAATTGATCAGCAACAGGAAAGCAGGAGAATATAGATAATTCAAAGTTGGGAAGAAACTGCTCGCAGATTATATGAAGAGAAAATTCAATGAAAATATAAATCCTTGGTAGCACAGATATATAATTTCGATCAACGCATTAGTCCCGATGAATGGCAAGGAGAAAAACATTTCAATCAACCGGTTCACACCATGTTTCTTAGAGATTGACTATGTGTAGCTATGTTATAGATTACAGATCCTTTCAAATCGTTAGGAAGTTTTTACATTGATTTTCTGTTCACATAATATCGCATAGTTTTCCCATGGCAACTAATTCAAGAACCGAAATAAAAGCGGCAAATATTGGTTTGAACAGTTTAAAATTTGTTTCTCCAACTTCATATCCATCGAACAGTCATAGTGTATAACCCGGATGCACGTCATCTGATGGTGTACCCGTCAAACCCGATACACCCTGTACATAGGACCGTTACTTCCGAAGCGTTTAGCAGCGGATGTCTGATATTTGTACTCTTCGCAATGTTGTATCGTCTCATGAATGCAAACGACCTTCTTCCGGAACGGGTAATCCCCGATCTGGCAGAACACACATCTTAACAGGTTCATTTCTGGATCCCCGATCCGAGCAGGCGACGACGGTCTT
Source organism: Gastrophysa polygoni (assembly GCA_963576655.1). Lineage (NCBI taxonomy): Eukaryota > Metazoa > Arthropoda > Insecta > Coleoptera > Chrysomelidae > Gastrophysa > Gastrophysa polygoni. Next base: position 23,999,655 of record OY755087.1, read on the forward strand.
CATTAGATGTACGCCGAGAGCCGCGATACGAGAATCTACTGGGTGTGTGTGACAGCATTTCCATAAGAAGCGGATTCAGCAGGAAGGCCAACGTTATCCTTCGACTCGGGATTAGATTTTTTTTATTAAAATTTTTATCTTCTGACAGCACGGAAGGAAAAGCTTCGTAGAACATCAAGCGAGTGTGGATTTATGCAGCCACATTCAACAATTATCAAGTACCATTTATCAATTAGGAATTAGCATGTAACAAGTAGCGAAAACATTACCGTTAATGCAGATCGAATTAACGAGTAGAATAGACATTTACGTTACTAGTCCGGTAAGTACACTTTTACAGTACGAGTGAGATGTTTACGGACGAGGCGCAAGCCGAGTCCGGAATTTCGAAACGAGTACTGTTAAAGTTTACCAGACGTGTGACGTATAACATTTTATTTCATACTGCTAAAAAACAAGAATGAACAGTGAAAAATAAAATATTAATCTTTGTTGAAGTGCTACAACAAAAAAATGGTAATGTATCAGCAAGTAGCAACTCCCTAATAAATAATTCATCCAATGGAGCTCCTGGTATCCATATTCATGGGAACGAAAATTTAACGGTTAATATCAATATCACCAATAAGTAATTCCTGTGTATTGTTTTGCTGTTGAATTTTCAATACATGTATTCATGCTTTTGACGCATAACTGAGTTTTCAGTATTTACAATCCGGTAAAATTTCATTACGGGATAGTAGCACGTAATGAAATATTACGTGCGCCTATCCTGTAAAAGTCTATTTTCCGGATTGAAATCAGGTACTTAAAGGTATGTTCTATGATGCAGTATGAAATAAATAAATGATACGTATAGACGCACAAATTAGTCCCAAGCCTTCGAATTCCTTATTTTCTTCAACGTAAATCACTGGAAACCACGAACGAGACCTAATTAGCATAGCATCATCCAGATATGTTTTATAAAATGAATTTCTACCCTTAAATAATCTAACCTCTGAGAAGTAAGGTTAGATTCATCATCTCTCAGACAGGGTCTGACCAATCTCAAGGTTTCTTTACCAGTCTTAGAACCAATTGACGGTCATCTAAGTACTAGTCGCGTACTAAAATAAAACCTGGTTCAATTGAAGTGAAAAGTTAAAAGTTGGCGATCTTCTTAATCGTTACTTGTTAATTGATAATTGTTTGCATGAACACAGCCAATGAGAACAAGAAGTTCAACTCATATTTGTCAATTATCAATTGATAAATGTTACTTGATAATTGTTAAATGTGGCTGCATAAATCCACACAGGTTTTGTAATTCTTCTTGAAAGTTTCGACGTCGTGAGCATTAAAGAAGACACCGCAACTTTGCCGTTCTATTGATGAATGATGCTTATTACAGGTAGGCGAATATTGAGAAGCCGTCTTCACAATAGAATCCAGGAGCTTAAGCTCATGTTTAGGAACTGAACAGGAAGTACCTCTTTGCACGGGAAAGCCGAGTTTTCATGAAACTGTTCGCAAAGGACCATGGTCGCCTCAAAAGAGAGCTGCTCTGTTGGTAGCGATATCGAGCATGGACTTTGAGGACTTCATAGAAATAGTGGACCTCACATCTCCATATGATCTCCCTTCCTGATGAAGATACAAGCTTGAGTTTTTGTTGCACTGAACTCTACTGAATTTCCAGTTCCAGATGTCAAAATTCTAGCCAGATCATTATTCTTGATCTGGCAAGATATAGGGCAATAACTTATTGACATCGGCATACAATTGAGATTCATTTATCACTAATTGAATTCAATATTGACATTGATTATTCAATTTATCACCAATTTTGACACTGAAGGATATATTTTTCGTCAACACTTCGAATGAGGAAATTTGCAACGGACTGGGTCCAAACTGATCTCTGTGGACCCAATGGGTGCTCAAAGTAGTGGGTTTGCAAAAGAGGATTTGGTTTGGACCAAATTGGTCTTCGGAGTCATTGTTGGTTATGAATTTCTCATTGGTATATACTCATGTGGTACCTACTGTACATACTACAACTGCAGAATTTTTGGAGAGAAAGTAACTAAGTGAGCTCTCCCAGAAAAATCCAACGTTACAGACGTGAACTATTTTTTTTGGAGATCTTCCTTTCTTGTAAAAGAAGAATAGCAAGAAGTTGAAGGCGATGCGTTTGATTTCGGCAACATGTCTGTGTTGTCATGATGAAACTTTTCTTATGGTCGAAACTGAACTTTGAATCGTTTGGTGCTACTTCAGAAGGTGGAACTGTGTCTCACAAGAAACTGAAACGTTATTTTCATATTATTGGGAAACTTAAGCGAAACTATTTGGTCATGAAGCACCCAAGTTCAATCACCGCTATCAGAAGCCTAGGCCAGCCAAATCACTCTACATATTAGACCGACTAAGTGCGACTATAAGTCGCATTTCGCTGACAGAAACTTGATTTAAAATCGACCCGGAAAGAAAATGGAGTCTTAAACGGCCTCTAATGAAACACTTCGAAGGGCCCTGATGACGTTCATCCGTATTTATGGATCCATTTAGATGGTAAGCAGCAGCCATCTTGCGATGCATTGGAGATATTATCGCTCGCCGCTTTCGCTAGCTCGGTATGCCGAACCTCAATTAGATGTGCTTGTTTTGGTTATCGGACGTGGTTTCGTTCGCGATTGGGTGAGTTTGACGTGAGGAATATCAGCACTGATGCGTTTTGCACAATGCAGAATCGATAGAAACGAGCCGACTCAATTTTCTACACAAAATATAGGTAATAACCATTGTCGGCCAAATATGGAGGAAAAATCTAGTGAGCTATATGTTCTGGTCTGCCCAATCAGCGCGAATCACAGACTACAGTCTTCTGTAGCCGATACAGTGCTGCCGCCATACGGTCGATTCGAGGAAACAAAGATTTCATAATGTGGAGACAGAGCCCCCCCTGTGATACATGAGAAGGTCACAAGAAATGGTTGCTACAGACACCAGAATAGTCCCCAATTTCGTTACACTCAACACCTGCATTGAATGAGAGGTAGAATCAGAATCAATAGTATAGATTATTAGCTTTTGATCAGGGCTCTGATTATCCTACTTATAACACTCAATTTCTAATGTATCCACTTATGTCGCGAAGAAATATCACTTGGGAATCCATGAATGGAGACGGTTTCACACTTTCTTGATGAACAAAGAGGTACGGCACAAATAGGAGGAGACATAATGATGAATAATCACAAAAAAACTTCAAAAGTCAGAAACAGCGAAGCAAAATTATGTAAACGGTGTAAACTGATCAAACGTAACGACAAACTACTATACTAGGAACACAACACAAATCTATGAACAAATGGAATATCAGAACAATGGGAATTGAAAGAGAATTAATTTTTGAAGCGAAAACACGATACACAAGACACGATTTCGATTTCACGCGACAGCTTTTAACAACTACATTGTTGTTACATAACCACAATTGTCGAAAATTTTTGTGAAACAAGTGAGAACCATTTCGCCTGATACGCAGAGACGCTATTGATTGGGTGATCATTCACTCAACTGAGTCACAGATCAGACCACATTTTTTCTCCATATTTAGCCGAAAATGGTAATAACACGTCACATGTCAACATTCACAGTTTATTTTCGATATACACTCATATAGGGTGCCAACTTTCGGATATTGAAATAAATGACAATTTCCGGAATTTTTTTTGGGGACAATTTTGTGCTCCCGACTATAATTTTTGGGCTATCGAATTTCAGTTCCGGTTCATTCATTAAATATTCGTTATAGCGTTTGATATATATAAAAAAAGCGACTCGAGAGATTGCTGATATATGGCAAATGATACGTTGCAACTCGAGCGTGATATCCCCCTCTACGTATCTGAGTACCGAACGGTACCCGAGTGTTCTGGGGAGTGCGGTACAGGTAGCTGATCACGTACACCAGAGTCGGCATACTGTTAGTATTCTTCTGTATACTTTGCAGGTAATGTTGGCTATGGCTCAAGCCCCTTTACTATCCCTGGGCAGCCGTAATAGTCCCCACCCCTGCCGCTACGTTCGCTTGACCGGCCATGCGATTCTCGCATTGATAAGCATCTCGAGCACAGCGACATCTATGCGGACGTCCCTCGCTCAGAAATTATTTTCTTCCGGTCGGGACGTTCCGAATCGGATCCGGATTATTTTAATTGATATGGGGTCCGTATAATAGCCGTCCAGATTCATATCTGGTCGAGACATGGACGAATCTTTCGATAGCTTCGAGTCGACTGGCCGGATCATATTTTGTTGACGGACCAGTGAGGATATCAGCACAGCGCAACATATTTCTGACTGATATTATCGCGAATGGATGGGTTTACTACCCTCATAATAATCTCTAGAAACCTCTTTCTACTGTTTTGTGTGAAATCCATCCATTCTGCTCATTCGTGGAATAAATTAGATTTGAAAATGTTTCTCAACTTCCTAATGCATTCTCAAGTAGCTAACGTGATGTAATCGTAGGTTTAAAAGAAATTCTTATGGAAAAAACATAGTCATAGCCTTTCTCTACAAAAAATCTCCTACCGTTTTCATGATGTTTTTCGGTGAACGAAAATAGCATGATTTACATTACGCTATTTTTATTATTAAATCATTCATCTAATAATTCTCTTCTTCGTGTTCCTGATTCAGTTTTGTAATGTCTGACTCATCTCCCATGCAGTGATATCATCCACAAAATGAGGTGACGAACCACTTCTATCCAGGCGGATCCTCTCTGGTTATATAACGTTGTGATCGTATCCCACCGCACGATCAAACATAATCTGGTATCCACTGATATTAATTCACTGATAATCAAAGCGATTGCATTGCCTAGCGAACGACTGGACCGAAAATATTCGATGATTCGCTCAAGAGGTTGTTTCCCCCATCACAGAATATCAACAACGGCTGTCAGTAGCTCCATCTTCATGGAAGTAACATGCATCTGCACATAGTGGAACGGATCAGCGTGTGCTGTGTCTATAGCTCAGATCATAATGGGAGCGGAAAGCACAAGAGCTTTAATCGTAAGAAAAATCAATGTTGAAGCTATACTTCTAGATGCGCTACCTTCCAATTGGTTTTGTAGCTATGTCTGAAGACTATCTGTTTTTCTCCTCCATTGCAGTTATTTTTTTGTCACTCTTCCAGCATCTCAATATCAATCTCACCTATGGTAACGATACTTGGTTTAGGATACTATACAGTCCCGGCTACTAATTTAATTCGAAAACACACACACATTTGAACACAGACCGAGAATAGCTTCCAAAGAAGCACTCTCAAAGAAACGGTTGACTTTAGAAAAATTGGTAGAGGTGAGTATTTTAGAAAAGAAGGGTATTGTGATCATGTGCTAATATCGAAATACGGTTTGTTATGGTGAATATTCGCATTTGTGGCAATTAAAGAAATATGTTCCAACACTCAGATTGAAATTTTTTGATATCGACTACCTCAGATACACTTCGAACCTCCTTCGTGATTGATGAATGGATATTCTCCCATGATTTTTCTTCAGTTCTGACAAATCATCTAGATAATTTTGTTTTGTTTGTGTTTGTGAGGAGAAGTTGCATGGAATTATTTATAGATAGGTCATCAGTGAAATTTCATTGAGCAGAATTAGAGTACGGGATTTTTAGAAACGTCAGAAATGGAAAACTCGATAGAAAGATCTGTTATCACTGGAATGCTGTAAATCAGGTATTGATTGGATGTTTCAATACAAATGACTGAAAATGAACAAATCTGATTGGTTTTATATGAAAGCCACAGAAAACTAGCGTAGTCAATGAGGAATGACTTATTTTGCTTGGATTAGAATTCAATTATTTTCGACAGTTCCTCTGGGAAGGAATACCCATCAATAATACAACTAATAATGTCTTTGTGAATACGGACCAAACAGCACTCCACTTTCCCCAAGACCATGCAGGGTGAAACTCCCCTCTTTGCATCTACCCTCACCTGGTACCGATGAGAAACCAACATCAGCTGTCTTCGTCGAGCAGAAGACAATATTTGATTGCGGAACAAGCCTTCGGGCTGATAAGGGGAGCAATCCCCCCAAACTTCCGTAGAAAGCCGCCCGAGGAAAATTCTGTGTTTCAGATGAAATAATGGGCGGAATATCAGATGAGATAGATGCATCTGAATTGTTGAAGGAACTGTAATTGGAGTCCTACAAGCAACATTGGAGAAATCATTGAAATTTCACCAACTGCAAATGTGGTTTTTCAGTGATTTTCACCATGACTGTTGGCACATTTTGTTTGTCAATACATTTTTTCATTGCATTATCATACTTGCAAGTTGCAAGATATTTTTGAATGTAACAAGCTTATGAATCGATTCATGAAAGAATCATGTATCCTATGAAAAAATCACCAGGCATGTAGAATCGAATGATCCCGATGATTTCCAAAAATCATAGGATATCATTGGAGGCCATAAATTATTTCCCGTTGAAAGAATTCCTATGCTCTGAAGTATGCAATACTCCATATTATCCAATGAGGAAAAACTCACTTCTGCATTTCGCTCGAAGTATCACTGGATTTTTCACACCATTTCAATGTAATGATGTAATTAAAATGGCGTATAGGTAACCTATACAATGCATCGTCACGCTTGATTGAAGACGATCGTATATCTGATAAAATCGACCTAATTATATCAAATGTCAGTGGTATAATCCACAGTTACTTCTGGTTCAATCTCTGATTCGATATATCTCCTTGAGTAACACAGTATTGAGTAACACAGTGTGAATTGCGATATTTCGAGTTACTGTATTTCGATATCGAAACAAAGACTGAAAGACAGTATCCTGATGAACCGAATAGTGCGATAGTTGTTCCTCAAGGTAATGTTGATAATCACGCCATTACTATGGATATGAAATTTCAGTACGATACGAAGTCCGCCTATACATGAAAGATGTAGATAATACGGTTGAAAGTTAACCAACCAAAATGATGTGTATCGAAATGGACCGCGCGTGGTGTTGATCTGGTGTTAATTGTTTCTACTGTGAAGGAATTGATGGATTAACTGATTCATTTATTTCACCCTCACTAGTTTCGAATCACATTTGGTCATAAATTTTTGAAAAAAAAAATACATTATTCACTACACTACTTGGAAAAGACTGAACGTTCCAATATTTGATGCGACTGAGACATCTGACATTGAGGAATGACATACTCAAAATCAAGACACAAGAAAAGTTTTATATAGAAACCAACAGAGACTAGGCTGAAAAAGGTTCAATATGTTCAATCTGAAGATAAAATTATCAATTTGGAACATGAAGTAGTGATTTCTGGAAATTACAGTCAGTGATTACACCATCTTCTGTACACCCACGTTATATTATATGTCGCAGTTCAAATTGTTATCGAATATAGAGTAGCATCGGTCGAATTCTGATCCAGGCCATATAATCTGGAACATGTGGAATGTCTCGAATACACGAAACAGAGCTCTCAACAATACACAGAACACTGCACGGGATCACATCTATCTATAATTCAAACGTAACAAAATATCTGAGCGATTGAGTGAGGAATATCTGAAGCTCCGTCTCATCTCGCAGTAAATCCCTCCTAATACGGGGGAGTGTATGTTTGGAAACAGGCAGATAAGGGATATCATGTATTATTGAAATAGTCTGTAGTCTATTCCCGCGGTGACTATAATGCAACTGACAACCGCCACACAAAGTACGGGCAACCTCGGAATATGAGGGTCTGTTTCATGATGTGAATACACGAATGGAAACTTGAATATTCATTAAAAAAATAAACTACAGAGACGAATGATGATGGATGTGACAATATAAGCCACGATCTAGTTGATCATCACACTCTAAGAATGAAATCATGATCATCTACAAAAATACTCGAGACATATAATGAGGATGGTGGATGAGAAACTTCGCGATCTAATAATGAATAATAATCGCATATCCACCAATGAACAGTTGGCAATGGAAATACTATAGACCAAAGAAGAATCTATGATTGAAAATGCAATATTCTTGTACTGAATGAGGATCTGACAAGAATTCTGATATGGGGATCTGAGAATCTAGTAAATTTGAATTCAATTAAAACTCAAGCTTGTATTTTCACCAAGAAGGCTGATCACACAATGTCCAATTTGATGATGTCGGGTACCACTGTTCCTATGAGGTCGTCAATATCCATGCTGGGTGTCACCACCAACAGTGCTCTCTCATGGGACGATCATGTGAGGTCCATTGCGAAAACTGCTTCACAAAAACTTGGTTTTCTATTCCGTGCGAAGAGATACTTCACATCCCAGCAACTGCTTATGACCTACAAAGCACAAATTCGACCTGTCCTAGAGTACTGATCACATGTCTGGAGCTCAGCTTCCAAACACAACACTCACCAAATCATTGACCTCTCTAGATCATCGTAGAAAGGTCGGCGATCTATGCCTTTTTATAGGTACTTTCATGGTCGGTGCTCAACGGAGATATCATCTATTATGCCACCACGCGCGATTCCTAGAAGACAAACCAGACGAGCTCAAGCTGGTCACCCCTACACTGTCAAACTCGAGACCTGTCGAACATCGCTATACCAAGCATCATTCATCAATAGAACGGCTAAGTTATGGAATTCTTTGTCTAGTGAAGTCTTTCCTGATGCTTACAACCTCCAAAGTTTCAAGAAGAATTCCAACACCTTCTTCCTCTCCAGAAATTCCACCGCTGGCTAGCACGATGTTTCTCGAACATTATAGGTTTCCCTTTCGTGTTGTCCACAGATGAAAAAAAAACCTACCGACTACCTAGTTCATGACATGATCCAACGATAGTTCTGCGGCGAACGCCACACACGCTGCGATCGAAAGACCTCTGGGGCCTCGACCGCGAGCGCGATAAATCGTAGCGCGTGCAATGTCCCGCTCCATGACGGATTAGCACGTCGTCAATCATCGGCTCGGGGCACGCGATAACAGCCGAACCGCCCAAATTAATAATTGAAATGCGCCTGCAATGACGATCGTGCAGGGACCATCACTACTAGACAGGTCGAATTAGAGGTCTTCCAAAGAGACAATCGACAACTGACAACTGACATTTGACAACTGACATTTGACAATTGACATTTGACAACTGAACTGGTTGCCGCTGATCATAATGAAATGAGGATGGTAAATGTACTGGTTTTTTTTCCAACTAATCCGCTGGTGCAATTATCTTGCGTTTCAAATTTCATGGTGTTTAACAATCGTTTCAAGTTCACTTATTTGAATCAATTAATCATGATTCCATCAAATATTCAACGATTAAATTCTTCTGAATGCACGAAGGTCTATTTATGTTTCAATTTTGTTCAATTGCAAGTTTGGTAGAACTGATCAGTTCTCACTGTTCAGTCGAATAATAGCGCCCCCTTCAGGAACTCTAGTCACTCCTACATCATCCAAGTAACGCGATTTGGTTTGATTCCTTCACATTGCTTTGAATAGGGATGCGCACACCTGTCTTATTCCATCAAGCCGCTGATAACCGGTAGCAAAATACCGATATCAACTCACCACTAATGGTGGTGTCCTAACGACAACTTAATTCTTCTATCATTTTTTTGCTGTCGACGCCATTACCAATGATTCCCTAACCTGGATGAGTAACGAATTCAATGCGGATAAAACAAATCAACTTACATTTTTTCCATCCGAAATTATGTTTTTTTTCTGGATGGAGGATTAGATATTCTGGAGTATGTCTTCTAATATTTTGTCTCATGAAATTGAAGACAATTAATTGATGGTGGAGCTCTGACTGAGTTTACCTTTTGAGTTGGTTCTCACCTCCACTGAGAGATATGGATCGTCTACACTACATGGAGAGCATTCTTAGATTGGAAAGTGGTGATTACTAGCCTCTAGGCCTTCTGTGCTTGGTCTCGGAATCGTTAAAAGTAATTCGATCAGCTCTGATGTCACTCTATAGCAGTCTCAAATTGAGTTTTCATTGAGGAATTCTTTCATTCAGCTCAGTTCTCGTCATGAAACTCATCAAGATGATCTCGGGTGGACTTCCACCAGGTATTTTCTCAAAGTGGAGTGGATTAGTTGAGGGTTTCGAGCCATTGAAACCTGTTCAATAGCTCTATGGTTACTGTCAGTAACTATATAAGCCTCTCCAAGATGATACTTTACTTCCTCCATAGAGTCCTTCATAGGTATTTGATTTTGAATCAAAGGACACATCAACGACGTATATCTTTGGTAAGTTTTGAAATCTGATGAAAAAGTAGACATCTACAAATAATTTGCTACCAGAATAGAAGATTTATATTGACCATTAGTTTATGGTTTTGAGACGGATTTGCGATTTATGAATCGATTTATCACTCTCTTTGCTTTCCAAGATGAGTTCTCATCAGTTTCTATATGTTTGATTCCTCGATGTGAAAGTTATCAATATGAGTTTTCCGTTCCTTCATGTAACAAGATACCAACCAATCTCTTTCTATTCCTCGATCCAGATAATTGTTAACAGTACAGCTAATCATTGGCAGAAGTGTTGCAGCTCTCAATACTCGATGAGTTTCCGTAGGTAGCAGAAATGACAATGATTGATAGCACGATCAGTCTACTCCTTCTTGTCTCACCCTCTTCTATCAGCACGGCAGCGCAAATGATTGATAATTGATTCAAATCTGAGATTTTCCGATGATCAATAATTTCTAGACAAGTGACAGATTACGTTAATTGTACGGCCCATTCTTCGACGAAACCACTTGCGCAAATCACCCTTATAAAACTTTGGATCCCCAATGTACAGCCCAGATTAGGTTCAATGCGGATTTCGCCCGAGACTATCCAACTACGGGCTGCGATTAACATAAAACTGACATTAGTCCAAATTCGCGTGGAGCGCACTTCTGAGCGCTGGATTATCGTGGGGAATTGAAAGCGATTATAGGTGTAGCTATATACGTTTGAATCATCGCGATTCGAGGACCCTCAGGACTCAGGATACGAGTATTTGTCAGTAAAAAGAGACGAATCTTCAAAGCGTCGTTCTCTATTCGCCAGCAACGCCTTGTTTTTGGAAAAGGTGATTTTGGTATTCAGTTAATATATTTTTCTTACTTTTTTTTTCAAACAAGTTGTCATATAGTGTATATCTCTTTTAGGCATCTGAAGGTTGAATTCCACCCGCAGTGAAATTTTGGGAGGATCCTCACTATAAATTTATTGAAATAATTTTTTTTCCAATTTCAAGAGCTTCGACTGCATTGGTCATTCGCTCAATATTTATCATTGGAACATTCAGATTTTATGAAAGAGCTCAATTTCTTTCAGATCAGTTATGACTTTCATAATCGATTCCTGGTCATCACGTAACGTATTTTCAGAAGCGAGGAGGGAAAGTCCAAAAAAAATCCAGAAAAAAAATCTGAGAGCTGTTCAAGGACAGTTTTTTTTATGTATACCGGGTGTCCCAGAGCTTTAAAGAAAGCAGATATGTCAGTTATTTGCAGAAAAGGAAATTGACAAGCAAGGAACACGTGTCAAAGGATACCATAAACTCTTTCATGCATCAATTCCATTTTCTATTCAACGATACATCATAATATGTAGCTGTGAAGATAGTTAATCGAGAAATCGATGTATACATTGGGGGTGAAGGTGAAAGTCATTTTGATATCTATCAACAATATCACGACTGATCGCAATTTGCAATCCAGATATAGTAGGAATTGAAGCACAAAAAGTTCTAACATTTTATTGACTCTTTTTCTTTCACATCCACATTTTTCTTGTCTCTACAACGTGGAACCATTCATTCAGTCCAATAAATAGTACCCACTAACGAATTCAATTTTCTCGATTGAGTATCTCCACAACTACATATTAGGATGTATCGTTGAATGAAGAATGAAACTATAAGTTGAACCAAAACCAACATGGGGGTGCAATTTGTTAGAAAAAGTTAGGAATGTCCATTTTCCAGCTTTTTGTGGGATGTTCTCTCCTCGTTTCTGAAAAATAGAGTAGAGTTATTAAGAATTATTTCAATATATTTGTAGTACGGACAGATTTTGTGATCTGCCCCAAAATGTCACTGCGCTTGAAATTAAACCTTCAGATACCTAAAAGAGAAATTCTCTATTTGTCAGTGACACCTTGTTTTTAAAAAATTTGGAAATACAAATAAAACCTCTACTTATCTTGGTGGACGTTTCGGTAACGAATCTGCTCCCACAAAAAGCTGGAAAATGAATGTACCACCTCCTCGAGAAACTTATAGACAGTATCTAAAAATTAGAAATGGTTTCTCGGGGGTTGTTTGCCAGGGGGTGGATTTTCCTATGCTGCATGAACAAGCTCATGGTGTCCCTCAACCGGTATTATTTCTTTCGATTCCGATAACTGAAATATCTGCTGGCCTTAAAGCTCTAGAACACCTATCAATCGGTTCAGCATTTTTAATCCATCAAAAACCGAACATTGATAGATTTCTTGTGGGGCCCACCAAAATGTTCATTTTCATTTACCACCCCTCGTTGATAGATCATTATCAATCTCTCCTCTGAATATAGTTTTCCGCCATGCACGAGACATTAAAATCACCACCGCATGATCTAACAGCACTTGTTATAGAAAATTTATACCTTGATACCCTGCATATGCAGCGTGACACGTTCATTTGGGAATTATTACGAATTATACGTTTTCCTTGTCGAATAATAGCGATTCGTTAGACGGAATGTTCATTTCTGGTATTCAATGTGTGAGGGGAAACTCCTTGTCACTCGGAATTTGTCGCAATTTATCACTGACTCAGGTTTCAATTGATATGCCAGGATGAGATGGGATTACTGACGTTCGTTCCTTTGAGATCCGAGTAATTTCCCCATGAAACCTTCAATTCGAGTTCGTGATGTTTCCGCAGCATCAACAACACACGAATATATACCGAGGGATATTTCATACAGGATTATTCATACACCGAACTGAATTAATGAAAAGGCACTGAAATGTGCTGTCTTGAAGCACTGAGATGTTTCCTCAGTTCCACGAATCAACATTCCTTCATACACAGCTGTGTTTGTCTGTTTTTAGATTGTCACATGTCGTTGTCATATGTCATATGTCATGAAGAGCAGCAGGTAATTTGCAACTAAACCATCTTCAATGATTATTTGGTACTGCAGAACTTCCGTCCAGTGCTCATCACGTTTTCCTCGTTCACAAACTAAGCGATACTAACACATCTCTAAGAGGAAGTTCGAGACATTGTATCGCATACCGAATTCGTATATCTGCTCCATTGTCCGCGTCTGTATAGTTCGATTTCATATTGCAAGAAACATATTCATATAATGATCATTCATGTTGAAACGTGCTGATTGAGCTCAAAAGTTATATTGGCTATGAAACGTTAATATTGGCTCAGAAACTATATTGAACTATGGAACGTTGATATTGACAACTGGGACAAATGATTGGAAAGCTATTCATCCGAGTGAACGTTGATGATTATGCCAACTCCTGAGTCTTCTGAGATATTCCACAGGTATATATTCATCTTGTTATTCACTGGAATTATTGAGAGGGAACGAACTGAAGAATATGTCGATTGGTTTTGGAAATATCTCTTTCTGATGAAAGAAAAATGGTATTTCGATAGCACCATGATATCATAGACTATGTTCAACTTTGCTGTACAGATCATTAATGAGAAACTTATCGTTCGTTGTTTTCTTCTTGTATAAATACGATATACTAATACGATATCTCGACGAGTTATCACAAATTAATTAATTGAAAACTGAATAGATAATTCTAAAAATCAGCAGATTATATGAAAAGTAACTGAATATATTGATGTGATACTATCGGTATCAGGAATCACATTATCTTTGTTGTTTTGGAGAAAATAGTCGCTACTTCGTTTCATTCAGATCAGTGGAGTGGAAAGTTTCCAGAATCATACTCACCAAGTATTCCAACTAAGGAGCTAACAGTTTGTCCACTCTGTCTTACCTGTGAATAAAAACTATATTAATATTGAATCATTTTCATGTACTTATTCAAGTGTTTGTATATGTAGTCCTCATGAGAACTGACATCATTATCTTTCATTCTTAATGATACAATTTAATGGATCGAGTTTCAAAAACCTGGGAAATATTTCGCATGAGATTGATTCTAGTAAAATTATCCGGCAATGTCAAAGTGACAAATATTGACGTTGAAATTGGAAACAGTTACTACTATCAAACTATTGTTCAAAGATCGTTCTGCAAAAGATCCAATCTTTTCACTTGAAACAAATTGAACCTGATATCAGTGCAACGTCATATTATAATTAACTTCGGAGAGTTTCATTAGAAATCTCCTCGACCATTACTGAGATGAAAGGTTCTCGATAATATAATATCGATAAAATAAGTGTGAAGTATCATCAGTAGCATCTTAAAGATGATAAAGTGGTGAATTTATTTCGCTTCAATCCAATACAAATGGTCAGCAACCAAGATAAATGGAGAACTTTGAAGTAAAACTAGGCTGATTGGGATGAAGTTGTGAATTTGAGAAATATAGATATAAATATGCCACAAGAATGACTATGGAATTTTATAAGTAACAATGAGCCTGATCATCTTTTGAAGCTGTGTTACATGCGTTACAAATTCATACCAAGACAACCTTCCAAGAATCAGATTTCACCTAGAGAACCATAAACAGTGCCGCTATGGTTAGCACTCCACTGTATATTCCGACTTCCTGAGTTGTATAAACGTTATAAGCGTTTTTATGAGTTATAGCATGATAAATTACAACTCTCCTCCTGTTGCGCTGCTCAAGTGAATGTATACCAACGATTAATCGATATAGAGTATCAGGAAATTGCCGTGTTAATGTATATATAGATATCCTCACGCATGGCTGGAAAAGCCACTGCACACCCTTATACCCATAGCGGCATCAGAGCTTACCAGCCCCCAGCTCGATATTATGCATTACGCAGGCGACTCCCGAAAAACGCCATGTGTTCGCATATATATCCACTCGAATATTCGAAACGAAATATATATATATATATATATAATCTGTCGATAAATTCTAGGGTGCAATTTAATTTCGCTAATTCCGGTTCAGCAGTGGATTAGCACCGCAATGGCTGTAGCTACATTAAAACGCTTATTAATTTCATAAATTCCTTTTATATGCGCTTTTATTGCTCGCGAAGCGTTTTTGTTCTTGCAACTTGCCAGACGTGTACGCGTCACGTTTGTTTCCGGGAGATTTAGGAGGGTTGATTTACGTCTTGCGGTCGCTCAGTACAGTTAGTAGTAGTAGTAGTAGTAGTAGTAGTAGTAGTTTTATTAATCCATAAAGAGCTTACGAAAGCAATAGGACAAGTCATGAAATAGGTACATTCGAGGGATTCCTAATGAAAGTACAGGGACAAGTTATACAAAAAAAAAACACGACTCACATACATGACAAGATAATATATCAATTTGGCAAAAATAAAAAAAAACAAAAACTCATCAATTGTATGGGGGCTTATTTCATGAAGCAAGTTTTTAACTTTATATTTGGATTTTTTTCGGTAGCTATCTTCAGGTATGAGGTTATATGCCCTGAGTCCCACAGACTCGAAAGAATGAAGAGAAAGGGATAATCGCGTTTTGGGCAGATGAAAATTATTCTTTATACGAGTATTATAATTGTGAGAACAATTATTTCTGTCAAAACTGTTTCGATTCTTATAAACGAGTACCAGAATTTCCAAAATGTAAAGACCTGCCAACAGTAGTAGATAAAGGTTATTTGGTGTAACTAATTTGCACAAAGACGGGGTAGATCGTTTTCAAAAATCTATTATTCGTGAAACTTATTTTGAGGCATATCCATTCACTGAGGATACAGTGTGCGCTGTATAAATTTTCATATATTACTCACTCATATCTCAGACTCTGACTATTCGCATTCTTGGATAGTCCATCCTCCAAGTATACAAAGTGTCCTCGAAGGCCGGGTATTTTTTCAACAAGCGAGAAAACTCATTGAATCACATTGGATTGTTCAACTTGAAAAAGTTTCTGTAAAATTTCAGAGCGATCTGAGGTACTTCATGTTAATTATTCGTAATAAAATTTCTGTAGAGACGCCAATGAACTGCGTAACGGTACTAATTGCTCCGTTCTCCCCGCGTTGCCAAATCCAGGGTGATTTCCGCGATTCTACTCATGAACATACAGAAAATGGACCAAACACTTCAATTCTTTCCATGCACGAGCAAGTAAGGAAATCCGCTGATTTGAAAGATACGAACGCTGATGAAAAAGATCTTGGTATGGAATATCGAGAACACTCTGTGGATTGGTTCCACTCCCTGTTCACGATATTAGAGTATCTGTTATTCGTAACTAAACATTCGAGTTTGTTCAATTCGGAACGTATTCAAATAACAGCTAATGAAAAGAAAATAGTGTTCGTCCGCTATTGAGTGATATTAGAGTAAACACAACAGCGAGGCAGCTTCAGTTTGGTGATATTTTTGCGCAAATATGCACGTAAACATTCACAAATGCAGCTTGAACCTTTGACTCTCGCATGCACAGTTCGCCAGTACAACAAAAATCGCAATGTTGATTGAACAGAAATACAGGGTGCACCACAATTTTCTCAGCAAGCGATATCTTCATTATTTGGAAAGATACAAACAATATTATCAATTATTTCGAATTGAAAGATAAACTCATGTGATTTTTACGACCCAGAAGGGACTATCCCTATTTTCTCAAGGCACCCTCCAGTTCACTTCTGCGATATTGAATTTCCATTTCATTCCTAGCAAAATGGTCCAGGAAGTGAACTGTTTATTTTCTGACTACCAAACCAAACAAAAAAATCATTCTCAATGAATGAAGGTTTTGTTATATTCAATTTCTTAGAATCACAAATATGATACAATATGAAACATACCCTTCGATATACCAACTACAAATTCCTTCTTATATTTTCCTCAACTCATGAAAATTTAATCGACAAATTTATGTTCCTGTATTTGGTGAAATAAATAATTATGATACACCACTGCATTCAGAATGAAATGAAGAATTCAATCTCGGTGAAAAAATATTTCAGGTAAAATTCCATCAGAAGGAACTCAATCATTCCAATCAACTTGAATGAACCAATGGCTATCATGGTATATTTCAGGTGAGTAAAAAACATTCATGACTGACTGCCTAACTCAAGATTCCGACGCATCAATTATCGATACCAAGCAAAACATGTCATGGTTCTGTAGAATATTTTGAGAGCCATTCAACATTACGCATGTATCTTTGCATTTCAATGTTCGGAGTTCGAAATTGCAACCCAAATTGTTGGAATTCACTACCCCACAGTGAAAATAAATGAACTTCAGATGCAATATTGGACTTCGATAAAATGCAGAGAAAACTGCGTGGTATGAAACGGCTTCTCATGTTCACTCTCAAATTACTTCACCACTCCGAAAAGTGATACGTAACGCGAAAAGTTCTATTCTTCAAAGCACTTCAGTGGGTTCAATGCGTGGACAACCCCCGATTTCTTTTCCCTCAGTGAGCCATCATCGAGCTTGTTGCTCCCTTATAGTGCAGAGTTCTCGATGCATCTCCTGCAGGCACAAGCTGAGTAGAAAACGACTTCTCTTTTTTATTTGTTGACAACACGAAATGAAAAACCATAAAGGTCGAGGACCATCGTGCTAGCCAGCGGTGGAATTTTGGGAGATAGGGAAGGTGTCGGAATTTTTCTTAAAAGTTTGCAGGTTGTAAGCATGGGGAAATACTTTACTAGGCACGCCCTGCGCGCATTTTTCCGTTACCCCCGCGATGGGGCGGTAATCAGAGGCGTGCCCCGGGAATTGGAAGCGGCCGGGAATCCTTAATGCAGGGCTAATTTATTCATTTGGAAACAATGATTGCTGGAAGGGTGAATAATATATCATGGAAATCTAATTACGATGGTATGAGCCTTTTGTTCTCGTTCCAAAGCTGTCAATATGGATTTCTGTATGGTGTATATTCGGAATCATGAACACGAGAGGATATTTTCGAGAGAAAAATTATTCCAAACATGTGCAGATTTCTTCGAAACAATACGAGTAAAAATACAACAAATATCGTCACGTGGCTTTTAGATTCAATAATTGGGATTTATGAGGGTGCAAACACATGTTTGAAAAACATTCGTCACAAATAATCATACAAATTCATTGAATTTCAGATACAAATTTAGTAATACTTCGAGAGGTGAATTATCACAATTTCATAAGGAAAGTACTCATGTTAGAAACATGGAACCAATTATCCATGATGTTCATTGAATGAAATTGTTTCATCACGAACGAGGAGATTTTGTAGCTATGAAATTTGGTCAACATAACTGATAATAAATTCAGAATATAAAATTATAATATAGAATATATTACAATACTCAAATTTAGAAGTTTGTAGTAGAAAAATAGTTCCTACAGGTGATGAACGAAAAACACCAAGTGAATTCTGGATTAGGTACGAAAAATAATAGATCTTAGGGTATCTAATTTTTTGTCTTAGTATCCAATAGCCAATAGGTATTTGTGCATTTCATCTTTCGAACCCACTACAAAAAACAAGCTACAAAACCATAAAATTGAAACATATCATTTCATTGTGAAAATAATAGGCTAAAACTCTATAGCTGAATAATGAAATGATTCAAGCATATCGAGAGAGGAAATTTGCACAGTGTCAACTTTCACACCATATGGTAGGGTACATATACTGGAAGGTATGACACTGAAAGGTGTTTCGTCTGTATATATATATACCCAGGCATATTGGTGAATCGGTTTTCTTCGTTTCAACACCTGCGCAGACTCAATTTTGATACCCAACACCGTTTGGTGTTGTTTTGACTCCGAAAGTGGTTGAAATAACTCCGCATACATCCATTTGGTGCCATCTTCATGGCTCCCGTTGTTTCTACGTCTCGTCAGTTGTATGATCAAAGCATTTGTGTTCCCGTCGTTACAATATTTTATTCATCACATATTTCTCAGTCTTCATCTGTCTTGAGTTGGGTGATAATGAATTCTCGATTATCGTCAGGGAAAAATTGATGAAATTATGTTCATTTCTCAATTGACAACGCAGTGAAGTCAACGTGGATTTTAGCAACATTATCTCGATATCTATACAATCATCGTCGTCACAGGTCTACGCGTACGTATAATCAAGGTGACAT
The DNA here is from genome assembly GCA_963576655.1 of Gastrophysa polygoni. Classification (NCBI taxonomy): domain Eukaryota; kingdom Metazoa; phylum Arthropoda; class Insecta; order Coleoptera; family Chrysomelidae; genus Gastrophysa; species Gastrophysa polygoni. The sequence goes on from OY755087.1 coordinate 24,018,996, forward strand.
GGTGATTATGGCGATGTCAATGATTTTTTTTTATAGTTTTATAGTTATATTTTTTTTTCATAGTTTCCATTCGTTGAACAATTCAATTGTAATCGCATCCGAAGTGAGTCTGATTTCATAATTTTAATTGGCTGACGCCAACCCATATTCGTCTGATACAAAGAATAAAATGATCACTTTTTCACCAAAAATCTCAGGTCATTAAGATCTCGAAAATATAAATCGATGTTGAAAAACCATTGGTCAAGATGGGCTATCAACTTCTCGTTTGAATTATTCCAAAAAAAAAACTGGACTACTGTGAGACCCACTCATTAAAATTCCCTCATAGTTGCACTGAAAGATAGATAACGTATTAATGTTACGGGGAAGAATACATTATGCATGACTCTTGCTTCGTAAAAGATGATGCCAATAATCCGACGAACCTAATTTTCAGTATCAATCATCATTCGTTCCACAAATAAATTAATCAACGCTAATCACACCTACATAGATACTGAGCACGACTATATCTCCCCACACATAATATAGCTGAATTTATTCCAGTAATTGCCCTCTGAGGCCGTAAATACATTATACTGGTCGGGTATGGTTGTGAACTAGATGGTCTGGAAGCATCATTCGATATAATGTACGACTAGCACATAGTCACATACATAATGATCATTGCGTCTCTAATGTGCATGTCGTTGATTTGCTGTAATACGTGTTCTTTATTTTAATTAGCATGTACTCGCAGTAGACTGACTGCCTGTAGTGGTTGTGGTGAATGATGGCCTCTGGCGGCAAATCACTGCATAACCAGATCGGCGTCGATTCGATCATGGCAAATTTATGCTTTGAGGTTATAAATGGAAACGATTCATCAACAGGTTTTTCCCGATCATCAGCGCTTTACCAACTCGAAATTATACTTCTCGACATCAATACGAGCAACAGTGTCGAAGGAATGAAGGAATCAAATCATGAACACAGCGAGATAAAATACTGATACAATTTAAACAGTCCTGGAGGTCGAAAGGATGCAAATGAAATGAAATATTTTGACCTTTGCGATATTATATGAGCCCCGCTGTTTGGTTATGTAAATAATATACTGGATGGATCAAGAATATGAATAGTATATAACATAAGTGGTGTGGGAAGTGACATATTTCGCACGAGTTGATATTTAGCTAGTGCGGAAAGGAACGAGTGCATGAAATACACTTTCCAACGAGTTATCTACACTATATTCTCTACGACCATGAATTTTTGAATCATTATCAATGCAAGTTTCAGAAAGGTATGCAAAGTTTCGCTCATCGTCAACAGCTACCACAACTCAAAATACAGTTGTCAGTTAATGAGTACTTCCAGAAAGTGGTTCTACTTCACTTGGTTTTGCTTCTGATGTTTCTTCTTGATGATGACTTATTCATTATTGATAATTTACGGGAACGAAATGAGGAAGCTAAAGACTTGGGTAATGTATATGACTCGAGATTTGCATTCAACAATCATATCGACACTGTGATTTCTGCAGCCTCGAAGGTGTTAGGTTTCATTCACCGTAATTGTAGAGATATCAAAATAGAACCAAACTTGAATATGGTATACTAATATGGTATCCAACAACACAATATCATTCAAACCGAATTGAAAGTATTCACAGAAAATTTCTAGAATATTTGTGGATGAAAGTGTATGGAACTCCCCCGTCTAGAGGAATCAATAACCAAATTCTTCTGGATAATTTCGGAATGATCTCTCTAGAAAGACGTCGAATAATTTTTAGTGTGACATTTATTTACAAATTAATGCATAACCAAATCGATTGCTCCGTACTTCTGAATCATCTCATTCCAACATTGAACAGTAGACAATCAAACATGTTCTACAATATTGCTACTAGAACAAGATAACTTCAACAAAATTTACCATATATTTCCAATTATTTCCAATCATTTCCAACTATTGGAAGTAAAACCTGTTGGAAATGAAAGCCCTTTTTTCAAGATGAATGATAGAAAGAAGAATTTAGCATGTTTAGGATTCCACCAACTTATCGGAAAGTACCTGATTATTTATTCTTCCGTCTTCAGTGTTCCGGCTTCGCTTGTAACGTTCATTCCATCGCAGTGTCCCTGATACCATAAATCATCCCCGCATATCTGATTTCCCACAAAGAACATTCCCATCAATTCGGTATCAGACACAGGGCATTCCCTATTTACGTGCAACACTATCGTTGCGAGGTGACAGCTACTATAAATGAATATCTGCAACAATAGGTGACAGCAGCGTCGCCGCAAATTTCAACCATAATTGATAAATAGGGCCCTTTTATGGTCCCCCCATGTCCAACGGGTTACGTTTCGACGGCCATCTTGAATTCGTCGGGATAATAATTAATAATCCTGATATACGGACGGGTGACAGGCTCTAAGTGGAATTTGCTGATGACGAGGTAATAACTCTGATGAGTTAACCGAATGGGTATGGATATCGCAGTACCAGTAGGATATCTCCCCATACCGAGTGTCCCAGAGCTTTAGGCCGGCAGATATTTCAATTATTTGCAGAAAAGGAAATTCAAAAGAAACAAACCTCGAGAAACCCACCCCTAACTTTTGTTTTTCAAATTGCACCCCCATGTTTGTTTTGGTTCAACTTACAGCCCGTTTCATTCTTCATTCAACGATACACCATAATCTGTAGTTTTGAAGATGATAAAATTGAATTCGTTAGTGGGTAGATTGAGAATAGTGCACCTGTTCAATGGCCTGCACGGTTTCCAGATCTCACGCCACTGGACTTTTTCCTATGGGGATATTTGAACCGAGTTGTCTTGTCAAAATCTCACTGTATTTTCTGTCTTGCACACTGTTTTTACCCGAAACGAGTCGCCAATTTTTTCAGATATTCCGTGAATGTATGGAATTACATTTGTTATCAGTGTTGGTTGTCTTTGAAGTTGTTGTATGTTCTGTCTGTTCTCAATTTGGTGTATTGTTTTATCGATTGAATGTTTTGGATAAGTTTCGAGTTGTAGAACATCTTCTATACGGTTTATTTCTGTATTGAAAACGAAATGTAGTTGTGACAAACAAAAAGAGTAGGAAACTCATAAAATGCGACAAAGGACATTTCACACTAGTTCACCGCAAACAAACTCCTGATCAATTTCAATACAACATTCAGTATGATTATTGAACGAATATCACCGAACAAGTCTTGGGAACAACCTCAGGTGAATAATAATAGACGGAATCTTGAAACCAACTACAGAAAATGAATCCATAGGGTATATTTTCGACGAGAAGTTTGTCTGTTGGATTGAATTGAAATCTATCTCAGCCAATATATTTATGCAATGAGAACGAATAGAAATGAAGTCGGTTATAACGTAGCAGAGATTGGTACATGGTATCGAATATCGAAATTCTCGAGAGCACCTCGACACTCATTTTACAAAGAATGCGACAGCGAAGGTATACCAGTCTTGAATAGAACATTTCCTTAATCTGAATTATTAACCCTTCCCAACTTGTACATAATCAAAGTAGCCATAGCAGCATTCGAAAAAAGACGAATTTCAAATAAATGACCGAACTCATTCGAAAATTTATCTTCACTGAACAAATTCTAGACACTATTAGAACACTTCCATAAACTAAAGTATGCTACACTCTCAACACATTTTTCGATGAATTTCGAGAGGAAAAAACTAATACTATATGATGATACTTATGTTTCGATATAAGGTTCTTGCAAATTTTCTGTTATTTTTTTTTGTTAATGTCATGTTCTATGAGCGAAACTTGTTAGTGTTCCATGTGAAGTACTTATTTCAATGAATTCATGAAGTAGCTTCTTGAGAAAAAAAAATGTAATGACCATCTTAGATGGACGTAGTAATCACCGCCACCACTTGAGCTGAATGAGACCAGCAAAATGTATCCATAAGTTATCTATCAATCAGTATGCAGTATACTTGACACTTCGTGCATGAATATGCATGAAATGTTAATTCTGGGCCTCCTTGTGGCGGACCTTCAACTCATCCGACAGAACTAAGGAGCGGCCTACAAAGCCCCAACTTGCAAGTTAGACATGCATAATATATCGGTCGATAGACGAGAATACGGACGTTATCGGAAGGGAAGTTTGTCTTCGACGACATAATCTAGATAGCAGATGATATAATAACCTAATTATCTGAGTTGTTGGTTGACATAATAACACTGGATTCAGGATTACATTGCCTAGCGTATGTGCTAGTGGTACCGTGATGGGATAAATGCGCTGGCGGTAACCGTCGAATTGTCAGTATATCTATTTTCGGATTTTTCATTTGGTTATCTCATTGATTCAGCTATGATTCATCCAGAAAAGATATGATATATCGGTATTATTCTGTTATTGCCTTGTAAGTTCCATTAGGAAAAGAGCCTGCTAGAAGCATATCGTCTTCTTTCTGGAATCAGTTTCTCAAGCAAGAACAATAGTTGAGGGCCAATCAGAGGCAATTATGATCCTTCTATGTTCTATGTTGGGATATGTCGAGAGATTTAAGGTAGGTTTCAGATTGTTGGGAAACGACTTTCCACACCTGATCACAATGTGCAAAATTCAGCAGCTCAACCAAATGGGTTCGCAGTATGTAGTTTCCAAGGATAGGTCTCCTCTGTTGCACCAAAGATGGGTACCATCTGCAGAGGGAATTATATTTGATCTCATTTTTCAGCTTTTCATGGAATTTTCTCTCCTCGCTTCTAAAAAAATAGAGTAGAAGTTATTAAAAATTATTGCAATATATTTGTAGTAAGGACAGATTTAGGATCTGCCCCAAAATGTCACTGCGCTTGAAATTAAACCTTTAGATACCTAAAAGAGAAATTCTCTATTGGTCAGTGACACCAGATGACAGAAGATTTGTGAATACAAATTTATTTAATAAGAATTGAACCTCTACTTATCTTGGTGGACGTTTCGAGAATCTGCTCCCGTTATCAACACAATTGAAATATTTTTCTCTTCGTAAAATGTTTCAATGTTTTCGATCTTGACATTGAAAAGTGACAATTTGGTAGACGGAGAAATTCTGGTTACAAGGTGTTTTTATTAATTGATATCGAATTTTCCATTTTCATATTCAAGTTTCAGAAGTGGATGCCAAGTTCTATCTATATCAACTGAACAAGAAGCAATATTATTGTCTCCCTTCAGGAGAATGCAGGCAGACTCTTTGATTTTCCGTTTTTGGTTGTTGTCTTCTTTTCCTATGATCTTAATATTACCCCAATCGGCCATATGTTGTCCATTTTCAGTAAGGATATGTTCAGCTAATTTTGATTTGTCAGTATATCTTTTCTTTATATTGTTCTTATGCTCTTTCATCCTTACTGATAGAGGCCTGCTGGTTTCACCGGTATAATACTTGTCACTTACAGACAGTATATTTGATCTCGATGAGCTCCAGATTGATGTGGTCGTGTCCTGTCAAAGAGACCAACCACTGTCTTGAGAACTCGTGTCTGAGGGACGAAACCTCTTTTGTGAATCTCTAGAAGACTCATTCGCATGGAGCTTCTATCGTTTCATTTCGTTTTCAATCGAATGTTCCAACTGAATAAGGTAGGAGAGATAAGGTGTAACAAGTTCCACTGATGTCACCAAGTAAAGTTTTGAAATTATAAAGAGAACTATCACTTGAACTTTGATAAGGTTTTCTCCATCATTATTCAATGTCTCATGACCATTTTCGGCCATTGCAGATGAATTTATGATGCAAATTGCAAAAGATATTGATGAATCCAAGATATTGGTGTTCAAGTAACGCTGTTTAGGCACAATATGTTATATTTGGAATAAATAACCCTGCGCTACCCCTTGAATTTTCCAATTTCGGGAGAATTATAGGAGTAATAATAGTCCTCCGAATGCCATACATATTTTGCTATCACAAAATTACAAAATGTTATGGATGACTATTATCACATACATAGACCATTAGCGCTAATTACCAGAATATTTCAATTCGAACAATATGCATCAATAAAACAAAACACTAATATACTGGATGTGACATTTCCCATTACATGAATGGACATTGGACTCCATAAAATATCGATTGTTCTGGATATTATTTCGACATTTTATCTCGCAATTAACATTCATGATATGAATGGTGAAAGGCTCATGATTTCGAACAAAGCATTTTATATACATACATGTATTAGGTGCTTGATTTTTCGAAAATTGGGTGCATTTCAATAATCATTTGGACCTGAAAATCTATATGTATTATCATTCGAATATTGACAGAACAAGACAGAAATCAAAATGTAATACTATATTTGCATGAAAGGGGTTGAAAAAATTGGATTCAACTTTAATTTTTTTTTCATTTGATTTCATTCATTTCAATTCAGCCCTGCCTGGTTGAACACTGATTTCTAAATATTTTCAAAAACCTATTTTCCTCAAGAGTTAAATTTCTCCATGTTGCATATAACTTCTAAAAAGCTTCGATCAACCACGATTTTTTCAATTATTTCAGATTCTTATCCAAAATTCCAAATATCTCTACAATCTGATGATCTCTCGCACACAAACGTAGAACAAAAAGTGAGAGATGAAAGTTAATGAAGGACATTCATTTATGATTTGAAATTTCATTTCAACTTCTATGAATACATTTCTTAATATCACCCTGTGAAATTAGAACATCCAAACGTCAAACTTTGAAAAAAAAATAAACAGGATTCTCGAAAGCTCTCCGATTCGAAATAATTATTTCAATCTATCTCTGGTGATTTCCTACAAAGTTGTTTAATCAACGTTGTAAACGATTTCTGGGAAATTTACGACGTGTCCAGCGTTCGCGCTATAAAATCCAAATTAAAAATGTTCCCTCATTCGAGGCCGCAGTAACACATGCACAGAGGCACTTGCGTCATGATGGGATATTTTCCGCGTCATGAACATCACCCATAAAATTTCAGCTCCTGAATTAAAATGGCATGTTTTTGATGCGATCCTTACATAGCTGTAGTAATTATGGTTCCTCTAATTGTCTGCTATTTCAGCCACGAAACAGGCGGAGCAGACGCATTTCTTCGGCAGGGAAATTCAATTAGAGATGATATTTCAATTAGGATGAGGGAATACCTCTGTTTGAATAATATCACATTAAATTTATTATGAGAGAAACCTAGTGCCCAAGCAGAAAGGTCGTATTTCTCAATACAATATAGTATGACACATCAAAACGTTTCGACAACCCCAACAGTCAGCTGACTTTTGGTCGATGCGTCTCTTTCTTATGGTCGTTTCAATTCCTCTCTCTCTCTCTCCAAGCTCGATCTAGTAGAGCATATATCATATTATACTTTCAATATCAACATAATTTCGATCAAATCTGTGTATGTACCTAGCTGAATAGTTCACATTGAAGTTTCTCTTCTGGATTTCAAATGTATTATATCATTAAATACTGTCGGTGAGATTTTCGAGGAGGTGGTACATTCATTTTCCAGCTTTTTGTGGCATTTTCTCCTCGTTTCTGACAAATATTTGTAGTGAGGACAGATTTTGTGATCTGCCCCAAAATGTCACTGCGCTTGAAATTAAACCTTCAGATAGAGAAATTCTCAATTTATCTGTGACACCTTGTTTTTTAAAACTCATCTTGGTGAACGTTCCGGGAACGAATCTGCTCCCGTTCTCAACACAATTAAAATATTTTTCTCTTTGCAGAATTTTTTCAATATGTTGTCGGTTTTTTATTATCATTGAATATATTAAATAAAGCTGAAAAAACTGTATTATATCATTGATGATACTTTCGGATGATATGTAAGTACTTGATATTTCACCAGTTCATTCAAACATTGATTTTAAAATGCTTGAGGGTGTATGATTGCTCGAGCTACGAATCTTATTGTCGAAGGTTCAATTCAGTCTGAACTTCCTATTATGAATGTTTCTATTGGTTTTATATATGAACCAATTATCATTAGTGACTTGTTTCCAGTATCCCATATTTCTCCTACATACAATGTTTTTTATACACCTACCTTCATATACACACCGAACTTTGAAGCATCCACAGTAAGTTTGAAAATTTATCAAGTATCTGAAAGTTGAATTCCAAACGGGGTGCGACATCTTCTTGACCAGATCATTTATCTGCATCCACAGCCAATTGAAATACTGTAATAATCATCATAATTTCTGAATCTAGAGAAACGTATGTATGGATGGTTGTTGATTGATCGTCAATCTGAACGTATGGGATGTTGACGTAAACGAAGTGATCACTAAATGAATCAAAATAAAATAAATAGAAGCTTTCACATCATGCAGCAAGAACAATTCCAAATCATTTTGATGAATAATAAATTCTTGTGATATTGATATATTCTGAAGCATTATATCGTTTTAATGACTTTTATGACGATGACGATGAATCAGGGATTTGTTATTAATATTCGTAATCGTGATGGTGAAACATTTGTACTATATTTGTATATTCGGAAAAACCAAGAATTTTTCAGCTTTTCATGGGATTTTCTCTCCTCGTTTCTAAAAAATAGAGTAGAAGTTATTGAAAATTATTGCAATATATTTGTAGTAAGACAGATTTAGGATCTGTCCCAAAATGTCACTGCGCTTGAAATTAAACCTTTAGATACCTAAAAGAGAAATTCTCTATTGGTCAGTGACACCTTGCTTTTGAAAAAAATTTTGGAAATACAAATATATTTAATAAGAATAAAACCTCTACTTATCTTGGTGGACGTTTCGGGAACGAATCTGCTCCCGTTCTCAACACAATTGAAATATTTGTCTCTTCGTAAATTTTTTCAATGTTTCGATTTTGACACTGAAAAGTGACAATTTGGTAGACGGAGGAATTCTGGTTGCAAGGTGTTTTTATTAATTGATATCAAATTTTCCATTTTCATATTCAAGTTTCAGAAGTGGATGCCAAGTTCTATCTATATCAACTGAACAAGAAGCAATATTATTGTCTCCGTTCAGGAGAATGCAAGCAGACTAATATATTGCAATAATTTTTAATAACTTCTACTCTATTTTTTAGAAACGAGGAGAGAAAATCCCTCAAAAAGCTGGAAAATGAATGCACCACCTCCTCGAAGAACTTACAGACAGTATTTAAACCAAGAATTTTTCGAATGACAGGATCATTTCCCAAATAAACAACTCAATACTTCAATGAATCGTGTAGTAGATGAATGAAATGCTAAGAAGTCAATTTAAAAATGATGATGAATGTTATTAATAGTAAGATACTGGAAGACCACCGATAATAATATACGATCAAAAAATTTGTTGAACGAAATTCCTCCTGTCCAGTTGAAAGGAATTATAGGATTGTTCCTTGGAATAATATACGTGCGAATGAACTAGAGGCCTCACTTTGTTGGTACTCCAATTACGTAATTTGTTTTTCATCTTGGAGAATATGATGCCATCACCATTCCGGGAAAGTGATATTGCCTACCTATCGAATTACATTTATCTGTGTAATTGTCCGGAGGACAATAACCATCGGAATGGCAGCAATATTTCTAAGTGACCCACAAATGCTTCAATTTGTATCGTTCCGCCAGACAATAGTCACAACGCAGAGATCGTTATCTTGCTCCATTGTCGAGGACAATTCGACTGAGGATGTAATTAATTATAGCCGATGCGATGTTCCGAAACTTTAAGTTTTATGCTGTACTAGCGGAATGCTACACGTTCGTGAGTATGTGTTTCAACTATAAGTCGACCGATAAATTGAACCCATGTAGGAAGTTGTAGCTGAAAACGAGTGTGATATACTATTCTATTTTGCATCCATTGAAGCTGATCGATTAGTTCTGGAAATAGTCACAACTTGGCAATATTCGCAACTTATTGCATTAGTGACAACGTTGGCAGTGGAAAATCTAGCACAACCGGTTATGAAAGATACTGATTGTGTGTGATATAGAATTGTATTGGTATAGTCACTACCATTCAGGAATGGAATTCAAGGAATCAATAGTAGCAGTTTTTACGAGAAAATTCAATCATTAAAATATGAATATTCCTGAGTAATCAGGATTTTGTAACGGAATTTAGAATGCACATTTTTTTTCTGACATAATTTTCCATTGTACGTACGCTAAGAATAGTAGCAATTGAGATTTGTTTCTAATTATTTTCTTAACGATGAATTGTCGTTGGAAAATGGTGAAATCAACCTCGTTAAACAAAAAATGTAGGTTTTTACGGAAGCGCAGAAGGGCCAATGTTATTATATATTTATTTCTCGCTTAAATTCCGAGTTGCAACTCGGAATATCAAATCTGAAATTCGGAGTTGCAACTCGGAATTTAAGCGAAAAATGAAATAATATATTAGCCCTTCTACGCTTCCGTAGATTTTCGTAATGTCAAAACGAAAGATAGCTGTCAAATTGTGAATGATAAAAATAGGTAAAGCACTTATGAATTTGTTAAAAATTAGTTAATAATCTCAAAAATTGAACATTTTGAGGGTAGACGGCTTCAGGAGCGTGCAGATTTGATCGAAAAATAAAATGCTTGAACTAATTCTTGAAAATTGTATTTCTAAATGATGACAGACACAGTGAGCCTCGGGTATAGTGGGGATGCGAGAATTTTCGCTACAAAAATATATTTTCTATAGTACTCAATGGATCTCCTCAACAAAAAATTCGTTGGCGCTAAAAAGAAACATCACAAATTATATAATTATGACCTATCGAACTCTAATAATGCTTTGCCGTCGACGATAATCGGAATTGTTCCATAATTTCATTTTCATTATGTATGGTTGTGAACACAAAACGATGCGAACATTTGTTTCATAATGATTATAACTTCTACAGCCTACTTCATTCTAATTATTCGATGTTTGCCCATGTCATACGAGAGCTAATTCTGATCACCATTAGAATAATTGATGTTCAATACCAACATGGAAAACCGCCATTGACGATGTTCCGCTAGTTGATAATTATATGTGCACTGCTACTGGTTACACACCTTTTCTTCCGCAGATGAGTAAACCTTTCAGACGAGACACTAGTTTTCTATGACCTCGCCCCTTTCAACTTTTCGTCTAATTGTTGACTGTTCTATTTCTCTCTATTTAAGTGCCTTTCGTCCCACCGTCCAATCTTCGAGGATACCTGTAATTCTGCCCAAAAAAAATCATCGGCACTTGCAACTATATATCTCACGAGGTGTCTGAATTTCCAATGATATCATATACGGAACGATACCTACTATTTCAAATAATTGTGCTGATGTAAGCGAGAAAAGTTAGAACTATATATTATATTAAAACACTTTATTATCATACATTGGGGACGGGGGCCAGGTTCTCATTAGAACTCAAAAGTTCCGTACTAAGGTAAAATCATTACTCATCCTAAATCATTCTTATAACCTAGATGAATACTTTCCACAAAATATGTAAGAAACAATATTTGTGTATATATATGTGTATGTATATGAGTATCTGGTGTATGTGTATCAAACTATTTTTCTCGACTTCAGCTTGTATTAGTTTCACATATCATAACTATGGCTTTAGACAAGCTACCATTTGACAATGATTTCATCAATAATATTGTTTATTATTATCTGTCTTCATTTACATTTTGTATGTTTTTTAAATTTTATTCACTTTGTCAACAAGTTATCTTCTTAGGCCAATATTTTGAATTGAATTTTGAATTGAATAGACCTAATATATTTTCGGTTGAACTTCCTTCTTCACCTGGTTGACAATTGAAATATCTCTCGATGGTGGTTCAGTGTTTTGCTTACTATATCAAATTCAATGGTAAACATCGAATGTTCCATTTCCGAATTTATTCCATGTTCATAGTGATATTCCACTTCCTGTCAAAAACCATTTCCATCCCACATGTGAGATGGATTGGATAATTTATTGGAATAAATTTGTCATGAATCTCAACTTCACGATTCGTCCTAATCGATGAAATTCATTGAGAAATCTTGTGAATATTCGACGATAAAAGTATAATTTCAATTTGTTATTACATCATTTCGACAAATTGTACACTGAATACACTAAGAAGACACCTGCGACCTAGAGAACAGAAAAGAAAATGATTTTTTTTCGAACTCCAAAATTTCATTAGATATTCGAATGCAAATGCAGCTCTGCAAAAATTGAAGTTACGTGACTATTTCCATTCACTATAGACATGAAAACGAAAAACAATTTTATAAGATGCTGAATGAAGATTATTACTTGATATCGTTTGTTGACGTTCGTTATACTCAACTATATACAGGGTGGCTCATCGAAAAGGTACCGGCTGGGAGAGAACTTTTCGATAAAATCCGAAAACAGGTCAAGTTTGTTTGTCAGAGGGACCTAATTCAAACATGAAAAATGAATCCTCTTTAAAATGAGCCTAAAAATCTGCATCGGCAAAAACAGCGACTCGGCAAAAATAGCGAATTCATTTGAAGGAACTTATTGCGATAAAGTACAATCGAACCGATCTTTGTATTTTTCGTTCCACATGATGATTGGAGTTTCAACGCTCCATATTTTCTGAAAGGATAGATCGATTTGAAAAATCTGAGCAGCACTGTATAGGGAATGACAAGCCTCTTCTAAAGAGTTATCGCTTGACCCTCCTTCCCATTTGAAAAAATTGTTGGGGGGACACCCGTACTTAGGGGGTTGAAGGTTTTACTATGCTTGTTACGTCAAAATGTGTCCTCCTGACAAACAAACTTACCTGTTCTCGGATTTTATCGGAAAGTTCTTTCCCAGCCTGTAATGCCTTGCGGTACGTTTTCGATGGGCCACCCTGTATATCATTTATATTCTCCGGTTCAGGTTCAGTTAATATACGATGGAAGTCCATCTGAATTATCATTCGCTAAATTAACGTCAATTTCTATCTCGGCTTTCAGAATTCTGTAACTGTTAAATACTGTCTGTAACTGTTATTGCTGTAGTTATGCAGCCCTCTTGAGATCACAATTCTCCATTCGAATTTGTATCGTCTCATTTCCTGGAACAGCGTCAATATCCTAGAGCAATTCTGTATGTCTTAAACATTATTCCGATGAAATGGTTGTTATCCAACATCTCCTTCGCTTTCGATAGTGTGCTAATATTTTATAGAATAGGTTATACTAAACACGAAACAGGATTGCATTCACCTACCTAGATTTCAAATCTAAAACCCAGATTTCTTGTAGAATTCAAATTCAACATTGAATTTTCTTCAAGTTTGCAAATTTCCGAAATCCTCATGTGAGCATCGATCTTGGAACACACTGTATATCAGCAAGGAGATTAGTATATACCATTTGTCTCGTTCAGATTCCCGAATGACTTGTTATCATCATTACACTGGCCAGAACCAATATAAATCAAATAACAGTCTCCCGATGAGAAAATTATGCACGCAACATTGCAAAGATTTTCTTGTGAAACTTCGCAGATGTTATTTTATGATGATGTGAGATTATAAATGATTTTTTTTGTGTTTGGAGAATACTGATTTTTATGGAAACCATACGTAAATACTTTGGTGTTATGACTTGCAGCTTCTCTCACTTTCCGCGTAACATATGTAGGAATCTAAGAATAAACTCCGGTTTCATGAAATAACAATTTTTCGAGCGTTCTCTGATTATATTCCTAGGAGCGAACATTGAGTGCGGATAACCAAATATTTACATCATGAAACAGGATATTCGAATAAGGAAAGCTGGAAATAGTGTACTCAAGTAACTTGAAATAATCCAGTGTATACGGAATTTTGATTAATTATGATTATGGTCGCTAACGCCTCGTTCTCAAGATATAGTGTAATGAGAGCTGTGGAAAATAATACCATTTCTCGCAATATTTCTTCATCAGAATAGCAATTAGGTTGGATAATAATGAGAATAAACTTTCTTCTTCATTCGATGAAAAGGTGGAATGAAGCCAATCCGCTTGTTACCTGTGAGTGGATTAATTCTTCCTTCCTTATAAAAAACATCAAGAAAATTGGATACATTATATATTATCGTGTAACGAAAATTACATTGAAAAAATGAAATGAAGTCGATAAAAATTGATGTCAATGAAAAAATTCAACATCAAACAATCGATGGATAATTCTCAAGGAAAATAAATGTTGTCCAAGACAAGCGATACAGTTGTTCTCATCGTTGAGGATATACAGGGTGATTTACCTGAAATTGCAAAGAAAAGAATGGTGTGATAGTACGATAGTACTAGAAAAAAGAACGACCAAACATCGGAAATATTGCAGGCCATAAAATATTTAAATTGTCTAGGAACGAGAGTAGATTTGTTCCTATTATATTTTTATTTCTAGAAACGAGGAGAGAAAAACCCAAAAAATGTAGAAAAAATACTACCTCAAACAACAGATGAAACTTTTATGATAATATACAATTATGATTTTCCAATCCATCTCGAAGCCAAATCTCGTTTCTTCTCCATTTTTCCGTCGTACTCAAATAAAGGTGCGACACAAATCCAATTACACCATTGTGTCCCGTGGCATTCTGCAATACTTATATTCTCCGTCTTCTGCAGCCATTACACTGCGAGAACGGAATATTATCTCACGATGATTCAAGCACATTTCTTGGTTTTCAAAAGAATAAATGAGGTCGCGCAATTCCGTGGAAGTTGCCACTGCGAGCGGAAATAGTTTTTGTGTAAGCTCTAACCGAGAGGAATTTCTCGGACAGAGTTAATTAATGAAGAACTCTTCGGAAGTAATTATGACGGGTATCTAATCTAAAGACGCCGCGAGCGGTACACCGTTCCGAAATGAATTTTCTATGATTTCCATCGATTCCTTCGGAGGAGAACGCGACTGAGAGTGAATGGAAGGCAATTGAATTAAATGAATTGTTCAGAATTATGGAGTCTTCATCGGAAACAATGTAAGCTGAATAAAAAGAGGATTGACTATACTCTTATCAGTCAGATTTTTATCGATCTCATTTCGACAAATCGTTGTCATATTAATGTTCTCTGTAGTGAATTGAGATCGGCCTGTTAAGTTCTATACGGTCGTTCTACCTATTGTATTATGTGAACTTTAATTCGAAAATACGATATGAACTAATGAATTGTGGCGCTAGTTTTACGATATGGTTTCTACGCAGCTCATCTTCAGACGCGCTTGCAGATATTCTTATGAATGAGTTGAAGATTTCAACGATGATACTACATGATATACCAACTGTCATGTTATGTATACAGGGTGTTCCTTGAAGAAAAATTGATCAAATTGTTGTCAAAAACTATTTTTCAAAGACCCGTACTTCTCGAAAAACAGGATGTCAAAGTTTCCTATAGAAATGCTTTTTCCAATTCATGAAAAAATACTTCGATTCGATTCGAATTTTCCAAGCAAACTTTGAAAAATTGGTCAAAGCAAAAGTATATGAATCGTGTTGAAGACGGGAGCAGATTCGATCCCGAAACGTCCACTGAGATAAGTAGAAGTTTTGTATTTATTATTATTAGTAATTCGAAATTTTTGAAAAACAAGGTGTCACAGAAAAATAGAGAATTTCTCTTTTAAGTATCTGAAGGTTGAATTTACAGTGCAGTGACATTTCGGGATACTACAAGCAACCAGGAGAGAAAACCACACAAAAACTAGGAGAATGAAATACATGAATTGTTTCTTTCAACTGTCAATATAATATGTGGACTGTGGACATAATATGAGTAGGAAAAATCGTCTATGCACGAATGAAAAGTGCATCGTTGAATAGACATTTCGATGCTATTTTCAGATATTGCGAAAAAATTGAGAAATTCAAACGTATAGTAATGTTTTCAGGCAGAAGTAATTTGCAAATTTCGAATGAAGCTGGACCTGGATTCCAGACATGAATATGTTCAGTTAGATCTGAATACAAATGAGACATGAACTAACTCAGACAAGTCAACTTTTGCAAAATAAAATATGCTGTTCAAATCTGCGCTAACCGGTCATCATAATTATTTCATTATAATTCGTCTTTATTTCCTCAACAGAATATTACATGGTAATATGAGGTATCAGATGTAAGGGCACTAGGCGAAGTTTAGCTAGAGAGCTATTCTTACACTTAACCTGTGCTTAACTTATATTCTAATCCTAATTCTAACCTAAACCTAAACCTATGTTATACTACATATGTGAACGTTTCATCTGAAGTGCAGTGACTGGTTCAATAAACCTCTCTTAACTGACTTACGGAATTGAGTAGCATTTGATATCTCTTTCAATTCTCGTTGTAGTGATTTATACAACATAACCGAGTTATAGGTGAAGCTCCTTGCAAACAGAGAAGTGGTATAATGTGGCATTGTCATTAGTATCATGAATAATTATTATTGATAGCATTATTCATTACTGATATTTATGTCATCACATTTTTGATGTTGCAGTAATAAACTGATGACTTCCTCAACCCTTCTGTGTCACGCGTAGTGTTTCAATCTCAGTGAGTTCCTTGGACGTTTTTTAAATTAATTCCATCCCCTGTCCGGACTGTCAGGAAGTAGTACAAATTTACTTTTCCGTAGAGTATATAAGGGACGCTATCCCTGAAGTGAATGATTAGGAACGATTGAAAAGTTTTCAATTATGTTATCAACTTGAAGAAGTTTTCCATCCGACTGATCCTTGATTTACTGAAATATTTATCGATGCCATCACCTTTTCAGTAGCGCCACTAGTAGTTCATGACGGTCCAACGTGGCACCAGCTCGATATATTCTCATAAAACTGTCTAATGAACAAAACAAACAAATACTGTCCGTGAGTTTTTCGAGGAGGTGATACTTTTTCAGATTTTTGTGGGATTTTTTCTTCTCGTTTCTAGAAAATGAAGTAGAAGTTATTGAAAATCATTTCAATATATTTGTAGTACGGACAGATTTTGTGATATGCCCCAAAATGTTACTGCGCTTGAAATTAAACCTTTAGACACCTAAGAGAGGAATTCTCTATTTGTCAGTGACACCTTGTTTTTGAAAAATTTGGAAATACAAATATATTTAATAAGAATAAAATGTCTACTTATCTTAGTGGATGTTTCGGGAACGAATCTGCTCCCGTTCTCAACACAATTGAAACACTTTTCTTCGTAAAATTTCCCAACCTGCAGTTGGTTCTTGACACTGGAAAGTGACAATTAGGCAGACGAAGGGATTCTGGTTACAAGGTGTGTCACTGTCAAATAGAGAATTTCTCTTTTACTGACATTTTGGGGCAGATCACAAAATCTGTCCTCACTACAAATATATTGAAATAATTCTGAATAACGAGGACAGAAACAAGAAGCTGAAAAATGAAAACGAACAGAGCCTTAGATTTCATCTTCGACCGAAATCATTCCTACGTATCGAATTCAACATCGATAGAACCTCTGAATATCGAATCAATATTCTGCCTGGTTGTTTCGTGGAAATGGGCCCAAAAATGGGCTTTTGTTCATTGCCCTTAGAC
Source organism: Gastrophysa polygoni (assembly GCA_963576655.1). Lineage (NCBI taxonomy): Eukaryota > Metazoa > Arthropoda > Insecta > Coleoptera > Chrysomelidae > Gastrophysa > Gastrophysa polygoni. Next base: position 24,036,538 of record OY755087.1, read on the forward strand.
GCTATCCAGGAAGAATAAATACTGAATGGCCTTCTGATAATGTTGCCAGTTGCTTTAGAACTGCTCAGGGGATCGAAAAGCAGTGACCAAACCGGATTTGTTTCGAAAATCTCACTCATATGTCAACTTTGACGATTTGCAATGCATTTTCATAGTTTCAATGATACTCATGAGCAATCATACCAAAATTATACGACAATTATTGAAAGTTATTCTGAAGCAACTAGGAGATTTATCAGCAATGATAATTTGCTGTGCAAAACTAACTCAGTTTCAAATGTGAAATGTGAAATTTATTCATAAATTGTATTCAAGCTACTGAATCCTCGATTCAAAACTCCGAGATTCTTTCCCCCATCTGAATTCTTTCGAAGCTACAATTCTCCTACTATTAAACCAAGGGTATAGATGTTTTTTTTTCAATTCCGATATTTTATTAGAAAGAAGCGAACACACCGTGCCCTTATTGAATCGGAGGGAGCTAGGCAAAATATCGGATCACATAAAAAGGGGAATCTTTCGGCATAAGACTCCCGGATCCGTGCAAACAAAAAGCTCGTTTGAAGGCACACACCGAGACCTCTATCGTGGCTCTATTGCGGTCTTGGGTAAATACACGCCGGTTCGCAGTGATAAGGCCTACTATTTATGACAATAAAGACTATATAGACACGTCTCGATTGTGTTTTCATTCCATTAGCCGGCTCCCACGAAAGTTAGCACTGACCGTCCACAGCACTGCGAACCAGAATTTTTTGCAATGTGAGAAATATCCTAAGAACTTTGTGAAAGGTTGCATCAGTTCTGTTCAGGAAAACTTCAGAAGGAAATCCAAGCTTCGGAAACCTTCGAGCTTTGTAGTGTTCTTGTTAGTTGTTCTAGTGTCGATTCCGAATCCTGCGGAACTGATAAGAGAATTCGATACAGCTTCTAGTCATCATTCTGTATATCAAAGACTTTATCAGGTCTTCCAAAAAGGCATATCGAATGTACTGTTCACTAATACTATGCTACAATATTCTTCTCACACATTAAAGTGCCTTTACTTTCATGCATTTCTTTCATTTCGCTATTGTTTCAACATCTCCGTACTTGAGATTCCAGTTTTCCGTCGAAAACTGAGAAGTGCTTGTCAAGTACTCGTCAATTCATCAGTCCCTCTAAGTAATCCTGAATTCTGTGCAATGATACAGCCTATTGACACGTGACATTATCTAGTTGTATCCAGAAAGAGTCACTGATATCTTGGAAAGTATGAATTGTATTTCAGAATATTGAGTTGAATTTCGGAAAGCTTCAAATGAAAATACAACTGAAAAAGGTTAAGTATATGCTGCTCTTTCTTCTTGATACTCTTGGAAATTATTTTGAATTCAATATATTTGGAACGATTATACATAAACAAGTGAAATTTGGAAACTGAATATTACTGAAAAGGCTTATTTCACAACTATCCAGAGGCAAAGCTTGAATTCTGCATTTTAGTATTACCTGATTTAATTCATCACAGCTTTGTTTGTTTTTAAAAGCGAGTTGCCAAAACTGCCATCAAAACAAACAAAATTAGTATCATTGAATAGGTTTTTTCGATACGTTTTGAAAGAGGTGTCGCTTGCCGTAGAGTTCCATATGAAATTATTGTGACGTCATCTTTGATGATTTCGTCATTTATCATCACTAGTAGGGAAGTTTACAACCTCTAATATTCAGTTAAGATTAGAAGGGAGAGGGGACTTTTGAGAAGCACTGTATACACCTGCTGATTCATATAAACAATGGGTTCTTGTTGTTTCCAACCTTCATTTTTGCCGATTCTGCTGCTGATTCTGCCTTGGCCATATTTTTTCTCGATGCATAATTCTCAATTTTGCTCTACTCTTGCTTTTCCAGCTTCGAGAGTTGTGTGATGATCTTTGCTTCCACCAGCCATGATGGTTCTGAGATTAACAATTGAAACAGCGAGCTTCTGAAGAAGAAATCATCTGTGAGAACTGAGTGAAAAAAAAAATTTTTAAATCACGTTCGGAAAAGAAACACAATGAGTTTTCGGACAGAGCGGACTCTCATTTCAATCCAGAATCATGAAGATGTTTCAGCTGAATTGGACTCCCTCTGCACGTTCATCTATGAATATGTTAACTCTGCGACATCAAAGCACAATTTCCGAGTCATATTTTCATCCGGCAGTCCATGCAAATGCACGACGCAATTGTGATAGAGTTCACAGTATTTTCTTCCCGCCCTATAAATATTCATCGAATTCTCCAGACGGCAGCTCGAATTCCAAGAGTTCGCTCTGATGAATTCAAACATCCGAGAGTTCATTAGAGATCTAAATAATGTGTGCGAACGAATTTCCAGGGCAGTTCATCGTCAAGAACGAAAAAAACCACCACAAAATACTAAGTAATCGTTGGCGGTTAAATAAACGGGGGGCATTATTCAGAGAAAAAAACCCGTTTAGGAGAATGAGTCGCGGAAAAATTGATTGGCCTAATTAGTGAATGCGAGATTAAGAGTTGAATTTTCTGTTTGGATTGGGACGAGATGCCTACCGCACAATTAATCTGCAGAAGCTGTGGAAAGAAAGACGTCGAGAAAAAGTTTCCAAATCATCGAAGATTCTCAATAAGTTTAATTCGAAAGTGAATTGAAGATATTCGCAGGGTGTCGATGGATTCATTAATTTAATCAGAATGACCAGCCAAAACAATGAGGCCTTTTGGCTTTTTATATGTTCTTAGTCTTGTTATTGGTCTTGGTGAACAAGTTTGTTGCCTTCATCACGCTTAACAGTCTAAGGACGTCCCGTGAGATGTATATGTTTTGACCACCCCTCAACTACTCCATCATGAGAGCATTGATAGTTGAAAAGTCATTGAAGGGAGAAATGTCTTGTATATTTTATCAAAATGCTGAAGTATTGACAATAATTGTTTTCATATATAGGTCACGTGATGAATGATGGAATCTTGTACTTCTCATTTGAAAAAAAAATGGTTTGATGAGTGTAATTATCATAATTTTTGCATATTGTTGATATACTGACTATGTTCTCAATAGAGCTTGTTCAGGAATAGATTTTAATTATTATTGTTTATTAAAAAAATCAACAATAACAATAGATAACTCTTGCAACTGCAAGCTTCACGAGTATAAAAATCCATCAAAATGGCTATCGAAGTATTGATTTCATCTTTAAAAAATCACCACAAAAATGTGTCCAACGGTGTTAATCCTTTTGTAATCACTCAAATTCTCGAAGGTGATCCACAACTTCTGTATGACCCACTTTTAAGGAATTCCAACCAGCGTCAAGTCAATAATGTTGATCTCTTTTGGATCATAAATAGAAGCCTACTTAAAGCATTTAAATCATGCATAAATGTTCACATCATTTTCAATGTTCAATATGTTGAAAATATGACAGATAGACCTATATTATCATATGGTTTCGAAATCAGGACAACAAAGTCTTGAAGAAAATGTAAAAATATAATCATAGAGTGCCACTAAGTAAATATATTTTCATTAGCTTATCACGTGACCTATGAAATGATTCAACTTTTTTTATAGCTCTCATCATAAACTAGTTGAGAATGGGCCCAAAATATAAGTACATGAGGGTAATGAATACTTGCTCCGACCCATGCTCATCATCTTCATTTGAATTCGATTATCATCAGAGAATAAATTAATTTCTTCTCTCGAAAGTTTATTGATTTTGTAGTACGCAAGCACTTCCCATCACTCCACTTAATCGGTCTCACATCAGTTGAACTAGTGATTTAATGGAGGGATTGATTTTGTGAATTCACCTTCACAGGAAAATGTAGACTGCCTTCATGTTCATCCATCTTAATCAGCGAACGCTGTAGCGTAAATTCACCCAAAATAAATCGTTTCCTGCACGATTTCAGTATCGATTCATGCAGATTTCAGTATTCTAACGTCTAGGGACTAGACAGCTTGCAATATTGATGATCAGCGATAGCGACAGAATCAGGAAATTTACCTGGATAGTATATCATCATGCGAGTTCTATAAAGCGGAAAGTGCTCAAAGAGAACGAGTGTAACAATATTATAATCGAACAATAGATATTTACGTTACTAGTCCGGTAAGTACACTTTTACAGTACGAGTGAGATGTTTACGGACGAGGCGCAAGCCGAGTACGGAATTTCGAAACGAGTACTGTAAAAATTTACCGGACGTGTAACGTATAACATTTTATGTCATACTGCTAAAAAACAAAAATGAACAGTGAAAAATAAAATATTAATCTTTGTTGAAGTGCTACAACAAAAAAATGGGAATGTATCAGCAAGTAGCACCTCCCTAATAAATAATTCATCCAATGGAGCTCCTGGTATCCATATTCATGGGAACGAAAATTTAACGGTTAATATTAATAGTAGCAATAAGTAATTTCTGTGTATTGTTTTGCTGTTGAATTTTTAATAAATGTATTCATGCTTTTGACGCATAACTGAGTTTTCAATATTTACAATCCGGTGTAATTTCATTACGGGATAGTAGCACGTAATGAATTATTACGTGCGCCTATCCTGTAAAAGTATATTTTCCGGATTGAAAATTACGGAAAATTATTGAAATTTTAATGGAATTATCAGATAGTGTTTTTGAAAAGAGAGGTTACTTACTCGTCAGATATACAAGAGAAATATCAATTTCAACAAACATTTTCCATTCATACGTATTAGGATTGGAATGATTTCGAAATCCAGCCAAAACCCAGATCATTCTGGATTGAATTAAAAAACAACAGTCGGAATTGAAGCGGATTGATCCTAATTGACAAGTGACTTGACATGACAAGTGGAGTACTCCACAAACTCGGACAATGAAATGTAACTGTTCATAGAACATGAGCTGAACAAAGTCCATACAAAGGCATTAGGTTAATTTCACATAACGCCCAAAAACCAACGATTATAAGTTATGAACTTCAGAGTGTCGCATAGCAGGTCTACTCATACCTTGAAACTGTATATCGTGGAATTTACTGAGGGTCACATTTTCGAATTAAACTGTCTGGAGGGTAAACAAGAGGGCTTGATGGTGATGTAACTGAATCCTTGTCTAATGGCGACGATACAGTGGCGTGCACCTTAATGATTTCCCGATAAAACATCAACGTTATGATGCGAAAAATAGAATCGTACGAGGTTGCGAAGGTATAGAAAAATTGAAGTTACCTGGGATACAAAAAATACTACGACCACAACTGAAGAAACCCTAAGTTCCTTCAAATTTTCCAAGTTCATCAAGATCTTAGCCTGATGAAAGACTTCAGAAATGTACTGATGTCCATAATAATAGAAAATCTCACATTAGCGTGAGAAAACTTGAAATTGGTTGTCGAGAAACATTCTACTTCGTTTCGGAAATTGATCAAACTATTCAAAACGGTGTCCCATTCACAAATGACTGTGTCATATCTCTCTCTGTAAGTTTTAGCACAACTAATTAACATAAATTACATTGGATTACTCTCAAATTTGACAGGTACTCCTCTCTAATGGCAGACTAATCTACCAATCTCAAATGAATTCTCAAATCCTGAGATAGAGAGGTACATGAAATGTTTCCTCATTTCTTCCAAATTGAATAGAGTTGTAGGAGAAAATAGAGCGATCGACAGAATCTGCCCCCAACTCCAACCCCCATATTATACTTTGTACTGAGGCATTTCCGGATTCATCAAGAGTTACTAAACTCAACAGTTTAGCTGGCATCTCGGGTCGAGAAAACGGAAAGGGATTATCTTCGCTCATGCTAATGAATACAACATCTCTTGACGTGGTAGCGAAATCATTGTCGGGTACGACAACATGTAACTTCGCTGTCTCACGCACGTTCCAGTCGGTTCGACACAAGAAGGACAATATTGTCGGAGGAATTCCGAAAATGGAAAGTGATACCATACAGTCGACGAACGACTCATCGATTGATAGTAACGAATGATCTGAAGATGAAATTGATGGTGATATGACAGTCGTCACAGGAGATGAAAGAAATCCGTGAAAACTTATCAATGAAATAGGTGTATGATGAAACAAGAGAACGACACTCAGATTATAAATATGAACAACACATGAAATACATAAAATGAGTGAGACACGCAGGAGAATAAAACATAGAAAATATAGAGGATGTAGGAAACAACAAAGGAGAATAAAAGTTTGAAATATTCATAAAAACTGGTTGATCTAGTTTTGGAATCTTTTTTTCTTCAATGTATTCCTCGACTCTTCATCTTTTTCTTCTCTTTGTTTTCGGATGTCTTCGTCCCGTTTTTCAAGTATTATCAAGTTTGGAATTTTTGCATATTTGTTCTCTTCAATTTTGAAAATTCAATATATTTCTTCGCAAAATTAGCTTCAAATTCAAATTTTGCTCGATGTCTAGGTGGAAATTCAAACTTTCATTATGTACATTCTCAAGTCATTTCTCATATTTGACAAACCTTCAGATGTCATGTCATGTGCGTCCACGTATGTTAGTTCCTGTCAATTTACTCATTTCATTCTTGCCTTTTCGCGGTTACATTGCTTGTCGAGAGCCCGCTTGATATTATACAGGGTGAGTCGAAAATGTGTACCGAGCTTTCTGGGGGTGATAGAACATTGGAAAATAAGTGTAGTTTGATGATTAAACTCATGGCCCAAAATGCATATTAAGGGAGATATATCCTTCCAAAGTTGATAAAATTTAAATAATTTCTCCGCATAACTTCTGAACGATGAAAGCCACCCGATTGAAATTTTGTGCATGAATGTATGTTGTCAAAATACATTTTTTCGTCACACTTCCACATTTCTGATATTGTTATAAAGGGTGTTTCCAGAGGGTGAGTCATGATTTTTTGTAGAAAACTTTTTTCCCTGTACTATTTTCGGTGAAAAAACAGGAGCATTCGATGCAGCGAAAAAATTACATGAAAAAGGTACTCTTATTCAAATACAAAAAATTGAGCCGTTCGTGAGATATTTGAGTTTTTGTAGTTACATGATATCAGCAGATTGATTTTATTCATCGCGAGATTCATCGGTATAACGATATTTCAGCAGCGTTTGCATTTCCGAAGCACTCGCCAAGCATCAGAAGCATATCAGTTTGTTCAGAGAACGAATAACCTGCCATATTTCTTAAAATCTCAGTTGATAATCGCAGTGATAAATGACACAGAAAAACCACACGAACAAATCGACTACAACAATGTTGACTCGAATGTTGATGACATGAACGTCAAAATTGAGAACAAAATTATTCATCATGGCCTGCTAAAATATTGTTACCGATGAATCTCGCGATGAATAAAATCAATCTGCTGATATCATGTAACTACAAAAACTCAAATATCTCACGAACGGCTCAATTTTTTGTATTTGAATAAGAGTACCTTTTTCATGTAATTTTCTTTGCTCCATCAAATGCTCCTGTTTTTTCACCGAAAATAATACAGGGAAAAAAGTTTTCTACAAAAAATCATGACTCACCCTCTGAAAACACCCTTTATAACAATATCAGAAATGTGGAAGTGTGACGAAAAAATGTATTTTGACAACATACATTCATGCACAAAATTTCAATCGGATGGCTTTCATCGTTCAGAAGTTATGCGGAGAAATTATTTAAATTTTATCAACTTTGGAAGGATATATCTCCCTTAATATGCATTTTGGGCCATGAGTTTAATCATCAAACTACACTTATTTTTCAATGTTCTATCACCCTCAGAAAGCTCGGTACACATTTTTGACTCACCCTGTATATTCTCTACTAGATCGAACTTAGACGGAAAGGAATTGAAACGACCATAAGAAAGAGACACAGCGATCAAAAATCAGCTGACTGTTGGCAAAACATTTTGATGTGCCATGCCATTGAATTGAGAAATACATTTTCAGTTATTTTCATTCAAATCGAGTTGATAGTATGAGATAATCCACTCTATAGAAATCAATTGTCACTCTATAAATCTATTGTTTAGCAGAGTCTATTATTCCACGAGTGTGTCAAAACAGAGAGATTCGGTCAGAGACTCAGTTAAAAATTGGTAAATAATCATAGTTGGTTCAGCTGGTTCAGCAGATCAAGTCAAGGGAGGAATTTAAAACTTTGTCCCTCTTGTGGCTGTACGAATAGAAAAAAAAAAGATGAGAATATATCATTTCATAGGTGAGTTATCGAATAATGTTGAACAAAATTCAAATAGACCCTAGTTCGCGATTAGAGAAAGGCGGAAGAATCCAACCAATGAAAACAGCAAACGAGAGAGAGGCAACCAGCAGTGATCAGCTGACTGTTGGGATAATTGTACCTTTCTTTGTTGCAAGTGGAGTTCAAACATAAAACTGATATAACACATTCTGTTTGTGCTTCAGTTATCAAAACCAGGGAAAACACCAGATTTCAAAAAAATCCTACCTGCTTCTATAATTATTGTTGTTCCATGGTCTCGCTAGTAATTTCATGTCTATCTTGTGCCTCTCGAAAATCTGATTTGGCAACACTGGTGAACGATCCCCAGCGATAATAGTTGCGTTTGGTAATTGTAATATGCAAATTGCTCGGTCTGATGTCAGTCCAACGCATTATTTAGTACCTTGTTATTGCGCGCGACAATTAGCAGAACGTCATTATATTTCGACGCTGGGTCACAAAGCGTCGCGACGGTGTAGTCGTCATGCCCGGAGCCACTAATGTGGAGGCCTCGAGTGTCAGTGCTGGATGTTCTAGATAATTGATTCGGGTATCCGGTATGATTGGAAGTTAGTTGGTGATAGCACAGAAACAGGCAAGCCACACAAAAGAGAGAAATCTCATCGAGAACCAGGATTATTATATGTAACAGGGTTGCGCTATAAACGAGCTTTTAGACAGCACGATGATTAGGGGTGTGGGAAGGAAGGGTGCCACTGCTTTCATCCGAAGTTGAATGTGATTCATTTTTCAGCTTTTGATGGGATTTTCTCTCCTCGTTTCTAAAAAATAGAGTAGAAGTTATCAAAAATTATTGCAATATATTTGTAGTAAGGACAGATTTAGGATCTGCCCCAAAATGTCACTGCGCTTGAAATTAAACCTTTAGATACCTAAAAGAGAAATTCTCTATTGGTCAGTGACACCTTGTTTTTGAAAAAATTTTTGGAAATACAAATATATTTAATAATAATAAAACCTCTACTTATCTTGGTGGACGTTTCGGGAACGAATCTGCTCCCGTTCTCAACACAATTGAAATATTTTTCTTCGTAAACTTTTTCCGATGTTTCCGATTTTGACACTGAAAAGTGACAATTTGGCTGATGGAGGAATTCTGGTTACAAGGTGTTTTCATTAATTGATATCGAATTTTCCATTTTCATATTCAAGTTTCAGAAGTGGATGCCAAGTTCTATCTATATCAACTGAACAAGAAGCAATATTATTGTCTCCGTTCAGGAGAATGCAAGCAGACTCTTTGATTTTCCGTATACATTCATACATATATATACATTTCCCATACATTCCTGGAATATCTGAAAAAATTAAACGTGTTGGTGACAAGTTTCGAGTGAAAACAGTGTTCAAGACAGAAAATACAATGAGATCGATTTTGACTCATACAAAACCGAGAAATGAAGAACAGTCATCAAAAAATTGTATATACAGTATACCATGTGTTTGTGGAAAATATTATACCGGTGAAACCAGCAGGCCTCTATCAGTAAGGATGAAAGAGCATAAGAACAATATAAAGAGAAGATATACTGACAAGTCAAAATCAGCTGAGCATATCCTTACTGAGAATGGACAACATATGGCCGATTGGAGTAATATTAAGATCATAGGAAAAGAAGACAACAACCAAAAACGGAAAATCAAAGAGTCTGCTTGCATTCTCCTGAACGGAGACAATAATATTGCTTCTTGTTCAGTTGATATAGATAGAACTTGGCATCCACTTCTGAAACTTGAATATGAAAATGGAAAATTCGATATCAATTAATGAAAACACCTTGTAACCAGAATTCCTCCGTCAGCCAAATTGTCACTTTTCAGTGTCAAAATCGGAAACATCGAAAAAAGTTTACGAAGAAAAATATTTCAATTGTGTTGAGAACGGGAGCAGATTCGTTCCCGAAACGTCCACCAAGATAAGTAGAGGTTTTATTATTATTAAATATATTTGTATTTCCAAAAATTTTTTCAAAAACAAGGTGTCACTGACCAATAGAGAATTTCTCTTTTAGGTATCTAAAGGTTTAATTTCAAGCGCAGTGACATTTTGGGGCAGATCCTAAATCTGTCCTTACTACAAATATATTGCAATAATTTTTAATAACTTCTACTCTATTTTTTAGAAACGAGGAGAGAAAATCCCATCAAAAGCTGAAAAATGAATGTACCACCTCCTCGAAGAACTTACAGACAGTATTTGAATGTGATTGTTTCGATCATTTACAGTTCGATAGTCATCAGACCTGGTTATTGCAGATGCAGCATGTTCTTTTCAAAATCAGAATTCATATAGTTTCGAAGTGTTCCTCAGTTCCTCCTCAGTTTGCATTCGCTTTGATTGTCAAAAAAGTATTTGTTATCTTGTAGTCTCTTCGTTTTATATTTTTAGATTACTTCTACGTATACACTGATTTTTTTGGCACCTCCTTCGATGCTAGGCTAATAAACCATTCTTGGGCGAATCCCCCTATATCTCCCAGCCAATAGGGTGGCAAAATCTATTCATATATCTATGATTTCACCGAATGAATTATGGCTTACGACATCCAACCGTTCAAGGAAATTACCAATACCTTGTATACCAAAAATCCACCACTGGCTAGCACAATGTTCCTCGAACATCAAATGTTTTCCTTTAATGTTGTCGAAAGATGAAAAAAATAAGAAAAACAAGTGTCACTTTTCGTATTCCAGATAGCTCTAGTTCTTCTGTACTGTATGCATAGCAATGACACATTTCCATTCGGTTGTACCAACATTAATCGGAATAAATGCTGGCATAGCTTGCGCAAAATCAATTATCATTTAGGCAATCAGAACGTGTTTTTGTCATATCGGAGAGTATAATGAACGGAAATCCCGGCCAGTGTTCTGAGCGTGATCCGTAATCCCATTTAGTCTTCCCGATATGACAAATGATGTACAGAATGATGATAACGAACACATTGAAAAATGTAACTGCTGCATAGTTCGATCGTTAATAGAGACTTTGAACGTTGTACAGGACGTTCATTTGTTTTCGAAGTTGAAATAGGAAGTGTATCAATGTCTATACAATTCCTATTAAAAAGGCTACTCGATTGCTATTATGATATTATCGCTTCTATGAACTGTATTTTCAGATGAAACACTTGTTACATGATGATTGATGATGGAAGATAGTCATTAGGAATACATTGTTCGATTGGAACATGTCATGGAAAAAACGAAATGATCAAAGAAAGTTTCTACTTGTGAAACACTCATACCGGTCAAAGATGACATCAATAACTCTTCAAGAGTTTCTTCTCATCCGTTCCTTTGTAACGCGTAATAGACATATAGACCTTTTAGACTTGTTTGCTCCATATCAGATCAGCCATAGGCGTAAAATTAAAAGGAGAAACAAGGTTAGGTATATAAATGGTGAATAAAAATAATTCCTGGCAAAAGTGGAATAGCGTATTTCTGCCAAATCATGCCCCTACAAGACCAACGTTAGTATATAACAGGATTTTCATTGGACTTTGGACAGAGTAAGATGTAGATTTTGCATTTCAGTTCTAAAACTGCAGAACACATGAAACCAGAACAAATAGATCTATCAGTTTACCTGCAGGATAATTTCCGAGCATTTCATTCATCCCGTGTATATGAATGAAGTTAATCTGAAAATATCATGGATTGTAGGTGCCAAAAAAAATACGGAAAACTAGACGAAACCTGATATAACCAAGCCCAAACTAAACCAAACCAAACTAACCTAACACAAACTAACAAAACCCAAACTGAAAATTGGTAATGCTGATATGAAACCGATAACTAATTGATAATAAGTGTTCTAACACATCCATTTCTGTTGTTTCTTCTTGTCTCTTCACAATGTTGGGTGGAATATATAGTTCAGGGACAATGAAGAATTCAGTTATGCTGCGATCGTACTCGAAATATTCGGTACTGAAATGACGTTTACATTACTTGTCACATATTAATTATGTCAGCATTTTTATACCATTTTATCATTGTCATCATTAGATGACATATCCGATCTGAATCAATGAAGCGTGACTATTCATTCAACAAATGAAATCTTGCATAGTGCTCGATATCTTGTATATTTTTCTTTATAACATATATATATATATATTAGCCCGTATTTGATAACATCCAGCTACTCGAGAATGTAAATACATACAAATCGAGATATAAATCTAATCCTTTTACAAGACCAAAAACAAGCAACGGCCTCGCTGAAAATGTTACCTATCTTCCTACCTAGATTTATGTACTTCCATTTGGATATTTACGATGGGGAAATGGAATCGAAGCCCCACCACACCAAAGACCTTGAACAAGGGTAATAAAGGGAGAATTTCTAGCTCTCTTGATTGTACAGAGATCTCGGAAGTGGGTGAATGCCTATATAGCATATCGAGGTATTTTCGAACATATATTAATATCGGCCTTGCAATCGATTTCGATTTATATTTCTATGCAATCAGGAATTTAATGAATTCCTGACGTTTCGAGCTCTTTCAGGCGGAAAGTCTCATTAAGAAGACATGCGTCACAGATTTCTGGACAAAACTCAATACAAATACAGAATTGAACACCCAAATCAACAAACACATTAATATTCAGAGAAACATTTGAGCGGATAATAAAATGAATGAATGTTCAATCGATAAGCATAAAAAAGCATAACTTCTGAACAGCAACTTCCATTACGTAACAACTCCATAACGGTATAATTATATAGCCTCGAATCCAATTATCTCCAATCTGCAATTATTTTTCTGAAAGTACCTAATTTTTTGAAGAGTTCTAGTTTTTTTTCCATTTCCGAAACTTTAAACAACGTGAATTTTTTAGTGGGAACGAAGTGGGAAGTTATATCACGTGATTAAAACTACTCGTTGGCTCAATTGAATTGGAAAATAACCCTGTCAATTTTCATTTAGATCAGAGGTCAACCGCAAAATCGTGTTTTGCACTATAATTTTTCTTGATTGACTCCAATATTTGATCCTACTACAAAATCTTCAGAAGTGCACAATACTCCTTCAACTCAAATAATATAATTTTGGAAAAATGATTAAGCAGGATTTTTTGGAATGGAACACCTGCGTTCCTACCTACCGCCTATGGCCATTTCACTCATGGATCATCTCCTTCTCAAACATTAGTTGGGTTGCCTGGATTTTAATTATTTCGAAAATCTATTTGACCAATCTTACATATACTTTCCATTTATTTTGATATCGTATCAATAGCAAACTGTTACAGTTTTTTTATCTTATGAAAACACGAAAGGAAACCCAATAATATTCTAGGAACAAAGTGTTAGCAGCTGGTGGAATTTTGGGAGAAGAGGAAGGTATTGGAATTTTTCTTGAAAGCTTGGAGGTCGTGAGCATCGTAAAAGACATCACTAAGCAAAAAAATACCACGATATTACTATGCAATTAACCATAACCAACGGACATTCTAGATTCCAAATGTCGAGCCGAATGATTCATCCATGGATTTGCTTTGCTTTGCTTTCAAAAGTGGTATACACAGAGACTGTATAGCAGACCGGAAGCGGAAGTGATATGGAAGTTTCGTGTTGCGCCAAAGCAGTGGAACTCATCTCATTATGTACCCGAGCTTCGCACCGAACCTGCGTTATCAAACTGTATATAATACTTCACCTTTGGAGGATTAATACACAGCGGCCCTAGTTCCTAGAGCACGACTAACCATCTCTTTTCAAATGAGAAATGGTCCTCCATTGAACTAATTCGATTTCCAGTATTTCGTGGTAATCGATATACCGAGTGATAATGCTACTTTGACCGATAAATACCATAAAATTACAATCCTATTGAGTGAATCATCCAAGAATTCCCAGATTCTTTAAATTAGGTTATCACTCAATGAAAGATATTGGTCGGAGATATTTCCAATTTGTCGGACAGAAGCGAGACAGACCTATTTCGGCCAACCAGAGGCCTCATCTGTCGCCCTTGGTTTGCTGACAAATTGGCTACACTTCGTGACAGTATATACAGCTTTTAAGAACAAGGAAGTAGGTAGAACATGAGATGTTTTATGTTCAGCGTCATCTAATGGCGAAGGACCGAAGGTATGTTTCTTGGAGACTATCAATAATTTGGTGCCATCTTCCATCCGTATCAGCCCCTACGTTGTACGTGTAACAGATGGGCTATTGAAGATGACTCCACAAATAATTTTGGAATAATCCATGTCAGCAAACAACAACTAGCAACACAACATCAACTAGCATAATGTTCTAACATTGAAGGATGTCCTTTCGTTTTGTCGAGATGGAGGAGAGGAGAGAGAAAAGATAAAAAAAATCCTGTGCATACATCTTCGGAATTTTTTTTATCAATATCGCATACAATTGAGAAAGTAATTCTTGGTGTTGGAGCAACAAATTTCGGCAACCTAGAGCAGATTTTGAGCAATTCACCTGTTTTTTTTTGATCTTCAAATTGTCAATACAATAATGAATGTCATTCCGGAAAGAATCAATGAGCATTTATATTATTGTAATAGATGAACATTCTTCGATTCTCATTTTCGTGACATGTTGTTTCAATGTTTGTTTATGCTTCATTGGCGAGTCGAAACCAGCACCACTAGATTTCTAGCTAGTACGATTACCCAGTATTGTTGTAATGTCTATTTTGTAACGTTGAGCTGACAACAATGTTTACTGTATTTTTCGCAAGAGTAGGTATCCTCGTCTATAATGCAAGCCAGCAAAAACGGACTCTCGAATACAATAAAACGAACACAAACGTCCCGTTTCCTCTGAAACAACGCATCTGTGTCCGTCCATCTAGCCCTGTTTGTTCCTGTCAGTAGAGAATTTCAGGGTGCAGCCGAAAATAAAATTGTCCTTGGCTAGAGCGCTCGGAAAATTGATTAAAAGATTTAGATGATGAAAATGCTAAGTCTGGCTGCTGTAATGTCACTAAAAGTTTGTTGGCCTACTACTCGATATCTCTTTATTTGAGTTCCGACATTTTGAACAACATCGAATGTGGGTGTGAGAGTAGAATGAAGGAATGAATGAAATTTCTACCAACACTTACAGAAAGATCCATTTTGATGGTAATGGAAATAGGATTCCTGATGAATCAATCGTTGGAAACGAGCTGAAACAACCAGTTCATCGCGTTATCTGACGAATCACAAACCAAAATATGATTTTGTATTGACGCGAGAACCCAAACTTCCTTTCAATACTGATTAGAGTAGCAGCAGTGCTGTCGACGACGCAACCTAGACAAAGGAAAATTCGACAATCGAACAAATTAAATATACAGGGTGAGTCAAAAATGTGTACCGAGCTTTTTGGGAGTGATAGAACATTGAAAAATAAGTGTAGTTTGATGATTAAACTCATGGCTCAAAATGCATATTAAGGGAGATATATCCTTCCAAAGTTGATAAAATTAAAATAATTTCTCCGCATAACTTCTGAACGATGAAAGCCACCCGATTGAAATTTTGTGCATGAATGTATGTTGTCAAAATACATTTTTTCGTCACACTTCCACATTTCTGATATTGTTATAAAGGGTGTTTTCAGAGGGTGAGTCATGATTTTTTGTAGAAAACTTTTTTCCCTGTATTATTTTCGGTGGAAAAACAGGAGCATTCGATGGAGCGAAGAAAATTACATGAAAAAGGTACTCTTATTCAAATACAAAAAATTGAGCCGTTCGTGAGATATTTGAGTTTTTGTAGTTACATGATATCAGCAGATTGATTTTATTCATCGCGAGATTCATCGGTATAACGATATTTCAGCAGCATTTGCATTTCCGAAGCACCCGCCAAGCATTAGAAGCATATCAGTTTGTTCAGAGAACGAATAACCTGCCATATTTCTTAAAATCTCAGTTGATAATCGCAGTGATAAATGACACAGAAAAACCACACGAACAAATCGACTACAACAATGTTGACTCGAATGTTGATGACATGAACGTCAAAGTTGAGAACAAAATTATTCATCATGGCCTGCTAAAATATTGTTACCGATGAATCTCGCGATGAATAAAATCAATCTGCTGATATTATGTAATACAGGGAAAAAAGTTTTCTACAAAAAATCATGACTCACCCTCTGGAAACACCCTTTATAACAATATCAGAAATGTGGAAGTGTGACGAAAAAATGTATTTTGACAACATACATTCATGCACAAAATTTCAATCGGGTGGCTTTCATCGTTCAGAAGTTATGCGGAGAAATTATTTTAATTTTATCAACTTTGGAAGGATATATCTCCCTTAATATGCATTTTGGGCCATGAGTTTAATCATCAAATTACACTTATTTTTAAATGGTCTATCACCCCCAGAAAGCTCGGTACACATTTTTGATTCACCCTGTATAGTTCTAGTCGCATATACGGAGCTCGAAAAGATGCTTGAGAATCGCACAAGTCAGGTAGTCCAGAGCTTAAACCTAAAGTCTGAAAGGATTTTCAAGTCAACAAATTCAATTCGATTCAAGTTGAATGCTTGAGGGTATGTCGTACGTATGTTCTGAAATGCATTTTCTCTGAAAGGTATCGGTAAAATATTGAAAACATATTATTTTCTTCGAACCTTAGCATTGTTGAAGATAAAAACAAGATCGATATAATCATATCAGAGGCATAGTAATAGTGATTGGACCAATTAGTGATTGACATCTCACAGGCTTATGGATACTCAACTAACAATGACATGCGTAAACGTAGATTTTCCACAGATTCTGTGCAACAAGCTGAAGATACCTCATGAGGATGTATTCAATATAAACGTGAGATCTTCTGTGCCATAATATCTTCAAATCAATGCTTTGTATCCGAATATTTTTCCGACTCCTGTACATTTTCCAATCTTTCAATTTATGCTTGTATTTTTCTCAAAATTCAGAATCTTCTCCCGTCAATCATGATTCAATGTTAATGCTTTTGTTGGCCAGAACAACATCGAACGAATGAAGATAATTGACTTGTTGAGTTAAATTGAGTTCTTTGTCTATACTAATTTAACTCCAGTCAGGCTGCAACTAATTGAAGCGGCTCTTCCTGTTTCCATCGAACTTTCAGAGTTCTCGAAACCGGAGTATCAAATTTCGGCGGTTACTTGATGTTTCATCCGACTCGTTATTAATGTCTGTGCTAACTGCAACGAAATTAAAACAGATTAAAACTTCACTCTATCTAAATTATCTCTGTTTTAGTTTGGACATCGCATAATTCGGAGAATTATCTCGCCCAACACAAGAACTTCACTAACGAAGACGCAAAAACGGCGAGGCATAACGGTTAGATACGCAAAATAATTAAGTTTGGAAATTTCATTAGGGCCGCTTCACGCAGCTATCACGATTAAATAAGTGACTTATCATTATTTGTTGGAAAGTTTCAAAATCATGGTTTGTTAATAAAGGTTCAAGACGGTGTTAGTGACTAATATAAGAAGATATGTTCCTACTGAACACATGAAAAATTACTCACTATTCAAAACAAGAATATCCAGGGTGATTTGCAAAGATTTAGCCAATGGGTTGTCCCCACCAAATGGAGTGTGAGCCAAGTGAAATTAAATGATGGGAACATTGATCTTGGATTCGATTGATGAGGATTTCAGAGACTGCCGATACGTGATGTAGGTATATGTATTATTATTATTATTAATACTCTTTATTGCTCAAATAATGTTTGGTTACATACTTTACATACATTGTTCGCAATAGGTGGGCATATCGCTAGGCGATTTCTTCCTGCCGACCTTCACAAGATTTTATACAAAAGTAAAACAAAAATACAGAATATACAGAATAAAATAAAAAAATTTCAAAACTCAATTTATTAAAGGCTAAATTAATCCTGATTTGGGGAAGACAGGGGAAAAGGAAGGAAAGAATGGTAGAAGATATGAAGATAAAAACTATTACTGGATCAAATTGACAGCTCTGTGTTGCTCAAATATTTCTTAAGGCTGGATCTGAAAGTGAACAACGTCGGTTTTTCGATGATATGTCGAGGAATACGATTCCAAAGCTGTGAAAATATTAGCGTGAAACTGTTGTGAACAAAATTTGTGGCATGTGCAGGTGTCCTCAAAGAAAAGTTTGTATTTGCTCTAGTATGTCGAATTTCACCGCCAAGAGGTCGAAGGTTGCAATGGAGGTATGCCGGTTCTTGCGTGTTCAAAACTTTGTACCCTAATAATCATAGACTTATTATCCTGAGGAGACGGAACATCTCATTCATAAAACTGCTTTTGTTTTGAAGCAATGATTGAAAATGAACTGCACGTGTATGAGAAAGACTACCGATCTAACCTCTTTGTCTTCACCAACTTGTTGGCAACGCTGTTATGTTTATGTGTCTTGTTTCCCTGATTTCAGCCAGTGGCGTACCGTTCTAATGGTTCCATAACTTGGAAATATATTATTTTATCTATAACTATATTATTGAATTCTGTACGGAGTCGAAGCGTCGTGTTTGTTAGTTAGGAAGACAAACAAATTCCGTTTGATTATGATGAACAAGCTACGAATGTACTCTCAATGAAAACATGTAATTTCTCTCTGTATATGTCAATCAACATTCTGAAAAATGATACATCATTGGAAATATTTAACCAGATTCTTGTCAGTACCTGTAATTCCTGATATTATGTTCAACTGAAATAAGTACAATATCATATGCATTCAGACAGTTGTATAAAATTGAATTTCCTTAAAATTTGTACACAATAAATTTTTCTGTTTTGATAAAAACAAGAAACACAGCTTTCACACTTTTAATATTCATATAATACAACAAATTTATTCGGATAATGATGACACATTTCGATTCATTACTGGAAAAAAGGTGTTGGATTTGCATCTGGCCTCAATAAGTATTTGGTACCACTTTTCTTTGTTATGACATCACTTGAATCGAAATGATCAGAATATACATAAAGATATTTGCTCAGACGATTCTCCTGCCAGCCAAGAAGAGATGCCCAAATTTTTCTTTTTTCACTATCAGCGGGAAACCTGAAGTAATACAGAAATAGGTATACTAAGTTGCTTAGAATTTTTGATGCAATGAACAAGAAAGTCTATGCCATGAAAACATGAATAACCTAAATCATTAACAAACATGAATAAACAGTACCTAAACATCATATATTCACGCCACTGGAATAACAAACAAATTTGGAGGTTAGGTACTCCAACTTACTTGTGAAAAGAAACATCAGGGCTGGAATTGTTAAGTTTTTTGCACACTTGGCAGTGACGAACCATATTGTCCAAAAATTCACTCTGAATTCCACAATATTTATTCAAAGTCACTAAAAACAACACTTCAAAACACAAGATCACTCGTCTACAACACCGCAACGAGAAATGGGCAGATCGTAGTTTCGTAGTAAAAATCATTCATACAATAGGCGTGGCCTGGACGCGCCGATGTCGCTTTGTGTGTAACAAATCCTATGATGCTACAATGAAATAGTTCACAAAATGAATATTCGGTAATTCCAACGTGTACATTTCAGGTTTTCATGATATATAAAATACCGTTCAGGAAAATGTTCCATTGAGACTGTATTACTTGCAATACAATGAAAAAATGATATGAACGTGTCAATAATTATTGCGAATCTCGTTCTCAAACTGGAAATATGGCAACGACACTTTCCAATCGGTCACACTAGTATCCTACAGTGGACCAGATATTGGCAATGTCTGATCTTCTTTGAATGTAAATAGTTCCGTCTCCTCAGGATAATAAGTCTATGCTAATAATAAAATATGCCAGTTTCGACGTTGTTTGATAGATAATAAATTAAGGTGATGCCTACATTGACTAACATGATCAAACTTTCTCAAATTGTATATAAATCTAATACCAGCATTTTGTAGGCGCTCAAGTTTGTTCAGTTGGATTGCATTCAGTCCCATATAGGCCACATCAGCGTAATCTATTAAAGGGAGTAATAGTGAAAAAAATAAGTTTTTCCTTGTTCGAAATGGCAAGAAGTTCTTTAGACGGCGAAGTTGGTGAATACTGTAATAAAACTTCTTGCTCAAATTAGCAGTTTGTGCATCCCAAGAAAATGTTTCGTCCATAATGATTCCGAGGTTTCTCACGTTTTTGGAATATTTAATTTTGTTGCCATTAATTATAATTTCGTTACCATCGCGATTTATCTGATTCAAATACCTCTTTGAGCCAATTATAATGGATTGAGTTTTGGTGGCGTTCAACGTAAGACCTATACTGGAAGCGGCACTAGATAACTGAAACAAATCTTTGTTAATTTTCGCGATATTTTCGGGGATTTGTTCGACAGGGGAACTCATGTAGATTTGTAAATCATCTGCAAAGAAGTGATGATTGCAAACAATATCATTGGTCAAAGATGAGACATACAATGAAAAAAGTAGTGGGCCTAAGACGCTACCTTGTGGGACTCCTGTCGTGGTTTCAACCCAGTCAGAATGAGAATCGTTCACACTAACTGAAATTTTTCTCCCATTGAGATACGAGCTGAAGAATATACTAGAGTGTGGGGAAAACCCTATTAAAAGTAATTTGGCTAGTAATATATCGAAGTCGATGGTGTCGAACGCTTTGGTGAAGTCTAACAGGACTAGTACAGTGACCTGTTTGCTATATCCATTGCCTTACTAATATCGTCAGTAATTTTTGTGAGCGCTGTAGCTGTACTATGTCTTTTACGAAACCCTGATTGGAATGAATTGTGAATGGAGTAATGGTTCAAATAGAGAATAATCTGGCAATGGATAATTTTTTCGAAAAGTTTCGATAACGCGGGAAGTATTGATATGGGGCGAAAGTCTGAAGGTTTTATAGCGTTCTTTATTTTTGGTGTAGGAATAATTTTGGCTTGTTTCCATAAAGTGGGAAAAACTCCGGTAGATAGTGAGAAGTTGAATATGTGAACAAGTACGGGTAGAATTTAGTTTGCTATTGGTCTAATTAATTCTATACCAATTTCGTCGCATCCGACTGCTTTTGAGGAGATTTCGTCCATGGCTGCCTTTATATCGTCTTCACATATCGGAGTGAATTCGAATGTTGGTCTATTAGGTAAGGGTTTAGAATGGAGCAATTCTAAAGTGGATTGTTTGGTATCATCATTCAGTGGGTTATTTGGTGATACAAAAATGTATGTATATGCATACGGCTAATTCACATCGAATCCGATTCCAAACGTTATCAGTTCCTAGATTAGAGTCACGATGTCATAGATTTGCGCACACCAAACTTCATGTAACTCCACAAATGAGAATCCATATCGAATCGGTTGGGAAACTTTTCTGACGAATTCACTAGAGAAAATATTCCTTAACTTTGACGCACGCGATATATAAGCTAACAGACACAACTGTGTTCAACAGTGGTAGTTTCAGGTATTCGTTCGGCACCTTTTATACTCACGTCAACATTCGATTTCCATCGTTATTACAACGTCGGAATTTGCATAGAGAAAATATTGATTAAATGAATGATATGTGGAGATAAAACTTCGCAAATTAACTCATACCAACAATCTGCCCGACATTTCGAATAGAACTGAAGGTCATTGCCAGCTCTTTTCTTCGGAATAATTGGGATCGAGGATTTTATTGAATTTCCATGAGGCATATATTCTATGAATGACTTTTGAAAAAATGATTTCAGGAAAAACAAAAAATCGCGTTGAAAATGATATACAGGAGAACAAAGTTTGACATAATCGCCAGGATGAATAAGCTAAGAGTTGTTAAATTTCAACCAAATTTTTCATGCTGATGCAGCCGTTCAAAAAATAGGAAACTCGAAATTGGACGAATGATTTTCGCATAGAACGCAATGCAAAAAATCGTGCAAGGGAAAAACTAGCCCTTTTAATCATTACAACCAGCGAATCGACTTGTATACAAAGTGATCTAATATTTGGAAGATCGATATTGGAATTAGAATACAAGTAATGTTTTCATCATGTTCGAAACACATTCCGATATCGTCCTCCCGACTGGGTCTTCGAGTTTAGTGCAATCCTCTCGGCATTCCTAGGGCGTTAACTCGTCCTTTCATTTTCGAGGAGAAAATGGGAAGACAGCCGGGAAACTTTCCACTCTATTCTTATTCGTTTCCGACATCCATTGTGCCGATCACAGAATAGAGCGAGGCTCGATTCGGCTAGTCAAGATGTGAATTGCTCGGGCGATTTCACAGGGACGGCGCGAACGAAATTCCAGGAATAATCGCGGCGGAGGGACTTTCCACCAGTGGCGGAGAAAATAATTGTTCGCAGCCCCCCAGTGCTTGCGACTGAAAAATGCAACGTAGATCAATCCTGGCCCAAATATGAGCCGATGAAACAATAAATGGAATTCATTTTTCAGCTTTTGATGGGATTTTCTCTCCTCGTTTCTAAAAAATAGAGTAGAAGTTATTAAAAATTATTACAATATATTTGTAGTAAGGACAGATTTAGGATCTGTCCCAAAATGTCACTGCGCTTGAAATTAAACCTTTAGATACCTAAAAGAGAAATTCTCTATTGGTCAGTGACAACTTGTTTTTGAAAAAATTTGGAAATACAAATATATTCAATAAGAATAAAACCTCACTTATCTTGGTGGACGTTTCGGGAACGAATCTGCTCCCGTTCTCAACACAATTGAAATATTTTTCTCTTCGTAAACTTTTTTCAATGTTTCCGATTTTGACACTTTTCAGTGTCAAAATCGAAGAAAAATATTTCAATTGTGTTGAGAACGGGAGCAGATTCGTTCCCGAAACGTCCACCAAGATAAGTAGAGGTTTTATTATTATTAAATATATTTGTATTTCCAAATTTTTTCAAAAACAAGGTGTCACTGACCAATAGAGAATTTCTCTTTTAGGTATCTAAAGGTTTAATTTCAAGCGCAGTGACATTTTGGGACAGATCCTAAATCTGTCCTTACTACAAATATATTGCAATAATTTTTAATAACTTCTACTCTATTTTTTAGAAACGAGGAGAGAAAATCCTATCAAAAGCTGAAAAATGAATGTACCACCTCCTCGAAGAACTTACAGACAGTATTTAACAAATGGAATAAATAATAAACGCATATAAATGAAAATTGATATATAAATTTAGAAATTCCAATATGTGTGTCACTACGCAAGTGTTTCCACTTGACGAGTGAGTAAATTCACATTTTCCAAATCTCGATTTCTGATTGAGTAAATAATTTTTTCGATTACTTTCACTCACTTATGTTGAATTCATTCACGACGTAACTCAACTCAACCAGAAACTCAACGAGATGGAATTTGTTTTTTATATGAACACGTTCATGCAGAGAATTTGACTTCGACTTGAAAAAGTCTTGAGTTTGGTCAATTTTCAACTTCACACGAACCCTCGTGCAAATCAGGTAATGCGCATGTTCAAGAATTCCGATATTATTTTCATTAAAACTGACACGACCGAAGCACTCTGAAAAATTTGTGACTACGAATATTTTCTACATTCTCAAGTTAACTCGTGCACGACCATCTATCACGAATTTTTAGTGCAATCTTGAGATATGTCTCAAATTATGACTAAGTTGAGTCGTGCATGAAATCGCCATTTCATGTAAGTGAGTAAAAGAGCGTCATAAATTGATTTCGATGTATTCAATATTGAGTGAAGGAAAAGGCGGTTCTGGATTAAATCACTATATTCCAAATACCCATGGGATGTACCAAAGGATATACCAAAGTTAGCATTTCAAAAAGCAGAGTATCGTTTGGAAGATCAAGACTGATTCAAATATTATGTCTATATATATTATTGTGAATGAAAATAGAGGATGATATATAATACAGGATAGAATACGATATTCTAGCAACTTCTGGGAGTCACATCTCAAAACTCTATTTCATTTCACTTGAAATTCACATATTTCGTATCCACTTTTTTCTGTCACTGTCAAAATATACGGGAAAACATCGGCAATGTGCAAAAATCTGTTATTCTTCCTGGTACTCAACGTAAAGTTCGGCCGCTGTTACTTATTAAAGATCGTATTTAGACCTCTTCTCTGCATGTTATGTGATACAAATCGTTCATTTCGTGCTGCCACAAAATAATGCCATATTATTGATATCCCGTTCCATATCCGGGAAGAATTGGTCGTTATTTCTCGCATACGAACCGAAAAGGATATTTCCTGTGGGAGTATTACCATTTCGATATCTCTAATGATGGATTGTTCGTGAGGAGAAAGACGAAATTCGACGTCTTGTTATTGAAGTCTCAGGAGGATGTGAGATTGTGAGATAATGAGACTTATGTGCGTTCTGAGATTTCCTGGAATCGAAAGACTATAATAGAAGCGAATACGTTGTATACCGATCGTTTATTTTTTTTATCTGTGGACAACACGAAAAGGAAACCTATAATGTTCGAGGAACACCGTGTTAGCCAGCGGTGGAATATTGGGAGAGAAGGAAGGTGATATATCCGTTGAGCACCGACCGTGGAAGTATCTATAAAAAGGCAGAGATCGCTGACCTTTCTACGATGTTCTAGAGCGGTCAATGATTTGGTGAGTGTTGTATCATCGACTAGGCAAAGGTATTGAAAACCTAGTTTTTCTTCTTTCAATTATGATTTCATCATGAACAGATAATGGAGTGAATTTTGGTACACAACTCAAATAATACGCAAGCTCTGTCATAAAAATATTGAATTTTATACAGGGTAAACTATTTTCCAAGTACAATACCAACTTTAGCTTTTCTACGGCCTCCACATTGGTTTTCAGTGCCACTGAATAGAGCAGAAGAGCTCTGGATTGTTCTAGAATGAGAAAGAGAGAAAAAACATTTGATAACAGAGAATGAGAATATATGAATGAGAGATTGTCAGATACTGCGAAAAGTTTGTCATTCAGTTAATGAGTTTTTTTTGTACGTGATATACCCATTTGAATACTTTCATAACTCATGACTGAATATTTACGAAATATCTTTCAGTTCATAGGTTATGTGAACAAAATTTTCCTAGTTTTGTAGTATTGTGTGATTATTTCTATGCAATGTATATTGTCAATTGAGGAAAATAAATGATTTCATTGGTCGATGCTCAAATTCTGTGTTGAATTTGCAATTATATGCCAATCTCCCAAATTGGAAATCAATCTTTAAGCTGAAACTTGACCAGTAATCCATGGTCACCCGAGATAATTCAGATTCTGAACGAATCCTAGGACTATTTGAAATTCCCAACACATCGTCGACAACGTAACATTTCCTGTGTTCTGACGCATTCTTATTTCCTATATCGTATACCTATGAGACTCTTCTTTGACTTTTTACATCGACAGATTGAAAAAGAATTCCTAATACTTTATTCGGTTGTCTTCTCTTCTCCCTCTCACGTCTGCGGATGTCATTTCCAAAAATGGCAGAGTACGTTTTATGAAAAGGTTGTCTTCTTCAACACATCACGTGGAGTCGGACGAATATATATACGACGACGAATTATTATCCAAATTTCAATAACACAACGGTCTTGGAATGAGTTATAATCGGCGTTCCAGACATTTTGCTGAGGAAAATTGTTTCATTCATATAGATTCCTTCACAGTTTTCACCTTGTAGTTGGTGAATTGTCTGATCGCAGTGACAAGTAACACGATTGAAAATAGCACGGACCACAGACATTATCAAAAGAATTTCAGCACCTGGAACAATTCAACAAGAAAACAACAGAAATTATTATCATCATGCGACTGATTTTCTTGAGTAGATATATGTTGATAATTAAGGTCTCGTTAGCTGTTTCATAAGACAATTTACAGCATAGGATATCTTGTACTTTCATTTGAACAGAAAATTGAACGAAAAGTCATATGGCTTGTGACATGATATCAGGATCCTTATGTGGATTTTCGTGGGAATATGGAAAAAAACGATGTCACCACAATAAACGAAATCAGTAACTGTTGAAATAGAAATTAAACTAGGAACTGAGAATGTCGAATGTACAGAGAGAGGTCTATGAAGATATCTGTGGAGGATGATATATAATACAGGATAGAATATGAATATTCTATCAACTCCTGGGAGTCACATCTCAAAACTCGAGTCAAAACTCTATTTCATTTCACTTGGAATTCACATATTTTGTATTCACTTTTTTTCTGTCACTGTCAAAATATATCAGGATCCTTATGTGGATTTTCGTGGGAATATGGAGAAAAAAAAGATGTTACCACATCAGTCGAAAACAGTAACTGTGGATTGAACTAGGAACTAAGAATGTCGAATGTACAGAGAGAGGTCTATGAAGATATCTGTGAAAGTAAATGCTCTGTAATGTATAAACCTCCATACTCAACATTCTTAGTTCAATTATTCTTAGTTTGGGCATTTTGAACATCATGTATACACATCTTCACCAAGCTTGTCGCTCAATTCGTTGATCGATTAAGTCTCAACAAATATTCATGACATGAAAAAGTCGACATTATACTGTTTGAATTTTGAACATTTTTTCAAAATTCTGTTGCAAGTATCATTCCAATTAGAGTGCTTCAATACTAGCGCAATATTTGAATTGCGTCAGTTTGGCAATCATCATGTTAGAAAACATATTGAAACAACGCGTCCTGATTATTAGTGACATTGAGGGTCTTACACGAATTTCCTTCTGTTTCTGTTCAATATGCCCTTGTTCAATATGTCTACGAAATACCGCTACATTTATATGCAAATGCGTTAGTGTAAATTCCGACAGAAGAAGAAGAAGAAATCAATGATTATATCAATACTTTGCTACAGAATACCTTGTTTCATTGAACCTTGAAATATTGCACTCTCATTGCCAGACCCTACCGAATTTGTGCCACTCTGTTGACTCACTTGTGACGCATCGAATAGAATTCTTTTCTGCGGAACATAGCGAGGAAATTCGCAAAAACAAGCACAGTCTGTGACTCTGTGTCTCTCGTCAATACGTAAAGCGAGACGTGATCGTGAATCCAACACGCGTTCCATATACGCGAGCCTTGATATGTTCATATTCCTTTTCCGAAATGTTCTGCTTGACATGTTTGGAAGTTCCATTTCAGGAAACGCGGTCACGCACTCTCCAGGGATGGCCTCGAGCAGGAAACTTCGAAGCCCAAATTCTTACAAGAATATTTTTGTGAATTTCGAAATGGTCGTGAAGCACTACACCTTCTACTGTCGTATTTCAGAAAGCGTCAGTTAAATTTCAGAATAGACACTTATAATTCGAAGAGTACGAATTTCATTTTATTATTTATTTTTATCATTATGAGTGATTGGTCATTCGAATTTCAGAAAGAACTCCAAAAGAACTTCATGAAGCAACATTTGTATTCTGTTTTTCATTCTCCCGAAGTTCGAGTCGATTTTCTGAAATACAAGTTGCAATATGAGGATGACTTATCGTGCTCTTATTGTGATTGATTTCATGGAATCGTCAGAATGACATCAGAATAAATGTATTCCCCTGTGAAAAGAAGGAAGCGATGAAAATGAATAGTTCAATACCTAAGCGTAGGAGGGCCAATATTATTTTATTTTTTTTTCCCGAATAAATTCCGAGTTGCAACTCGGAATTTTACTGAATTCTGAGATGATTCTGGGGATATTAAATTTAGAATTCCGAGTTGCATATTACTAAATATTACTCAATTTCGAGTTTCGCTTCCGTAGTTGTTGAGAATCTTGTGAATGTCGAAAAATAACAATCGCAGAAAGCTTCTTCTTACACAAAATGTTATGTGAAGTGAGCGAACGCACGATTTTCAAAGATCTGTTGATTTTTGTGCTTTTCTTTTCTTTCTCCTCATTTTTCGATTTTTGTTAACTAACAGACCAGCTTACATATTGCCTTCAGAACATATTTATTTTTCCTTTGTGAAGATAATACTAATATTACAATTTTGGCAATATGAATGAAAATATATTAATAATAATATTATCAATAGTAGACTTATATAGGTGTTCTTCAGAATGTACTATTTACTGGTCCCATTAAAGTTACAAATGATTCGATATATACGAAATTATATTCAAACTTATTAATTTCAATGAATGATCATCAAAATTGCTCAGCAGTGATTCATCGTGAATATGAAGGTACCCACTCGATGGAAAGAAGCGAACAAATTGGTTATGCCTGACGAATTAAAGTGAACAGGCTTTTCTCGATCTGATTCAATATACTCGTCCTACATCCTTTCCATAGATGCAAACTTTCTGGAAAGCCAATTTCCTCAGAATTGCTTTCGTTTCCAATTTGATAAAAAGGAATTCAGTTAAATTAACAGAAAAAGGACTCGATTTGCACAATAACAAATTCACGTTCGTCGGCAAACTTCAGCCGCCCATTGATTTATTCCTTTCTCGGATCCAGCGGAACCCTGTCGGTTGAGTATAATATACTGGAATGGAGGTTTCCAGACTGAATACGGAGAAATTTAGTGTCTTCATTCCTAACTACATATCAACTTTCATACACATGAGAGAAATTTAGGTGGATATTTTGCTCTTCAATTTGTTTCGAAGAGAGAAAAGGAATTTTTGATGATCATCAATTACACGTACTGTGTTTTTCGAGATCATGTCATGGAAGGAAAAGAAGCCACATCCTCTTCAATCGAACTTCGTGATTTTATTGATCCGCATTGTATATTCTTCAACAATGTGGGTATGTACACACCTATCGAACTCTCAACTGAAACCCCCTTTGTTATGATTTTTCCAAATAAAAACATCATCTAATGGCATCATCTATACTGAAAAAATCTCGAATGCTTTATTTTCGAGCCCAATCACACTGATGGCGTAATCGCCCGACCAAATTGGCACATCCCAATTTCCCAAAAAGAACAATAAGGATGACTTTTATCAAATCCAATGACTGGTATTTCATAAATATAGACACAAATAGTCCTTCTCACTGCTCGCCAGTTGCCACGGATAAGTTGGTGATTCCATCGCAGCCGGCGAGCAGTGTATATCACTGAAGATGACCAAACTGAGTCATTCGAGTTCATCTTTGGTACCTCTGGAGCACCTGCAAATTTTAGCACCACAACTCGATAATCACGGGGATGACTAACATCAGAAGTGAGACGCACTGTGTATCATTTCTTTGAAGAATTCGTGATTATAATTATTAATTCAAATGATAATGGAAAGAACACGATTTTTTCAACCAAATTTTATCATGATCAAAATGTAGGCATCCAATATTTATCACCAAATAGGCATCGCTCAGAGACAGTGGACAATTTCGCTTGTACACCAGTTTATTCTCAATTTGAAATTCATTTAAATCTTCTCATGCTTTCTATTCTTTCTAGTGAAGTTGAAGCTGTATGAGACCACCTCGTATGTTCTTTTTTTTTTTTCGACAATTTTTCCCTATCCCTCCCCACCAATGTCGACCCCGCCCTTTATACATCGAGAGTAATTTGGAATGCCGAAGGCGAGAGCATGAATTCAATTTAATCCGACGCCAGCATCGGACATTAACTTTTCATATCGACCCAATTAATTTCAAATTTCGATATTAATTATGATTGATATTTCCATTAGTTACCTGTCACATTTATTCGCTTTGGCACGCTCTCTGAATACAGAATTAATCTTACCTGTAACAAAAGAGAGAAGTTTATTAGTGAGAGCAGAAATGAAATAGCAAGGGGAAATCGCGGAAAATTGCGTTGCCCGACAGCGCGGTAAAGGGGTAACGGACATTATTAGATAAACATTTCTCACGAAACTTCAAGGTCAGATATAAACATATGTCCGATAAAACTTTTCGTCCACGAGATTTTTCATCAATTTCTGTAAAACGTTCCAACCAATTCCAGTCAAATTCATCACGTTTATCTTTTGGACCCATTACACTCAATGATTACCAAGTCCGTTAGATCGTGAAAAAAACATAGAGGACCCCATTTCGGATGCTTTCGATTGTAGTAACTGAGTTTTTATTTTTTCCGTAACCAGCTTGATTCTTGTGGAAAAAATAAAAAACAAACCCATATATAATGTCTCTTCAACTGTGTAAATGGTAACTGTGAATTTCACCTACGAAAGCATTCAGAGAATGGTCGAAAAGTTCAAAGGATCAGACGCCCCAATGAAAATGAATATTTATAGTAGTCATTGACAACCCCTGACCTCAACCGAGAGAGGGCGAATTCAGTGGTCCAAATGATGTGTTCTCTCACGTAAGTCTGGACCAAGAGCAGAAAAAAAATAACACAACAGAAGCCATAAAAAAACAACCCGAGGCTCAGCATACATGGAAGCCACCAAAACTAAACAATACCAAATTTTTGTACTTTACAGGTGATGAGGCCACTCTAAAAGAAGAAAATCAATTTCAAGCAGAGTTGCCATCGAAGAGGCATCCAAGACGAATTTGCTGGCATTGTTTCATATCAATCTCTATATTCATCTTCGTCTAGTTTTTTGTCATGATCCCATTCCTCTCACGATTTCTGTCAGTTCCTTCATTTTCCGCAACTAGATCCTCTTTTCCTCACTTACTGCCTCTGTTATTGGCACCATCAATTTTTCACGTGATCAATTATGTTTCTTGTTCTACCTGCTTCCATTCCTATCCCATGTCAATGCCAATTCAGTTTGTTGTTTGAGTGTTTTGGTTGTCGTGTTATTGATATCGATTACTCTTTCATCGTTGTCCTTTCAGTTTTGTTGATCATTTTGTTCGCCGAGTTGTCGGGAAAACAGATGCGAAACGGATCGATAAATTGGAAACAACTCCAACCAAATACCTTCGAGGTGGCTTTATAAAAAATTTCAACATTCAACATTCCTTTCCTGAGATTTAAGACATTATGATGGATTAGGTTGTAAGAATATTCAACATTTAAGAATCATTTGAGCTTTGTGAATACTGATGTATCATCTTTGACACATAACTGATAGAACAACTTGGTGTGGATCCACTAAATGAGCAATTATTATTAATTATGTCTTATATAAACTGGTAAAAGTAATGATACCCATGACAAAAATCCGCAAAAATCCTGAAAACACTGACAATATTCTCATACAGTGAGAGATAACCTCGATACAGTTTCGATTAAAAGCGGGCAACAGAACAGAAGAGAAGGGTCACTTGTCGACACTCGCAAAACGTCATTAGAGAACATTTTATTTTCATTCATCGCCATTTAACAATAATTTCTTAAGTTGGAAGTTAGCCATGTTGGAAGTTACCCATGTTGGAAGTTAGCCATGATGATAAATGTTGAATGAAAAGTCTCAAATGGTTTTATAACAATTGTATTTCCATGTACCATCTGTCTTGAATGTCAAGTCAATGTTAAGTGGTAAATCTCAGGTGATAATTTTTTTTTTATAAAGCCACGTCTAGTTGGATACTCATCATAGGGACTGTGTCCAGCCCCAAATCTTCTCAGTCTCTGTCTCTGTGACAAGGTATAAATTCCAGCCCTATGAGTACTACTATGCCAATGAAATAACTATCCAGCCATACTCAACCCCTAACGATCAGAGTAAAAACCGCCCTGAAAAATTCTCAAACATTTCCATTCTCATTTACACACCACCAGGAGGAAGCACGGGCCTCGCTGGCATCCAATTAGAAGACAGTATTTTTTGTTCCATCTAATCCAATCTCGGCCCGCTTGCAATGCCCAATTACTTAATGACTGTTTAGTTAATTGAAGAAAACGAAATAGCCGTTAGACGTACAGGAATTTACATAGAGGGCGCTACATTCGCCCGGTTTATTGCCCTCTCGCTGCTCGAGGAGATACATTGTGTACAAATGATTTCTGGAGAATGGAAAGTGGGGGAAATACGGAACTAGAATAGATGCAGCAGGGAGCAACTATGATACATAATGGATATCATCCCTTCCTCGATGATGGATGTTTCCAGAGTGAGCAAGAATGTTCCTGGCGAACATCGAGGACAATAAAACAATGAGAATGAGAGCTCTATGATATAATGAAAATATTTCTTGAGAAGTTCTAATCTTAGAATCAGCATTTCTCTAGGACTGCCGAGTACGGCATGAATAAGGTTGACGAACTAAAGTCATTATTCATACTGCTGAGTTCTTAACACTTTAGTCAGAAGTTTGCGACCAATAAGAAGTCAATTTTCATGTCAACTACATCAAATGATGCTAGTAAGTAATGATTAACTCATTTGAAGCTATGTAGAAAGTACAGATTCATTAATTGATAATTTCGTGAATGCGGGAATGAAAAAGTTCGCTGAACGCATTAAAACCGCTGTGTCTGCTAGCTTCAAA
This sequence comes from Gastrophysa polygoni, assembly GCA_963576655.1. NCBI lineage: Eukaryota > Metazoa > Arthropoda > Insecta > Coleoptera > Chrysomelidae > Gastrophysa > Gastrophysa polygoni. Next base: position 24,069,144 of record OY755087.1, read on the forward strand.
AAAGCGTGTACCGTGTTAATCGTGTGTTAGGATTGTTTTCTTACTTGAATACGTCAGAAAATTTCGCCAACCGATTACATTTGTAGGGTTACTTGAAGTTTGGTTTACGCTAATGACTCAGAATTTGTGAAAACGTTTGGAATCATTTTCGATGTGAATGAACCGTACACCACATACATACGGCTACCTACATCACGTTGCGGCAGTTGTCGAAGTCTCTACAATGTCAATGTTTCCCATCAAGGGCGCGCATTGCTCAATAAAGTATTGTGTTTTGAATTTTTATTATTTTTAACTCAATTCCATATGGTTTACACTCCATCTGGTTGGAAAAACCCAGCACTGCATGAATTTTTGCAGTCTTAGGTAAATCATATATTGTATTATCGTAATCAGTATATTCATAGTATTTCACTGGCATATAAAAACGATACAGAGCCGGCATGCGTCAGTCAAACCAAATTTTGAACAGGAGTAGTTTTCTGTATCTCAAACAGCTCAACTTCTTCTATATATAATTCTGTTCACTTTATAGGGGAGTTACAAACTCCGATCGAAATCTATCTATTGAAAACGAGGAAGTTCATGTAGAGTCGACACCACATGTATTTTCTGAATAATGTAAAGTTTCATTAACCCTATTCGTTTCGGTCTCTACTGCAGACGGGATACATTCACCAGAATTGCAGTACAATATCCAATTTTTCCGGAACCGTGGAAAACTATTCGCCAGCACGGAAAACCATAGCTATTCGCGAAATACGATTTCGAACGGCTTTTCCCGATTTGCATAAAACGTTCCCAGAATTCTGTCACATACTCTCAACAGGGCAATACTGTAAATCCATTAAATTTTTAGAAGCATGAAAATTGTTTTCTCTGGAGGACTGAATGCGAACAATGCGGAAATGAAAAGGTGAACTCTGAATTTAGATTAGGCCGTTTCGGCTGTCTAACGGCAACAATTCTTCCAGAGTTGAGAGGCCAGGAAAGTGAAATGCTGAAAGGAAAATTATATTGTCAAGAATTCATCATGGAATCATATTATAGGTTGGCTAATAAATAATCCGTCATCTCTGCATGAATTTTTTTATCAAATAATTTACTGAACCAAATTATTTCTCAAGTATACAGGGTGATTAACCTAAAAATGCAGATATTTATTCACTGGGTTGTCCCCACCAAAATGAAATGTTATCTTTTCGAAATTAAAAAAAAAACATCAGAAAAAATCGGTGGACAAACGTTTGTAACGTATTCACCATTTCTGAACTTTGATACTCGTTTTTCAGCTTTTCATGGGATTTTCTCTCCTCGTTTCTAGAAAATAGAGTAGAAGTTATTAAAAATTATTTCAATATATCTGTAGTAAGGACAGATTCGGGATCTGCCCCAAAATGTCACTGCGCTTGAAATTAAACCTTTAGATACCTAAAAGAGAAATTCTCTATTGGTCAGTGACACCTTGTTTTTGAAAAAAATTGGAAATACAAATATATTTAATAAGAATATAACCTCTACTTATCTTGGTGGACGTTTCGGGAATGAATCTGCTCCCGTTCTCAACACAATTAAAATATTTTTCTCTTTTGAGTGTCAAAACCGAAAACATTGAAAAATTTTGGTTCGTTAGCAAAATCTCTTCAGAGCCTTTTCCTTTTCTCCTTCGAATTTATTTTCCGATTATGCCACCTAACAACGTTGTCATTCGGAACCAATAGGCACTTTTTTCTTCTGTACAATAGTGATTAATTCTACCACATCTCTATTCCTGCATGTTACCAATGTGCAACCCGCGAACAACTTAATTTATAACTGTCGACAACACAAAACTCTGAACACGCTTAACTTTATCGATACAAAACTTTTGTGCCTCCAAAAATGATGTGCAGACTTTGAGGTGTTTTAGAAATTCATAAAACTTGACAAGGATCAAATCGATATTTTGGGCAACATCAAACAACAAAATTTGACAGGCTTCACACGTTCATATCGAGGTTGAATTGAGGAGGCTAAATTTATTAAATTCGTGAAATGAATGAGGTAACACAACATTACTACTACGTCAATAGAGTATGGAATGTTACAATGGAAACACTCATGTTATTGATATTTTTCTACTGATATAGGTATTCGAGGTTATAATTCATCAAATATACATATATATATATATATATATATATATATATATATATATATATATATTACATCGTTATTGAAGTCGTTCGCCGAACTAAAACCTGAAGATAGTTTTTATAGCAGTCGTTAAAATGATTGATAAAATGAATGCTCCTTTTGACGACTTGTTATTTTTAACCAACTAGTTAGAACTAAATTATCATTATTTATGGTAACGAAGGTCACATTTGATAAAATAAAATAGTTCGCCTACTTATATTGAATGATTACATGCAGCTTAGTTGGTTCCATGCATGCGATCAACTCATTTTCAGGAAAAAATCATCGATAGAATAGTGCTAAGAAGGCTCTATTCTGTGAGAATATATGTAACAATTCTCTAACCAAATGACTTCATATAATTCCTGACGACAGCTACCTACATACATTACATACAGGAAATTTTAATCTTGCCCTGTTGTTAATTCCAATTTGATGTCCAAGAACAGTCGAAAGGTCGTATGAAAATACTGGATTTTTTTCCTTAAACACCCGTATCACATGCCTTCCAATAGTTTGATGACGTGACTCTGGTTGAGTGATAAGATTCTCCTGAACATGGACTCATTCCATTCTGGATCATACACACGCAGTGTGTATTTAATATCACTTCTCAGCAAACTGACTGATATTTTAAGCAAAAGAGTTGGTTGATGGTTGGTTGACTAGAATGAAAATATCTGATTATCGATATTGAATCAGACAAAGCCGTATTGATTTTCTTGAATGTATAACTTGGTATACTTTCCATCATCCGAAATAAGTATTTCAATTTCCTCCTGAAATTTCTGAACGCCAATTTTCAATTTGTGTTGATTTCTTGTTCGCAAGTGTTATTGTGATTATTTACATTTCTCATATCTCATAGCAAACTATTTCATAGTATTTCAAACTATTTCAGGTGTGACAATTGGTGTTGTTTTCTGACATAAATCGAAAAAGTCGAAAAGGTGGGATTTTCCTTAGTTTTTGTTCATTTGGCCTCTTTCAAAATTATATCTGCATTGACTGCGTCTGAGTTTGATGGTCAATTGATTTGATCGATACTTATCTCTAATATGAAGGCTTCGACTATTGTGCCAACATATCATCTTATTGTTCTCATATGAAGTTGACAAAAATTATCAAGTTCATCATTATGAAAAATGCAAAGTGCATGCGATACAAAATAATCAGTGATCTGATTGTTGTCAGATGTCAACTCAGTGAATAGTGGATGAAACAAGTACAGACGTTCCAAGACTTTACCTCGATTACTAAGGTTAGTTTTTCAATATAACCTAACTACAAGATTGCACTGAAAATATTTCCTTTTTTTGAAAAACAACGAAACCATATTCCGATATGGGGAATTTTCGAACGTAACTCGTAGGTAACGTATGTATTTTCACATCAGGAATCATAAGTTCGGTCTCTAATATCATAAATATGACTTTGAATTCTACCTGAGATTGGATTCTACCTGAATTATTCTGGAAAAGATTCGAGGAACCGCTCCATACAGATAAAGATGAAGAAAATATTGGTTTCAAGCTTCAAGTCATCAGAAGAGAAAAAAATAATCATGATGCGGGATAAATTCCAATAAGAAGCGATAAGATCCCCGATCTGTCCATCCAGTATTTGTCATTCTCACACGATTGTGCTTACTAATCCTCTACAAGACAAAACTCCCTCCCCCCTCTTCCCATTATATTCCACGTAATCACGAACTAATAGTGTGTGGATGACTGTCTGTCTGGAGCTCGAAAGGGCACCCAGTAGCTGAATCCTTTAATTATCATCGAAACACAGAAACAAAACACCGACGTCTGATTTGTCCGAAAATAACGAGACAACTTTAGCACGTCAATTAAGTGTAATTTGTGTGATAACGCGCGAAGTGAAAGTCAGCAGTGAGTGGGGATGGATTATCGAGGATGCGTAGGTAATGAGTCATCAAATTTTGGCTCGCAATTACGACAACGAAGTGGATCGGGACTGAGGCATTGGGATTTAATTACGCGCTCAAATTAAAATCTGAGATGTTGGAATGATTAAGATGCGGCTTTGATGATGATGCTCTCGTTGTGTTCACGATTTACAGCGTTCAGAATGAACAAAATATGACGAACTTGCAGATGGAAGCTGAAAACGATCAATCTCAACACGAATCATCAATCAAACATAAAATGTTCGATTTTATGTTCGAGTTATTCATACTGATTACTCCACAAGGCAATGATGGCTAACAGGATTTTCTAGTTATCAGTCCATTAGAATGTATTTCTGACCATTCAACTAACGTCAGAAGAACTTCAAGACCTCGGACCTTCTGAAGCTTAGGAATGATGTTATTAGAACTGACATAATGCATGAAAAATTGGAGAAAAAGAGTCGGCAACTTTTGTTTTAGAAAGGAGCCAAGACTCAAAACAAACTACAATGATGATCGAATGTTTTCTGTTTTATAGTCTTGGATCACCAGAGGTTAGGAAGTGGCCACCTGAACTGCCCCACATTCGAAATGAGACAAGCGAAAATGTCTTTCATTTTCGCACTGTGACTATGGATAGGGATGATCGATTCTCGATCTGCTCTACGCCACTGGGTTCTTCTGTTGTACCTGGAATTTTTACAATTCTTCTCATTTCAAAAATAACATATATAGAAAAAATCAGAATCATTGGTCCACCCCATATAAAGATATAAAAATTCAACACTCTCAACTGTCATCTCCCAGGCAAGATCAAAGTATCAAACTGTGATATCTTGTATAAAATTGCATATTTCAATGAATCCTTTATGGATTCCGATGAATTCAAAACTATATCGAGAAAAAACATTGGGCTTCATCTTTTCGCCCTCCGGATTTGATCGACCTCAAACTTTACAAAAATTGACACTCTTTTCAGATATCACCCTGTAGTTGATCGTTTCGAAATGGTGAAGAACAGAAAAAAAAATTGATGTTGTACAGAATGAACTGAACTATCAGAATTATCATTTATATCCAAAGTTATAACGGGCCGAAAATTAAAGATATTTTCGATTGTCTCACTTCAAATGTGAGGCAGTTCATTTCGTGAATCCCACCAACATCACATACCTTAAATACTGTCTGTAAGTTCTTCGAGGAGGTGGTACATTCATTTTTCAGCTTTTCATGGGATTTTCTCTCCTCGTTTCTGAAAAAAGTAGAAGTTATTGAAAATAATTGCAATATATTTGTAGTAAGGACAGATTTAGGATCTGCCCCAAAATGTCACTGCGCTTGAAATTAAACCTTTAGATACCTAAAAGAGAAATTCTCTATTGGTCAGTGACACCTTGTTTTTGAAAAAATTTTTTTCTAAAAACTGACCAATAGAGAATTTCTCCTTTAGGTATCTAAAGGTTTAATTTCAAGCGCAGTGACATTTTGGGGCAGATCCTAAATCTGTCCTTACTACAAATATATTGCAATAATTTTCAATAACTTCTACTCTATTTTTTAGAAACGAGGAGAGGAAATCCCATGAAAAGCTGAAAAATGAAAGCACATACCTTCCCGAAAATGAATTTCAGCACTAGAGCATCCAAGATGTCACATGAAGTTCGACAAATATCAGACTAATTAATTTATATCGGAGGCTATCAACTACCACACCAGATCGTTAAAGATCTATTGAACAACATATAGTCGTTTCCAAATCCTTCATGATCCTGTAAGCTCTTACTTTCTCTTTTCCCATCATCATTAATGCTCCCTCTGTCAGTTCACATCGTGATACTCATATGTTCATAAAACACTGAATCGAACTCTACATGCCTTGTGAAATTTCACACATTATAGTTTGTAATAATGATGTTTCTATAGTGGTGAACTCCTCTACCTTTCAATGAACTTCAAATTCCGATCGAAGACGACAAGAAATCTAACGGTCATTTTACGGAGCAAAAGAACCATAAAGAAGGGTAAAATTCCCACACCATGATTCGTTTCGCAATACGGTTGGCTAGCTTTCACCGTGGAATAGACCGATATTAATCAACTTTTTCAAGGTTAAAGGCAACGCGATAGGTAAATGAGAAGGGTACTAGAGATGGGGCAAGATAAACGTAGGCCTAATCCTAATACTACTTCGGATTCACGAATACTATCCAATAAGATAATCCGAATGATTTGTTGGTTTCAAAGTATTGGTAGGTATGAGAATATAATCAATAATATGAGTAATGAGAGTATTATTTGAGTGGCATGACAAAATAATTCTATGTTTTCTGCTTGAAAAATGTTGATACAGCACGACTCGTAGCACGACTGAACTGTCTCCTATTCGGAGCGATTGTATCTATTAATATAACGTTTCGAGATTCAAATAAGGTATCGGATCATAGATATCAGCGAAAATATCGGCAAAAATCATCGACAACAAGGAGAGATTTTATAATGAGAACGCAACTAGCTGTAAAAGACTTTTCATCAGGAAAATATCGCAAACTAGGGAGTAGAGTAGACTAGACTTTGGACCTTAGTAGCTAGTTGAAATGATCTCATAGTAGCCATTCCTAATGGACAAATAAGCCATATGCAAATGAATCGATCAGAACTACAACTGAAAATTCGGAGGACCACAAAATAACGCAGAGACCATTATCAAAGAATAAAATGGAGTAGAACACGAACAACAACGAAATGGATAAACATATTCATTTTATCAGCTAGAACGTTTATTATTTAGTCCCGATGGCGTCGTAACTGCGAATCGGTTGACGGTAAAATGAATCACAGAGATAACTTGGAGGCGATAAGCAAACATGAAGTTGCATTATTCTGTAGGGATATAACCACCTTTAACAACGTAAGTAGCGAACAACCTGAATATTGCATACGCAATAGGATTCCAGTTGCATAGGAGCAGTGCACGAACGTACTCGATACCGGTCGCCATCACTAGACCTACAGGGCCGTCCATAGTAGTTTTCCATCAAGAGAAAAACAATCACCATTCACTTTGAAATATCATAGGAGATATATCAACTTGATCGATCAATTTCCGATGTTGATATTCGTCTCATTTTTGTCGATTTTTAGAGCGTAGAGAATGAATTGAATTATGCTTATGGTGTTGTCATTGATGACGATAATAATAACGATAACAATACTGAATTTTTCTGACTGAATGACTGAATTTCTCATTGAAGTTCAAGCCATAAGTGATAGATGAATGATAGCCAACATTCGATATGTGCTTAATTACTCCATCGATGTCTTCAAATTCAAAACTGCTGCGAAAATCCACCGTCCACATCCACAATTTTATGTGTTGAACAAAGACAAGCAAGAATACATCGTGGTCTTCAAAAGATCTTATTTTTTGGACCGCACTTACAAAATATATAAGAAGAGACACCGCTAGAGAAAACAGCCTTATACATTGAAAACCATACATTTTAGAAAACACGACCTCAGATGATGATATATTTTTTGACCTTGGCCATTAAGGTTGATTGCTGGGTCAGTTTCAAATCCTCAAAAGAAAAGCTGTTTTTCTTTATGAAATCTTGATTTAGAGAGAAAAACATCGAAACGTTTTCTGATCTGATTTGAGAAGTTCAAAAAATAGAATAATTTGGTTTCCTCCAAATATTTTTCTAACGTTCGAGTTCAATAGAGAGTATATTACAATTCTGCTCCAACTCTGAAATGTAAAAAAACTCAATTTTTGTTTTTTCGTTCCAAAAAGTATGGATACAATGAGATTTCAACTCGAAACCGGTCGCATGATTTTTAGCTTTTTTCAGACTAATTGTTTATGAGAAAATTTGCGTTCCTCTTCGGCCGAACTTATAGCAGAGTCAAAGTTAAAAAAAAGAGTTAGAATAGCTTGAGTCGATCATGCCCTCTCTCCAAAATCAAATTTTCTGAAGATGCGATATGCCTTAGTGGTGAAACTGATTATTGACTCAATGATTATCCCCTTTTGAAATTTTTGGTTAATCGTTTTAGAACGTTTTAGAAAATCTGTGGCTTCGCTATTTTCCACCGAACATTTTGGAATATTTTACTCCGTGTTTTGGAATAAAAACCCGTAAATAACGCAAGGGTTTTGGGTTAGAAAATAGTAATTAATCGACCTAAACTTAGTTCATGTCTCGGTACAACTGCGATCACCAAAAAATATTTATTTTCAAAAAAATTACTATGAGCTCGGCCGAATCTAGAAAGCCACTGATTTTTTCACGATAGAGAAGATCAGAAAAAGCGAGAACGGGGCAATGAAAAACCTAAAAATAAGTTCTACAATTCCACTTTATCGAATAGAACGTCTATTTTTCAAAATCAACTCTGGTGAGTATTCGGTCGAAGCTAGCGAAGCCACAGATTGTCCCATGATGGAGAGGACAAAAACTCGGGAAGACTAGAAAGTTTGCCTGAAATAATGCGACCTGGGTCTCGAATTTTGTATCAAAGAATCGATATTTTATTTCAGAGAGTGGTGCGGCCCATTCGATAAAAAAGTCGAGACGACAAAGGGAAATTACAAATCAGATAGCGGATGAAAAATTGGCAATTCAACGAGGGTGAATATGCATGACCACAGTAACGCCACCCTACAGGAATATGACATGGCATAAATGTGCAGATGTCAGTATTTCAATTAAGGAAAGAGTCAGTCCAACTTCACATAGATAGCACCTTCGAGACCAAATTCACCCATTTGGCCCACTCATCAGAATTAAACTTAATGGCACTCGTTCATATATATATAGGGTGTTTTTTGTGTAACACTGAATTCTTCGATGTATTTGAAGAGATTCTGCGTTCATCATGAAAAAATTCAACAAAATGTTCCGAAATGAGTTCTAGAAGAATCACTACCAAACTTGGCAAGAAAATTAGATTCAGGTATTAGAAATATTTTCAATGTTTTCAACAATATTGTTCAACAACATTATCGATGTTTTGCAAACATTGTCCGTCCATGAGATTGGTTGACTTATATCCAACGCACTCCAGATGAAAAAAAAATGGTTCTGGAACATCAAATGTAACATTTTTTGTCTCAAATCTATGCGATAGTATATACTCAGAATCGCCGCAGAATCGAAAAAGATATGATATATGACGAAAATACATAGAGAGTGCTCTATTTTGAATCCCCAAGTTTCGGTGAAAGGTAAAGTTCGAAATAATGAAAAATTTTCTAATTCTTGAATTCATCACCCCTGCCAAGTTTGAATCTCACATCCTCGGGACTCTGGAAATCGTGGCTGGTCTAAACAATACGTACACCTGGAATAAGAGACGCCGTGTCCAAATTATCAATTTTCAAAATCACTTGCCTGTTGGCAGTCACAAAAAATCATATAGCTCAACTTGAAAAGGAACAAGATACCAAGATATTTTTTATTCCAGTGGACACAGACTTCTTGTTTTGACAGATAATTCATCAGAAAATATTTGAGATCGGCAGTTTTTTGCTAGATTCAACCTGTTACGTGAGAATGCAGAACGCGAAGAACACTATAAATCACACTATACTGCAGTACAATTTTGCAAACGCAATCTCACATGAAAGTATAATAATGCCCGGTTGATAGGTCACTCTGTGTATCCATGACCTTCACAGTCTGATAAACTTCCGGTGTACGGTTTTGCAAATTAAATTGAAATGCGCGTAGATGCACTTTTCTTATTGACTGCGATTAGCTGATATTCTGTTTTCAGTCATGAAAATGAAATCTGAGATTCGCATACATTCTCTACATATTTCAACGAGGAAAATTTTGTATTTTTCGAATCAAAAACCTTCGAAAAAACCTATAAACAGGATGTTTCATTACGAGACTGATAGAGTTGAACGACTTGTTGAAGTTGTTCGCTTATCCACATACCCAAGTTAGGAGATAAAAGTAGGGTTTTCGTGTGATAACTCAGTAGCAACGGAATTTTCAACACTGAAATTTGGTGAATACTTTCATTTTCAGTATTCATTCATTCGTGACAAAAATATGAAGTTGGATAAAATGCCAAAAAAGGAAAGTACTTTTGGATATGGAAGGTTGAATTTCAAGCGCAGTGAGATTTTAGGACAGATCACAAAATCTGTTCTTACTACAAATATATTGAAATAATTTATAATAACTTCTTCTTTATTTTTTAGGAACGTTGAGAGAAAATCCAAAAAATCTAGAGAAAATCGAATGGAAGCGTTCCTCGAGAAGTATTGTCTGCTTTTCCAATGAACCAAAAAGAACCAGGACCATCAATAACCAACCAATTCCACGCACAATGAATGACCTTTCCCTTCAGCCGCCATAAACCAAATTGAATTGGCAACTTTCATTTTCGAAGGCTTTCGCGTCCCAGAGAGCTATCGAGCTAAAACGTATTCCATCAATTCAATCGAACAAGAAACTGTAAACCGACACACCCGCTTACCCCGGTATACACACGATAAGATAATTCGGAAAATTGTATCAGGAGCGTGTGTAGGGATGGAACGGACGGGAAAAGCGAACCGGTTTTATTTCAGTGGTATCGATCCCTGGCGTGTCCCTTGGGAGGAAATTGAGAGGTTTAAGAATATTCTTCTCCAAGCTGGATCCTCTCAACTCACTCGAGTTCTCTACAATTGAGAGTTTTCGAATGCCCATTACGGAAATAATGAAGACGTCTGAGTAACTGTGGAAAATGAAAGACCACTTAGAAATTGCTTGTTCTTAATATTACTTCAGAGCGCCCGCCAGTGTAGCCACAATAGGTTGTAAGTATCTGAATTGCATAAATATATTGTCATGTAGACTTAAGTGAGATTTTGATATTTCTAAGTGCGAACATAATATTTCCTCAATAAATTCCTCCATTTCTAATCCAAGGCATCGGTACATTGACACTGAACAACTGCTGAAATATAGAAATTCATACACAATCAGAAAGGGAAATATTGGTTGGGATAGTTTGATGATTAATGATACTTACTAAATCAGTCACACTCTGAGCATAGTCCATTGAAGATATACAGTACGTGCAATTCCTAAGTACCTTGGATATATTTCATCGATGAACCTGTTTTCATCACCTCTTCAAACACTGCTTTTATTTCTTTATGTTCCACTATATAATAACAACCCTCGAGTATCTACCCTCAGAGGGGCATGTACTTTGAAAAGATCGTCATAGATACCCACACGACAATATTGTTGGGAATATAACCTGTGTACAACAGTGAAATACAATATAATATGAAGTGTGATCTACCTAAAGATTGTAACATATGATTTGTCATGAAAAATCCAACTGATTGAATTTCGTAACCTTTGCTGTAAATTTCCAAAGACACACTATCAATGAGTAAAACAGACCACGTGAATGATACTACGGAAGTCAACGTTCTAAAACCTGATGAGTAGATTATTGAAAAAGAGAGAAATTGATGAAATAGGATAAAAAAATTGAATCACAATACCGAATTAACCAAATTCATTCAGGAAAACATCCTGTTGGCAGGTCCGCAATCCTCAGGAATTCGCATTTGAACTTTGGCATCAGGAATCCGTTGCTGAACGTTACGTCAGCTGCGAAATGTGGCAAAATCTCGGATAATTCGGAAATTTTTGCGGCTTCATTCACAGATTCAAAATTGTCTAGACAATAGGGTATAAATTGAGTAACATTCGAGTGCGGTTCACGAATTTTATTAGAAATGGCGAATATAAATACCAACTAGACTTGATAATTGTACGAGTTATAAACTCAAAGGAACACAGCTGGAATTTTTCAAGTATAGATATCACTTTTGTGCATACTAATTCAACAGTCTGAAAACTGGGAGCAAACACTACCAATAGCACACACATAGTAGGCGGAAGACAAAAGACATGGAAACACAAACGGAAACGAGCCGAGCGCCCCTCTGACACCCTTATTCCCCTTTCGCTTCACACATTCCGTCGCTCATTCTCATTCAAATTGATCCCTGCCTACAAGTATTCCCGCAGGGGCCGCCACTGTCCCACTGAACTCGGTGGCAGTGTTGCCAACCGGAACTACGCAACGATAGAGTTTTTTCAAAGACAATAAATACATCACGAGGGCTGTAGTTCGGAAAGGCTGCATCAACATCTTTGCACGAAAACAAATAATTGTGACTTGAAAATCTTTGCAGCGTTCTCTCATGGAAAGGCCATTTGAGGTCCATTGCGAGAACTGCTTTATGAAAACTTGGCTCTCCGTTCCGAGCTCTTCACGATCTAGAAAGCGCAAATACGACTTGTCCTGGACTACTGTTCACATGTTTAATTTAATTAGTTAGTTTATTAAGTTAATCTACTAAACATACGCTGAAGCTCTTACGATTCAATTCAGAAATGAGCTTATACGCCTAGACGGTGATACTTCACTCGCTTAGGTATACAATGTATACCTAAAGGTGGGCGATGTCTCCTTTTTTTATAAATACTTGACAAGATGAAGGATTTCAACAAACATGTGTCAACACAAAACCGAAATTCATTTTTCATCATAAATTCCTATAATCAATAAACTGAAAAGAACTAAGAACAACTGACAAATTCCAATGTAGATAACCCTATCTACTTCTTCTATCTCATTGTTATATATGGAAAGGTTAAATTTTTTTTGATTTCCTAAGCAATGATGAAATCATAGAATAAAATCTATCCTCATTACTTCTCTCCAACAAATTTTTATATCAATCGATTCGAACTTAAATGTATGGTCTGAATAGTGGGGAATAGAACCGAAATGAAAATGAAGTATATGAATTGTTTGAATCTTTGCTTTAGACTTTCGGGAATTTTCTCATCTCGTATCCAAGAATAGAAAACAACTAATATAATTCAATTCAATAAAATCGTAGTGAAGATAGGTCGATGACCTGTCCCAGAAGGTGAAAGCGTTGAAGATTCAACTTTTTTTAGTAACAGTAACACTCGGGCATGGAAAGAACATAGGTACCACCTCTTAGATCAACCCACAAACAGTATTCAGTTGAATTGTTGATTTTTATTTTAGTTTTATGATAGTAAACCAATATACTCATACAAAACTCATAAAACTAAAAATGTAAAATTTTGTCAATCGAGCCCATTAGAATCCCCCTTGTCATGGCAATGGCGTTTCATAAACGAGTTCTCGGAGCATATAGGCAAATTGTTATCACATCTACTAATCACACAATGGAAAATTATTATTGTGAACTCATCCAATATACATAGTGATGAAAACATAGCTTGTTTCAAACACTTCGTTCCGATTTAACGAAAACGCTTATAGCATTGAAGTCGGATAATTTCAAATTCATTCATTCAATATGCCCATATTCCCCGTGATACGAGAAGTTTCTTGCCATTTGGCAACATTGCTCGAGAGGAATCGACGAACTTTGCGACCCTCATGGAGAATAGACTAGGGCAGAATGGGAAAATTGAGGGAATGCGAGAAACACAGATTCGGATGGAGTGTCATACAAGGGTTATCACCTGGAATACTCAGGGAAAGTGAAAACACTGAAAGCTTCATATTTTTTCTCCTTTGAAGTTTGCCTTCGAATGAAAGAGCACTTGAAGGTCGTGTCTCAAAGAAGAATACGAAAGATATCATCCGAATTGTGAATGAAACTATCCATCTACATAGAAACATTGTTCTTTCCTTCAGAAGTAGTTGTGGTATTTCTCTTCTACTGACATAACTTAAATCACAATTAGCGTACGAATATCATATATCTTTATGGCAACTCATTTTCGTGAACACGGTACTACCGTTACTTTCCGAAACTCCTGTATAAACTTTTCAGTTATATCTTGATATGTCATAGGAACTTCAGCCATATAGTCAATTTTTCCATATACAAATTCTTAATTCCATCCTAGATCCAACCGAATGCAATTCTCATTTTGCAGTTAGAACGATGTTCTTCTCAGAAGTGCCTTATGTGTGTTTTTTTTAATCCTGTCCTATCCAACATTACATAAAGAATCATTTATTTTGATGTCAGTTCCTTGATTTCTCAGTGAGAAAATGCATACCTTGTTTCGTTTTCATTGGGCCACCCTGTACTTATATCATTCTCATCAAAGTTATAACAGGAACATGTGGAAGACAGTACTTTCAATCTCCAATCAGGTAGACAAACTATACACTATGGCTATGTTACAAGCATTGCCGTTTCTAGTGAAATGTAGTAACAACTTTAACATCTCAAATAATATCATTTCATGAATTCCCATCAAATGATTTCACCTGACTGTTGGGGTGAATCAGTAAAGATATTCCCCGACTGCTTCTCTAATAATCTTCGGTACAATAATAATGATCACTCTACCGTTGCATCCAATTCTCTCACTATCTATTCTAGCCGAACGGCTGGCGAAATGATATCGCCTAGAAAGATCCGAGATCCCGGAAAAACCTGCACCCCCATCTCTAGATTGTCCCGGAATCGGTCCCTACAGTATCCCTCGGAAAAGAAGCGGCCATAAATATTGATAAAGCAAAGCCCTGTCGGTATATGGGGTTTTCCATCGATATATATATAAAAATGTTTATTTTCGTTCTCGATATCGAAAATTGCGTGTAGATCCAACCAGCTCGGTCTCTGAATGGACATCAAGTGACCTTCTCCTGATATGCGGCCAGTTATTTATGGGGCACAGGCATATTGCCGAATTTAATTGAGTCAGGATGTAAGTTGAGAAAAAAATACGCAACCGTTTCAAGAGGAGCTATTCAGTTGTTCTTTCAATCATAAATTCGAAGTTCGGGTGCAAGATGATCCTGATTTATGACCGAACAACTGAATATCTCTGTTTTCAATTGAAACGAGTAGACTCTTCAATTTTTTTTTCACATAGCTTGGAATATCCTTTGTAGTCACTTTCACTATCGACACTTCACGCGATTACTACACTGCTGAAGTCGTTCACATACAGCAGGAACAGTGTTGGCCCCAAGCCAGAACCTTGTGGTACCACAATTCATCTCAAATGAATTTGTAATTATGTATGTCTTGACCAAATGAATTGAAGATACTGAAGGACTATCAATGATGAAATTGAATCCTGAATCCTAGAATGGTTTATTATCATTTTTTCAACAGGGAACGATTTTTTCGAATCTGAAGCTGAGTCTACACTTCAGTTTGCAAATCGATTGAATAGCAATATAGACAGCGAGGTAACACCGTTTGTCTCCTGGTGCAAACTCACAACAACAATTGAAAATTTGGTTGAAGAATTACAACCAAGGTTTGAGATTTGGATATCAGAACGAAACTTGAAAAGGACTTGAATCCAAATTCTTTCAAGAACAAGATAAGAGACTAGACCCAAGTTTGGAATGTGAGTCAGTTCTGTGATTCTATCATATTGCAAGTAATATTTCATTTGTATTTTATTTGATTAAATTTTTTCTCAGCTCTCATTTCCTTTCATTGGCTCTATGAACTCTACCGAAGTCTCTCTTCGGAATGACGGAGTCTTTCTTGACTAGACCTGAAACTCCCTGTAGGAACACGATATAAAGTTGTAAGGAGGCGAACAACCCCTCACGAGTCGCCCGATACCGGTTTCGGTCGATGTGGAACTTTTATTGACATTTTTGCTACCGGTCTACAGCTAAAGTAATTTTCCTTGTTATTTCCTCCACACCCTCGAATCATTGGTTCAACTCAATATTTTCTCTATTACGCTACACCTGTTTTCTCCGGCGATTTTCCACCGCACGTCATAACTCAAGGGAGACCAGTAATGGGAAATATAGACGCCGGTTCACTTTATATAAGAAAAACGAGATTCCTGAATCCTGATGTTTTCCTGTTTTTGCAGCAAAATGTCTACATGCCTAGCTCATTTTCGATAGCACAACAACAACGACAGTATTAGCTAAATGTATGCAAATATACCACGAAGTCTACTCGAGCGTTTCAACTTGCTCTTCCAGTTGCTGTACTCATTCATAACAAAATTAAAATGATAAGTTGGCAACTACTAATGAACCCTGTGTACGGAATAGTTATTTTTGTATCAAGTGCGTGAAATGAGTGTTTGTTCAATGGCACATATTGATTGATCTTCCTATTTCTACAGAGATCACAGATGAGTAGTGCAATCGATACATAGTTGTAAGGGAGGGTTTTCATGCCCTTTGTTCAATTGAGGAAAAATAAATCGAAGCAATTATTATCAAAGAACAAAGAAAAAGCTAAGGGACCTGAGCCAATTGTTGATTCATTATGCAAACACTCTCAGGAAAGTGTTCGAAGAGGTGCCTCAATTAGCATTCAGTGAGATCAAAATTCGCCAGAAACTCACTAGATCCTGGACCCCATAGACTCATTCCAAAACCAAAACGATATAAGTATTTACTGGTCGGGTCCAAAAGGTAATGAGAACCCAAGCAAGCAATCCAATCACCACGTTTGTACGGCAGATAAAAACTTGCCGATGTGATTCAGTAAAGTAATTCAATCGTGATCCTGATACGTTTATCTGATGAATCAAATTATATCATGGAAAAGAACGTTATATCCTCGTGCATCCTGAATTCTCTCACATCAACGTCAATAAATTTGATCCTTTACGTTCTTCTGATCACTTCTGGCTGCGAAATAAACATGAACCGAAGCAGCTCATGTTGTATCTTGTTTTCGAAATGAATTCGTTCGAAGTCTGAGGTGGTATTATTTTCGCTTCCAAGCTCGGCAGATTGCCAGCTCAGTTCGATTTTAGTTTCTCCCATTGTTGCCAGTAGAGATTTAGATAGTATAACGAATGAATATTATGAATGAATCAATACGCAGCAGGACTATTATTGACGAATACATTTCCAATTTTTTTTCCATTACAATGCGATGGATTGTGAATTTTATGGGTGGATGGAAATGGAGCTGTCAGAGGAGCGGTGAAAACGTATACATTCTGAGCGCTTAATATAAATAATCCGTTGTAACTGTACAATTCCTACATCTGCAGAAGACACTGAAATGTATTTGGATATAAATCTTTCCGTGGAGTTTATATCGAAGAATTGATTCCGCAATTTTCTATGAGAATGAATTCCATTTTAATACAACTGCAGGAGACAGTGAATGAATGATAATGCATAAATTCATTCGTATCAAGTTGGTGAGAGTTTGCGAAATTCGTTTATAGTTTCCAGAACGCAAAATGCGAGAGTGTGACTAGTAAATCGAGAAAATCTCGATAAATCCGAAGAAACTTATTGCTCAATTGATCGATTCAATCAGAATGACCAGCCAGGGTTTCAGAGCCGAGATACTGCAGCCTTTTGGCTTATTGTGTTCCATATACAGGGTGTCCTTAAAAGGTCTTTACAAAAAGCTACCACATATTCTTCAGACCAAAACAATTCGATACAAGCAAACTTACCTCAGTAAAAAGTTGCTTAGTTTGGGCGCTAGACGGCTCTGAAGTTGAAATTTTCAAATCGATTTTGCTTCATAACTTTTGAACGGCTCATGAGATTTTTTTCAAATTTGGTACGTTGGCATAGACTCATCGGGCAATGAAACTCATATCATAATCATAATGAATATCATTCCATGGGCGTAGAACTTGATTTTTTCAGTAAATAAACATCTAAAACTCCTACGCCAATGGAAAAAAATTAGTTTCAATATGAAATCTAAATTATTCAACTCATTCACTACAAAAAAGGTACTCTTGACAAAAGTCGATTCCTCTCATGGTTTCGACAAAATTTTAATTTTAGTGATTTAGAGCATAATTAATAATAAAACGATTAACAGATATTTCATAAAAATTGTTCAAAATGTTCACCATTTTCACGTATACAAAGATTTATACGACGCAAAAAGTTGAGATGTACTTTTTGCATAGGTTATTTCTATTGAAAATAAGTAGCACTGGTTTTTTTTCTGAAGACTATTATTATCTGCTCGAAAACAGTGATATTCACATTCTTGGTTTCCATAGTTTCATCTGTGTTGATTTGTCGAGTTTTATTGACGTTGATTGTTGATATCGGACTTTTAAGGACACCCTGTATAGTTGGCTTAGGTCAGAGGTAGGCGAATTGCGACTCTTTAGCCTCTTAATTGCGGCTCTAAAACAAATGTCCACGAGCTAGCAATGAACAGATTTGGTCAATTAGTTTGGCTACTACAAGCTTGTTTGTTACCTTCATTGAGCTCAACAGCCTCCTCATCAAGTTTTTTCTTGGAAAAGCCTCCAGTTAGTTGTATTCTTCCAGGAGCCAGGTGCTTCGCACTTCAGCATAATTCGAAAGGCTGTTTCCTCCTCTTCACTAAATAGCCTTCCTTGTAATGTTCCACTGTGAACTTGTCCCGGAATGTTGCTTCGATGATTTTGATGGTTTCCTTGTACTCACCTTGCCATCTTGTTCTGTACCGAGGTCTTTGGAATTCCTAACAACAGACCCTGGACCCAACGAAGTGTCAACTTGTTATGGTTTGCTGGGACCTTCAGGCTTTGTAGACACTCCCCGACCAGTTTTGATCTGATTTCAGATCATGCTAGAGAATGGATAGGCACCTGACTATCTCGAAGATATTTCCTCTTAAGCATTGTTTACCGAGGCATCACATCCCAATGAGGCATAAGCATTGTATCTTAGACTTCCTCTATTGTCCAATTTCTTTATATCTTTCAACAATCTCCTTCCTTCCTATTATTTGCGTTCGATCCTCTTTGACATCTCTGATATCGCAGAGATCTCAAGTACGATGAATAATCTATCACAATTTCAACAGAAAGAAGACCCTTTTAACTGTTTCGATGGCAGCGTGCCTTGGTATTATAGTGCAAAAATAGTGTTTCGTCCCGCCCAACTCTTTAATAATGGATAATTTGTCTGCAAGTATATGAAAGTTGCGTGCGAGAGGTCTATTAAATGTCTCGGCATTGGTGACATGCTGGTTCCTTTTACACTCGTTGCACTCATTTGGTCACGCTACTTGATTGTTAGAGAGTGTGTATTGATCCGAATTTTGAATGAGGATATAATATGATATCACAGTAATATGACTGATAATTCCTGTGTGATTCCCAAATATTTCTACTGAAAATGTGACAGCTTTTGATATATCTTTGAGATCATATTACTTTTCGATCTCTTTATTTTTTACGCTCATATAGAACTCTGTCCTCAGCCTCCATTTATATGTACTAATAAAAATAATAGTAATACTTCACTCAATAGTATAGATAAAGTCATAAAAATTGAATGATTGTTCCACAAATTACTTCAAAATTTGATAAAAAGAGGGAAAGGGGTTGATTAATACAATGATTTACCAATTTAGTGCGACCCTGGAATTCAGTGTCAAAAAAGACGAGCATTGGAAGTACTGCAGAGAAGAAGTGATTGTGTAGAAAACGGGAGCAGACCTGAAACGTCCGCCAAGAGAAACGACAAGAGAAAATCCCAAAAACTGAAGAATAATTAATTTATCACCTCCTACATCAACTACAGACAATATTCGAGAAATGTACGTGTTTTAGAAGCTTTTGACAATCCTGAGATATTCGAGGAGGCGGGTCATTTTGCATCAAAAATCGCCATATATTTGTGTCATTGAAATTCGACTGGCAATCTCTATTATTCCAGACTATTATGAAATCTCAAATATTCTGAAGCCTCGTAAATTTCGAACATCGAGCACAGGTTAGTCATTGCATTTTTTATGCGACTATTCCATACAACATGGTGAGCTATTATTTGACGAGGACAGTTTTGTTCGTTGATTTCACGTTAAATATACGTCGATATTATTTAATTGGGTGAAAATGCATGCACGGCCATAAAATGACGGACACAAAGATAGCAATAGATTGTGAATGCGCAATAATTCGACATTGAAACATTATCTGATCGATTATTTGAATTCCGCGCCCAGAGTTTGAGTACAATCATTTGATATTATTTGATGAACAACATTCTGCTTTTCCAGAATTCATAAAACGTTCACAATTAGCTCAATGAGCATTCGAGAATCCTGAATAATATCAAGCGAGATTGGGTTCGGTTGGATTCTTTCTCCAATTGAGTCATTTTATTATCATTCATTATTCTATCATTTCAATAAAATGAAGACGTTTTGTATTCTGAGCACAATTTTTTCATTTATTTTTAGAGTAGCCTGATTTTTTTCAGGGAAATGAAGAGATTCTCAACTGACAAAAAAGATAGAATATTTCATACTGGGTGGCCCAATGAGAACGAAACAAGGCCGATTTGACATAATTATCGTTCGAGAGGGAAATATTTTGTCCATTTTTTTCAACTTTTTCTCTTCAAACCCCTCGGAGGGGTGAGCTACAACCCTTGAATCTCAAATGGGATAAGGGGTCAAGTGATACATAATTTTGAAGTTAATCGAAATCTCTTACCAACACTTCCTTGTTTTTGGAATTCAATGGAGTTTCTCGAGAAAACACGTTCATGAAAATAATCGGCTATTGATGGAAAGTAACGTTTTTTTCCCTATCACCACTATTTCTCATTTTGTAGTTAGAACGATGTTCATCTAAGAAGTGTCTTTTGTGTTTTTTTTTCTTTCAATCCTGTCCTATCCAACATTACATGAATAATCATTTATTTTAATGTCAGTTCCTTGATCTCTCAGTAAAATGCATTGTTTCGTTTTCATTGGGCCACCCTGTATATTCTGAATTGCATGGGCACATTATGCAATTTTTTGTCAATAGTTGGGTGTTCTGTGGTTACCTGTTTTTGAGTGTGAGATAATTTTCGTTCTTGCAATGCGATTTTACCAGTGAAGGTTAAAAATATGGACGTAACACTCAATTTTTTTCATTACACGAGGGCAAGAAAATTCTGAAACTACGATCATCCCAAAGTTGAATTTATGTGAAAACATCGAAATAATCTAAAGGTATAGAGAAGTCGAGACTATCACGAAATAGGCGGAAAGAACAAGTGTATAATACCAGATCTTCAGGAATCATCAATCAGCATAGGGCTAGGAAAAATTATTTTATACTTTTTAGTCCATTTGAAAATTCGAATTAGACATATCCGTCGCTAATCAAAACATAAATAGTCAATATGACGGAAAGATAATAGAATGATCATTGATACGTTTCAATATCCAACTGTAGATTTTCCTTGTATATCCCTAGTGAGATTACATGTCCTCGAAACGTCCATAAAAACCTGCCTTATCCGTGAAGATGACGGCATAGAGCGAATTCCCCGTTGATACCTCGTGAGCCGTTATACCTTTCGAACAAAATGCCTCACAAAAAAAATGATAGCCCTCTCTGCAAATTGATCATAAACCGCGATATACCCGATTCCGCCCTGCCTTATCTGGTATTCGTATGCGAACGCATCGATCCTATCACGTAATTTCGTCAGCAAGCGAAGTTCTTCGGTAAATCTTTGTTCAGCGTTAGATACAAATCGAATGAAGAAATTGAAGAGGGTGAAAAGTTCATATCGAAAAAGGTTTATAATAGCCGTACATAAAGGCAAATTCGATAACACACTTGAGATGTGGTACGTCTTAGGCAAGGTGGATATGAGATGTGGAGCAACTCTTCAGTTGCTCCAAAACATGTAGACCTGTCATTCAACCTCACTAAGGCCGCACTACTTGAGTATAGATGGACATACGATTATCGATCATTTACAGTGAATGAAGGATATCGGACATGAAACCTATCGGTTCAATTTTCGTATTCGTGGTGAATTTCAAATTCGAATCATGTTGCTCAGACTTCACAAGATAACTCTAGAGATCAGCAGATATGACGCCATCTGGTTTCGATCTTGGGAAGCCTTAGTAAGGTATCAAAATTCGACACAATCAAGTAGGCAAGAGTCTATAACTTTTTCAAATTACTTTCACCATGGTCTTAGGTAACCAACAACAATTTTACGAATATATATGATATGATGATGTCTTATTTCGAAACTTTGGATTGGCTATGAAGATTGAATATCGTTTCAGAAGATATAAAAAAAACAATTCTCGTCGAATGAATAAGGGGGATGCAATTTGGTAGTGGCAGTTATCTGCCACTCCAAAATTTCAAAAGGCAACCCTCAGAGCTAGCCAATCCAAATTTTGAAACTGACACACTGTATAGCATACTGTTAACTTCCGCGCCATATCATACAGGGTGTCCTTGAGGAAACTTGATAGAAGGTATCGAGCTGTTTTGGCCTGAAAAATATGTGGTAGGTTCTTGTAAAGACCTTTTTTGGGACACCCTGTATGAATGAGCTTGGCTCATCTACTGTAATTGTCTTCCACCTACCGCGAGTCGTGCTTATCTCGGATTTAATAATCCGGCAGAACTGTTTTTTGCAAGAACACACTATAATTTGCTAATAGCTGGTGAGACTTTCCCACTTTCCTCCAGTATGCTAATTCCGTGATGATTTCCCGAACGATAAGCGACCAAAGCTTCATTGCTTTTTTCAAGCTGTGCTGCCAGTGCGCTACAGTTTACACAACGTGGCAAAGTATGCAAATTAATGGAAATATCATCAGCTAAACTAGTGCGGTAATTAACCGGAGCCATTTCGAATCCGCTAATTTCAAACTCTTCTGCGAATGTGCGAAAGCTAAACAAAAAACAAAAGATTCGTGGTGAGGCTATGATGATAGAATCTTGATGAACTCTTCTTCATTCCGATTCTCCCTCACGATAATGGGGGGAGGAGGTGGACATACGCACTTATCAAATTTCTTACTGAAACCACTTTTCTAATGATGTTTTCGTGTACAAAAACATAATGTAACGACATCGTTCGTTCTGCAAGTTGACTACCGAAAACTCGCACTATATAGTTCGAAAGTGATACCAAAATATCCAATGTCTGGTATTATTCTATAGACACAAGAAATGAATAGTTCTCAATTTGCTATGACAAAAAAATGGATGTACTGATGCTCATTCAATCCCAAATGCCACAATTATTTCACAAAGATATACAAAAATTGTTCACACAGCAACACTGCAAAGTCATCGTTATTGTTGGAGATGTACTTTATATCAGCCTTCAGTACAACTAATTTGCTGACAGTTTCATAATACATCCAATTGACAGCTCCACGCAAGCTGTAACGATATAGATGGAGAAAAAAATTGCATTGTCAATATGAATCAGTAACCCACATCGAAATGATTCTCAGAACAACATAGATTATGTATTTGAGATAACTATCAATATTTGTCGGAACAGATGAAAATACTATCGTAGGTTAATCGAGGGGGTAGGGTGTACATTTTTCAAGATTTTCTCTGATTATTCTCCCCTCGTTTGGAAAAAAAATAGAAGTTATAATAATTATCCCAATACTGCCCCAAAATGTCACTGCGATTGAAATTTGACCTCCAGATACCTTAGAGATATTCCTTATTGATCAGTGACACCTTGTTTTTCATAAATTCAGAAATACAGTATATTTTTGATGAATGCAAAACTCCTACTCATCTTAGTGGAAGTTCCGGGAACGAATCTGCTCACAATTTATATATTTTCATCGAGTTTCGGTAATACCGTTGATTATATACGAACACTCAAGGGCTAAGTGCTGGTGCAGAAGAGGCGAACTGCACTTCTTGAACATATTCAGAATTTGACCCTTTCTGATACATAACCTTTATTTTTGGACACAGTCAATCGATTTGACTTTGATTTTTTTTCGACTTCCAGGATAGTTATGGTGATACCAGAAAATCAAGAAAACTCAACATGGTTTGAAGCGGAACCAATACATTTCTGCAAGTTTCGTTTCAGAGCAGCTGTAAAGACAGTGATGATAGAGAATAATTGTTAATACACTTCATAAATATTATCGGAGAACAGAGCGCTATAGCACACAGGATGGACGAAAAATATACAAACCGCTGATAGCTCAGTGAGTATATCTCAAGTTATGATTATACATTCATATGAATTTCATATTCGTATGTGTCCCAGATATTTTCTGTGAACTATATTTTGGGAGGCAGAACAAACCGGAATTAGCTTAGCTGGGAATTTAAAGTAAGTTTTTTTCAACTCTATCCGATACCGCATGATAAACGAGTAGGCGTAGGGCGTAGAACTATTTTAGAACAAAAAATGTCATAATGCTCCAGTGAGCTGATGAACATGCGATATAGAACAAAAATAGAATTGTATAATAATTTGAGATCCTGTAATTTGATAGAACCGTTAGTCGACAAATGCTGAAAATAGAACCAACTTCCGGAATCAGAACTAGATCGATATCAGGTAAGTATAATTTGTGATGATAATAACTTTTATAGTAGAATAATTCGCCTTAAAAATATCCTATGCCACCTGATTCCAGGGAGGTATGAATTTTTTTCATTGCCGAAATTATATGAGAATATTTTTTTTATTGCAAATGATTGGATTTTACATTTGCCAGTATATTATACATGATACCTGGAAGTGAATTGAAATCAATAGAGAAATGACAATCTATAATATAATAAACAAGAACCCAAAGAAACCATATAAATATTCATGGGCATGTATATATTACAATGATAATCAGTATTTTTCCTACTGATACAACAGGAGAATATCAATAAGATACAAAAGAAATTTATGAAGGACCATCAACAATTCTATGGGAGAATATCAGTATCCGAATTTAAAACTTTTGTGATCATATTCGGATCTGATGGAACTAAATGGAAGAGCACAATTTTTTATTTGAGAAAGAACTACTATCGGCTCAGTTCCGATTTCTAGTCAATCAAAATAAGTATCGTCTTGAAATTGTATAGTTCCATCCAAGAGATACTGAGAAAATAGGATTTCATCAGTATCAATAATTATGTCAAACAAATGATCGATATAAAATTTGGCACTCGAATTCCATAGTAGAACATTATATTATGTGAGGTTCTCTAGTAATTCAAGTGAAATGATTTCCCCATCAACTACAACTCTCTTGTGCGAATAAACTCAATATTCATGAATGAAAAATTGAGGCCATGAAGAAAATGCTTTACTTCTTGATATGCCGACTAATAATGTGAGTAAATAAAATAAAGGTCAACACCACATGGGGTCACATAGCATGACTAATATACACATTTATGTTTGTCACTGTTGCAAATCGTTGCAATTTTTTTTCCTTTCAAGCATTCGTAAATTTAAATAAAATACCACATTAGGAAATCTTTCCACAAGACGCCATTCAAATATTATCTTTCGAGTTGAGGATTCGAAATTAAGGTCGAGACTAATGATAGTCATTAAAAATAATTCAACATCTATTCCGGTTTTCCGGAACTCGAGTTACGAATTTTTTCCGATGAAATCATGTGTGTTTCTTATGCAGTTAACTAGGACTCGAAATTCTGGAAGAGATATCAGATCATATTTTCACGACAATAATAATTCGTCACAATGAAGTTCAAATTTCTAAATGAGAAAAAACTCCGAAAAAATTAACGGCGATCGCCCTCTTAGGAAATATCATTGTGTCTTGAACATTGTATTATAATTTCACACGACAGTATTTGCAACCCACGAATCGAACTTGTTTGGGGACAACAAAAATTTCCATCCAAGTGAACGGGTGAGAAGAGGTAATAAATTTAGTTACACCAACACTTTTGTACCTATAGATAATAGACATTCGATTACGTCGCGAACCTCATTTGCATATAAGGCAGGGAAGTTTCAGGAAACAAGTATAGATCCGCCAGCACACATGAAGACAGGACCGTACATTGCCGATCTAAGCAAAACCAGGGTATGAAATTGCAGAAAAAGTATAGAGTTGTACACACGAATATAATAAAAAAATCTGCACAATTCTTCACACTGCGATAATACAATATTTAAGGATCAGAAAAAAAGTGTTATACTGATCCGTCACTATTCCTCATATAAGGACAAGAAGAAGGACAACAAGTTTTCTGAAATTCGATACCGCTTCGAATACATGCATATTGTTATGATAGAAGCCTTATTCGGATGATTTTTTCCATCACTCGCAGTCTCATAGTTATCTCAGGATATTGCAGAAACTCTATTCTCTCCTCAAATATTTGATGTCCACTCAATACACCAACATTTTGAAAATTGCAAATTGTTATATCTAGAGAAACGTTATCCGAAGTCTGATTTGATATTTTCCACTACTTGCACTAGTGACCTTAGGATATTGTCGATACTCTTTTTTCTCCTCAAATATCTGATGTCTACTTTTGGCATTCTTGGTACTACTCTACTACTCTTCATTACTACTCTTTGTACTCTCCTGAACGTCAAGACATGGAATAATTCTCCAGGACGAACATGATGGGATAACTTTTTTTCGGAATATAATATCCCAGCTCTGTGTTTTTTGCTACTATATTTCACATGTCATCAGTCATTCAAGTGTCATGATTCAAATTCAGTAACCACTATAGCGGTTAATGAATTGTATATAACGTCAATAGTCAGAACACTGTGGAAAGATAGATGTCGATGTTACAAGTGAAAATCCAAGATGGTGAAATTTCTATTCAAGAAAGTGTTCAAACTATATTTCCAGAGGAGTTGAAAGTACTGTTACTGACTAAGGTTTGTATCTGGTAGTTTCAAAGAAATATTCCTACAGAGTTTTTCCCATAGAATGTAGTTTGGGGGCCACCTTGGGAATTCTAGTTTTCTGACATATTTTCAGAATGTCAAGTGCATATTTACTAGTTCGGAAAATAATGATATGACGACATTTCACAATCTATGTATCTATTCTATTCTATGTATCTGTGAATGGACATTTCTGCTTTATGAAGGATTGACATCATCTATTTTCCCACTATTGCCATCTCGAAAAGCTTCAAAATCTAGAATGGTACCAGAGAAAAAATCTAATACCGCTATCAGATTCCTCGATCAAAATTATATCAATCATAACTATATTTTGGAGAACAATTTTTTGGAACAAATTCCAGTTATTTTCAGATATCCAGATATATCCTGAAGAAATATGACAAAGTAGATCTATTTCAGTGATCAAAGTGTACTCAAAATAAGATATCCGTTTTCTCATTCGAACACTTTCTTATCTCTGGAGCTTTAGAAGATAGAATAGTGTAATTGACTTTGAAACTAGAATGGGATTGTATAGTATATGAGTACTGTGAACATGAAATTTTCGCACTCATTTCGTCAATTATCTGTGATTGAAATGTATTAAAAACAATGGACTATCCAAGGGCATCATCCCAAATATCCTCGGGGGATCGTAAGTTTGAAATTGTTTTTTTCCATCTCCTTAGGTCGTATTTGAGAATGTATTTGACAATAATAGCGGTCGAGAACCCCATTAAACGTTACAATTTCCAAGTCCATTTGCTTGGGCTAACAACCGCCACAATAATAATCACTTAGCCGACTTTTCTGGACCTCCTCTGAATCCACTCCTGATGCGTAATAACATCGAATTGCTGTGCCGTTTCTGTTCCGACCGACGTCCTCGCAATAACGATAACATTACCATCGAGTGGAGAACAGAGCTTGTTCGTCAGTTCTGAGACCAATCGGAAAACAATTTACGGATGTAGTCAACATCGGAATTACCAGCGGACGTGTTTCAAAATGTTTTTGAATGGTTAGAGAGTTTCGGTGCGCGAAGGAAAAGTTAAATTGGAATATCTGACATGCCATAAGCTAACTCATCGAAGAAATGGTGCGAAAAATATAATTCTACCGATGGTGAAGCTTGGAAAACCATGAACAACGATCTCATGAAGCCCAAGCAGAATGGAAGCAGAAATACCAGTACCAGCCAGCGAGTGTGAGTTTGTTAGATGAACCATTGTCATGCATATACTATGGCAACTGATATAGCAGCCAACAGTTGTTAATTGCATCAATGTGTGCGAAAGACCTTTGGGCCAACTAAACTTGTTTTCTCAAGCAACTTCTACTGAGTTCTAACCAATATCTCGAAACGAATTTGAAAATTGCGAATATTCATTCAACATGTCATCGATTGTTTTACTTCTGTCCTCGAAAGTATCTAACTCCTAATGGATGGTAGACGAAGTTATGGTTGTTAGAGAAACTCTTACACTGTTCTGGTGTTAACAATCCGAATTGCTCCTTTTCAGTTAGATATTTCCACAAGCATTTCAACGAAGGAATTGAACGAAGAAACGTGGTAATTTCCTGAAATGTTGAAGATGATGCAAAGAAGACCAATGACCGTATATAGTCAACGATAATGACGATATCACAACATCAAAACATCATGGTGGGTGCAAAGATTCTACCGTGGCAGAAAGTTACATTCGGAATTATATTTCGAAAAAGACAACTATTATGGA
Source organism: Gastrophysa polygoni (assembly GCA_963576655.1). Taxonomy (NCBI): domain Eukaryota; kingdom Metazoa; phylum Arthropoda; class Insecta; order Coleoptera; family Chrysomelidae; genus Gastrophysa; species Gastrophysa polygoni. The sequence goes on from OY755087.1 coordinate 24,097,635, forward strand.
TAAGATATAGGAAAGCAATCAATCATAAGTAGAAGTAGAAGGAGTAGAAGAAGAAGTAGAAGAGTACCTATTCACTACCATATCTTCATATATGAGGTTGGAGAACCAGAGGAGTTCGCTGACATTCGAAATTTCAATAGTATCATTATGATTACTACAAAAAAGTGAAATGAAGAGTCTGGTGATACTAGCATTCTACAGTGTATCTATATGTATATCATAACTTCACTCACACATATATCCCTATATAGAATTATCTGATGATCTGAAAAAGGTATGAATGATGGAAATGACTTTGACTACTACTAGAAATGAAACAACTATATCGTATGAGATAGAACAAAACATTTCACGTAAATTCAAATGTAACATCTAGAATACCAAACAATAGAGTAAACTCAGATTCCTGCTCGTGATGATAAACCATATCTGACAGGATTCCCATGACTTGCCTCAATTTCGCGAATTCGTAGTTGGGGTCGCATTGGTGGTTTTCTAACACATATGTGGATTGCACTTCATTGCTGATGTAGACAACTATCAATTGTGAAATAATATTTCGTGAAGCACATGTATTCGATATTCGTCAACTTTTTTATAATAATATCAATATAAAATACCATGGAGAAAAACATATCAGTTCAAATATACCCAATCATAAATATCAAACTCGGAAGAACACCATCAAAAAATCCCAAAAATGCAAAAATCTATTGGCCAGCGGTCATACTACAAAAATGTATAACTCCATACCTCTCCATATACAAAAAATCGATCGATTCGAGATTATATAAAAAAGAGTTGAAGATCTTCATTCACAACCAACCCAGAAAAAAAATTGCCGACCTGATGATGTGATTTTTATTATTAAAACTTTATATTACTAAATTCTGGTAACATTCTGAAATGTCTTGTTTAGTCTAGTTATATTTATGCATACATGTATATAGTCTTTGATTTGAATTAACTGTTATTCATCTGATTTGACTTGAATTTCAGCTCCTCATTTCATATATATTATTATTAGTATAGGTTATTGTCTTATATTTCTAATTTGATATTTTTAATGTATATTTCGAAACAAGTGTGTTACGCACTTATCGATTCGTCTGATATCTATTCATCATTGTTTATGTACTTATCTTTTATTTGATTTGAATAAATATCTATTATTATTATTAATTCTTTTTTCCAGATCGTCATCGTTTTCTATTGCCATGCCATTTTTTTCGCGGTAACATAATGATTTCATCTACTATTTAGCATGAACTTCCAACAAAGACAAATTTTGTGTTCTCAATTCGCTACATTCAGTGCATCCCCAAAACAACCTACTGAATCGCTTTTCAGAATGATTCATGATGATTATGATTCAGCTTGCCGTTTCCAAGTGTATATCCAAAACATATTTTCATCAGAGTAGGAAAACTCAAAGTCATCTCCACAATATTGAATGATGTGGTTGGCTCAATTGTAAATGGTGGGACATGTTTCGGACATATACAGGGTGTCCTTGAAAGGTCTTTACAAAAAGCTACCACATATTCTTCAGACCAAAACAATTCGATACAAGCAAACTTACCTCAGTAAAAAGTTGCTTAGTTTGGGCGCTAGACGGCTCTGAAGTTGAAATTTTCAAGTCGATTTTGCTTCATAACTTTTGAACGGCTCATGAGATTTTTTTCAAATTTGGTACGTTGGCATAGACTCATCGGGCAATGAAACTCATATCATAATCATAATGAATATCATTCCATGGGCGTAGAACTTGATTTTTTCAGTAGAGAAACATCTAAAACTCCTACGCCAATGGAAAAAAATTAGTTTCAATATGAAATCTAAATTATTCAACTCATTCACTACAAAAAAGGTACTCTTGACAAAAGTCGATTCCTCTCATGGTTTCGACAAAATTTTAATTTTAGTGATTTAGAGCATAATTAATAATAAAACGATTAACAGATATTTCATAAAAATTGTTCAAAATGTTCACCATTTTCACGTATACAAAGATTTATACGACGCAAAAAGTTGAGATGTACTTTTTGCATAGGTTATTTCTATTGAAAATAAGTAGCACTGGTTTTTTTTTCTGAAGACTATTATTATCTGCTCGAAAACAGTGATATTCACATTCTTGGTTTCCATAGTTTCATCTGTGTTGATTTGTCGAGATTTATTGACGTTGATTGTTGATATCGGACTTTTCTGATTTATCATGGCCGTACAATACACCAATGAAGAATACACCGATATGTTATTGGTATTCGGATATTGTCAAGGAAATGGTCGAGAGAGTGTGAGGGTGTATTCGGCAAGGTTTCCAAATCGTCGCGTACCAAGCCACCCAACCTTTGCTGCAGTTGAGAGACGTCTTCGGGAGACCGGTCATTTTGCTCCTAGAACTGGTGATTATGGAAGACAGCGTTATGTAAGGATTCCCGAAGTCGAAGTAGAAATTTTAGACCGTATTGAAGAAAATCCAGAATTGAGTACTAGACGGATAAGTAATGAACTAGAAGTTTCTAGGAATGCCGTTCATGAAGTACTAAGAGAACAATTATTATACCCATACCACAAGACGCCAGTTCAAGATTTATTAATCCATGATTCACAAAGTCGTCTGATGTTTTGTAGGTTCATTAATTTGCAAAGAGAAATGAATCTGAACTTTGGGAAGAATATTTTGTTCACTGATGAAGCCTGTTTCACGAGAAGAGGAATAACTAATTTTCATAATGAACACGTTTATGCAATTGAAAATCCTCATTCCATTAAAATAAACCATTTTCAACACGAATTCAAAATCAACGTTTGGGCTGGAATAATAGGAAATTTTATAATTGGTCCTGTCATACTTCCACAAAGATTAACAGGAGACATGTATTTACAACATCTACGAAATACGTTGCCAAATTTGTTGGAAGATTTACCACTCCAACATCGGGTAGATATGTGGTTTATGCACGATGGAGCTCCACCACATTTTTCGGTGGATGTTAGGAATTTTTTAAACCAACAGTACCCAGACAGATGGATAGGTAGAGGTAATGATGCACCCGTGAATTGGCCACCACGTTCTCCAGACTTAACACCGATGGATTATTTTGTATGGGGTTATCTCAAGTCTACGGTTTACAAGACCCCTGTGAATACTGTAGAACAATTATGGCAACGTATCCAACAGGCGACGAATAATCTTACAGGCGATGAAGAAGTTATGCAAAGAGTACATTTCAACTTTTTGCGTCGTATAAATCTTTGTATACGTGAAAATGGTGAACATTTTGAACAATTTTTATGAAATATCTGTTAATCGTTTTATTATTAATTATGCTCTAAATCACTAAAATTAAAATTTTGTCGAAACCATGAGAGGAATCGACTTTTGTCAAGAGTACCTTTTTTGTAGTGAATGAGTTGAATAATTTAGATTTCATATTGAAACTAATTTTTTTCCATTGGCGTAGGAGTTTTAGATGTTTATTTACTGAAAAAATCAAGTTCTACGCCCATGGAATGATATTCATTATGATTATGATATGAGTTTCATTGCCCGATGAGTCTATGCCAACGTACCAAATTTGAAAAAAATCTCATGAGCCGTTCAAAAGTTATGAAGCAAAATCGATTTGAAAATTTCAACTTCAGAGCCGTCTAGCGCCCAAACTAAGCAACTTTTTACTGAGGTAAGTTTGCTTGTATCGAATTGTTTTGGTCTGAAGAATATGTGGTAGCTTTTTGTAAAGACCTTTTAAGGACACCCTGTATATATGTCCACCTTCAGTCTTAACAATCGGCGTGAATATGGTTGAAGATGAAAGTCAACACATTTAAGTGAAAATGTTAAAAATATATAATAGAATGGGATTCAAACCCATCTATCCATATATTGAATCCCATTCTATTATATATTTTTAACATTTTCACTTTAATGTGTTGACTTTCATCTCCAACCATATTTACGCCGATTGTTAAGACTGAAGATGGACATATATATGTCCGAAACATGTCTCACCATTTACAATTAAGGCAACCACATCATCAAATATTGTGGAGATGACTTTGAGTTTTCCTACTCTAATCTACTAACTCCACTTCGAGAATGGACTACTTCCTTCAATATTTTCATCAGTGTTAACACTCTGAATCAACATACCTCGCTATATCATTATATATCTATATCATTTCTATTACGAAATAATCGATGTTCTATTGGATAGAACAGGAGGTAAATTATTTGAGACTTGAAATAATTACATTCGAATGACTGATGATAATAAATGCATTAGAACACGAAATAACAATAAGAGGTAACTGGAACCGCTGGTAAAACAACCTGGGTGGGATATAATATCCACCAGTGGATGATTTTCAGTGGTCCGAACGGATTCGAGGACTGACCCAGTGGACGAGGGACACCTATTCTATTCTTGCACCAGAGTGTACACTGTTCAAATGCATCCGGAGATGCCGGAGCGGATATCCTATTTCAGCTCAGAATGCAGTCGCCACGAATAGAAAGTTCATCTAGCATTAAAACAAATGCCGCATTACATGGAAGTGAGTTCGCCGGTATGTAAATACCGGAATAGACTGGTAGACCCGGGAATCGATTACAAATACAATTAAGTCCCATTTCAGTTAATTTATTTAGACGCGAGCGGCCCTAATAAACCGACTAATTCAATTTTAGAACCGTCGATTTCCGAATTACAATTACCATCCATTGGAGCGATTAACAATTCATCGTAAGTCTTCGTGACGTCGGACCGGGAATTTATTTGCAGAAGTTGATGTCTCTCGGAAACTTCCCCATATCGATTCATGTGTGGTCGTTAGTCGTATATTCCAATGCCAAAACTATTGTCCATCGATGTTAGCACTGATTAGAAAAAAATAAATAAATACTGTCTGTAGGTTAATTTCCTTGTTTCTTGAATAAGAAATAGAAATTATTATAATTATTTCAATATCTATTAGTAGTAAGGACAGATTTATGATCCATCCGAAAATGTCACTGCGCTTGAAATTAAACCTTCATAGACCTAAAAGAGAATTCCTCTATTTGCCAGTGACACCAAAAAAGACAAATATACGCAACAAATATCAAAATTTATACTTATCTTAGCGGTGAAATGGAATTGTGTGTCAAGCACAGCACAGATACAGAATAAAAATATTTTTTGTATATTTTATATTTTCATTATAGTTCACCGAAGAATATTTTTATCTCACTAATTCAATGAATACAAACACTTCCAGATGTTAAAATAATGATTGTTGCAGAGGTGAGAAAAAGGTATATTCTCGAAGTAATTCAACAGATGTTTTGTTTATTTTCGAGCTCTAACTCATAGGTGATGTGGAAACAAGCAGTGAAATTCAACTATTTGAATAAGAACGGAAACAAAATATTACATAAAAACACATCGTTTCGCTTATATTTTGCTGTATCATATTTATTGCATGTATATCGAGAACGTTGAACCCTCGGTCAAACTACTTATATATGATTGAGAAGGTGTACATTGAATAAACGATATAATTAAGAATTTTTCTGGAAAAAATATTCCATTTCAACATTTTTGGTAATTACAAAATTTTTTGTACGATTAATGGATTCTGAGAAAAACGAAAAAAACACCGCAGTGCGTATCGAGGGTGATTTCTGGGGGTGAAGCTCACCATACAGACTTAAGAACTATACTGATTTTGAAACCTCTCCATTTGTTATGTATAATTTGCATATTGCATTATTTTTTTTTACATTTCTACTATTCTTTACTATCTGATACACCACTATTTTGAAATGCGATATGCAAAACATTTATCTTTTGGGAACAGTTTTTTTTATCATTCATCATCCAAGATGATAATTCCAGTTCCGATCTTTTTTTCATCTGTTGACAACACGAAAGTGAAACAATGTTCGAGGAATATCCTGTTAGCTAGCGGTGGAATATTGGGAGAGAAGGAAGTTGACGGAATTTTTCTTGAAAGTTTGGTGGTTGTGAGCACCAGGAAAGACTTTACTAGGCAAAGAATTCGACAATGTTGCCGATCTATTGATGAATGATGATGCTTGGTATAGCGTAGGCGGTTTAGGGAGGTATACAAAGTTAACTTTACACTTCCTTTTCGACCCGTGCGTTTGGCATAATTGATAAGAAATAATGAATTATCTATTCGGGCGAAGCAGCGGAAATGAAACGTTGTGCTGAACATGCGGTATAAAGATACGCAGTGCATGTGAAAAGATAAATGTATTCGTAGGATAGGCTAGGAAGGGTGGCACGCTCCAAACATTGGCATCGAGAATCGGAAGAACAAGGGTTTCGATAACGTTCGGTATAATTTGCCAGTGATTCATGTTTTCTTTGGATATCGCGGAAGTTGTTTTAGTGATCTGTTCGAGAAGAATTCGATATGACCCAGAATACTTCACGAAAGAATAGTTTTGAGATATCTGGCAATGGCTTCGACAGCTTCAATGAATGAGTAGGGTGAATTTATTAAAATAACAAATGGCCGATATACTTCAGCCTACAAAGCCTGACTTTTATAGATGAATAAATCCAATTGGATTCCAAATTTCAGATGAAAAAGTAGAAAAGAGTCACACTGCTCGATGGTTTTACAGCTTGAGTTCTACTGCAATCAACTCCCGAGATTCTTAGTGAATATCAGGAGAAACTAAGGATTTCGGGGTGCATCCAGGAAGGTGACCCCAGAAACCCTTCGTAGTACCATAGCCATAAGGTGAAAAAACCTCCAAAAGCTTAAACGGGTCAAGATAGTCCTTGCATGGAGTATATCTGGGAAGATAATAAACAAGCAGCGAAGAACTCGGAGATGCAGATTTTGTGGAAAAAATGATGGAGCCTTTCTATGAATGTAGGAGACTTATTCAGCCATGAACAAAAAAGATCGAGGGCATGCATGTAAAACAACAAACAACATGATATACTAACAAGAATCTTAACAAGCAGTGACGAACTTGAAGATACGAATTTTCCTACGGAATGTATGTCTCTCATAAAAATGGAGAGAAACAAACCTGAGAGTACATGTAACCGTGAGATTTCTGAAGGAGACCTGTCGACAAACATGCTCAAATAATGTCGCAGTGAATCTACTCCATATACATACTAGTTATATCGGCAAACACAGATGGCAGGTATTATATTCCGAATTGTAATTATTCTTCTCTCGACACGAATTTTGTGTAGTTGAAGCAGATATTAGAGAAGTCAGATATTATCGACTTTGGTTTCCACAAATTTAAAGAACACGAAAGCTGGTTGATTATGGATTCTATCATGAATCCCTCTCATGTAACTTGCTGATGAATTTTGTAGATACTATGATATGCAAAGAAGTTGTTATTCACGTTGTTCAATACATGGAACAAGACCTATTCATTTCATATTACCACCTATATTATGTACCAAGTAATCGTTTTCACTATAACTACCACACATACTCATATTTCAACTAGAATATAAATCTGTCATCAAGGATTCTCCGTTACCAGTCGCCATAAACTTTCACTGTAACTACCTCAGAGAAGCGAACAGGCCTCATCGATCTACAGAGAGAAATCGATGTTCAATTTCTTCATAGCCCGTAAGCATAATCATAATGCAACGAACGGAGTAGATGACCGCTTTTTCAACAGCTTTTTTTATTTTTAATAAAAATTCCTGCCATCATGACCGAACGCTGATGTGACAACGGCTGGTCGTAAACCGAAAACGACACTACCTATCGGAGTACTAGTGCTGCATAAAAACTGCTACTGCTGCTGTTCCATCCGCCGGGGACACTGTTTGGAAATTTTCATCTTTCATGGACGGATTCGTTGCAGCGGCATTTTCCTTTCACGTTGTTTATGACTTCTCGGACGTTTCTTCTGACCGTCACGTCATCAAATAGTCGATCGTTTCGTCATCTTTGTTTATTGAAGAAAACTCATGAAAGATCCAACAACAGATGAATGAAACAATTGAGGATTTGTCTAGTTGTCTGTCTTAATTGACTGAACAACTGTCTGTTAAATTCAATGTTTCTTTTATTTCAATCCAATGGTAATATGATTCACCACAGTTGCTTCAGGTGATATGTTCCAATATGAATAGAGAATGTGCAAAAATTGGAACTACATCCTTCTCCCATCAAACCGAGAGAAAAATATATCATACAATTATTATATTATGAGATTGTACAATAAGACTCAGAACTGGAATGCACCTTAGGAAAATTGAGAGGAATTATTCATCAGACTGAAGACGAGTTCTCGAACCATCATGACAGGCTTGGTAACGTAAATGTTTGGGTTTTTGTGTATAGTAGCGTTTTTGAGTTATATGACAGAATGACTATAGAAAAAGCAAACGCAATCGCACCTCACTTTTGATTTTAGTTTTGCAATTAGGCTCCTCAACTGTTCTAGAGAATATATTTGGACAGGAGTCTGGGGTTGAGATATTTAGGTTTTCGCAATATCAGGAAGCCCAAAATAAGAATACTCCAATAACACTCAAATTATCGAATAGACAAACTGATGTAGAATTATGATTATGATGAGTAGAATTATTTACAGTAGAATTAGATACAGTCATGGAAGTATTTGATATGCAGCCCTTGTTATTTCATCTTTGAGAAAACTTCTTTTCCATCAACGGTTTCATGTATCTGATTGTGAAAGGTCTTCGCGATCACTTCGAGGGGTTGAATCATTATTATTTTTCAAATGATTGACAATATTCAATCTTATACATGTAGTATTTTTATTGACAAACGATAATATGATATTATTTTCATATGTTCATTCCCTACTCATAATATTTCGTCATAACAATTTTCCTGCGAAATTTCAGTCTCCTCGCTTCCGATGGATGTAATTCATACGATACCAGCTCTCTGAGAGACACACTTGATCAAACCCTGCCGGAATTTCGTGCCAGAAAGCGCAATAATGACGTAAAATATATGGTTGACAGGGAATACGGACGGGCATACGGGATTTCCAGGGCCGTCCATGTCACGAGCGGGGTTTGATTAAAAATTTTTAATACCGTCACAACGGCTCAGTGCTCTGTTATGAGGGCGCAAATTGTAGACATTCCTATGTGTTCAGCTGAATTTATGGGGATGGTCAGACGATTATTATTTTCGGGCGGGCGATCGTCATATGCAGCTCCAAATTGAGCAGGACTGATAGATGCGATCCCGAGTAATTCAATTTGCGATCTGCGACCTTCCTTTCTTTCGACGGAAACCACATATTGTGCAAATATATTCGGGGTCGATTTTTCAGATGCGTAAACTATTGACATTTCCGAAAAAGCTAGAGTAACGACATCAATTTAATTAGAAAAAAAATTACCTTGCTTCCTGAATTATTCACGAAAAAATGGCATGAAGGACCTATAGCATAGGATCAATGGGAAATTGGTTTTCGGTGTACTTTCTCGACTTTTTTATATTTTATAGAAACTAGAAATGCTGATCGAATTTCTCAATTGCACCAGTGCTCATAATTCAATAGTTTTTGGAGTAGATTTTTTTCGATATTTGCAATGGTCATCATCAAATACAATGACCAAACCAGGGTTGAGTGGAAGAACAATTCATTAGAGATGTAATCTGTTATATCTATTACAGTTTTATGTAATGTAGTATCCGAAAGAAATAAAGACGTTAATCGAATGAGATATGAATTGTTCATTTGAATTTCCGATATAAATCTAATATAAGTAGGGAATGATGATTCTTGAACATTACTCATAATATACAGGGTGTATCCAAATATAGCGAATGTTTGAGTAGTTGCCGAAAAACTGAGTGGTGAAGTCACTGTTGAGTATTTTGTAGGACACTAATAACGCCTCCTGAATCAGATTGATCAAATAACCATGAAGCAGTCTAATTCAGCACCCTGTAGAGTCTGAACCGAGGTCTGAACTATTGAATTTAGATTGAATCAGCATTAATAGTTTTTCGGGCAAATGCACCGGAAACCAGTTATCCATTGATGCCGTGAAGGGTATTTCGTTTCCTATATTATCCGTGTGATACTCGAATTGGGCATTGGAATTCTTAATCCATATTTAAATAGCGCTTTTTGTCCTTATGTGTCATTTGTACATTTTTGATAATTTAAAAAACTACAATTTTCTCAAAGTACGGTCCTGACTTTCGTCCACTTTGATTTATCAATTCTCTCTCATTTCGCTCATGATTTTTTTCAGCAGTTTATGTGCTTCAATAATATTTCATCATATCATCCATCATCAAGGTTCAGATCAAATGTTTTAATCTCTAGCAACAGTAACAATATATTTCATTTCATATCAATGTTTCTTAAACTAAAACGATCAATTAACAACTCAACTATAAAAGCACTTCATGGCTTTATTTTATCTGTTACACCATTTCGGCCAAATTTCGCATCACGACTATAGTTTATGGTGCAAAAAATGTTGAATTATGTTAGTGGTTTAAACAATATTATCCAGAAATATTACAGACATTCTTTCACACACAAACAATACTATATCATTTCACCAGATTGTCCGAACTGACCTCAAGTGGTGCTAAGTGGTGAAAAATTATAACTAGAGGCCGAATTCATCCATATAACAATATGATACAATTATAATTTGAAACATACAGACTCACCACCAGTAATTCAATGATAATTAGTAGTTTCCACCAGTAATTCTCGAGACTCACCTGAAAAAAAAATACAAATGAGTATGACCGACAAAAGAACATAAAGCTGTGCCATTTGAAACATATACGATAGAAACGACTTGTTTCATTTGAAGTTCATGCGATTAATTGGTTCCATGGTTGCACTTAATGACAATGAATTTGGGAAAGTGTAAACAAAAGTCCAATTATAGCCATCACCGATCGACTCAAATGCCTTTCCGGACCCCACGCATTTCCTTGACTTTGATACCGCTTCCACAGCCTCATACGAAAACAGAAATACAAGTTCTGGGTGGCCCAGTACAATTGGCTTCGATATAGCAATATACAGGTACCAACAAATCCAGTCCAATTCGAATCTTCACTTATTTCAACTATCGTATTTCATGTAATCCATATTGGCGGAAAAAAAGTGAAACATAAACTCTGACACTCTCAAAACCAAAACAAATTAGAATGAGTCATGGAGATAACCACACCAATATGTACATAACATTGAGGAACAGCCTGTAGGTATACTAGCTGTTATTAGTGATAATTACACCTTCACGTGTTGTGAATATAGTTTATCCTCAAACGTCAACTAGTCATTATTTATTTCGAAAATTTATACGCGCGAGATAAAGCCAAAGGCAGTGTCTCTGAACCTGTTGATAGGCAGGAAGCATGAATAGGAATATAAGTACCTAAACTATCACTCATTCGAATTGATTCCAGTAGTTATTCCCAATGGTATATAATTCTGCAAACTTTCCTCAGTGGTTATAAGTTTTATAGAGGAAGTCACATCGATCTCGATCGATGTGATAGGAGAGTGGGCTATAGAGAATGGACTACATTTGATCACATAATTAAAGCTACTTATGAGCTGTTTCTAGCTATATAGATATCAACTATTATTAGTGAGATTATCATTGCTACAACTTTGAATAGCAAAATGTTGTACTTTGCTTGGTACGAGGAGGGATGATACCTGACGAATCGTTGTGATGAAATTAAGAGTATTTCTGTTCATTGATATCTCCAAATCGGTATTGTCCAACCACGGCTACTGGGAACTCTCGTTCTTGATCAGTTTTTAAAGAGGCCAATTTCTCTAGAGAAATCGAGGGCGAAAGTGACAAGGTTTCCTAACCAAACTGCTGTCACAGTTCGATTCAGTGTGCTCCTAAAGTTTGGTTCACGTATCGCGACCACTGCGACCTCATCCTCCAACCACCACCTACATTCGCAATCACATGTGACTCCTATATTTAGGTGTCTGTCCAAATGGCAGTGCCTCATGGGAAGCCCTACGGTTGTCCTGATCTCAGGTCGGTAGAGTCTTGGTTCGTTTTATGGAGACAGACCTACAATATGAAGGTTTGATTGCCTCATACCGGGAGCATTTCTCCACGCATCCTGGAATTTCACCACCAGATTTTTCTTCAGGGTTGAGACGATCTCTGATTTAGAAACTCTTGAGATTGATTCTGGTTGATGAATATAATCACGATTATAAACGAAGCCATACATTCGAATGTCTAGAAATAGAATTATTATTTTACGAACTGTCAAAATTTGCTGTGCCATCATGGATTCACTTTCGAAAACACTAGAGCTATTAAGAGGAAGCTGGTATTTTTGCGATGATACAATGTTTTGAGATTGGTCGCTTTATGGAAGAATTTCAAGATAAGTGGAATAGTCGATAGAATCGAATGAACGATTGGTGACAAATTGAAAAACTTTTATATTGTTCAGGTCCTCATCGATGTGTGACAATTTTCAAGGGTACTCAACAATCATCATGACTATGTATGAATGGTAACCAACTTAATTTACAACAGATCCATCCAGTTCTCTAAGTCCTGATGTAATGTGTAAAGGTGATCACAAATTGATAAACTCTCTGCACTGCTTTCCAAAATATTCAGCGGCCAAAATTGGCCGATTGATTGACCTAGTCCAACACTACTTCAGACCCATCTTATTCTGATTTCACAAGATCATTCGACAACATTTTCTCAATATTTTTTATCTAACATCAAAAGTGCTACGGCAATAATAATAAAACTAACGACCCAATCTTCCATGTTCATCGGAAAGATTGCATACCGTCGAATTGAATTATATAATGGACATTCGACATTCTGAGAGCCGTCATTAACCAATAAAGAGTCGACGCCGTTTAGATTCTATCTGGATTTATGGTAAACAGCGGTCACTTTCGCGGTTCCACAACGGGGCAGGTGAATGGGAGTTTTAATGGCCACTCGAGGATATAAATCCATTATTTGGTTATGCTATCACGGAAGCGACGCGAGGATTGAGAAATGGCCGAAAGAAATGCAATGCGCGACGTTGCCCGTTCGAAAAGCGCGGACGAGAACCTCCGGAGGAAACCGAATATGCATTCGGAATATTTCAACTCGAAGCGACTTTGTAACGTAGCGATTATAATATCACACTAAAAATAAAGTGATGAAAATTCTGAATGGGACAGCAGGAAACAGGCACGTCTACAGCTTTGCTCCATAGGGAGTTGATAAATAACAATAAGTTTAGTCAAACAAAAAAAACATATACACCTTTCGAAATAAGAATGAAACATGAGATTCAATTTGAGGAATTGTACCTTCTTGTTCCCAAAAAAACTAGTGAGTATTCCTAGTGTGTACCATAAGAAGTACATGTGCCATTTTGGACAAAAACGCTTCAATGTCCTGAAAGTAACAACGAAAAATATTATTCATTGAAGGGCTCTATCTCTCTTAGGAAGCGTTTCGAAGAAAATAATATTTTTTTTTTCAGTTTTTTGGGGGATTTTCTCTCCTCGTTTCTAAAAAATAGAGTAGAAGTTATTAAAAATTATTTCAATACATATTTTCAATATATTTATTATATTTGAAAACATATTGAAAAATTTTGCGAAGAGAAAAATATTTCAATTGTGTTGAGAACGGGAGCAGATTCGTTCCCGAAACGTCCACCAAGATAAGTAGAGGTTTTATTCTTATTAAGTATATTTGTATTTCCAAATTTTTCAAAAACAAGGTGTCACTGACCAATAGAGAATTTCTCTTTAAGGTATCTAAAGGTTTAATTTCAAGCGCCACTGTCACTGTCACTGAAAAGTTGAGAATTTTTCTATCTTAAGGTTTAATTTCAAGCGCAGTGACATTTTGGGGCAGATCCCAAATCTGTCCTTACTACAAATATATTGAAATAACTTTTAATAACTTCTACTCTATTTTTAAGAAACGAGGAGAGAAAATCCCACGAAAAGCTGAAAAATGAATGTACCACCTCCTCGAAGAACTTACAGACAGTATTTAATAGAGTAGAAGTTATTGAAAATTACTTCAATATAATTGTAGTAAGGACAGATTTTGTGTTCTGCCCCAAAATGTCACTGTGCTCGAAATTGAACCTTCAGAGACCTGCAAGAGAAATTCTCTATTCGTCAGTGACACCTTGTTTTTGAGCAATTTGGAAATACAAATATATTTAATGAGAATAAAACCTCTACTTATCTTGGTATGGACGTTTCGGGAACGAATCTGCTCCCGTTCTCAACACAATCAAAATATAATATAATAATATAATAATATAATAATATAATAATATAATAATATAATAATATAATAATATAATAATATAATAATATAATAATATAATAATATAATAATATAATAATATAATAATATAATAATATCATGTACAGCATTTAAAAAAAAATCTTGCGCATGTCGACTAATTTTTTATTTGGATCAACCTGGACCACCCTGTATACCAAGTGTATCTAAAATGGTGGATAAAATCGAATTGTATTGTGGCGTGCCTACTATCAATCATAATTGATAGTAGTAGATAATGCAGTGTGTTCCTGAAAGCAGAAGTTCATTCTGCTATTCTTGCAGGACATCACGTTTATTTCCCTGCGGATCTCGAGGCACTGTGAGTCAGACGCACATCGGATTATGGCCCGTGATGGAGTATAAATTCACCGCGGAACGATGTTACACGCGATATTCAATTCTGTTAGTCGGCTGGGAATTTCGGAACGATTGGATTCGGTCGAACCGACCAGGAAGAATCGGAAAGGATTGAGATCTTGCTGAGGATACACGAAAACGATAGATTCAACTCTCACGATACTTCTGTTAGAGGTTAAAATGGAGACATCAGGTCTGCTAAACTTGTATCACGCTCCTAAACCTGTCTCATATATGACTTGTTCACATATTATCAATGTCATCGCATGGTATTTCCAATGTATGGAGGGTATTTCCAAAATTTAAAAAAAATATATTTTAGTCGTCAAGATTGTTCGAAAAATCTTACATTTCTTTACCATTTGTTCTGGAATCACTGGTTTGATCCCTCAGTCCAAAGCACAAACAACTAAGTTTTCTAGTTTATTTTTATTTCGTAAACTTCACCAGTCATCATATTTGAATTTGAATCTGTCTGGGTTTTTTCTCCCCAAGTTTGGGTATTTCTACATCATGGAGCTGCCTGGGCGAAAATTTCAATCAGGGTCCTGACTTTGACGCCATATTGAAAAATTGTCCCGTTCGGGTACATTTGACTGGGCCGAAATCACTTTCTGGTTCGGTCGTTATCTGCTAGTCAGTGGTAAAAAGAGTTGGAGGGAAACTTTTTAATTGACAAGACAGATTAAGTTTAATGTCTGAACCACATAAGCTATACGTAGATACCATATTGTATAGGTACTACATGTACCACAATGGCCAATGAATGAATAACAGTCACTATAACAAATTGAAATTCATCAAGAACTATAAACAAAACTTTGTACAGGAATGAACCAATCAGGTTATGATTGGAAAATATCAGCTTCCATTCTGAAGGAAAAAAGTTTCAATCAGTTCAGAAAAACAGCAAAGACTACACTAAAATACTTGTCCATTTGGATATTGTTGGAGGGTAGAAAAGATCAACTTCCATTATCGAAAAACCTGAGGGTTGGCAAAGAATAGGAAAAGATATGTTCAGAAATAGCGTTGAGCTGGAAGAGTGAATTGGAATTATAATGATGAGATTCAACAGATATGCCGAAAATGAATACAGTGAGCGGATGAAAAGGAAATGTTGAGTGGATATCTACACTATTGTCTTCTGATGAGTACTGGCCTAATATTTGTTGGATTCCTTGTAACTTAGTTTTGTTGAGAGATAAGGGCAACTCCCAATTAATGGACTGAGTCGAAGGATAATGGAGATGGGATTTTATCATATTTGAAATGACGGGAAAAATCACGAAGAATATAGCTGACATGGATTTGATAGATGGATTTTATCTCGAACGATGATCTATCAATCCATTCACATTATTCGGATCGAATTGATAGATTTGTTGCTATTCACATCAACATTGTCGAGAGTGGATCAAAAATGTCTACTGTAGACTCTGAGGAAACTGAATCTCTACATAATCAGTATACTACAACTTCACAGCATGATACCGTGAAGATTTCGATCTATGTTGGCTCAACAATGCACCATAATAGATGAATGTTATTGTTCTATTCCGAACTGAAATGGAAAAACCAGTGAGCCAGAACGGAATGAATTCATACGTAGATAATTTCATTCGAGTAATGTGACACACGTCACTATTTTTTGAAATATTGATAATAACTGACGTCGGCTCTGACTGTTATCATATTCATTAGTTCAGAATGGAAGTTGACAGACCTGTCTACTCTATACACAATGTATGCAATTGCTATAATTATTATTTATCGTGCAACATAAGCACTAGTTCTCTGTCAGAATAATTCGGATATATATGTTTATATGACAAATATTCAGTTTTGAATACACTTTCCAGTACCTTCAAAGGTTCCGAGAATCATGTATTCATATCACACATAGTTCGTTCTACTAAAAAATTATGATTCATCAATAGAATGACGAATTTGTGGTTCTGTCTTATTGAAATATTTCCTGGTGCTGACGACAAATAAGCTTTCAATAAAAATTTCAACACCTTCCTCCTATAGAAAGATTATAGCTTTTCTTTCTATTAGATAAATACTGTCTGTAAGTTCTTCGAGGAGGTGGTACATTCATTTTTCAGCTTTTCATGGGATTTTCTCTCCTCGTTTCTAAAAAAAAAAAAATAAAGTAGAAGTTATTAAAAATTATTTCAATATATTTGTAGTAAGGACAGATTTGGGATCTGCCCCAAAATGTCACTGCGCTTGAAATTAAGAGAGATTCTCTATTGGTCAGTGACACCTTGTTTTTGAAAAAATTTGGAAATACAAATTTTGGGAGAGTAGGAAGGTGTTGGAATTTTTCTTGAAAGTTTGGAGGTTGTAAGCATCAGGAAAGACTTCACTAGGCAAAGAATTCCATAACTTTGCCGTTCTATTGAGGAATGATGCTTGGTATAGCGATGTTCGACAGGTCTCGAGCCTGACAGTGTAGGAGTGACAAATATATTTAATAAGAATAAAACCTCTACTTATCTTGGTGGACGTTTCGGGAACGAATCTGCTCCCGTTCTCAACACAATTATTTTTTTTTTTCGAAGAGAAAAATATTTTAATTGTATCTCTGTCCTTACTACGAATATATTGAAATAATTTTTAATAATAACTTCTACTCTATTTTTTTTTTTTTTTAGAAACGAGGAGAGAAAATCCCATGAGAAGCTGAAAAATGAACTTTCTATGAGAGTTTGAATACTCAACGTATTGACAAAAATCATACAGCATAAATAACCTATTGTGGACCAATCTAAAAGTCAAGTCGCTCATTTTCCTCCGTTCAATTCCGCTTGAGTTTTTCAATTCGGAAAGTACGCATACCCTTGATGCGGCTTATATCTTGTTGTATTATTGATGAGAGAAATCGAAAAAATAAAAAACGGAATGGCCGTTCGGAAAATGTGTGTAGCAAATTGGATTGAATTGTTGTGGAGCGAAATACGTGGGATTTCAATAACAAAAATTGAGTCCTGTGGTTTGAGGAATTAGGTACATCGGAAATGGCCGTAATGAAAAAGGCGGAAAAGAGAATGCAAAAAGCGGATGTTTATCCGCGTGTTCTCTCCTATGGAGAGGAAAATAAATCAAACTTCACGGATGAATGATTCACCAGCAGGTATACTGTGAGATGCAAAAAATATAGCATGAGGAGACTCATCCAGTGGGTTGTTCACTACAAATGAAGTGTAAATATTGTTAAATTGAACAAAATATACTATATAGTTTATTTGAACGCATCTTTATTCTGTGAATCGACCAAAGTTTACATATAGAACCAAATCAGAGCCTCTCTCAATTTATCGAACTTCTTCTTTGAAACTTCCTTTCGATGTTTTGAGTACAAAAGCGGAGCGCCATGAACGCCTCGGAGATGAATATTCAACATATACGCATTTATATATGTGCTCGAACTCCACTGGTTGATAACAGTTAATATACCGGGTGACACAGAGTCATGGTACATGCCATTTCCTCCTTTGTTTAAGGTACGGTTCTAGATTTCCACATTAACTTTCGATTTCCAAATAGAAACTCCCTGTTACTAACGTTATTTCGAAAAAAAAAAGTATGCTGGCTAGAAATAGAAGCCAAAGAAGTGAAACAAGAAGTTTTTTCACTCGTAACTGAACTTTTCAAAACTGTAATAATTAATATGGTGTTCAACGAATCAAAACTAATTTTCAACCGGGAGTTGGATTTATTTTTTTATGAGCATATGAGCATATTTGAGCATATTCGATTTTCAAAATTTCGAAAATGTAGCTATAGAAACAAAGGAGAGAAAGCGTGTACCATGAGTTGAATGAGTATCGACCAGTGGAGTTGGAAAATTGACTGTGGAACAATGAATTTCAAAATTGAAGATGTTTTTGTAGCCTACAAATAAGTTATAAGATGTATAACAGAAGGTTGTAGCTGTGAAAGCCTTTCAAAAATTTTGAAGAACTAACATTACCGTTTTCCAGATTTTTGTGGGATTTTCTCTCCCCGTTTCTAAAAAATAGAGTAGAAGTTATTGAAAGAGAAATTCTCTATTTGTCAGTGACACCATGTTTTTGAAAAATTTGGAAATACAAATATATTTAATGAGAAACGAGGAGAGAAAATCTCACAAAAAGCTGGGAAATGAATGTACTACTACTACCTCGAAAAACGTACAGACAGTATTTAACATTACCGTGTTTATATATATTTGAATCATGTATAATGTTCCTCGAACATTATAGGATTTCCTTTCGTGTTGTCAAATGATGGAAAAAAATATGTTTCTTCATAACATTTATGACAACAGTATCTGTTCCATCAGAAATGAAAATGTACATCATATAATCAATACTAGGTCTGATATTTTCATGTGCCATTTTGTAGAATTTAAGTGACCTATAATTCTTGCAATTTGATAGGGCTTAGATTAATCAATTTACTCCGTCTTCAATTGAAAAAAATCTACACCTATCCATAGCTTCAAAATTGCATTCAAGTCCTTTCTCCTGGATAAGAATCATTATTCACTCACGACAGGAAATGATTGAATAATAAAAGTGTCATTATATTCCATTTTCATCAATGAATCTAATCTTATACGTTATACTCTGTGCGAACTGTCTATCGGTCACTCATTCTATTTTCAAGCTCTTTCGTATGACTTATCCTAAACGAAGTTCCTTTTGAGTGTCTCAGAACTCGAAATTCGACACTGACATAGAGTAAACAAACTTCGAGGTACCGCCAGGCACCGTTGTCACTTCTCTCTTGACCATGGCTCGGGAGATGGAGAAGGCTGTGTCTCGGTGCGTCCAAGGCCAGCTCGGTCGATCGCAGTGGAGCTGGTACAGCAAGCGGCGGTCTTCCCGGCGTTCGTTTGATTTACAAGTCGGGAGCGCGTCTGCGGTCGAGCGACCAGCACGCGGGCCGGATTTGGCACCATCATTCATGGGAAATGGGACGTGCGAGGGTCGCTCTTGCCGACGACGGTCCTGCTGCCTGCCTCGGGGTTAAAACCGACCAGTCACGGCCTCGTCCTACGCGTCTCGAATCACTAAATCAGTTATATTATTTATAACTAGCACTGGTGTTCCATAGCCGAGGGATGTTCGCATGAAATCCCATTATGTTTAAGTGCAGTACAGTATTTTGATTTCTCTGTTTAGGCACTTTAATAGTCTCTACAATGCACGAATTTCACAACTTCGCCGTTCTATTGATAAATGATACTTGCGTTGAATCAACATTTGTCATGTCAAGAGATAATAATTCTTGGAGACTAACTAGTCAATTCATCAAGATTTTCTCCCAAAGAAGTTTCTTTTTGATGGAGATTTCGAACAAATACTGATAGTTGCTCGCATCAACAACAAGAAAATTGATGTTTCAATACTGTGAGATGATAGTAATAAGTAATAAGATAATAGTAATAAGTAATAAGATAAGTAATAAGTAATAGTAAGAAGTTTATGAAACGTTCAAAGAGAAGATACTTTTTGGGATTGATTCGCTGAAAAAATGTTTGGTATTCATAACATTTACAGGGAACTCAAGAAAGAATTAATTTAACTGAAGAATGTACCAAGACATTTCCGCTGTAGCCGTAAAAGAGCCAACAAATAATCCTCTTTCATTCAGAATCCAAAGAACATGAACTTCGCTTCCAATATATGACTGAAGTTTTTCCATCGTCAACTCCTGTTCCTGATGAATGAGCGCAAACAGTGAACAACGTCTGCAGTAAATAATCTTCGAAAATAGACTTGGATGCACATCGTCGTTGGCTGCTCATCGGCGATGACGATCACAAACATAAATTTTTACGGCCGTCTCCGAGACAGGAAGACATCAACAGCCAACAGCATTGTCGTCGTCCTCTAACCCCAAGTCGACATGCAGTAGTCGAACAGGTTGGATATCTCCTTCATTCAATTCCAAACATTATCATTGGCGTGGCTGGATTGATCCATGTAGATTTCATTGAAGAAATTTACAGTTCAGGATTAGCTGAGTGATTTTTAAATACTGTCTGAAGTTCTTCGAGGAGGTGGTACATTCATTTTTCAGCTTATCATGGGATTTTCTGGGAGTTATCAAAAATTATTTCAATATATTTGTAGTAAGGACGGGATCTGCCCCAAAATTTCACTGCGCTTGAAATTAAACCTTTAGATACCTTGGACGTTTCGGGAACGAATCTGCTCCCGTTCTCAACACAATTAAAATATTTTTCTCTTCGCAAAAAAAAAACATTGAAAAATCTTTCTGTAAAGAAAAGATCGCTGATTTTGATTCTATCACTAGGAATTATAGTTATATTAGATATATTTCTTGGTGATGATGAAATCACATCGTTATGGTTGTTTCATGATGTCAGTTCGTTTATTGTTCATTTCAGTTGTGAAGCTCGGACTGGAATCTGGAACTTGAGGTCATGAATGATCGTTTCCAAGTTGTCTATACTTGTATGTTGTACTTGCAAAGAACTGGCTTACATTCTGGACTTGACTACTGACTCCTTTCTTGGTTTGGAAACTTCACAATCTGGAACTCGTCTTATTTAAGATATTTAGCTTCAATTGACATTTCCTCAAACCTCAACTTGGATACTTGGACTTGAATGCGAGTCCTTCTCAATTTCTGTTCTTTCTCCGGATCTTTAACCTTGGTTGTATCGTTTTACTTTCTATATACTTTCAAATCCCTAATACCCAAGAGAAAAATCTTTGAGTGGAATTTCAAACGCAGTAACATTTTGAATGGAATCATTGATCTGTAATCAATATCAAAAATGCTAAATCGATTATATATGCATGAAAATCTCGACAACTTTGGAAGATACAGCAAAGTTATAATGGTGCTAAGTTTCATAATCACGTGGCATACTTGCCTAGAAGAAATCCACGAAATTCAAATTATTTTCAGAGTTATACAGTCAAGAACGAAAAAATTCAGTACAAAAGTTCGAGGGAAATACGTGACATTGCATCCTATATTCAATGGCAATAGAAAGCAGCAATCTTTAAGGGATAGTTCATAGTTTATTAAACAATATCAGATCCTGTGATATCGAGAATTTCCTTTGGGTCTGGAAAAAAGTACATCTCAGCCGGAGAACTGGATTTTCGAAAACAGCTACGTCTGAAAAATACTACCCACCTCTCACACCGAATGTTTCCTTTGTTTTGGGTACCTTCCAGAATTTCCCCAAACACTGTCGAAGGATAGTTTTCCATATGCCGCGAATTTCCTTGCTGATATCGCGTTTCCCGGCATATCGAGTGGAACGACACATGGCCTTTGGATGTGCTTTTGCCTTCTGCCATGTGTTCGTTCGTTTTGTGACTTACACGGAGTCAGCACGAGCCCTTCCGTGATGACCGCCCATTATATTAGACACACCTGGCACACGGGCACTTTGACCCCGACGGAACAGTGGCGTGCGTCACAAAATCCACCCACGATCAACCACATTTGTTGTACCCCAAATGGACGAACCTCATAGATGAGACATAGTTGCTCTTTTTTGAAGTGGAAACATCCACAGAATCGTTGGGCGGAAAGTGAAAGCGAGACTAAAAGGAGACGATCTACGGGATTTAGTCTGCGAGAGAATGAGATAGAATACAGTTGTACAGCGTTTTGTACGTATATGTGTTAGTTTTATCTGAGTATATCAGAATGCTAACAGTAGGCCGACTCTGGCCTACGTGACGGTCTACCTATACCGCTCTCCTCGTTCCCCTTGGGTACCGTTCGGTGCCCAGGCATATAGAGGGGGAGTTGTATCGTAGATCTGTCTTTTCGTACCTCGAATCATCCTGTATCTGTGGTTATATAGAGGTTTCGCTGCTGCCTGGTGTGAGCTCACACCACATATGTTTGTTTTTCAGGGTTATTGACCTATTCTTTCCCGTTCTACTTCGGTTTTCACCTGGTTGACTTTTGTGAGTTTTCACCAGCTGACAGATGACTTCTACTATGATGTTCAGAGGGCTTTTTGGAACATTAATTAATCATTATATGATTCAATAGTTTGCTTACTTCATCAAATTAAATCTCCATTCTGTTGGTAACCCTTAGATGTTCCGTTTCCAAATGTATTCCATGTCTATTGTCAAATTTGGGATTGTTTTGGATTTTTGAAATGAATTTTCCATATAATATTGATTTTACAATTATATTATATGTCCGATGTTCACATCAACAATTGTACCACATGGTTTCATCGACTGAATTTATTGAGAACTTCTTGTAAATACTCGACGAATCAGTAATTGAAATTTCGAATTAATTGATTTCAACAAATAAAATTAGTAACTGATGATAGCCTGAAAGCCTAAAGTGTTTTGCAATTTGCAAAGCACTCGATTGATCAGCCACATTACAAATTTCACAACAGGAATTATCTGCTCGTTATTCATGCTACAGCGTGTGCAAGTAGATGCGTGATATTTGATATCGAGTCCTTCATATAGCTTCTTCCAATCCGTCTAGTATTCACAGTTCATTCTTCTGAGCAATGAGACATCTCACTCTGGCGGAATCCAATATTCGCGACCAAGTTCCGACTTCAAAGGTGCTCACCGTCGGGCTTCACTCCGTCTCACAAAGGCGCTCAACTCATTCACAAAAGGTAACGAAATCGAGCGATTCGCAGGAATTCACTGTATGCACCTGCCTATTGTCGGCCGCGTTTCCAGATCTCGCGTCTCGGCTTGTGACTTATGGAAACAAAGACGGAAGTGGATTCTTTTCCAGTAACACTATTTCAGCTACAAGGGCGAAGGAGCTTTTTATTCGTGCATTTTCAGCGGTGTATCAAGTTTCTTGGTACGGTAGCTATGGTTACGTTCGATAACGGGGTCGTACGTTGAAGTCGAATTCACAGACGATTTCGCCTGGCTGTGGGGCGACATGAGACAGCCCTGAAAGGTCGTGGCTAAGATTACCAAAACTTGTGAATGCAATTCTATGGTTAGTCATTCCGTTTCAATTCAAATGAAACACTGATATATTTATTTTTAACTCCATTTGTCATTAGGTGATAATTTTAATTACTTTGTCTGAGATTATTTTACATTGCTTTGTTCAATTCAATACACAATTTTTTGTATCTCAATCTGACCTGCTACAAGGTATTTTCACACTACGTGGTTGAATAAACTCTATTCTATTCTATCAAGCTGTTCAATGAATTTCTAGATATCGAAGAATCCTACCCCCTGAATATATTCAAGAAAGAAATCTTGTAAAAACTGTAGATCACCGTCTCCTTCACTCGCACAAGCCCTTAGAGGCTTCTGAGGGTTGCTTTGGCAACTAAGGAGACGAGTAACAATAACAATAACAAGTTACAAGCCGACGTTTAGACAGTTTATCATCATCAGGACAATAAAGATAAGTTGCCAACGTGCAAATGTGAACTGCACTTTCGGCTGACGGAACACCCCTTTTATTATATCATTTCTATAACAAACTAGAGAATTCCAAATAGTTTTTTCTTCAATTTTTTTCACTGATTCTGGCTAACAGAATTGCTACGATGTACCTTTTTGATAGTAAATAGATAATGAAAATGGAATGATAAAAAAATTCCGATGAAACCGCTGGAGTCAGTCCTAATTTTTTACGTCCTTTAAAGATTTTACCAGTGTACCTTCTCGCAGCTAATTGATCTGGTAATCTGGAAACGTGATAAGAAATTTGATATATAAATCTCTATTATATCTTATATAAATATCTCAATGTGAGACAAGAGGTGTCCCCGGATTCCACGCCACTGGATGCTTTCGTTGAACCCGGAATTTTCCAAATACCTCATCATTTTGAAAACAACGTATACAGGATATAAGATATAAATAAATATCTGTTTCGTCAGCCAACAATACGAACAGAAAAATACATTTTCAGAATGAAATTTATAAGAATTTTCTTCACAATTTAGCTCTATCTACGAGAACTTCAAAGTAATGAAATAGTAATGGCAAATAAATATCAATAAGGGGTTCTTGATGAGTGCTTGGATACTTATTTCAAGTACAAAAAAGACATTGACAGTTGATTGAAAAAAAAAAATGAATACACTATAATAAAATAATATTACAATTGTTGATGAGATGAAAATTAACTGTGAAAGTATAACACTATTTCCATTGAGGAAATGGGCGAGATAATATACACTTGTCACAAAATCACCTTGAACTCACCCTTGTATAATAGTTGAAATTTGTATCAATAGGTAATGCTGTAATTCAAAATTTCACTCTCAACACTTTGAAAGTTTCGGAAAAAAAGATGCCGAATTTGTCACTCTTAGTGTTCAAGAAAGATTGTACTCGAGATCCCACCTGATATCATTCATCAGCTGACATCTAATTCACTTCACATGGAAGTGCAAGATTCGATTTCGTCATGCATCGAAATAAATACGTCGAGAACCGAGATAAGTATTCTGAACTTCGATATGTCAACTCCCGCTCGCTAAAATGCTTTTTATGTTTCACAAATTGCTGGTTCCGAAGTCTTCAAACTTTCGAGGCGACGACGACGACGAAGTCGATCCATTTCTGACGGAACTCCTACCAGCATCACTTTTCACCCGGCCAAAAAGTTCAAACCCGATAATAGTAACAGATAAGAGACTGTTCGCAATGCTGTTATAGACGTAACATTAAATTTAAAGTTACAAATTCGAAAAGTTTCGCAGTAATGAAACTGAAAAAGGAGATATACGAGTGGAGTCGTTCTGATAAATTGTTCGACTAGTGACTGGGCCACACAAATGACCTTTTGTCGTCAGAAATATTGGCTAGACTTCGATTCGTGAACGAAAAGATTACTTCGACAAAGCTCTGCTTCTGCTTGTGAAAGAACATGGGGCTGTTAGAAACCTCTTCGGACGATAGAGAGAAGAGAATGTGGTATGGCCTATTTCTGTGATATTTGGGAGATTCACGATGAATCCAAAATCAACATTTCTCACAAACAGCATTTCGAAGTTCCAACACGTTATGTAAACAGGGTGTGTTACGTGAACAAGCCAAATGTTCACATGCAATCATTAATTTTTCTCAATTTCAATACATATATGAACACGATCTCCATATTGTTCTTTAGTTTTTTTCAATAATTAATTCTAGTATTTTTCCGTAATTCAATATTTTCCTTCCTTCCTTCTCGAATATTATAGGTTTCCCTTTCGTATTGTCACCAGATAAAAAAAACGGAATCTCATTCCTTTGAAAATTCGAAATTACTAGATATTTTTTAAAAAACTGAAATAATTCTAAACCCTAGTTTCGACCGTAGAGAACGAATCTGCGACGAAGAGAAAAAAAATTAAAATAAAAGATAAACGAACTTCTCGTACTTTGACGGGCCACTTTTCCGGAAATGTAAGTCCTACGAACTCGATCGACCCGCCAATCGATTTTTTCAGACATCTTTCTACATTCGGTACTTTTTCCGAAGTTATAGCGGATATTACTCGCATATGCGCGTTTTCAACTCTAGAGCTCGATATTTCCGGAACGGTAAGTCGTACGAAAATTGTACACGGCCGGATCCTCGCTCAATTTTCATCTAGATTGCAAAATGACGAACGTCCAGGTATCTCACGAAGACGTCTACGGGGTCGTAGTCATTCAGGGAAGTATACAGAGAACCAAATATATTGACGGTATCCAAATATACTGGGGATACTTCGGTCACCCTAATATTCAATTCCTCACCGATATTTGCAATATCCGGATCCGAACGATGACGGCAAAACCCACGGCTATCTGAGCGACCCAGCAATTCGTCAGTCTCATTAATACATCGGAAGGGGTTGGGGTACAGTGGCGTAGTTATTAGTCACACTTATAGTGAATTGCAAAATAAATGACGAATGCTACTTCAGCTGAAAACAGAGAGAACTTCAATGGGGGGATCATTGATTTTCAACTCCATATCAGAAAGTTGACCATGAAATTAGCAAAATATAAAAGATGCAGACCAACCAGAATGTGACGAACACTATTTCATTGGTTTATTAAACTCTCATTTCTTGCGATTTCAGCCTCAATAAGTGGTATGCCTCCATGATACATTTTCTTATCGTTTGACAAAACGAAAGAAAAACCAATAATGTCCGTGGAAGTTTGGAAAATACGTGTTTTTTTTTACAAAAACACATTTGTGCTTCCTAAATTTTTTGATTCGTTGGATCATCAAGATGAATATAATTCATGCTCCCTGCGATACTTTCGAAAATGTGCTGATATCTATTATGGTGACAAGTTTCGAGTGAAAACAGTGTTCAAGACAGAAAATACAATGAGATCGATTTTGACTCATACAAAACCGAAAAATGAAGAACAATCATCAAAAAATTGTATTTACAGTATACCATGTGTTTGTGGAAAATATTATACCGGTGAAACCAGCAGGCCTCTATCAGTAAGGATGGAAGAGCATAAGAACAATATAAAGAGAAGATATACTGACAAATCAAAATTAGCTGAGCATATCCTTACTAAAAATGGACAACATATGGCCGATTGGGGTAATATTAAGATCATAGGAAAAGAAGACAACAACCAAAAACGGAAAATCAAAGAGTCTGCTTGCATTCCCCTGAACGGAGACAATAATATTGCTTCTTGTTCAGTTGATATAGATAGAACTTGGCATCCACTTCTGAAACTTGAATATGAAAATGGAAAATTCGATATCAATTAATTGTGTTGAGAACGGGAGCAGATTCGTTCCCGAAACGTCCACCAAGGTAAGTAGAGGTTTCATTCTTATTAAATATATTTGTTTTTCCAAATTTTTTCAAAAACAAGGTGTCACTGACCAATAAAGAATTTCTCTTTTAGGTATCTAAAGGTTTAATTTCAAACGCAGTGACATTTTGGGACAGATCCTAAATCTGTCTTTACTACAAATATATTGCAATAATTTTTAATAACTTCTACTCTATTTTTCAGAAACGAGGAGAGAAAATCCCATTAAAAGCTGAAAAATGAATCTATTACTTTATTTAATAATTGAAATTCGAATTTTTTTTCGAAAATCTTACATTCTATTCGAAGGAAGAAATCGCGAATTTCACTTTGATTCTGATAGGTTGACCTAAAGAGCCATTGGTTATTTCCTTCATGCTTGATGCTGAGTAAACTAATTGGAGTAATCAATCAGTAATAAAGGATGCACCGGGAAAAAAAAAATCAAAAAACTTGGTTGACGATAGGGAAATTTTTGATATCTTCCTCCATATGATAGGTAAAATATTCCTTCCAATTTATAGAAAATCAGTAATAAATTAGTAATAACAGAGTTATAAATCGTGGCATAATAACAATCAGAAGAAGCTTCTTCGCTGTGGTCTTGGTTGATATAAAGCCATCAGGGCCGTTAATTTTTTCCATCTAATGGAGATGACCAAATTGTCGAATGTAGTGATAAATCATTAACAACAAATTCTCATTAATTTTCTCAATATTTCAATAAATTCCACTGCGAATTTCAATTTTCGTTTAAAATATGCAATTGATTCTGTTGAGTTTATGGGGGTTGAAGCTGCGCCCTTGGTTGGGATGCACGATCTGGCCTCATCCAGGAACGTCCTTGCTCCCTCCTGACCAGGATTAGGCTGTCGCAATCGGCATTAGCGATCGCTAATCTTAATTGAATCAAATGACATTGACTGACACATAACTGCGCGCGTAGAGACGTACGACAAGAATATTTGAATTGGTAATCAGGGGTGGGGGGTTCTATATGTGGGTGGAGGTTTTCTGTGCGACAAATTGACCCTGCAGCCCTTCATGTGTCCCGTCGTATTCGGCCATTCATATTCAAATTCTACGTTGGATATTGGATGTGACGGTAATTATTCTCGGAATGAAGGTGGTCGGAACGGAATAAACGAATCCGTTGAGAATTATGAGATTGTGTACCTATTAATTTTGTATTTATATACTCGACGGTGACTTTCAACATTGAAAATATCCAACGTTTCGAATTTGTAACCGTGTATAGCAATTTTTGTAGCACTCGGATATTTCCCACAGTATTTGCAACTTTTTTGACACGAACGCATATTTTTTGAATAATTCAAATTGAATATCAAGCTAGTTGGGAAGAGGATGAACCAGCGCTTCTCATGAGGATGGATTTTGGAGTCTACGAAGCACAGGGGCGGAGTTATAGGGGTGTAAATTTGGGGTACGTTTTTAGCGAATTCTAATTTCATTCAATATGGGAAAAACATGTGGAAATCAGTTTTTGGTGGTATGTGGATAAATTTCTGGGTTTTTAAGAACCTCTTGGCGAAGTTGGGGATGAAAAAACGTAAGAAAGATATTATAGTCGAAAAAGTTGAAAATCGATATTCGTGTGGGATTTGTATTTTTGTATTTTGTATTTGTATTGTATTAGGTATTCACGGGTTGATCTTAATTTTCATTGGAGATCTGATTACGGTGAAAGAACGCCTGCCGTTGCCACCAACTAATATGGAATCTGCAGTGACTTACTTTTTTGGGATCCGAATAATTGAAGATTCTTGAGAATTTCGAAATGAAGTTTCGTCGCTATATGTCGAAAAAGCTGAAATATTGTTATTTTCTGATTTGAGTACTTGGACTCAAATTATTGGTAGAGAAAGGACGATGGAAAGGCTGAAGATTTGTATCTGATAGAATTTGCTTCAAAATATCCCAAGAGGTACTGTCTGTAAGTTCTTCGAGGAGGTGGTATATTCATTTTTCAGCTTTTAATGGGATTTTCTCTCCTTGTTTCTAAAAAATAGAGTAGAAGTTATTAAAAATTATTGCAATATATTTGTAGTAAGGTCAGATTTAGGATCTGTCCCAAAATGTCACTGCGCTTGAAATTAAACCTTTAGATACCTAAAAGAGAAATTCTCTATTGGTCAGTGACACCTCGTTTTTCAAAAAAATTTGGAAATACAAATATATTCAATAAGAATAAAACCTCTACCTATCTTGGTGGACGTTTCGGGAACGAATCTGCTCCCGTTCTCAACACAATTGAAATATTTTTCTCTTCGTAAAATTTTTTCAATGTTTTCGATTTTGACACTCAAAAGTGACAATTTGGCAGACGGAGGAATTCTGGTTACAAGATGTTTTCATTGATTGATATCGAATTTTCCATTTTCATATTCGAGTTTCAGAAGTGGATGCCAAGTTCTATCTATATCAACTGAAC
Organism: Gastrophysa polygoni; assembly: GCA_963576655.1. Classification (NCBI taxonomy): domain Eukaryota; kingdom Metazoa; phylum Arthropoda; class Insecta; order Coleoptera; family Chrysomelidae; genus Gastrophysa; species Gastrophysa polygoni. The sequence goes on from OY755087.1 coordinate 24,127,568, forward strand.
AAGAAACAATATTATTGTCTCCGTTCAGTAGAATGCAAGCAGACTCTTTGATTTTCCGTTTTTGGTTGTTTTGAAATTTGGTTCACACAAGAACCATTTGATCAGCCGTGTATAATGTGTATGAAATGTTCATGATTAGTCATTTCATCCACAGATTGCTGAAAATTTATTTGAAGTGAACTGAAAATGAGAAAAAATATATGGACACCTCCAATATCAGATATTATTTTTTTTGCAAATGAGTGAAGACAATAAAGTGAATTTGAGGGTGTCATCTGAAAGAAATTTTATTGAACAGTCTGTAGAATATTCCAGGTTTCTACTAGTTTTTTGTGAGATTTTCTCTCCTCGTTTCTGAAAAATGAAATAGAAATTATGATAATTATTTCAATATATTTGTAGTGAGGATCTGCCCCAAAATGAAATTCGCATGTAATTTAACCTTCAGATACCTAAAAGAGAAATTATCGATATGTCAGTGACACTTTGTTCTTCAAAAAAGTTGAAAATACAAATATATTTTTAATGAAAACAAAACTTCTACTCATCCTAGTGGACGTTCGGGAACGAATCTGCTCCAGTTTTCAAGACGATTCATATATATTTTCTTTGCAAAATTGTCAATGTTCGGTCGTTTTGACACTGAAGGTGGCAGACGGAGGTTACAAAGTGTTTTTTCATCAATTGATATCGAGTTTTCCATTTTCATCACTCTTGAGAAGTGGATACCAAGTCTAAATCAACTGAACAAGAAGGATGCAACAAAAACTTTATATTTCACAAACGAGGAGAGCAAGTCCCACACGAAAACTATAAAAATGAAATGTTATTGTCATTCAAAGAATGTTACAATAATAATTGTCATCTTGCTGGAGTAAATTCTCATTTTTTCCATTCATCGCTATTTCGACGTTGAAATCCAACGTCCGAGGAATCGAAACTTTTCGAGCGTGTGGAGAAGACCGTGAAATTGTGGGACACCTTGCCGCGCAATATGAATTTCGCGGGAATTATCTCGCCGATGATGTCCTCATTATCCACACGTCGCTCAGCATCGCCTCCGATACCTCATCGCTATCGATAGCGAACAGCTCAGGCGACAATATCGTTATATTGCGCCTCGCACTCCTCACAAAGGACACCGTTCACGGGACAATCGCGCCGCCATTATGGTCGTTAATAATTCGCACGCCACCTCGTCCTACATCACGCTAATTAGATTAGCTGTTGTCTATGCCGACGGCCGTGCTGAGCAGGTTCGATTTCTGAGGCCACAGCGACATCACGCGTCGGTGGATCGGCTATTGTTGCGGTTCACCGTCGCAGATGAACCTAATGCTGCACCAGCCTTTATGGCCCACTTCCAAAAAATCACTCTCACAATTTCCAACACATTGATTACAATTTATTACAACCTACTCGAATTTTATTACAGTTGTAGTTTCTCGAAAATGAGGTGGTGGTGCGGCTTTAGCCGAAAGCTGCACCACATCCTTCATATATTTAAAAATACCCACACTATCGACATATTTCACACGCATGAATTTCTTACACATTTATTACAACTGTTTGAGGTGAAAATCAACCAAGAAATCAACCCCCAAATGATTATTATCTGATTTGGTATAATGATAGAAAAACAGACCCAAGTTTCATATACAATTTGGATTTTATTACACTGCTCTACACTGCCGAAAGTCAATTTTTATCATTGAAAAAATGTATTTCGAGTGGTTTTATATGATGAAGAATTTCTTACACCAGCCCATACCATTGAATATTCGGTATAATGATAGAAAGAACAGATCTCAAAGTTTCATATACAATTTGGAATTTATTACACTGCTCTACACTCCCGAAAGTCAATTTTTATCATTGAAAAAATGTATTTCGAGTGGTTTTATATGATGAAGAATTTCTTACACCAGCCCATACCATTGAATATTCGGTATAATGATAGAAAGAACAGATCTCAAAGTTTCATATACAATTTGGAATTTATTACACTGCTCTACACTGCCGAAAGTCAATTTTTATCATTGAAAAAATGTATTTCGAGTGGTTTTAAATGATGAAGAATTTCTTACACCAGCCCATACCATTGAATATTCGGTATAATGATAGAAAGAACAGATCTCAAAGTTTCATATACAATTTGGATTTTATTACACTGCTCTACACTGCCGAAAGTCAATTTTTATCATTGAAAAAATGTATTTCGAGTGGTTTTATATGATGAAGAATTTCTTACACCAGCCCACGCCATTGAATATTCGGTATAATGATAGAAAGAACAGATCCAAGTTTCATATACAATTTGGAATTTATTACACTGCTCCACACTGTCGAAAGTCAATTTTTATCATTGAAAAAATCGTTTTCGACTGGTTTCATGTCATAAGGATTCTTACACCAGCCCACACCATTGATTATGGTTTCATATCATAGATACAACATATCTCGGCGTTTATTTACGATTTGGAATATATTACACTGCTCCACACTGTCGAAAGTGGTGTAAGGAGTTCCTTATGACAGTGTGGAGCAGTGTAATAAAGTCCAAATTGTATATGAAACTTGGGATCTGTTTTTTCTATCATTATACCGAATATCCAATGGTGTCGACTGGTGTGAGAAATTTCTAGTCTGATAAAATCTCTCAGTTTTTCGACTATGAACATCGATTTTCGGCAGTGTAGAGCAGTGTAATAAATTCCAAATTGTAAATGAACCCGGAGGTATGTTGTATCTATAATATGAAACCATTATCAATCGTGGCTTAAGGAAGTCGTAATCGCATTGAACCTGTAGAAATGTGGAAATACCGTATTCCGAGATTCATTTTCTTCAGATAATAATCATTTGGGGGTTGATTTCTTGGTTGAGTTTCACCTCAAACAGTTGTAATAAATGTGTTAGAAATTCTTGCGTGTGAAATATGTCGATAGTGTAGGTATTTTTAAATATATGAAGGGTGTGGTGCAGCTTTAGGCTGAAGCTGCACCACCACTTCATTTTCACGAAACAACAACTGTAATAAATTTCGACTGGGTTGTTATGATTTGTAATTAATGTGTTAGAAATTGTGAGAGTGATGTGTGGCTGGTGCAGCATTCGGTTCATCCGTCGCAGGATATCAGAATAGGAACAATGCCCCTTCTTCCCCTTCTGATGGATAGTTAGATAAATATACCTACCAAATGTTCAATATTTGAATGATCATGGTCATGTATCTGAATGCACAAAATCGCAAAAATGTATTTTGTACTCTTTTCGAGGTCGTACTATGAACCTCTCACAAGGGAGACCAAATAATCGATGCATATCCTGACTGAGACACAACTAAGGCTGGAAATACTCTTTTTAACGCTCCTATTGATATTCCTGACCAATTACGTGATATAATTCCCAGACTGATACCTCTCCGAGAGGTTTGAAGTGAAAAAGTTGAAAACATGCGCGAAATAAAAATCGACCGGTGCGAGCGTTTTTTTTCTGAGAACAGCCTTCTTTCGTTTTCATTGGGCCACCCAATATGCAGCATCAACTTTTTTTTCCCAACTTTCGAAGAAGGAATGAAATAGCATTTATTCGCATTTAGGTACAGATTAGTGATGCACCATTCACACAATTTATTCAGATTAGCCTGAAGAAGATTCTGAATGAATCACAGATTTGATACATCTGAAAACATTTCAAGATATGGTCAATTTACAGAGACAAAAAAAAATTTGGACAACATTTATAAAGAAATTGTTTTCCGTAAATATCTCCATATCATCATGAATCAATAGCTTATATATGAATAAGTTGACAACAACTGGTCAATTATTGAAATTGAAATAATTGGATTTGAATCAATTGGAGAGAGAAAATATTATAATACGCCATAGTCTGATTGGGGGAAAAAAAGGGACAGAAAGAGTTTGTACATGACTGATGATAATCAAAAAACGTTAAAGCCTCCATCTCCACTATAAGTTTTAGTCTCGTGTACCCCCTTATGGTCTTGACCCCTCGAAATGTACTTCATTGCAGACACAGCTCGTGCTAATGATTTGCCTTCCTGTTGTCATAAATCTCGACAAAACTCGGTAGGCGTAAGTAGTTTAGAGACGTTGTTGACATTAGGCTGACAACTAAGATACCCGCAATCTCTGCTGCTTCATCACAACGAAGTGCAAGTCACCAACAAACACGCTGAAGATCCAGCCTTTCGCATTCTTCTGAACTTGCATAAATATTTCCCGGTAGGATATAGAATGAAGAGGCTAATGAGCCTGATGAAGTTAGAAAACTTGTTCACCCAAGTTAACATGATGACGGAAGAAGTAGTCGGCTCTGGAACCTCAACTTGTCATCCTGACTGAATCAACCCGGATGTACACATCGGTTCCAGCATTGGAACCAACCAGTGTTTGTACGAATTGGACACGACACATGAAGTTGAAGCTTCTTCGCTTTTCGATGAAGCTTTCAAGGTGTTGGTTAGCCCCAAACCACCAGAATGTTGGTTTTTGTTAGCTGTGGGCAGTCTTCCAAACGTAGACCAATAATAATAATAATAATAATAATAATAAAAACTTTATTCAATGAAAGTGTGACGTTATTTACAAGGAACAAAGCGAACAAAGTGGGGCAAACGATAAGTGCTACTGCACTTGTTTCGTATAAATACATAAAGACAATAGACATCGTGATCACTTGAGTAATGTAAATAATTTAAAATGTAATACTAATGAGATGAATTACACTATAAGTAACTACAGTACAATATAAATAAGAATAAAATAGTCGCGCTGAATTGCTAAGTATATAAAACTAACACAAACAAACAAGAACAATCGATAAGTGATTAAACATTTGTTTCGATATAAATAAAACATATATATGTGATATTAATTGAAGACATCGTATGGTAAATGTTTGTTTAACGCACAGAACAAACATATGCATATACACCTTCGCAAGAATGAAATGAAGTGAGGTTACTAATTCTTTTACAGGAATTTTTGAGTTTCTCTCGTGAATAATTTCAGTTGTTTTTTAAAATAGAATAGGCTAGGTATATTTTGGATTGCATCGGGCAACGAATTGTACATTTTCGGAGCATTAAATGAGATACTAGTCATTCCGAGTGATTTTGTGATTTGTGGAATGATATAGTTATTTTTTGTCTGGTGTTGTACGTATGTGTTGGTAAGTCTCCTGGTAATTTTTGATAAGTGGGAAATGAGAGATATAGGCCTATAGTTATCCGCTAGTTTTTTGTCGCCCTTCTTATATATTGGAACAATTATAGAATCTTTGAAAGCGTTTGGCCAGATGCCAGTTTCCATACACTTGTTGAAAATATAAGTGAGAGGCTCGATTATATATGGCGTGACGGTTTTCAGAGTTTCCGCTTTAATTTCATCTGGCCCTACAGCTTTATGGTTTTTCAATTCATTAATAAGGCTTTTTACTTCATGACGGTTTGTTGAAGAGTTGAAGAGTATGAAGGAATTTGGAAGGGACGATCTACTGGTTTTGAAGTTTGGATGACGATTTATTTTTTATGCAAGTTTTTTTCCAGTGTTATTGAAAGTTTCATTGAATTCGTTAGCAATCTCTTTATCATTTGTCAACGTTACCCCTAATTCAGTTTTGATTTCATTTACTTTTATCTTCGTTTTTTTTGTGTTACTTACTTCTTGCACAACATGCGTTCGATTTACTGGTTTCGATTTTACATTTGTAATATTCAAATTTAGTTTTCTCAATAAGGGTTGTCAATTTAATCCTATATTTTTTATACTGGCTCCTCAGGTTGTTGTCGTTTGGGTTTTTTCTTATTAATTTTGCCATGTTGTTTTTTGTATTCGTTGATTTAAGTAAAGTATTTGTCATCCAGGGAGTGATTTTTGTGTTTTTTCTTTTGATAATTTTTGTGAAGGCAGAGTTGTGCATATATTCATGAAGTGTTTAAATAAACTTGTCTGTCGCTGAGTTAGGATCTGGTTCAGTATATATTGAATCCCAAGCTTGGTTTCCAAGTAAATTTTTGAGTTTGATATGATCGATATATTTCGCATGTTTCTGTTCTTTAGTGTTCTCGACTTTCTCAATTACAAGCTGTAAGATCGTGGAGAAATGATCTGTGATATCAGTTTGTAATATTATTGGCAATATTTGATCCAGTACATCAGCACATTGGCAGCAATATGTCAACACGACTCCACAGTAATGGGTTTCTGATTACGTCTGTTGTACCGTAGTGATTATTCACGCAAATCTGGAGTTTTCAATCATCATTTCCGTCTATAGTAATATTCGACGTATTGATCGGCATTTGTTCGCAAACACACGATCTAATTATTCGAATAGTTCCACCTAGCGCGAGATCCACAGCTAGCGGTTGATATATTGAGGTTCTAATTTCAGAGATGATTTGCTCTATGTTAATAACTGGCATAATGGCCGTTTCAGGCCGTTTATGGAACCATATTCGTGACCGTAATATTTAACCGTTCGAACTACGAATGAAAAATAGGGTTATTGAATTCCTGCTCGAGCAAACCAGGAGTCGGAACGGAATTGATGAATGAACAGATGGCCCCACGAATTAGACACACTAAGTGTGAGACCTTGAGGAAGAACGTTGATTTATTGTTGTTTTGCGGTCTGAAAATGTGTAGCTGTTAATTTTGTTGATTGAAACTATTAGATCAAGTGAGAGAGTGTTGTCCTCATAGAAGAATATTTGAACGAATTCATTTTGTAACACAGAGTTTTTATTCAACGTTCTTTTTATATCCAAAACAACGTGTTATTCTAAGAACGATTCCATTTCATTTCCTTCTGTTTTCGAAAAGTTGTCGATGACTTATGATAATTATAGTGATGATGAGAGATAATGAGAGCCATAACTTCTACAGGTAGGTAAACTGATGAGAAGTGACAAGTAAGTGAGACAGGGTTGAAATAAACTTCTTTCAATATTTGACTTCACCAAAAGCTTCTGCTGCATGGTCGGAGACCCATAGAATTTTATCATGAAATCTGAATGAAAATGAAATCTGAACGATTGTAGGAATTCTAATGAAGTTCTAGTGGATCTAGTGAAGTACGAAAGAGTTTGTAGGCACATTGCTGAAGATCTTTAACTTTCTGGAGAAAAAGAATTCTGAACCTGTACCAGGGCTAACCAATTGATGATAAAACAGTCTGTGAGTATGAAATAATCGGCATTATTGAAAGAGAATTCACAATAATTATTATCGTGAATTTTTCTTCAATAACCCCGGAATATAAGTTTGGTCCTTTGGTAATGAGGATATAAAAGTATTAACTACTTTGGTGAATAAAGAACTATTATCTCTGAGATGTGAGAAGGAACATATCTTTGTGAAAATAATGTAGTAGGTATATTTTTTGCACTTCCATGGATTCATGCCCGCACCGACTGAGAAAAAAATGGGTCGACGTTCGATAAGCGGAAACACCCTCTATCAATCATTCGGGAAAACCGATAGGATCAGAGGGATGATCGCCGAGGGTTTTGACGTATTTGTCGTAGGAAACGCGCTTTTGGACTGATGGAAGCAGAAGTGAGGGGAGGCAAGTTACTTCGAGCGAAGATTATCTTTCGAGGAAGTGATAATGTAGGTGTCGGACGTTGCGATTAGGTCAAGCAGTGTTGCCAATCGTAAGGAAATTTTCCGTGTTGCGACCATTTTCAATACAAAAGGTAACAGGAAAATTTAATTGTAGCTCAAAACTATACTGATGGAATATACTTTTGATAAAGGCTAATTTGAGTGTAGAGGTCTACGACCTTTTATATATAGAACATCAGACAGTAAGTAGTGTTCTGCAATTCTTTGATTTCATTTTTATACACAGGGTGCTTCGAAATTCGATGTATATATTTCGAGGACGTATTGTATGGATCAAAAGACTTATTCTTCAAATAAACATGTATCCTGAAACGCAGCTACGGCCACTGTGAGTTAGGTGAAAACAAGATTTTCCAAAATTATGTCTATAAAACGGATCGAAAAGTGTCACACCACAGACTTCTCTCTATTTCTTCTTTGGTTCGAAAAATATGTGAACCCAGTTCTCGTGGGAGTGGGAGCGGAGGTCCAAACTTTTTTGGCCAAATTTTTTGTCTGAAAAAAGAAACTCCGAATTCAAATAGATTCAATAACTCAGAAAATCTTCTGGGCTATGGAAAAATCCAAGAAATCGGTCTCTTGCATTATTTTTCGTACTATTTTCCAGTTTCGTAATGACATCCAGAATACATTACGAAACTTAACTTTCATAAATATCAAAAATCAATTCAATTGATCATTAAATGTCAATAAATCATCACTGAGAAACAGTTTTGGTTTGTCATTTGTTACCCTATTCGGCTTCGACATTGGAAGAATTATCTCGAGAATTTTCCTTGAATGAAAAATACCACTGTGATACAGGATGTACCGTGAAAATTGCCGATTTCAATTGGTTTTCGCTAACATTGATGGGGAGCAGAATTTTCCAGGTAAGAGGAAGGAAAACGATCATTCACAGAATGGCAACACTGAGGTCAAGTCACTTCGCATTAAGGCCGTTTCAATATCGTACAATTCCATAATGGGATCGTATTTCGCTGATGGGGAGAATCAGTGATAATGCTAGATGTGGGATGAGGAAGTTCATTTCTGCAATCGAGTGGTAGGTAATCATCTTGTTATTTATAGCCACTGACACATGCATCAGCAATCCATAATATCTATATATATACTGAATGTTTATCTTTCCATATGGTAACGGTGAGAATAAGTTACCTATTCATAGATGTTACTTTTTCATAATTCATCATATCGCACCTAATCCGGCATAATAAGATATTTGAATTTAAATGTTTCTGAGAGTATGTTATACAGGGTGTCCCCAAATTGCTGGGACACAATGCTAGGTGATTGGACAGGAGATTGGACCCAATTTTTGTAAGTGCCAATATGTACCGTTTGTCCGTGAGAAGAGTTCAAAGTTCACATAAAAAAACACATTTTTGTACGCTGTTCAGAAATGAGTGAAACAAATTTGATGGAATTTGACAATCGTGTATTTCAGAGGATTACTCTCCTTTTGGTGATTGGAGAAACCTAAAAGAAATTGTAGAGGGGTTGAAACCACCCTCACCCCCTGACATTTTTTTGAGGGGTAGTGGTACGGTTCTCATTTTTTTGAGTTTGAAGACTGATCAATTATCTTCATCTGGTTTTAACCCTTCTACAATTTCTTTAGGTTCCTTCAATTACCAAAAGGAGAGTAATCCTCTGAAATACACTTTTCTCAAATTTCATCAAATTTGTTCCACTTATTTCTGAAAAGCATACAAGAATGTGTTTGTTTTTGTGCAAACTTTGAACTCTTCTCACTCTTCTGAACTTATTTTGACCTCTTTTACACGTGGTAGCTCTGTGTCCCAGCAATTTTGGGACACCCTGTACATTGAAAATTTCATACAAATAATGAGACGTAGTGAAATTTTTTCAATCGTACTGGGTACGCGACGACTGTGAAACAAAATGAATTATTTGAACATGGAATGGTTGTTTTTCCACAAATGAAGTCACGATGATCAGGATCAAAGGTTTCCTGTTACCTTGCTCTAATTCATCTGAGGATATCTAGGAGCGGCCGAATTAACCTGACCATTATTCAAGTTGAATTAGAGCGAACTGCCGACGTACCTACTCTATCTGTGTGCACAGGAAAGTAGGTCATTGTTTTCTCTTCATAATCGACCTCGTAATCAACATATTATCCCGCAGTTTGGAAGCTATCTGCCTGCATTATAACTCACAGAACTGTTGAGACGAAATAATATTTGATCAATTCAGTAAAGGTGAATATCCATACACAAGGTGCATCGGATATACAGGGTGGCCCGAGGCATTTTACTAAGAGATCAAGGAACTGACGATAAAATAAATGATTCTTTATGTAATGTTGGATAGAACAGGATTTAAGAAAAAAAAAACAGAGAAGGCACTTCTTAGATGAAGATCGTTCTAACTACGAGATGAGAAATAGTGATGGAAGGGAAAAAGAGCGTTACTTTCCATCACTAGCTGATTATTTTCATAAACGTGTTTTCTCGAGAACTATTGCATTGAATTCCAAAAACAAGGAAGCGTTGGCAAGAGATTTCGATTACTTTCAAAATGATGTATCCCTTGACCCCTTATCCCATTCGAGATTCGAGGGTTGGAGCTCCCCCCTCCGAGGGGTTTGAAGTGAAAAAGTTGAAAACATGCACAAAATATTTCCCCCTCGAAATAAAAATCGACCGGTCCGAGCGTTTTTTCTTCTGAGAACGATTTCGTTTTAATTGTGCCAAACAGTATGTTAAAACTTCAGAATGCTATACAACGCGAATCATCTCTAGGTTATTTTGATACCAAGTCATCTTATTCTCTCTTATATTAGAGCAAAAATCAGAAAATTGGCTTCAGGATGCTATATGGAATGCAAACCATCTTCACATTATTTTTCTTCAAAGTCAGCCTCATAGAATCTCATCTGAGCTTCGCCTACTGGGGTAGCTGTTATGATGTCATTTCACTCTTATTATGCCTATCATCCCTATTTCGCAGCATGACCCAATTAACGTGTATTTATATTTTTCTAATAGTGTATCGTGCATCATTCTGCAAATGAAAATTATTATCATTATTATCAAATATATCATAGAAGCATTCCTTCATCCTCAAGCACCTAGTCTAAGACCCTGTCATGTAAAATGGTCTGGAGATGAAAAACCTAACAAGTGATATGAAGAAAAAATACAGACCAAAGAAAATTCAGAGAAAAAGTCAACAGTTATTTGATGAGAAGGTTACTGGGTGGTCCCGGACATACATAGCTGGACTTTTCGGCTCGAAGAAATATTTCTTGAATTTCCAGGTATTCTGGGTCGAATAATATTTCTCAGGTACTCCCTAAAGCTTCTTCTCGGTGGTGTTCAGTAGGCTGTCTCAGTACCTTCATCGAGATATTATCCAAAATGGCACCATCGACCTTTTTGTTTCTCCAAATCCTATCTTGTGATGCCTAATGAGCTTACATTTTTTGTGTATAATAAAGTCAGTCAACAAGTGATAAAAAATTTGTCTTTGAATGATCATGAAATAACCTCGCCGATATAACCTAGACGACAACTTTTTCAAGTCGCCATTTGTGTCATCGACAAACAACTCATATATCTGAATATGAAAATGTATCGCATTCCTGTCATGTAAATTCACGAAGTCGAAAGTAATTTTATTTTATTGAAATCGCGTGTGACTAGAAGAAAAATTTATGTACGAACACGTTTTGTGGAAATGGATATTTCGCGAAGAATACTTTTCGGTAGCGGTATTACGTATCGTTCATATTTGAAACGAATAAATTCACAGATCGCAGCTATTCGAATTTATACCGAATATACTAGAATATATTTGATCGAGATAGCTCCGAATCAAAACCCAAAAATAATATCTTGCGGCTATGCTCTGCGAAAGGACCTGGAAATTGCATTCTGCCTATTGATACAAAATCTTATGGGACCTAATAAAATCATGCTGATCCTCTAAGATGGCAGAACTGCAATTTTAATGTTTAGATTCCGAACAAAATGAATGATTGTGTTCAATGGAAACATTCTGACGAATTTTCTGCATATCATTTTCTGTTTTTTTTTGATTCCATGTTCGTCTCGAGGTGAGTCTGTCCCGTAGTGTGTAGTCTCAACTTCAATATAGTTTGAAAAAGAAAAAGAACACTACATCTTTGATTTTCTGTATCGTTATCAATAGCTTATTTGAATGTCTCTTACCCGCGAAGATATACAGGGTCTTGGTCTTGGGTCTTGGTCTTGCATGTCTGTTTTAATATTGTTATTGTCGTATGCGAATATCAACAAAACTACATTACCAATATGTTTTTCCCCATTGTAACCCACGAACTCCGGATAACTCACCTGGAACGAAAAAAAATCCAAATAAATCAATCAGGTATATATGAAATATCATCACATAAGTGAAATATTATATCATATATCATATATCATATATCATATATCATATATCATATATCATATATCATATATCATATATCATATATATATCATGTCATATTATATCATACATCAATACATACTGGGTCGATAATAAATTAGTGCGGAATATTACCAGTGGTAATACATAGAATATTTTGAAAAAGTCGGTTTATATGTTATATAAATCGGTACCCCCTGTGCAGATTGCTCAGAGATACGCCAGTGCTCCACTTCCAGATAATAAAGCAAGTTCTATCGCGCTCAGCCAGATCAAAATGAAGATTCATAGCCAACTATTTCAGTATTAGTTTGATTTACAGCCATATTTCAGTTCCTATTTCTGAAATAATTCATACTTCTATATGCTTCTATGGTCTGGCACGAAATCCCGTCTCATTTCTGTTCTGTGCGGCATGAAACATGCCCGATATGGCATTCGCGTGATCCGACATCGCAGTGCCATCTAGTGGATTTACGATCCCCACAGTGATGGGTGAAACAACGATGTACAACACTGGTGCAGTTACTGATGGTGTTTTGTTTCGCCAAAAACGCTAACGCCATTTTCCGCTATAATGGCCTAATAGTTATGAAACTCCCCAGAAGACGTGATACTGGTTTGAAATTTACGATCAGTTGTCGCATGATTTATTTTTGTGTTTCATTTCCATTGACTTTATTTTTAGTTTTTGTATTTCATTTCATGGCATTCTCAGTAATTTTCATCTTTGGTTACACTTTTCACTTTCTTTTGTTATTTATTTCACCAATAACGAACACATCCAATGAGGCCAGAGGTGCAAGGCGAAGACAGGTTGATGCTTTAAATGAGGATCTGACAAGAATTCTGAAATGGGGATCTGAGAATCTAGTACAGTTCAATGCAACTAAAACTCAAGCTTGTATGTTCACCAAGAAGGCTGATCACACAATGCCCAATTTGATGATGTCGGGTACCACTGTTCCCATGAGGTCGTCAATATCCATGCTGGGTGTCACCACCAACAGTGCTCTCTCATGGGACGACCATGTGAGGTCCATTGCGAAAACTGCTTCACAAAAACTCGGTCTTCTTTTCCGTGCGAAGAGATACTTCACATCCCAGCAACTGCTTATGATCTACAAAGCACAAATTCGACCTGTCCTGGAGTACTGTTCACATGTTTGGAGCTCAGCCCCCAAACATACGCTTAAGCTCTTAGATTCAATTCAGAAGAGAGCTATTCGCCTAGTCGATGACACAACACTCACCAAATCATTGACCTCTCTAGATCATCGTAGAAAGGTCGGCGATCTTTGCCTTTTTTATAGGTACTTTCACGGTCGGTGCTCAACGGAAATATCATCTATTATGCCACCACGCGCGATTCCTAGTAGACAAACCAGACGAGCTCAAGCTGGTCACCCCTACACTGTCAGGCTCGAGACCTGTCGAACATCGCTATACCAAGCATCATTCATCAATAGAACGGCAAAGTTGTGGAATTCTTTGCCTAGTGAAGTCTTTCCTGATGCTCACAACCTCCAAACATTCAAGAAAAATTCCAACACCTTCCTTCTTTCCCAAAATTCCACCGCTGGCTAACACGATGTTCCTCGAACATCATAGGTTTCCCTTTCGAGTTGTCCATAGATAAAAAAAAACTTTTTGTCCATCTGTCCTTTTCGAATTTCTCTGATCCCAATGCTCTACTGGATGTTGTTTTGTTTAAAGTTGTACAGTATTCACATATATGTTCATTTCCTTACTTTCAAGTTTTTTTTGATAGATGCGTACCAATATGATTAATTATTGATGAATGATTTATATCGATCAAATTTTCCTCAAATCAAAACACTTTTGAAAAATTGACGAACTCTCTCCGTTCTAATATTCCAGTCTATGATAAAAAATGACGTTATTCTGAGTAAGCGAGAAATGATTTCACAAATCAAAAGTATGTATTCGTATATTCACTTTTCCTGGAACAAATAGGTACATAGCTCAGATGACTGCATTTTCCATATACCCATTCAGATCTTCTGCTTCAATCTTCCCACATTCTACTCCAGTTCACAAGATGGAATTTTGATACATTTCTCCGTGCACGCTGGAAAAATATAAAGATCAGCCCGAGCCAAAACTATTTTCCTGTCGAAATAAATCCGGCGCAGTAGACGTCAAAGAATGCGTCCTTTGATTTACAATCGAATGTAATTCTTCCGATTACGTAAATCTGTTGAAATATTGTTTTCCCCAGCCAGTCATAACCTGGCAGCAGGAGCCGAAATCCTCTCTTTCATATCACATCACTCGTCTTCTTCGTTCTTTTTCCACTGCGGATATGCCAGACCGTCTCAAGCTCGGAATTCCATTTTTCGCGACGAATATAACGACCGTTGCAGGATTTTGATTCCACAACACAAATAACAGCAATTATATCACAGGACAGGACACAAAAGGCATTTTTCTATAGCAAAGTTTTACCAGAAAAGGAGTATGGGAAGCAAGAAGCAAGAGGATTCATAAAAAGAAATGAGTGAGTCTCTAATATTGACTTGTATAGGCACGATTTATCACGATAATGAAATATGAAGCTGTATAACAGTGGCATTCGAAAGAAAAAGTGGATATCTTCTTCTTCTGAAGATAATTTGAACATCGGAAAATATACAGAGTTACCCGTTTATTTCCGATATTTTCCGCTAAAAAAAACGATATCTTTTCATGTTATTGCCAACTAAAATTAATCTTATTTTTTTTGCAATGGAAGTAGTTTTCTGTTGAATACGCCGATCAAGAATTTTTAGTGAAATGAAACTTTCGTTACATCGCCTCGAATATTTTCGTTCATTTATCGGATATAGCTAACAGCCGGCCGCGGAGAAGGGATGAGGCGAAAGGCGGCGCCCATGGCTCGCATCAGCTAACTGTGTAGCATTTATATTATCACTCATTCTTGCAAGTTTTCGCGGTATTTGTGTGTTTTGATCGGTGTGTTGATGTGAATGTTGTTGTTTGACAACACAAATCTCTGAATCTACATTTATAATTGTAAGATACTATGTATTCCGTACTCCAATTCGCCGATTGAAATTAATATTCATTGTTGGATATCTTGTCTCCTACGGATTTCACATCATCATTCCCGTTTTGCAACCATTGATTTGAGATCAGAAATGCGATTTTAATACCCTAAATGCCTATGATTGGAAAAAAGTTCCACTTTGATTGTGTTTTCATGAAACCACACAGTGTTTTTTTTATATTGTATTCAAGTTTTGAGAGAGACTGCAAATTCTGAATCTTAGATTTTCAGATCCTTATAGTTTATTATAGTAGGTATTCAGTTCATTATCAGGAGAAAATCAAAAGGAAACGGTATAACAATGAAAACAGGATGTTTCACATTTCGACAAATAATTTGCAGCTTGCCACGATTTCAAACCTGTCAACCTGTGTAATCTCTGGATGAGACTTGTTTATAATGATTTTTTTTCCTTTCAGCAAGAAATAACGAGAATATATATAACCAATATATAAAATATAGATAACCAACTCAGCAAAATGTTAACTCAAATTGAGATCAGCTATAACTGATGATGAATTAGAGTAAATGATGTTTGAATCTAACAAAACATGAAGTGAATATTCTTTTCATTCAAGTTTCCAACCACACACACATCTTGTCTTGCGATCACACACACACACTCTGCGTTTTCATATTGAGACGACTTTTTTCGTTCGATATTTTGTAAATACTACCGACAAATACGGAGCTATTTCCCGCAGGGGCAAATGTTGATTTCGCCCTCACGGATGCTCCCATACCGGATTCCCTTTGCCCAGACTCTCTAAAGAGTAATGATCCGTAAGAATTGGATTCCGTTTTAATTTTGACCACCGGATTTCGCGGAGGCGAAGTTAGAATGATTGTCTAGAGTGTAGGGCTCTAAGGTAAACGGTTCCGCGTGATCCAAATGAGGCGAAGCCGATGCCGATGGATTAATCCTCATTTACTATCCGAATCACGAAGGGAACTGATCCAGATGAAGTTTTGCCGGAACGAGAAGGATAGGCCTGCCGATACAATTGGAAATTATCGCATGAGTAAAACCACGAAAACGATGTAGAGAAGATGCGGTTGGCTGGCTCCAATGAAAAACTATCATTCTCGATGAGAAATAGTAAAAACAGTTTTAACAAGACTTCCACAAGACATTCTGATTGCGATTCCTCTGAAGGATTCCAAAACTCTTCCAATCACAACATGAAAAAACATCAGTGCTCTGTTCTTCGAGGAAAAAAAGGAACTTGTGTGAAGTTAGCGCCTTTTTATTTCACGCCTATCTTCTGCTATTCTATTCCTGTCTATATATTCTATAAAATCCTGTCAGGAACTTAATAACTCAAATAAGTCAAATCGACTCAGAACTCAGGAAAAAAAGAGACTGCTGCTGAAAAAAGTCTGCGCCAACTTGATGATAGGCGTTTGGTGTAGTTTTCCATTGGTCGCTGGACCAATATGGAGAGTCGGATAACAAGCCTCGGTCCACACCTATATGTCGTATATATGCATGCATCAACTCAACCTTGGTGGAACAATATACGTTGTAATGGTGAACCAGATCGTCGCTGACTAAGTCCACACACCTCTGTTTGCATTTAAGTTGACGTTGTTTTGCGAGGCCCCGTGCAAGACGCACTCACAAATGGTAAATATTTCGAACACTGTACAGAATGGACACGAGAGTAATGTATGGAGCAATCAACTGGAATTGCATAGAGTGGATGGCAAAAGGATTATGACAATCTATGATTACGACAAAAGATGAATAAACGACAACCTAAAATGTCACTTCAGAAGACGGGAAACTGTGTTTCCTGATTGATGTAGTTGAGAGAGAAAGTGAGCTCACACACCACAGATTGGATCAAGAATCATCATGGATTAGTGATTACCTCTATTGTTTCAGAAAATAATGCAGATGAATCATGCGACTGTTTTCCAATATCATCTTCCATCAAATTATTCATTTAGAATCATTATTTCTCCATTATGTGTGTTTTTATTTAACGTTTTGAATGTGATGATCAAGTTGAACGAAAATGTATGATTGAAAATAAAATCGAAAGCACTTGTTTGAAATGATTATGAATAACGGTGTTTTCCGTCAAGGCATGATTCTGTGACATATTTCTCAGATCACAACTTGATGAAATAAATATCTATTATCTATCTATTTATGTATCTATCTCTATATAACTGAATATATAAGGAAATCATGTCCACTTCGAATAGATGGAAAATTCAAATGAGAGTCGAAAAAGCAATCTGGAAAGAAATTCCATCATAACTTCGACACAATAACGAAATATGGATACCCCTTGTAGTTCCTTCAACCAAAGAACGACTAATTTTCGACAGATAGATACATGAAAAGCGGTCTGAATAGCTGTGTACTCGGATTTGTATTATATATTATATAATGGAATTCACAGGAACGACAAAAAGAAGAGAAAATGAAATTGAGCACAATAAATGATTGAAACATGCAATATCGATCACCAAATGGTTTGTAAAATGTCCATGCAACGAACAAATTCTTGTAGATGTAGTTGAGTTCAGTGCAACATGTACTAAAACTTGTCTTCACCAGGAAGGCAGATCACACAATGTTCCTATACTACACTTACAAGTCCTTTGAACGTTCTCGAACATCTTCAAAAGGTGGACGATCTCACTTTTCCTATAGATATTCCATAGTCAGGCTGGATACCTTCGAAATCTGCTCTGTGATGAATCATTCATCAAGATAATGTCAAAGCTATGGAATTCTCTGCCCACTTAAGTATTTTCTCATGCTTATTCGACTTCCAAATTTCAAGAAATACCTTTATATATAAAATATATCCTTCGGTATATTCCCTCCTCAGTGTCTCCCCTCTATTATCGATATATTCTTGGAATGACATTTTAATTTCATTTCGAGGGACCTCTTAGTTGGTGTGAAAAAGAAATGCTGCACAGTCACAAAAATAACCGACTCCATGCGGGACCTAATAACTCATTTTTGTTTTTTGTCGACAGAATATTAAATCATCATTATGGGAGACATTTGTGGCAATTCAGTAATTCAATGAAGAGCCACTACATCGAAGTGAAAGACACGTGTGTCATATTTATCCTCCATCCGGAACAGCGAACAGAAAACGATGATGACAGAAGGAACCCACCAGATGTGTTTCTCTCTGATAGGGTTAATGTGCTAGAGGTTTGTTCATTTGTGTTAATTCACACTCGAGTAGTATACACAACCACTCAAGAAATAGTACAAGTGTGTGAGATTTGGCTTTGTTAACATGTCGGCTTTCACATACAAAGAAGTACTTAGAGATTGACACTCACTCCATCTCTGAGTACACGAAATTCAGTGGATTACTCAGATTACATGGAGTTATGCCTATATTTGAAATGTATCCATTGATACTGATTCGGTCCGGTTGATTCACTATTTTTCTATGGCAACTAAATATTCTTTGACAGATTGTTTTCTCAATGTTTAAATCATTTCGACAAATGTCAAATTTTGGGTTCTCAATGTTTTCAAATAGAAGCTCAAGCATATTATTTCATTGAAAAGAGCTTTATGTTCTACTTCCAAAAATACAAATATGTCATCAATCGCATGTGTTCATAATATAAACAATCTTGTTTGAAATAGCCTTTTTAATATCGATTTATTGATAAATTTGCCAAAAGTTACAATATATTCCCGAATGTCATAATGAGCATGACCACATCAACGATGATTTAGTACGTATTCATTTATATTTTTCTGAAACCTCTGCACCTATGAACGGGTGGATGAGAAATAGTACATCTATCAATTCCCATACACCCATCAGAACCATTTTGGAATTTGAAATTTTCAAGTAAGCATTGTTTCAGCTTGATTGATATCAAGTTATCAGAACCATTTTGTAAATCATTATGGGAAGAATTTGTCGCTCAATAAATTTGGACCAACCTGTATATTTTCGAGATCAAATATGACATCATTCACAGGGTACTGAAACTCATGTCGAAATAATTGTGACATTTGCCGAATTGAGTTGGTGACATTTTGACAAGAAATTCTGATAGTTCGCAAAAAAATATGAAACTCGTATCATTCGATAGGTTGAAGTAGAAGGAAGTTATGAGCTGACATTACTGGCTGTGACGCTAACTGAAAAATCTTGAAGTATCTTTCACTATCATCTTGTTGATGTGGATTTCTTTCGGCCCAGATGATTCCAGCATCGAAAAGATTGCGATCTCGACTCAACCTCATTTCAAAAAGTTTGCTGAAGTGAGCTTTACATTTCCGTTTCATTCTCGTGAAGTTTCGAACGCGAAAAGACGTCATATCGCTGTACCATATCCTGGAATTGCATTTTTCGTAACGAGAAGCACACATACACACACATTCACGTTCCTTTCATCGAAATGAAGATAGCTGAGCCGAAATTGAGAAAGACCACTATATAGTTGGTCCACCTTCAGGTGAATCACTCAGTTATAAGATGGTATTTTGACAAAAACACGTTAGATTTACAAAATCGATACAATAATTGTCACTTTTGAAAAAGATTGTGTTATTTTGCACTTATCATGCGATGGGTTTTTTATTTCGATTTTATTTCGGTACTTACGTATTTCGACCTCAGGAACCCAAAATTCACAATAAAAACGTGGGCAAACTAATATTTTTCGAGATATTCCAGGAAAAGGAATGAAAATTACCCTTCTTGTTTCAGCCTGTTTTGGGTAGGCACCATAGCCATTCGAAGTTTCATTTCTCACATGAGATACTCTTTATATCTTCCTTATACATTCTAGAAACTGAAGAAGAAGTTCATTTCATCGTCTTTAGCATCTTTGATGAATCCTGTGATATTTTGACTCACAGAACTAGTGATTCTGACGTAGATTCTCAGTTGACAGCTCCGTCCATATGAAAAATGCCGGATCCACCTTCTGCCAAGGATGGATTCGAGGATGTTTTCCCTTCTTTTTGACTTCTTAAATGTTCAAGAAACGAGCCGAAGAGAGAAGGTCAATTTTCATACTTTTTCCTGGAATATCTCGAAAAATATAAGTTTGCGCACGTTTTTATTGTGAAATTCGGGTCTCTGAGGTCGAAATACGTCAGTGCCAGAGAAAAAATACGAAGAAAACCCCATCGCATGATAAGTGCAAAAATATCGAAGTTGGTAACTGGATGATAAATTTCTGAATGGTTATACTTGCTTCAACCTAACTGGCAGATATTAACTGTCTAAAGATCATTTGCAGATGGTATTCTGACAAGCGTCCGTAATCGGATTCATAAAATCGATACATGGTGGTGATACAGGACATAGATATTGACAACTTCGTGAAAACAGTGGTAAATGCCATCTTCATATTCATAACCTTTCTTCGAAGGTACGAACTTGAATTTTTGTTGCATTGAACGCTACTAGATTCAGTTCAAAATTCTTGCCAGATCTTCATCTATATATAGTATCAACCTGTATCTGAGAGGATTTTTTAGCTGTGGACAACACGAAAGGGAAACCTATAATGTTCGAGGAACATCGTGTTGGCCAGCGGTGGAATTTTGGGAGAGAAGGAAGGTGTTGGAATTCTTCTTGAAAGTTTGGAGGTTATAAGCATCAGAAAAGGCTTCACTAGGCAAAGAATTCCACAACTTTGCCGTTCTTTTGATGAATGATGCTCGGTATAGCGATGTTCGACATGTCTCGAGTCTGACAGTGTAGGGGTGACCAGCCTGAGCTCGTCTGGATTGTCTACAAGGAATTGGTTCGTCTACTAGGAATCGAAGGGCAGGAGGTCTCATAAAACAGCAGATCTATGATGTGGATCAGAAACAAACTTGGTGCCAAAACTATCGTCTGAACAGTTTTCAGAAGTAAATCGAATCTGGACGCAATAACCATCATCAACTGTGTAAAAAAGTAAACAAAATAGAAGCAATCAAACTTGAGACTTGTTTGACTTCTCTTTCTATGTGCCTCCACAAGAGAGGGTTGTTAGCGACAGTGAAATAAAGGTAAAAACATCACTCAAGACAGCGGCCGATGGCATTCTACGGATGAACAGGTGCAAGCAAACGGATTAACAGGTGCTATCATAGTCCCGTGTCTTCTCAAAGGCTTGCCTGTCACCGGCTCAAGTTATAATCTGTTCAGTTTCAAAACATCAGCGCTAATGAATTAGGAGTGCTTGCCATCATGTGTTCCACGGCCTGGATTTCTTATTCGGCCAACTCAATGATGTTCCGATGTATTGTGGCCACTGTTATGTCGAACACTTGGTCTAGTTCAGTAGATGGTTTTACAAACTCAACCTCCTCTTATGACTTCTTCGTTTTCAATAAAATCATGCTTGGAAGAGTAACTTTCCAATATATTGTTCACTGTATGGTTCTCTTCTCGGAAGCGAAATTGAATCGACTGATACTCCATCCCTTTGTGTTCGTTCTACCTTGAGGCATCTATAAATGATAAATGTTTATCATCTCTCCCTTCTCTATCTCTAATGCATGGCATAGGATTATTGTGATATTGCCGACACGTAATAATGCACGATGTCAAAAACAATATTCGCGCACACACATACATATCCTGAAACATTTACACCGAACACAACATGAACAAGAAAATTTAACGCTTGGTTTGAAACAGATCTACCCAAAACATTCGGTCTACTGCAGAGTAACAATGTTACTTGGCGAACGAACATAAAACAGATGCAAGAGACACTTCCAACGTTTCATAGCAGTGGCAATGGCGTACATTAGGAAATAATTTGTATTGTCCTTAGGATAGTATAGTATAGATAGAAAGGAAAATGAGGTTTTTCCGTGCAATTGACATACATCTCGAAATTAGAATTATGATATACTATATCAACATTCTCGAAGATTACGGAATGTCACTGAATTGAAACGAAAAGAAAGTCATCGTAATGGTAGACCAAGAGAATAACGATAATAAAAAACAAAAAAGTATCAAATCCTCAGGAGTAGAAATATAAGACAGTTCAGAGCAGGAGATGGGAATGAATTGCAGAACAGGAAAAAAAGCAACATATAGAAAAAATATGAATATATACCATGCAGGGAAATTTTAATCCAAACCACCAGCGAAATACCTCAGAAAAACTGCAGGTGTTACAAGGAGAGATGTGTTAGAAATATGAGAATGACGAAAGAATTGAGATGCAGCCAAACAAAATCACACCAAAGAACGAAACTAGGGAGACCAAGACAGACATGGGATGAGAGAAATCTTGAGGAAGAAGAGGGAAACATTGGAAGAGGCGAAGCTTCTAATGAATATAATTAATGAATAAATTATGTAATCCACAATTATATGAGTAACTGGGTTATTGTAGACGAATACATAATTCCGACCTAATTCAGAAAATATTATTTTTGATAGCACTCCAGCTCTTTCGTATTTGGATAATGGAAGAGGTAAAGTTGCGAGCATGTTGTCGATGAGTGCATAGAAAGAATTTTGAAAGTCAAAGCTGCATTAACATGAATTCACAGTTTT
This sequence comes from Gastrophysa polygoni, assembly GCA_963576655.1. Taxonomy (NCBI): domain Eukaryota; kingdom Metazoa; phylum Arthropoda; class Insecta; order Coleoptera; family Chrysomelidae; genus Gastrophysa; species Gastrophysa polygoni. The sequence continues at coordinate 24,150,238 of OY755087.1, forward strand.
CTGATTTCAAAAAACTGCCTTTGCTGAGTATCTTATATGAAACGAATGTAAATCTAAAACCCTTATATGCAATGATTCTTTGAAATGGAATATTGGATCGAATCGAGCGACAATTCCGTTGCTAGTTGAACAAATGAAAACTAAACTAAAATTGATAATGATTTTCTATATAATATAGAAGTACAAGAGGACATATCTCATCATAATCACACTCGGTGTGATAAGGTCTCCCTGTCTCTCCCTGTATATATCCGAAGTCTGTTCAGTATATCCAATTATTTGGCATTGCAGATAATCTTCCTTATTGAATTTTGATTTTTGGACTACGTTATATAATCTCAAATTGATTTTTTGAGAATATTCAATACACTCTAACAACGTAAGTACATATAATATAAATATATATAAGGACAATATAAGTACCTGGCAGGTTGATTTATTTCACAATGAGATTTATTGAGTTCAATGATTCCTTGTTCACTGTGACTTCACCTTTTCATTGTTCATTGAATATTCATTCAAACCATGAGTCCATGATGTTCAAAGAAGACCCTGTACTGTATAGATAATGAAAGAAACAGAGGCAAAACATAATGAGATAATGCAGTAGTTATTCGGAAGGAGCAAAAAGGACATTATACGTAGAGTGCACTGACGTATACGAGAGTGCAATATAAATATGCCATGACGAATGGAAAGTAAGTGAATTAATTTATTCTCCTGTGAATCCTCTGAGAGGCATTTTGAATATCAACTTCATTCTCCATTCGAATATAATAAAAGTACTGTCATAACTTCATTCTCACATACTCGATACATACACAGTCAGGGTATATCTTCATAGAATAACGAGATCTGTATATATGAATAGAAAACTTGAAGTAGTATGATTCTGAAAATTTGAGAGACGGTAAAGGATATTGAGAATCCAACTAAAATATTTCCTTTATTATGAAGCTTCCAGTTTCTCCGGAAGTGACGACATCTTTGTTATTTTCAAGAACAAAATCTTTGGATTCCTCTAATGCTTCTAAAATGAACGGATTTTGAATTATTCGAGTTTTTTAGAAAAAGAACAGACGCTATTTTCATGTGAATTACATTGAACGGATCCCTCAACATAATCACCACCACTAAATAATTCACAGGGTGCACTGTAAAGTGGATCCAGAAAGAATTGAATCATAAGAGAAAAAAAAAACGTTTGCATTCGAAAAAATTGAGATTTTCAATGTTTTGCATTCACGATCTTGAAATCTTCTGAATGTCTCCAAAAATAACAGATTTTCAAATTGTGATCAATACATGACATGAAGGACATCAAGGAGCAATTTATTAAAGCACTGTCGGTAAGTTATTCGAGGAGGTGGTACAGTAGTTTTTACAGCTACTTGTGAGGTTTTCCAGATTTTTATAAACGGGGAGAGAAAATCACGCAAAAGAAGTTGTTAAAAAATAATATATTTGTAGAGTAGAAGAATGTTATCAATCATACGTCATAATGAATACCATATATCAGAAAGGCTTATCCTGATGGAAATTCATCAAAAGCTGAAGCGAATCAAATCACTAGTATTCTTCGCTTGGAACACCGTTTCATCTCCTTCCAATCGGTAGGTAATTTCACAAATATTTTTCATTCTCTCGCCCTGGTTTATCACATCTTTGGCGCACTTTTTGCTCAATGCAGCACCATAAATTCTCATCACACATTCGTGGGCGAAGGAACGCCGATTAAGCAGACAATTCATAGCTCGTTACCCATTCCTTTGATGTCTACGAAATACGGCCCAAGTGTGCATGAGGCTATGTTAAAAACGATACACCGCATTCGACCTTATCGTGGAATACTTTCGAAGCCTGTTTCCAATCATCAGTCTAGCCATCACCGAAGAAATTATCGAGAAAATATCATAATCAACTTTCCTATCCAATCAGAGAAGCTGGATAACGATGAAAGAGAAATGAAAAATACCTCATAATTATTAGGCGCACTTCCTTGAAGGGAACATTGACCTTGGAGAGACTTCGGCGACTTCTGATACGTGATGTAGGTATACGTATGCATATTTGCCTGTACGTCTAATTCATATAGAAATTGATTCCAGATGCAACAGAAGCAACAGACACTGCTGTCATTACTCTTTTTGATGGCGGTGCATAAAGGTATCTGTTCGACGAAGTATTCAAATTCACGATAAAATTGAAATTTTTATCAGAAATACCCTATTAGTGATCAACTCATCACGAAAATAATACTTAGCAATTTATAAAAACTATCGACCAGACATTTCAAATTGAACTGTAGGTTATAGCCTCTCGTCATCGAACAACGTTTACACATTATAAATCATGAATAGGTTTTTAAAGATGATAATCATAGAATGGTGAAGAAGAAATCGATTTTATTAGATTACCAGAGTGCGAATTTGATGTTTTTCACCGATTGGGTGATCAGATTCCCCTTTATTTAATTTCCTAGACTCTATATATTTGCTCATGATACAGTTGGCAACACCGAAATGACGTGCATCAGCATCTGTGTTTTGCGAGGAAAAGTACTTCGCTACTTGACTTATCTTTGAGGTTTCACTTTGGAAAAAACATGAATTCACTCGGATCGGTCTGCTGAAATTTTGTAGGCACTCTCTTTGCATTCTTAGATAAATCACCCTGTATAATTCATAAACTGTTGTTTCCTTCCGATCATAATGAAGTAATAATACCAGACTGAAGTTCGTTCTTGAGATAGATTAACAAAAATATTTTCATTTCATTTCATTCTCACCGTCGTACCGATATATTTAATACATGGGATTTCCCTTGAAGCCCGATTTTCATTCGACGCGCTGATTGTAAATCGTCCCCGACAGCCTGTCTCATTCACGTCGTAGTCTGCGTCAGGAGAACGTTCTAATCACCTGTTTCTCATAAAAAATTCACGTGCAGCTTTGCTCGAAAAAAGAAGACAATCAACGGGACACAGCACGCCGAGCGCAATCAAAAGATTTACTTTTTCTCGAGTTTTTGTTTCACTCCTCCTCTGTCCGCTAACGGGGTGTGCCTGCAGAATAATCAGCGACAGCAATTCGTTTCTCGTACGATATACAGTGTGTCCCCGGATAAACGAAACGAGGGGGTGAAAGCAATTTTTGACATGTCTCTTTCTCATGCGAGCTCATAAGTATAAGAGCCTCAATATTGATTCTTGATAACTTTCCACCATATCTTTTTCTTCGTACTTATCACATATAAGGCAGTTAATTTTTTTGGCAAAGTAGTTATTTTGGAAATTAACAAAACAGACAGAGAAACACGAGTAGAAACAAGTCTAGAAAGAAGCAGATCTGAACTCAAAAAAATGCAAATTTAAATCGAGATTTTTTCAACGTGTCAAAGTAATTTTTGAACAAGACGACATGCTGAAAAAACAATTGAATATCTATTCTGATTTTTTCGAAAGTTCTGGGATTTCGAGAAAAGCTAATTTGTCAATCGAAACTGCAAGACAGTTGGTCACGTTGTGTGAGCATTTCAAGTTGAACGAAATAGTCAAGGATAATTTGAAGAAAAGGAAGGATCACAATTTTCCAATTATAATTTAAGATCAATTGATTAGTATCATCTACAAAGGTTCAATGCAACTGATATAGGAAAAACAATGCTTATTGAACGCCATTGTATCCAAAACTATAGGTTGAAAACTTGTTCTTCAATCCTCAGTTTCATATTTTTTTTTAATTGTATTATAACTCAAGGTTCGATATCATTCTGGTGTGTAATGTAATATAGCTATTCTGTTGAGAATAAGCTTCAAAATTAAAAGCAACTCTAACGACTCGAAATGTTCTTTTCTGGATTCCATATAGGTTCACGTACCTATACCTTGCAATGAATATGTGGTCCAGGTTGGTTCCCCGTTGTGAATTGATATCTAATTAAATATTAACTGAAACGAATGAATTGAGAATCGTCTCTAAATACGATACACAATGGCACTGGTATACATTTCTTTGAATTATTACTCTCATTTGGATCTGTGCCAACAAACCACTCACCACAGAACAATACGGACTCTCGCAGGCCTGAATTTAAACCTTGTGGTCTTTTCCATGATAATTCGCCACTTGAGTCTGATGGTGGTTCACTGCCCTCACATTTCTGGACGTCCAGTTATATTTAGTTTCAGAGTTATCGGGATCTGAACGAAGAAATATGCTGTGTTGATGCTAATAGAGGGAAGTCGTAATTTCACTCAGCTTTGTTTCCATTCAAACAAGTTTTTATTCCCAAAATTAATTTAACATTTCTGCTATTTTTCTTATAGCAACTGATGTGTTGTCACTGCGTGCCAAGTAAAACCAAACATTATAGATTATTACAATTTTTTTTTGGCTTTCTTTTTGGCAATACCTTGTAAATATTTTTGTAAAAATAATTTGTTTCCGATTTCTATAATTCATATAGTTTCACTGTACACAGTTTCGCAGAGTTTATACAGAAAATTAAACAAAATTAGTTCTTCAATGTTCAACATATGCATTTCCATACGAGTATATACGTTGATACACCGCATAAGTTGATAATATGAATAAGAAAATATCTGAAGATGACCCAGAACACTACTCTTGATTCACCTGTGTGAAAATGCACGAATGTCGTGAAAGAGTAATTTTTATTGGGGGTTCAGCTGTGTTTTCTGCGTTCTAGTTTCATCAATTTTAATTTCTAGAAGGTTTCTTGAAATCTTTGTTCATTTGATCCACCGAAATTTTGACTCAAAAGTCGGAATTACAACTCACTTTCGATATTCATCTCGAAATTTATACTTTTATCTCGAAATTTCGAGACAGTCGAATAGTCGGAATTATCGAATGGTAAAATTGGAATCATAGAAAGGCCAAAGAATATTTTCGATCTATCATACTTCCAACATAAAAGTGGTAAGTTCTAAATTCATTCCGAAATTCTTGATTTTTCCTAGGGATTTTGACATTTATCTTGGAATTTCGACTTTCATGTCGACTTAATGTCGAAATTTTTTAGTGTGAAATCCTTCGATCATTGAACAGACTAGATAAGTAATCCACAGCCCTGGCAATACAGTTTGTTTGGAAGCAACATCTATAGTATCGATCTTTGTCAAAACAATGATAGCAGCAGCTGATCCTCCCAGCACCAGTGCCGTGTTGTCAGAGGAGGTCGAATTTATTATTAATTCATGATGAAACCAAATTGAAAATCCGTAACAATTTCAGTGGTACAGCATTTCTTGGTGGGAAAATGAACATCCCTATACTTCCTTCACATTGTTACGAAAAATTCGAATACATACAATCCTATGGTGATTTTTGTAACTTGCTTGTTATCAATAAACTTATTATGACCACGTCACAAGAAAAGTTCAATTCTCAACGCCATATGAAACAATATACTTACTATTCAGTATACAGTTGTCTACTTATACTTTATCATAAATAACGTTCAATTTCAAAAATGAACATTTATATCTTTGGCGGTCAGTGACAGTGCATGTAAGTATATTTAGGATTTCAAAGTTCAGTACCTACTAGTGGAAATAATTTTCAAAAAAGTGAAAAACTCGTTTTCAAGGCAAATAGATATGAATGCATATTTGAATGTAATTTTCAAATCTGAAGATGAAACTTTTTTATATCATTTCACGATATCGTCAAAAATGAAGGAGGTTTCATCTTGAGCAGAATTCATATATTTTGACGCAAAAAAAAGATGTCTGATTATTTCATTTCAGGTAGATAGATGAAAATCGATAATGAATATGTGTTGACAAGTATTATGACGAAATGTTATATAAACAATAAAATCATGACTCATGTGAGGATGTAGCAAATAGCAGTGTTTCTTATTCAAAACAGGAATGAAATGAAAAACAACCATGGATAATCACACAAATAATTTATTGATTTTTGAATAGGATTGTTTTGTTAACATACTTCTTACTCTAACTTCCGTTGAAGTGGAGTCTTACAGTGAAATATTTCTCCAAATTAGTTTGACTAGTTCCAAAAACAGTCAACGGTAAATTTCTCATTGTTGTGTGTACAAGAAGTATACATATATCCTTATTTTTATCAAACATATTAATTGAGTCCATCATTATTCTCAGTGATTTTTCAGCAGCTTCGCATATTTTGACTACAAATAAGGAAGCATTTATCAGTGCTACATATTTTACCACAAGACACTGTCGCAGCTGACCTATGGGTATAATCAATATAATCAAATCAATTCAATTTAAATTTATTTTTATCCATGCCATTTGGGAAAATGCTTCAAAATCACGAATGATACGACAATGGTAACTCACCTATGAAATGACGTGTTTTGATAGCCGGTTCAAATTGTCTTTAACACACCTCACAACGTCTCACCATTATATCAAATCACCAAAACAGAAAATAAACTGAGTTTCTGATGAATTCTAAGTACACAAAACTGAACACAAGTTGAATAATATCGATAAATCAAAACGTAAATAGTGACAGATACCAAACAAAGCAATAATCGCCGTTGACTGTCAATATCAAATTGCGGTGTTGCAACGTTGAGCAAAAAGTATTCATGATACCTAAGCTGGTTCTCGAGCCCCCAAGAAAGAAAAATTGTCTCAGAATAATGTAGCAATCTTCTATTAATCAGAACTGATTCATAATCGTCATGACCCAAATTTATTATTATATTTGTGCATTGAACTACATGAATTCATGAAGGACTTTAAATATTATGAACTATTTATCACTTTTTGATGATTGGATATGACAACACTGGCGACGATTGGGTACTAATATTATGATAATTCTGGGAATTCATGTTAGCATCAGAATATTTGTTTTGTGATCCTTCTAGTGGGTTTGTTGTTCGGAGGTGAAATCAGAGCAGATGAAATGAACAAATATTCCTTTGCCTTTCTAACGCTTTCCTAGTTTCTTATTTTATTCCAGTAATTCGTGAAAATGAATATAATGTTGGTATTTCTCATTTTTTTTCATGTTTATTTCACTTTGATTGTCATATAAAATAGCCTTTAGAGATTCATGAGCCGTCAACTTCTATCTCGTATTGGGCTTTATGAAAGTTGGCCAGACCATTATCGATCGAGAAGACAAAATATTTGTTAATAACCCTATTGCATTCAATTGAAGCGTTATGAATATGAATGATTCCTCATCAGGATGATAATTCCATCTTCGTAAATAGCTCTCGATTTATGAGAGAAATGGATGAACTTTTCGATTTGCCTTTTTTCTTGATATGTTTGAATTTACACTTTTACCTTATACATATATTCTATTCAATGAGGGCGATTTTACTTATTCATATTTGAGAATCCTTTGGAAATAATCTAAGTACGGACCTGCATTTTAAGATTATGTGGAATTCGACGTGGTGAAATTGAAAGAAAGAATCTAATAACTAATACTTCGCGTACGATAATGATAGAATGTTTACCGGAAAATGCTGTTGCAAACTGCAAAAACTCAAATCGATCGTATAATTAATCACTAATGATTATCATGAAAAATTATCGGTTCCGCCTCTGGCAAGTACCGGCTATGGCATTAATCACTCGTTTTTCCTTCGGAGAAAACGTCGTTCCGTGCTCTCAATGGTGGGCGTGTGAAAAAACTGCTTCTGATAGATGTGATTAATGAGCGCAATGCGAACGCTCCCGTTTGACAAATGAAAGGAAATTACGCGTTTTCTAACATTCATGTAAACCAAAATCGTCCAAAGCAGTATCTGAACAAGATTCTGTCAATCATTTTGCAAATCCAAGGTGCCCCATAGACGATATGAGGAGCATCGAAACGAACATAAGAAAAAGAGAGAGCTGTCGATTCGTTTGGAAGTGCAACGAAGAAAGGTGCAATTTTTACAACAGTCAGCTGATCACTGCTGGTCGCCTCTCTCTCGTTTGCTGTTTTCATTGGTTGGATTCCTCCACCTTTCTCTAGGTGGGAACTATATATAGGGAATATTTGAAATTTGTTGAACATTATTCAATAACTTTAATATGAAATGATATATTGAATTGATTCTTGAATCCATTAGTACAGCCATAGGCTGAACAGGAAAACACCAACGAAGTTCTTAAATCCTGAACTGGCTGGACCAACTAGGAATATTTGCCAGTTTTTGATATTCAAAAAACAAGTAAAACTGAGTTCTAACACACTTATGAATCAATAAACTTTGATAAATAATAGAATTGAGTGAATAATCTTACACTATTATAGATAGATAGATAGATAGATAGATAGCTCTTTATTTCCAACAGGTAGAAACACCCAATTACAGGAAACGCTAGGAAAGAATAAAACAATAATACAGATAATAGAATAGCTACGTACTAAATTATGTTCAATAGTAATTAATAGTAATAATTCACTCGTCTATAGGAACATTATGGAGCCACTCTCACAACCGCCTCATAAATGTCATTCACACTACATGAAAAAATGTCACAATGTTGGCAGATTGCATTGAAATTTTGGCACATAATAACAATTGGAGACTTCCGTAATACATTTGTGCGGTAATTGACACAATAAAAAGGACAGTGATGTCTAGAATTGACGCGAGGTACTAAAAAATCAATTTTGGACAACAAATCCTCACAAATTATATGATTACTGATTAGTTTGTGAAGGAATTTTATAGTGACATATAATCTTCGTGTGCTCAATGATACAGAATTGAATTGATCCAGAAGAACTGAATAGCCAATTCCTCTTTCAGGGTAATTTCCGCTTGTTTTATAAACTAGATATTTCAAAAATCGTCTCTGGACGCGTTCAATATTGGCAACATGAGTGGCATGCACAGGGTACCATATTAGTGCACCATATTCTAGTTTATTTCTCACATAACTATAATATATTGTGGTCATTGTTTGAGTATTCCTGAAATCTCTACTTTGCCTCACCAAGAACCCATACATCTTGTTGGCTGAGGAAATCATTTTGTCCATATGTGGTATGAATGTCAATTTTTGATCGTAAATAACGCCTAAGTCATTGATTTCTCTACATCTTTTAATATCAGTGTTTTGAATTTTATATTCATGTTCAATCGTCACATATTTCTTACAGTAGGAAACGACAGAACATTTGGAAATATTCAATCGCAGATGATTATTATTACACCACTGGAAAATTGAATCAACATCATCCTGTAGATGCAAACATAACTCGATTCGAATGAAAATAACTGACAATGTCGTATTTCTCAATACAATGGCATGGCACATCAGAATGTTGTGCCAACAGTCAGGAAATGTTTGATCGCTGCGTCTATATATAGTCTTTTCAATGCCTCTTTCTCTCTCTAAGCTCGATCTGGTAGAGAATATATGATATCATATCTTCGATTGCAGCGCAAATTATCAGCAGTCAGGACTCACAAAAGCATCATGACCCCCATAATAAACCCCGGGTTAAGCGCTAAAATTTATGAGGTAAGGGCACAAGCACAGTCACTAGAAAACGTTGTAGATGTAGACTTTCGCCTACTTGATTATGTTGAATTCTAATACCTTACTGAGGTTTCCCAAGATCGAAACTAGATGGCGTTACCTCTGCTGATCTCGATGGTTATCTTGTAAACTCTGGAAAACACTATTTGAAATTGGAATTCTGCACAAATGCAAGATTTGAACCATAAGCTATCTACTGTCAGATATCTGTCATTATCAGGTAAAGCAGATTCGACGCTTCAACTTCGACGATCGTATTGCCATCTCTACACAAGCGGTGCGGCCTTAGTGAGGTTGTTTGACAGGTCGACATGTTTTGGAAAGAAACAATTGAAGAGTTGTTTCACCATCCTATATCCACCTTGAGCACAAGTTACTGTCAATGTTCCAATGATTGACACTAGCTCACTTCCTGTTGAATAATAACATAATATGCTCTGATATCATCAGTATTTCTAATAAATACTAAACAATAGAATGTCCAGCAACCCTGCAGCAACATGGCGAAGTGCATCGAGCAAGCTGTTGAGCTGCATCAATGTTGAAACATTTATTAAATATATTTGATCCGTTTCTGAGAATACTCTAGAGATTCTCTATAGTTATAGACTCTAGAAGATTCTCTGGAACCCTATTTATTTTCTGTGATGGAATTTCCAGGTAGAATAGACCACCAAGCAGTTTAGGAAATGAAATTGCAAGGAGATACACCCCATTCCCATCATCCAACAAGCAATGTGCTTGCAGCTACCACTTCAGTTATGAACCTGCAATTCGTTCCAATTTGCATCCTTCTATTATTCGCCATACAAGTATTGCATTAAAATGCAGCCGTACAGAAGCGAAAGGTACCGAAGTTAGATATCATTTATGTATGTGCACAAAGCGTTGTTTGTTTAGAACACAGAAGATTGCACGAAATAGCTAACGGTCAATTTGCCTTGCGGTTATGTCACGTTTACATAAATTTGTCTCGTTTAGTGTGAATTAGTTTGTAACCCAATGTTTCGTACATAACGCTTTAGGTGTATCGCAAGCGATATGGCAAAATGAGTTCGAATATATCATTATATGGGAATAATGACATAAACACTGATAAAACCGAGGATAAAACATTCTGGATGTTGAATAATGTCTGCAGGCTAATTGTGGAGGTAGTATGTTCATTCCTCTATCATCATCAACAGAGCGCGTCTATAAAAACTTCAGCTGAATGTTTCACGAAGAGATAGATAGACCACCGACGTGTGTCTTATTCTCATTCTTCATATTTTAACATGCTTCTTTGAATTTAGACTCCTGTCTTCGAAATGTTTTGAGATTCACTCTGGATGCAGACTTAATTTATTGAAATCAAACTCATTTCTTTGAACCGAGCTTTGAACTGTGTCTGAATCGTGGGGTGCCAAGTGTTGAAACTTTTGTTGGGGATGTGTTTGCCAAATTGCATAATCTACATCTTTTAGTGTCTTCTTCGAACATTTTTCGAAGTCCTGAATCAAGAGACAAGGACCAGTAAGAAGTCATGTTACTGACCTCAGATCATTTTTTGTTAGATCCACAAGCATATTTCTCTTCTTCCATGAATGGGCAGCTATTATACATCTTTTTTTTATCTTTGGACAACACGAAAGGGAAACCTATGATGTTCGAGGAACATCGTGTTAGCCAGCGGTGGAATTTTGGGAAAGAAGGAAGGTGTTGGAATTTTTCTTGAAAGTTTGGAGGTTGTAAGCATCAGGAAAGACTTCACTAGGCAAAGAATTCCACAACTTTGCCGTTCTATTGATGAATGATGCTTGGTATAGCGATGTCCGACAGGTCTCGAGCCTGACAGTGTAGAAGTGACCAGCTTGAGCTCGTCTGGTTTGTCTACAAGGAATCGCGCGTGGTGGCATAATATTTCCGTTGAGCACCGACCATGAAAGTACCTATAAATTAGATCGCCGACCTTTCTACGATGATCTAGAGAGGTCAATGATTTGGTGAGTGTTGTATCATCGACTAGGCGAATAGCTCTCTTCTGAATTGAATCTAAGAACTTTAGCGTATGTTTGGGGGCTGAGCTGCAAACATGTGAACAGTACTCCAGGACAGGTCGAATTTGTGCTTTGTAGATCATAAGCAGTTGCTGGGATGTGAAGTATCTCTTCGCACGGAAAAGAGTTTTTGTGAAGCAGTTTTCGCAATGGACCTCACATGATCGTCCCATGAGAGAGCACTGTTGGTGGTGACACCCAGCATGGATATTGACGACCTCATAGGAACAGTGGTACCCGACATCATCAAATTGGGCATTGTGTGATCAGCCTTCTTGGTGAACATACAAGCTTGAGTTTTAGTTGCATTGAACTGTACTAGATTCTCAGATCCCCATTTCAGAATTCTTGTCAGATCCTCATTTAAAGCATCAACCTGTCTTCGCCTTGCACCTCTGCCTCATTGGATGATATAGGGGCTCTTGTCTTTGACCAGTGGGAAACATTTTGTTGTTCCTCTTCCTAGACTTGGATATCAGTAATAGAGTGTGCCTTATTGGTGAACCGCAGAAGGGTTTTGGCCCTACGAATGGTGCCATAGCTCCTTCTTCTGCAAAGGCCATCGGCAGTTTCATTTCCTTCAATCTCTTCGTGCCCTCACACCCACGTTATAATGATTGCCAGATCATTGCCTCTTGTCATTTGCTGTACAAACGAGAGTTTGCAGACCCATTGAGACTAACTTGGACTCGAGCTTTCAATACAGCCTAGCTGTCAGAAAATAGATATAATAACGTTTGCTCCTCTCATTCCAGATGCTCGGCAAAATGAATGAAAAGACTAACACTGCAAGGTAGCTGCAACTTTCACAGTAAGAAAAATATCCCAATAGGTTATGAAAAGTTATGTATGCATGAAATCGAAGACTGACGTTTGGCTGACAGTTAATAATACTGATGCCGGAGAAAAGAAGTTGAGTATCGCGTTAGGGTGCAGGGGTGTCATGATGACTTCATTACAGACGGAAAATTGGAGAAGGAATATAGTGATCTCGGAGCTACACTTGACTTCTCAATTAGCTGTTGCCGTCTTTGCTGCTCGCTTCATGAACTCTCGCAATTAAACGTTTTCTCTGCGGATGCGCCGTAATTTTGCTAATCCTATCAAAAGTATCACATAACCCGGGTAGGCCTTTTGGTGTATTGATCCGCGTTCCCCATCGGACTGCGATCCTGTCGGCTGACGTCGCGAGGGTTCGGCATCGTTCGGGTGATTTCATGTGCCCTCCAATTCTTGCTCTTAAGCGCGCGAAGCAGCGGTGCCAAACTCACCATAGTTACGGGCGAACTGCCCTTTTTGGAAGAATAAAATTCCAATGCCAATGACCTCTCTACTGTCATCATAAACAGTGCTTTCCTAATGTTTCCTAATGACTTGATATGTTTGAAACAGTTCAATGCATTTCTGATGCTCAGAGTTTGCAGTTGAAAGTAAGTTTCCCAGATGGCACAATATTAAATTATCAAAACCGAACTTGAAATCAAAGATTTGGGACTCAAAAATGACATTCAGGCATCACCTAACTAAAACATCGTATCGTGCTCGTAAAATGTTAGGCTTTCATTCTGATGACAAAAAAAATGTTTCAGATTTTGAGGGTTGAAAAAATATTTTTTTTATTAAATTGTCTGCTTGAGAATTGATTGAGATGGGATTCGATAGGGATGAAAATTACTATTCTAAAATAGATGCTTCAAATATAAATACATTGATATATAGAAGAATTAAAATTGATTTATTCCTTCATAAAATCATCTATGGCAACATTGATTCTCTTGAAATTGATGGGTTAACTACACTTTCTGCAAACTATCGATAAATTTTGAAATACAATTCTGTAGGAAATATGTACCAAATTATTCCCTGAATACATTTATGAAGACGAAAAATATTTTAAATACTTCAAATCATTCACGTCTTATTTGTCATTCAGTCTTCTGTAGACTTATGTATATCAACTGAATTTTTTTATATTGTATAATAGGCTTGTCCGTTAATTGATGGATGGATAAATAAATTGGCAACAATCACCCGGAATTATTATTGTTCATATCAAGATAACTATACAGGATGTTTCAAAAATAGTATCAACAATCGTTTATAACACAACAAATTACGCCATTTCATGAGTAATTTCTGTATGGCGATCGGAAATTTTTCAACAATTCGAACAACCACAGAACAGGGAGGCAACACTGGCGTCAAGAGGAAGTTCAACTTCGTACTTCATAATTCCGGGAGTTTGCTCATTATTTGGCATTACCGATTTTGGATTGTCTAATGAAATGTTCATCTATACGTATCTATACATTGGTTAACTGCTTATTTCCATGAGAGACGACAAACCCGTCATGAAATATCGCTGTGAAAAGGAAAAAAAAGCTATCCGCCATTTATCAATAGAAAGGGGATACATGATGAAAAAATTGGAAATATTGATGAATGAAAGAATGAAGAATGAATGAAAGTATGCAAAATGGTCTCCCTCCTGTTTGTAGATTTTTGTTGCACCCTCGGTTGCACCTGACCGTATCAAATATAAAAGTTACATATGCAGATAAATAAATCATCACATGGATATTTCTTCAAAAATCGAAGATTGAGTGATACTTATAATACCACGAAAGCTTCAATAACTACCGGAATTGTTTTCTAACTATTCGTGTTCGAGAAACCGACATATTCTGAAGTTGATGATCGTCAAAAAATTTCCATTTTTCATTTTCCGTTGCTACGGTAATTGTACAAAATACAGGCTTATCATTGGTCGAGGATGTTAGATGTGAAATTTGCATTTCCATCATCCCCACTCCACTCCAATCTGGTCAAGTCCTAGGCATCTATACCTATATACAACTATATTTATACTATACGTTCATCGTAACTTCCGAAGAACGAAAACTATAGTTTTCACGCTACTTTATCAATCCCATATCATGATGGAAATCCGCAGGGACTACACAGAGACTGTATGAAAAAAAAAGCCGGCAAACCCAGACTGATGCCACTACCTGTCAATTTATTTGATTTACGATTTTTACCGAACACACAGTCCAATGAGGTGTGTCACTGCGAAAGTTTCCGATAAGAAATATATCTCCGAGCATATTTCTCAGCTTCTATCGAAGAAAACAAAAGTTATACAGTCGAAGAACACGATATAGAAGAGTGATCTCTGTGAAAATTAGTATCTATAGACCTCGTCATGGAATATTCATTTGCCACAGACGATTTACTTCTTGTGGACAATGCCTTAACTCTATTACGAAAAATACAATTATTGATACATGATAAACCTTAGGACACGTTTCGAAGGATCAATCCATCATCAGCTACGTAAAAAATTCATTTGATGATGAGTAAACAGTAAAAGGGGAAGCTATGTTTGAAAAATCTATGAGTGTTTCATTTCATAACTTTGAGTAACTGAAACGAGGGGTGAGAGTCCCTCGGAAAATCCTCAAAAGTGTAGAAAAATTGAATAGTATTCAAAATGATTATGGAACCTATAATTTCTTACTTATAGTTGGATATGGGATGTTTATAGATATAATATTTTTCTATTTGTTATTATGACTCCCAAATGCGTAGTTGTTTTTTTTCTTGTCGTTCGGCAAACTTTCGATACCCTAATAACATCAGTGTTATAATAATAATAATAATAATAATATCGACTTTATTATTTCTTGAGAAAAAACCAATCCATAATTCTTTATTATTTTTTAACAAAGGAATCAAGAAATAAAGGGCAAAGTTCATTTTCTTCACCGCTAGGCATAACAACAATTTCATGATAATCCTGCGGAGTGAAAAACCGGCAGTTTGAATGAATATCTTCCCATCTGATATCAAAAGTTTACTGCTAGATTCATGAACATAATGTGATCAATCTTCTTGTTTCACCAAACACTTTCATTTTTAAAATTGATCTACTTATTATCCGTTTCTTGAATCTTTGATGTTTCTTATTATGAATATGATTAGGACAATTTCATTGTATTTATTCAACTATTTCACATGTTCTGTTCTTTTTTGATTTTTCTTTTCTTTGGTTGGGTTAACTAAGATTTTAATTTTATTGAAGATCAGTTGTACTGCGTAACAATAAATTCTTTGTAAAGAGCGAGACAAAGAGTTTTTCATACTCATACATCACAAACTCTCGAGAGCTTTTTTGGGAATTTTCTCATTCTTCATCAGTCGATTTGATGAAATGTATAGTGCTTGTATAAATGTGTTTGTTAAGCAGTAATTATTAATACTATCAATAGTACTTCAAAAATTTCATAGACTTTGTAATAAAGACCAAAGTAATGTGAAACCAGCGAGTGCTAAATAAAATGTAAGCTGATTGAATACATCGCTATACCAAGCATCATTCATCAATAGAACGGCAAAGTTGTGGAATTCTTTGCCTGGTGAAGTCTTTTCTGATGCTTACAACCTCCAAACTTTCAAGAAAAATTCCAACACCTTCCTTCTCTCCAAGAAATTCCATCGCTGGCTAACACGATGTTCCTCGAACATTATAGGTTTCCCTTTGGTGTTGTCAACAGATACAAAAAAAATCTATGTTTTAGTGTCTTGGCCTTCATCGAAAATTCCAAACGAACTACTCTTCTTTGAGAGAAGTAACGCGATGCCACATAATTCATGATGTGGTAATTGGGAAACTTATAGTCGCGTTCATAAAACACTGACTAGCTGCCACAATGTTGCATTTTGCAGTTTCCAGCATCGCCGAAGTATATCAAAACCGGTATAAAATGTGTGAATCTGTGTTCTCCGACATATTTCAACTTTTTCCATCGTTGTCGCAATAACGCCAGTTTATTGGACAAGTAGAGCGCTAAACCAAGAGACGCCCTCGTAAATTTTCGCCATGTTGCGGTCAAAGCACGCCACAGATACATAAGCAATACAAAACGACATACACATGTATATTTATATACCGGCTGTCCCAGAGCTTTTAGACCAGCAGATATTTCAGGTATTTGCAGGAAAGAAAATTTAAAAAAAAAATACGTGTCGTATGAGACTACAAGCTCGTTCAAACAAACAACCCCCCCTAACTTTTGTTTTTCAAATTGCACCCCCATGTTTGTTTTAGATCAACTTATTATTATTCAGAAGTTTAGAACTGGTAATAATAAGTGTTCATAATTCCCAAACTATTTACTTTTTTCATATAAGACCATTTATCAAACTTGTTCAAAATTCAACGTAGAATCTAATAACGCAATAATATACATGGTGTCCTATTTGAAAAAATGAACTTCTGAATCACTGCGATTTTTCGAGATACTCTGTACGGATGAGACTCAAACCATTGAAGAGATCGAATAAAATCCTTCAACTTCAACGACATTCTAGTACAAATAATAAATTCATCCATGATCCATATAAAAATGAAACCATTCAGGTTATACACTCGTTGACTTTAACTTGAAGATAATTT
The DNA here is from genome assembly GCA_963576655.1 of Gastrophysa polygoni. Lineage (NCBI taxonomy): Eukaryota > Metazoa > Arthropoda > Insecta > Coleoptera > Chrysomelidae > Gastrophysa > Gastrophysa polygoni. The sequence continues at coordinate 24,167,252 of OY755087.1, forward strand.
ATATTATATCTCGTTCAATCTTTTGACACAATATACCTATTTGAAGACTCCATTTTCTCAATAATTATTATTCATATTTCATTCGTCCTGATCGATTGATAAAGTCTGCGCTCGTTTTAGAGTAAAACAGCAATCAAAAATCATGACACAAACATTGACGAATTCCTTGACCAGCCATGCATTAATCACGAAAATACAATGCCACGCCAAAAAAACACGAATTCATTTGTACCGCAATTTCGGACAATATATCACAGAATTGATAAATTACAGAGCTGAATACCAAATGATTCCACCTACAATGCCTTTAAAACAATTCGTCGAAATTAGACAATGCTACTAATATTTCATGGAAATGCTATTACGCTCGGTATGACATATTCGTTTTAGTGTTTTCGCCATGGTCTCCGGAAAAATGTATTTTCATCGATTCCCATGAAAACAATACATACAACGGGGGCCAGAATGACAAAGCGTCGACTTTCATATAGCGCGCTCGAACCAAACAGTCAACGTATTTTATTGACAGAAAGCAGTCAGCCGGCTGTCGTTTTGTTTACTTTGAATTTTGCCCCTTGTTGATGCCATCGATGCTGCTCGTCAAATATTTGTTCAGAAGAATGTTTTTTTAGTAATGATCAATGACAGGATTCGTCAAAACATACGAACAACCCACAATTATAATAACTAAAATCACATTTTGCTTGTGTTTTTAAACTAGCATCTATTTTTCAAAAATACTTCAATTCATCAAAATCCATTGAAATTATTGCGTATTGAGTTCGGGTACATGCTCGGAAAAATATGAATAGACAGAAATAGCTAATATGGCAGATAATTTCGTTTTGGAATCCTCAGAAATTCTTTGTATCATGGTTCAACTCCAATCTAATAAGTAGTAGAAATGTATTGTTGTGTACTTGTATTTATTATACGAGGCGACTTGTTTTAAATTCGAAGAATGCTCAATACCTCTCTCAATACCTATAAAGTATCTTGGAGGTTTTGGAAAATATCCGCACATAGAAACCTTCTCGAAGATATACTCATTCATTTTTTCGAATTTAAAACAAGAAATTCTTTCCCATTGACTTGTTTCATAAAGGAAGTGATATGTCGATGATTCAAATTATATGACTTAGCGCCATGTTCACATTTAACTTTCAGAGAAAAATTTTATGAAGAGCAAAGAATTTTTTTCTATTAGAATCCGAGAAAGCCGCAAATGCTTGGGCCATCCATCAAGGCCCAATCTGGATCCTCAAATGATATACAGGGGTTACAAAAACTGCACCAAATATTAGTAAAAATCTAACAATTTTGAACAGACGATAATCTTCAAAAACCATGGATAATCAACGACGGAAACTTTTTCTGTTGCGTAGGGGGCTGTGATTCCAAATCTGAATATTGTTGTTTTGACAACTTTTTCGATATAACGTCAAGAAAAATCTTGCAATTAGTCCAAATTGAAGATAAATGTTGCAATTAGCTGGAATGCAAGATGAATCTTCCAATTGAGCCCTAATTTCGAGATAAATCTACGCTACTGAGCGAAGGCAGCCACTGAACGCACCCTCGTGAACTTTCAGTAGTTCTGTCTGATGGTTGCCAACATTGTTTTGTTAGGACATTGAAGAGCTCTCGAAAATCTCCCAGCGTCGGCAGTTTCGGCGCGAGCTTTTCTTTTAGCAAGGCTAGTGTATGCCTTCTTGACATATTTCAGGTGTTTGTCGTGTTTTCAGCCGACGGCGAATGATGGACTACGTTTCAGGACGCGAGGAACATGTCTGCGTCGGCGGCCGCATTCAAAACATTTGCGATGTAAATGTACACAGGGCCCATCTGTCATTTTCTTTGCTATGACAACACGCATAAAGCGGTGAAGTGCGAATCGACCTCGGAATCAACTTCAGTAGACAAATTCAACAAAAATATCTGAACACACACCGTTGATACATTTTCGAATTGGTTTGCAGCTGCAACTACGTTGCTCACTATCGAGTTGCCTCGCAGATAGATGACTCCATGTGGTGGTAGAAGACCTGTCTTGACAGCAACCCTATTTTTTACTCCACATCAACGTTCTGTTGGATGTGACGTAGATGATGGTACAGTTCATACCGCCTTCTCCTCTGGACACCCCAAAGAGATCTCAAGCTTGTATTGCCGCTAGAAAGACTCTTCACACACAATATGATGTACCGTATGAGGTCCATTGCAAGAAATGCTACACAAAACCTTGGATTTCACCCCAGCAGCTTCTCATAATTTACAAAGCGCAAATTCGACCTGTCCTGGAGCATTCTTCACATGTTCTACAAACGAATTCATTGACCTCTTCAAAACAGACAGCTCCATCGCACTCCATCAGGAAATGATGAGATGTTTCCGGACTTATGCCACAGAATCTGCAGGTGCCATCCTCCTCCTCGTCAGGCTCGATACCTATCAAACTTCGCTCTACCAAGAATCATTCATCAATAAGAAAGGAAATGTTGTTGAACTGCCAGCAAGTCAATATTGCCTGATGTTCACGAACCTGAAACCTTTTAGGAACAAATCCGATATCACAGTAAAAGTCTATCATTCTTGCTATAAAAGGAACAGTACCAATACAAAGTTGTACATTCTACCAGTTCATATCAAATGACGTCATGCTTACTCCTGTGTGACTTTTGAAAAGTGATGAATTAAATGATCACCTATTTGGTTTCCAAAAAAGTCTTTCTTTGAGTTGATAATAATGTCCCACCTATCGAGGCATCAAAATTCCAAAATAGTATGTACCTATCATGTACCTGTCATTGCATCTTTGTTTCGCGCTGAAAAGAGTTTCAAAATATTGAGTAAAAATAAGTTCATATTAGGAGTAACAAGGTAAATGAATATCACACATGGGTCAACATTCATAAAAAAACTGAGGAAGCATACAACATCGCAACTAACATTTTTTCTAGACCACTCGAAGTTTTAAAAATATACTCGCGCGAAAATATATTAGAATTACACGTTTTTTCCTTCCTCATTTTCCTAAATATCTCAGAAACTTCATGCTGAATGTGGAAAACAAGCAGTTTGAATAAACTCCACGAAAAAAAATCCGCTTCCACTAATATTTTCTAATCACAAGCCGTATAACTAGTGATAAAGATAGTGGTACACACCCGAGGGGAAAAAGCCAAGCGTGGAACCCGAAAACCCACCCTCGGGTACCCCACTGCCGCTTCCTCATCAAGTGACCCACCAATGGGTTTCAGCTGTGTGTGATACTGCGAATTTCATCAATCTTTTGTTCCCATCCACATCGAAATCTGAACAAACAAACGGTCCGTAGGCCTACTCTATATTCTCTCGCCACCGACTCACGGCCTATTATGATGATGATGGCGGTACAAAAATAGGGGGGTCGAACGAGCGATAAATGAAAATTAATGGAATTTTCTCGGTGCCAGATCAAACTGCTGCACGGCCGTTATCCTGATTTGGGGAGTGCGTATATATAACGAGCATGTGTAATATGCTGATTAAAAAATGTTTTAATGTCGCCTGCTGAGATTAGAAGTAATATAAAGGGTCATAAAAATGGACCCACAGATTTCACCGCACGAGAAAGGTCATTATTGCTACTGATAACGCACACAACATCGAATTTGATGCGCCCTATAGAAGTGACTCCAAATATTTCTCTTCAACACCAATTCATTAATGAACAGAAGGAAATCTGAGAAACATATTTTGTTGTAGAGATATCATCCCATCTTCCCAGATGAAATATGTCATACACTGAAACCTGTTTGTTCTCAGTAACAAACTTTTACAAATGTCAACTTCATTATATGGTTGTACGATTTCTACAAGATTTTTTTAGAATTGTAGAGCTTGATGACTTCGATTATATGACCAGAAAGCGCCACATTTTAACAAAATCAAAGGCCTGCTACGTCTAGTGTCAGGAGTAAAATTTTTAAGATTACTATGAAAAATTTTGCACACTATTGGATTCGCCACCTCATCACAAAACAGGCATGTACCAAATTTCATATCGAAAACCTCGGAGTAATAATGATTTTGTAGCCAAATCAGAAATGCACTATAATTTTTGTGTCCATCAATTCACTCAGAATTCAAATTACAAAAAAAAAAGGAAATCATTGATACAGTTAATTGTCGAAAATGACATATTGAGGGAGGTGTCGAAAAGTTATAACAGTTTGTGTAGTCTTAATAATGGAAAATTCAACTTCAACGGAGGAATAAGAGAAGCTGCGATAGAATTCAGTGAGAGACACCCAAATAAACAAGCAAGAAGTAGTACTGTACAAGACATCAATAGAGTAGAAATGCTGAAAAAAATTTGCTCAAAACCAGAACGAAGAATAAATTCTTATAAGAGGTATACCTATAGTGCATTTTCGATTCGGCTACAAAATCAACATTACTCAAAAGTTTTCGACGAAATTCGGTGTAGGCCTGTTTCGAGAGGTGGTGAATCCAGTGGCGTGCATGGTGTTTTTTTTTCAAATCACCAATATGAAATCCCAAATTCTCAGTGGTTCTTATTTTCCACATTTGATTTTCATCATGTTGGATTGATTAGATGCAAATTATATAATGACAGATGAATGGTCACAACATTGGCTGCCATTTATTGAAACAGGTATGAATTCATGGTTCAATACGTAGGTAGTAAAAGGCCAACAAGGGCCGCAGCGCTAACGTACATGAGAATCAACCGTAGACTCTGAAGAATTTGTGACAATTGCATTGTGATTCCATTTCCCAATTTCTCCGTTTTGCCGAATATAATAGCGGATAGAAGATCGAAAAGTCGCACGGTACGTGCCTCCGTGCTACTTCACTTCGATCTTTTTCTGGGTCTCTTCACTTTAGGGCCACAGAGCACGTTATAACCCGAGTTATAACCGTTGAAATAAATTTCGGAATTTCGGGCCGGGAGCCGGTTCGAACGACACGATAAATTATTCCGATCCAGCGTGGCCCGTAACTTTGTGGATTTTATACGGGGACAAATATTTTCCAAAAATCAGTCGCGTTTCGGGAATACGAAGAGGATAAGCAGGAATGGGACTCGTAGATATCGTCGAACGTCAGAGATGGCTCTCTATAATTTCAGGATGTATCAGTATTCACGGAATATATATAAATTTATGAGATCTCAAGGGCTTGGGTTGGATCCATTCCTCGATCCATCCCAATTTACCAAAAAATATCTCTGAATTGCAATGTACCAATAATAATAATAATTTTTTTTTTCAGCTTTTCATGGGATTTTCTCTCCTCGTTTCTAAAAAATAGAGTAGAAGTTATTAAAAATTATTTCAATATATTTGTAGTAAGGACAGATTTGGGATCTGCCCCAAAATGTCACTGCGCTTGGAATTAAACCTTTAGATACCTAAAAGAGAAATTCTCTATCGGTCAGTGACACCTTGTTTTTGAAAAAATTTGGAAATACAAATATATTTAATAAGAATAAAACTTTGACTTATCTGGTGGACGTTTCGGGAACGAAACGAATCCCGTTCTCAACACAATTAAAATATTGAAAAATTTTGCGAAGAGAAAAATATTTTAATTGTGTTGAGAACGGGAGCAGATTCGTTCCCGAAACGTCCACCAAGATAAGTAGAGGTTTTATTCTTATTAAATATATTTGTATTTCCAAATTTTTTCGAAAACAAGGTGTCACTGACCGATAGAGAATTCCTCTTTTAGGTATCTAAAGGTTTAATTTCAAGCGCAGTGACATTTTGGGGCAGATTCCAAATCTGTCCTTACTACAAATATATTGAAATAATTTTTGATAACTTCTACTCTATTTTTTTAGAAACGAGGAGAGAAAATCCTATGAAAAGCTGAAAAACGAATGTACCACCTCCTCGAAGAACTTACAGACAGTATTTAATAATAATAATTATTATTATTTCCTGTAGGAATTTTTTCTTTGCGACCGTGAAAACTGCATTCCAATTCTCACTAGCGGTAAATGAATATAGCCTTTGCATTTCTTGTATCTCCAATCGAGTGTCCGATTTGTGTGGTATAGTTAGGAACCAATTCCAAATTTTTATTTTTGTATTTTGGTATTATGAGTCGGTTGCTGGAAATTGTATGCATCATATTTCAATAATTTCAGAAACTGTTTCAATATCGAATAGTTCAAAACGCTTTTTGCAAACAAGTGACGCCCTTTCAACAAGAAATAATTTTAAAAAAGCGATAACAATGCTTCTTATACTTGCTTCATTCTTATGAAAATGAATTGATAATAAATGATACTACAAACTTCATTTCTTTTTTGTTTCACTTGTTCGTTCAGTGGTCAAACAGACATACTTGTCATACTTGCGGTCAAGCTCGATGTTTGGATTTGGGTTTATTGTTCATGGTTCATCATATGGTACTACAAGAAATGGCGCCTGAATGTCAAAGCGGTTTGGATTCCACTTGTTTGAATTGTAGATTCCGTTGCCTTAACTCGCACAAGCCCTTCAAGTGCTTCTGAGGGTTACTTTGATTTCTGAGGTGAAGATGAAGTAGATTTTATGTTTACTGTAGCAAAATTTGGACATTAAAAACGACATTCTTGTTATATACAGGGTGTCCAAAAAATATGGTCAATCTCCCGGATATGAATGAGAAACATATACAGGGTGATTCGAAATTCGATGTAGGTATTTGTTGCATGTATTGTTGGTATCAAAATAAGACTTTTTCAAAACATACATGTATGTAGCCTGAAATGCACCCCTGCGAGATACAGCCACTTCATTTTTTGGCGTACCAATTTCAAATATTTGTTTTTTTCACGGATCTCACAGTGGCTGTAGCTCGGACGGGGTGAATTTTAGTGTTCATTTAAAAAAAAGTCTTGATTTGATTCCAACAATACAACCTTGAAATATCTACACCGAATTTTGAATCACCGCGTGTTTAAGGGTTTTTCATGGAAAATATTTGAAAAAAATAACGAAAGTTCGAAAAATTGCCCTGCACCTGAGCCAAGTTCCAAGTTGAAAAATCTTGTGCTGCTCTAAACAATAGTCGTAGAGAAATAAAATTACAAAATGAATAAAAAAAATGACGAAACTATGAAAAATTGAACCTGCACCTGGACCAAGTGCTAAATTGACAACCCTCAAAATTTTGTGCTGCTGTAAACAATAATCGTAAAGCAAGGAATTTGCATAAAAATCCAACGAACGATCATAAAGAATGTGGAATCTGTCGTAGTAATCGAGAAACCATAAGCAAAATAAAAACTTCCGGCGTTTTTACAGCTTCAAGTGACAATAATTGAAGTTAACGAGATTAACGAAGCCCCATTCGAGTAAGTGTTCGTATGATTATGAGCGTTCTCCTCTCCTCGTTTCGTATTCACGAAGGCAGATCGCGGGTATGACGACTTGTCATGCTCGTCCGATTAGTCCGAGAGGATGATTCTTCGGCCCGATTTGGGGACAAGGCAAGGCAAGGCAAGGCAAACACTAGAATTCAGTGGAGAATTCGGTGAACAAACTTTGGTCGAATCACGGCACCAGTCGTGTCGTGTCCATTTCCTGTTTGGTTCGAGTTTCATCGAGAGAATTTGAATTAGTTTGTGGACCGACGATTAGCATCGTAGCAGACAATGATGACGTATGTACATAAACTGCTCAACAATTGAAGAACTTCGGAACTTCCGAGGAAGCTTCTCAACTGCCGCCGAATGACACAACCGATTTCGATTTCTATTCTCAGTTGGATATCGATTCAAGAATACCAGGGGTGGGGTGCAAAACAGCCACGATAAAATATTAAATATGTCGCGTTTTTTCATGAATAATACTATCGAAAAACTAGCACCTGATGGAAATTGTTCCGTTATTTTTTTGGAAAATACGTTTTTGTCAGGGATTTGGCATAGAAATACGATTATTAGTATCTATACCTCTCAACATTTTGTTGACGTTACAGATACAAATTTGTATAGATGAATATTTACTTCTATTCATCTTAGAGGACGTATTAAATTTTCGTTTGGACCATTTTTTCACACAGATTTCAGGACAGATCCTTGATATGATCTCGCTGCAGATATATTGAAATCATTATTATATTGTATTTCTCTTTATTTTCAGAAGCGAGGTAGAAAATCCGTTGAAGTCTGGAAAAATCTCGGGAAAAATTCCATTTCAATATCAAGAAAAATATGTTTTCTTTACTCTTGAGCTCGCTCTTAAGTAGACAAAAAATTACACAAGACATGATCCACGTCTTTCAAACTTCGGAATTGAGGCTCACCACTTACAAATTGAGAATGAAGATGATCAAATGAAGACTCATCATTTCAAAACTGAGAACAGACATGATCAAATTACTAAAAAACAATCAAATCGGCCATAAACGTTTTCAATTTCAGAATAAGCACTTTCAGATTGAGAATTGAAATATTCAATTTGATTAGCAAAAAATTCAAACTTAGATAAACTCGTTCAATTCGAAACTAAATAACTTCTAATTGGGAAACATCAACTGCAAATTCAAAATGTCATATTTTATTAGAATCTACGTACTATTAGGTAAAACTATACTACAACTCGTATTATTATTACTGAGAATTATAAATAATTCTAAATGAGCAATACAAAATTTGTCAATTTTGCATCAAAATTTATTTGATCACTTACTGATCCCTTATACCCAATATAAGATCTATGAATCTCTATTTGAAAAGATTCATTCTCAATCTGAATATGTTCAGTCTCAATTTGCGTATGTTTGGACAATTTAATAGTGTTTTGTTCCAATTTATTATAAAGAATATGAAGTAATTCACTTTTTTTTGTTTATTTTCAATTTGATTCTGATGAATCGACTCTGGATGATCCAATCCCAGATTGAATTAGTTCATCATATTGAAAATTCTCAATATGAAGTTCGAAAGGTTATATAGTATATATACAGAGTTTTCCTCGGAGTTTTCCGTACATTTTCGCACCCTACCCTCAAGGGTTAGTGGAAAAATTATCAAAAAAAAATTAAAACTATCAAATCTTACATTGATTTAGGTAAACAACAAACAACAGATGAACAAACAACATTCTTTGAAATATTTCAATACATCGAAAACGGATGAATGAAATAAAGCACATATATATTTTTGAAATAAGATGAGATCGAGTATGAGATTATATAAAGGGTGTTGACAACATGTCAAAAAATGACCATTGCCGAAATATTTTCGATTCTTCGACAAGAAACTCCACTGATTGAGAAAAATAAACAGTTTCAAACGTATCGAAGTGTCGGACAATCAATTCACAAGACTATTCCAATAAAATTTCAAAGTCGATTCCAAACCCACCTGAAGCGAGACCTATGAGTAGACCCACCTCATCTCACGTTACATAATACCCTCGCTTGACACAAAGACCAAAATGAAAAAGTGCCTTCCTTCCTATGCAGAGAGACTACCTGTGGCCCATAACGTAGCAGCATCCCACAGAGAAACCCATAAACGTCATAACATATCTTGGGATAATGCGGTGGTCACATATTTCCCAGTATTAAAGCGGGCGAAACCATCTAAACAAATAGAAGCCGTACTGGCATAATTGAAAAAAATTCGGTGCAGCATATGCGGAGCCAACAAGAAAACAAGTGAAGCAATCCCGAGGGATTTCCAAAATAAATATCACTCAAGATACAACTTGAATCAATATTTATACAGTCGTAGAAAGAGATGTGTCCTTGTTACCACATGGATGGTTCAAAACCCTGTTTAATTTAACAAAATCTAGGATTAGATCGGAAGACTATTCAAAGAACCACCTATATTTCTACGCAATAGGACTTGATGAGGTTTGCATTGCTCCAATTTGATGTACTTCAAGAGGTAGATTCACCATTATTTGTCCTTCGGTGCTAGCAGTGCCTTCGTGGTAAGATAGTTCCCTCATTTTGCGAATAATCACAGAAGAGTTTATCGGACTGTGACAAACTTCAAAAGTTGGTATGGAAATTTTTGTCCTTGTACAGTACTGAGCAGTGTAGAGTGAAAAAAGTAAAAAAAAAAACACTAAGCTATGAGAGCGAGAAACGTATTCAAGCGCGACTATTCATTCACTTTGGAGATGTGTTAATGACCTTGACAACAAATACACATTATCCAATACCAAAAAAATTATATTCTTGGCATATTTCCATAAAATTACAATAGCTAATCTAAGATAGCGATCAAGTCGCAGGTGTGCGCGTGTATAAAAATCAACAAATCAACTTATCCACTTTTTCAGTGTGGTTTCTAGACCTTGTTCTAGACGATGCAATAGAATAAATTACCTTATTATGAATGAACGAACATTCTCTTGCTACATTTATATTTCGAATTATGAATGGATTTCAAGATCATTACCAGAGACTTCAAAGAAAAATGCTATTTCCGTCGAGAAGTTCCTCAAACTGTCATTAGCTGATGTTATCGAGAAATACTAGTTTCGAGGCTATTTCGAAGGAATTCTCCGAGGAATTCTCTTCATATGTTTATTTACATTGACATGGTTATTTTCGTACAGTTAATCACGCTGACATGGTGTATTTCATCAAGTATTTCGTTTTCAATTCCATACTTACTCAATATTCAATGATATAAGGTAGAAGTCATGTGACAAAGAACAATACTGACTTGGATATTTCATGGACTCAAAAATCTTTTTGAATGAAATGAATGACCGCTACTATGAGAATTGAAAGTGAACAGAAAACTAGACACAACTTATCATTATTCATAAATTCATATTTTCACGTACCGATATGAGTTAAATTCCATGTTATTTATAGAAAGAACTGAAAATACTTCACAATTAAATTCTGCTTTCGAGACTTTGTCTCTTTCTGGAGGTGAATAATCGTCTGGTTCCTTTCTGAATATTTGATTCATTCATTTTTGGGATAGATATTCAATTACTGTATTCAATACAGTTTGTTTCGAAATATGTTGGCAGTTTTTGAATCTAACTTCCTATACTAAATTCTGAATTTTATTGATATAATGGAATATTTCGCTAATTTCAGATATAAATGGTCAGTCCATTTCTTAGTTTTTGAATATTTCATGCAACAGAAATTCAACAGTCTCATGGACATAGAACTCCAAGTTGTTTGATTTGAATACGTATAGTTCGTTTTTTTTATATTTTAGCAGTTTTTGAATCCAACTTCCTATACTTAATTCTGAATTTTATTGATATAATGGAATATTTCGCTAATTTCAGATATAAATGGTCAGTCCATTTCTTAGTTTTTGAATATTTCATGCAACAGAAATTCAACAGTCTCATGGACATAGAACTCCAAGTTGTTTGATTTGAATACGTATAGTTCGTTTTTTTATATTTTAGCAGTTTTTGAATCCAACTTCCTATACTTAATTCTGAATTTTATTGATATAATGGAATATTTCGCTCAGTTCAGATATAAATGGTCAGTCCATTTCTTAGGTTTCGAATATTTCATGCAACAGAAATTAAACAGTCTCATGGACATAGAACCCCAAGTTTTTTGATTTGAATACGTATAGTTCGTTTTTAAATATTTTGGCAGTTTTTGAATCCAACTTCCTATACTGAATTCTGAATTTTATTGATATAATGGAATATTTCTCGAATATTTCGCTCATTTCAGATATAAATAGTCAGTCCATTTCTTAGTTTTAGAATATTTGATGCAACAGAAATTCAACAGTCTCATGGACATAGAACCCCAAGTTTTTTGATTTGAATACGTATAGTTCGTTTTTAAATATTTTGGCAGTTTTTGAATCCAACTTCCTATACTGAATTCTGAATTTTATTGATATAATGGAATATTTCTCGAATATTTCGCTCATTTCAGATATAAATAGTCAGTCCATTTCTTAGTTTTAGAATATTTGATGCAACAGAAATTCAACAGTCTCATGAACATAGAACTCCAAGTTGTTTGATTTGAATACGTATAGTTCGTTTTTGAATATTTTGGCAGTTTTTGAATCCAACTTCCTATACTTAATTCTGAATTTTATTGATATAATGGCATATTTCGCTCATTTCAGATATAAATAGTCAGGCCATTTCTTAGTTTTTGAATATTTCATGCAACAGAAATTCAACAGTCTCATGGAGTCTGACATTGATTAGTTTCGGGAGTAGATATAGATGAACGAGAGAACTTCAAATTGTTTGATCCGAATGAGTAGGTATAGTTTGTTTTTGAATATTTTGGCCGTATTTGAAGCCTAACTTCCTATAATTTTCGTTGATTCATATTAAACAGAAATACAACAGCAGTATCAATAAACTCAAAATTTCATTGATATAATGTCGCTCAGTGGTTCATTGATTCACTTTGGTAGTTGAGAGAGAGAGAGATTCATCAACAATAGGATTTAAAGATCGCACATAGGTAGAGTTCGTTTTCCATAATCCAACTTCCTTTTCGTTGAGTGCAGCAACACAAACTCCAAACATTTTTGATAAACTGGAATATTAAATCAAAGTTCCGACTCACCTAATTGAACATACATCTTCGGCCTGACATTCTCCTGCCAAGCAGCGAAACATGCCGAAACGGCACAAGCGGCCACAACCACCCAAACGCCAATCATTCTCGATCGGATCTCAGCTCGCCATCGGCATCGAACATGTCAGAGAAAAATCACGCACAGAACGATCCCGAGGGCCGATCAGTTTGCATATCACAGCACTCTGCGCACAGAAAGACAAAAAACACTACTTATCGGACGAGGCGCGTGAGAATCTGCAGCGCGGTAAACGGGACGACGCCAGCCGTCGACTGTTGAGGGCTCGTCGCGACGCTATCGCCAGCTGACTACCCCTCCAGAGTGCGAGCGCGTACGGTGGCGCGCCGACACCAGCGCCGGCAACCTGCAACGGGAGAAATCGCAGTTAGCGGATAAGGTGTTGTCACGTCGCGGCGAATGTATGGGGATCTACGGAAATTATTACGAGATCCAATATTCACGGAAACAATGCGTCAGGTGTGGAAACGGAAGATTGAGCGGACCGTTTCCGATTCGTTTCAACACACACGCATTCATTTACATAGATATAGCAATACGATTCATGAAATATGATATAGTATATTATATAATATTATATTCGTCCTCACATAGTGTCCAGTGTCCCATAGTATATCAAAGATTTGATATTGAAACGAACATAAGAAAAGAAAAGAGCTATCGATTCGTGTGGATGTGCAACGAAGAGAGGTACAATTTTGCCAACAGTCAGCTGTTTTCATTGGTTGGATTCCTTCTCCTTTCTCTAGGTTCGAACTAGGGTCTATTTGAGATTCTTTCATGAAATGATATATTCTGATCTTTTTTAAATCTATCAAGTACAGTCATAGGCTGAACAAGACAACACCATCTCGAACGAAGTTTCCAAATCCTTCCTTGACTTGATGAGAAGAACTGGCTGAACCAACTAGGATTAATTACCAAGTTTTAATATTCAATCAACAAGTAAAAAAAATCCCGAACAAAAGATTTTAGTGAATAATCTTACACTATCAATTCGATTCGAATGAAAATAACTGAAAATGTTTTTACATCAAAATGTTTCGACAATACCAACAGTCATTTTATTTTTCATCGCTGCGTCTCTTTCTTATGGTGGTTTCAATTCCTCCCTCTCTAAGCTCAATCCACTAAAGATATATCTATATATAATATGATATCTTTGGTGTCTACCAATCCCACCTCCAAAACCACCAAAAATTTCAATTTTCAATTATATTGCAGCATTCGGAAGCTATATTCAGTCTATTAGAAATTCGCTGCTCAAGCCTTACGATTTTCTGATACATGAAACACCATGTATTGAAAAAAAATGATAACCAGCAACGAGATAATTTCAATGACTCCTCGAAACCTTCCGCATTTTTTTTCAATTCATTCCTTTCAGTCAGTCTAATGCGATAGAACGCATCACACAAAAAAAATAATTGGGTTTGAAAGCAGCATAGAAACTCTATGAATACAAAAATCGCTTTTCTTGTAAAATAGTTCAAAATTCTGTGGAATCGCATGTACTGATTACTATCTCGAAATAATTTCGTGATTTTCTAGATAAGTCAATCATAGGAAATCCTACGACGCGATTGAGAAACGGTAGACCCTTCAAAAGGTAGCAATTGGTAACTTGAAAAAAATTTTAGTAGTCCACTTGAGCAATTCAAAGGTACTCAATTGATAATCCGTGTATCTTGTTACAATAAATATCATTCAACATTCTATAATAACCATATTATGTGACCTTGATTCATATTTTATTTTTCAATTCCTGCCCTTCAGACATGTTTCATGAGTTTTCCACATGTATATTATTCGTTTATAAAATATTGGAATTGATTGAAAAACACTCATAATGCACTAGGGCAGAAGGTATCAAATTCATAGCAACCTACACATCGCAGATATTGATTGAAACTTAGAACATTGATAGTAAAAATTCTTGAAACGTATGGATCATAATTATGCATGAACTTGGAATTAATATCGTCTCCAGTCTTGACATGTGTGCCTACAGAATGTTCTCAGAGTTTCACAGAAATCTAGTACAACTACAGGGCACGCTACAAGAGCTGAAATTCGTGAGAAAATATATAGAAGAATTATTGGTGTTTAACCCAGTGTTCAACTAGTCAAAATGGAATGGAAGAATTGAAATTAGGCTCATGGCTCCAATGGAAAATTAAATGATATGATATGTTTATACACAAAAACAATGAGAATAATGAACGACGATATAATTGGTTGACTTGGTGGAGCTTACTATATTTGTCGCTTTTATCGGATAGTTCGGTTTGGTTATTATCGAGGTTATTACCGATATAATGACCAGTAATTATTATTGATTACCAATCAATCACTCTGACCGTGACAAGTAGGCATGCCGATGGAGAAATGCGAATTATTAGATTCCTATGAAATATCGTCCATTCTACTTCTTCCTCAATTGAATCATCAATTTGCATGATGAATTACTATATTAGAATTGATGTACACGTTACTTATGATGAACAATTTCAAAAATATCCAGAGATCAATTTCTCGAACATCTCATAAGAAAATAATTAGTCGTTTCGACACGGTCTCAACCCAATCAGTTCGAAGGAATTCCTTCCGATATTAATAGATTCTTGAATAATTATTAGTAGACAATTCCAAACACCTGAACCACGTTGAAAAATGAAAGAAAAATGGTTAATTGATCGTGAGCATCAGGAAAAATTTCACTAGGCTAGAACCTAAATATCGCATATTATCAATGGAATGAAATTCATTTCATTAGGTAGCAGTAGACTCATGTTCATTCATGTTTTATCTTCATATTATCGAATGCAACTGTCCCGATTATTTTTTGCAATGTTCCATACACAGCCCTAAGATTTCCATATTTGTTTCGATTTCCTTTTCATGGCATTCAATATGACTAGTGTAATCCAATTAGAAAAACATTAAAGGTCATTAATGATATCAATATAAGAGTATTAGAAAGTTTACATAATATCGGGTTCAAGAAGTATGTATGATATTGTATAACGTTTTTGAAAATATGTGAAATATGTGCTGAATTGGTTCTGTATTTCTGTATATACAGGGTGTCTCTGAAAGATCGTTGCATAAACCTACCACATAATTCTTCAGACCAAAATATTCCATCCAAGCAAGCTTACCTCAGTACAAATTATGATTTCTAAATAGTTTTTGCTTCATAACTTCGGAACAGCTCATCAGATTTCGAAATCGGTACGTTGGAACAGTTTTATGTTTCAACCCATAACATAATCATGATTGAAATCTTTCCATGGACGTTGAACTTGATTCCTTCAATGGAAAGGAAGTGGATTGGGCTATGAAATTTGGATTGCGTAACTCATTTTCTACAAAAAAAAAAGAACACTAAACGGAACTTGCTTTGAAAAATCCGAAACAAATTCGAGCAGAATCTCATGAGCAGTTTCAAAATTATAGAGTATGACCTAAGAAAAGAGTAAAAGACCTTTCAGGGGGTATAGAGGAATGTAATAATGAGATCACGTTTCTTTTTTCAGGTGCAAACACATTCGACTGACACATCCGAATTCTCGGAATCGATCCGGCAACGCCGCCTGATGCATCAGACAGCAGAGGATTAATTTGCATTCGGGGTGGATCGGGAGCGAATGGGGTGCATGTTTTGTGTTCGCTAGCTGCCGAGAGATGGGGACAGTTCCAGAAGTGTCGTAAGGTTACATAACAATTACAATTAGGGGGTAATAACGGCCATGAGGCGAATCAAGTGTCGCAGTTTTTGCTCGAGGACAATGACAGGATGACATGCGATTATTTTTTCATGCGAGGGGTGGAACGAATAGATGTCTAATAAACCGTTCTGGCCTGCTGAGATGGTGTGAACTCTTGCTGGAAGAATAACTCATGGCTGACTACAATGCTTTGAACAAATCCCTTATATTATACAGGAAGTTTCATTATTAACATGAAAAATTCCAAAGTAGATTCGTTTGTTAACCAAAAAGGAAATAGTTCTAACGGATATTTTTTGAAGAAATGGCGCCGTTGAAAAGCACATGAATCGTCTTCTGAAGGAGGTAAATCTCCGACCAGACATCTGTGAAACCCCGAATTTCTTAGAAAATATCAATAATTGTGGCAATTGTTACTGTAATGATTGAAAACGCTAGGGTGAGCATCCATATGATAATATCTGATTGTGACTTCACAATTCGGAAAACACTGGGAATTGATCTGAGCTTGTTTATGTTGACTTCTGTTCCACAGTTAGAATACTGCATAATTTTGTTCCTAAAGGTGACTAATAGAGGGAGACCGATAATCAATGATATAGCTTAGGAAATCCAAGGTATGTACGTATTTGAAATCTGAGAAAATTCACCACCCCTATTTCGATCTCGTAGATAATGAAACTGTGATCGAAAAAAAATATTTCGTAGAGTAATCTCTTTCATAAGTGCGTTTTTAGGCTGAAAACGCACAAATTAGACTTTGGAGATCGATATCTCCGGAACGGTGAGACTTACAGTTTCGATCGACCCACCAATCGATTTTTCAGACAATTTTCATTGAGATTACCGAATTTGAAAATATTCGATGGAAAAATAAAAGTTTTCGTTTGTCTGAAAATTCAAGGTACATATTTACGGGATTATTGTATCTTGGAAATTTCGAGAATCGTAATTACGTAACCCCTATTTCGGACCCGTAGATAACGAAATTGCGATCGAAAAAAATCAACTCATGAAGATAACGGAGTAATCTCGCTCCTAAATGGCGGTCAGGCTGAAAACACAAAAATTCCTTTTTGGAGCTCGATATTTCCGGAACGGTGTGTCGTTCAAAATTTTCCGGTACACGGTCGGATTCCTCGTTCAATTTTCATTCGAACTGTCAAATTTCAAACGTTTATATTGAAAAACAAAAAAGTTTGTTCATGTCTGAAAATACAAGGTGCATATTTGCCGGATCATCGTATTTCGGAAAATTGCAGTTTACTAATTATTATTTTGAAAATCTGAAAAAATTCACGATTCCTATTTCATACCCGTAGATAACAAAACTGTGATCAAAAAAGGAATATTTCGTAAAGATAACTGAGTAATCTCGCTCCTAAGTACGTTTTTAGGCTCAAAATGCACAACTTCGACTCTGAAGCTCGATATCTCAGGAACGGTGTGTCGTTCAAAATTTTCCGGTACACGGTCGAATTCCTCGTTCAATTTTCATTCGAACTGTCAAATTTCAAACGTTTATATTGAAAAACAAAAAAGTTTGTTCATGTCTGAAAATACAAGGTGCATATTTGCCGGATCATCGTATTTCGGAAAATTGCAGTTTACTAATTATTATTTTGAAAATCTGAAAAAATTCACGATTCCTATTTCATACCCGTAGATAACAAAACTGTGATCGAAAAAGAAATATTTCGTAAAGATAACTGAGTAATCTCGCTCCTAAGTACGTTTTTAGGCTCAAAATGCACAAATTCGACTCTGAAGCTCGATATCTCAGGAACGGTGTGTCCTTCAAAATTTTCCGGTACACGGTCGAATTCCTCGTTCAATTTTCATCCAAACTACCAAATTTCGAACGTTCATATTGAAAAACAGAAAAGTTTGTTCATGTCTGAAAATACAAGGTACATATTTTCGGGATCATCGTATTTCGGAAAATTGAAGTTTCCTAATTATCATTTTAAAAATCTGAAAAAATTCACAACTCCTATTTCGAACCGGTACATAACAAAACTGTGATCGAAAAAGAAATATTTCGTGAAGATAACTGAGTAATCTCGCTCCTAAGTGCGTTTTTAGGCTGAAAACGCACAAATTCGGCTTTGAAGCTCGATATCTCCGGAACGGTGTGTCGTACAAAATTTTCCGGTACACGCTCGGATTCCTCGTTCAATTTTCATCCAAACTATCAAATTTCGAACGTTCATATTGAAAAACAAAAGAGTTTTTCGAAAATACAAGGTACATATTTGCGGAATCATCGTATTTCGGAAAATTGAAGTTTCCTAATTATCATTTTAAAAATCTGAAAAAATTCATGACTCCTATTTCGAACCGGTACATAACAAAACTGCGATCGAAAAAAAATATTTCGTGAAGACATCTGAGTAATCTCGCTCCTAAGTGCGTTTTTAGGCTGAAAACGCACAAAATATTAGACTTTGGAGCTCGATAACTCCGGAACAGTGACACTTACAGTTTCGATCGACCCACCAAACGATTCTCCAGAAATATCATAGGCAAATACAAAACGGCTAACCTAGCCTTGCGTTTATAAAAAAGTTCCTCTCTGACGTAGAGCAGAAATAAGATTGGTATTGGGAACCCTCAGACGTTTCTGCTCTCTCAATACTTATTTCCCAATTAAAAGTCAGAAATGGAGTTTCAAAATTGTTCCAGGGTTATACGACATACCTCATTGCATTTCTGCTCTGCTGATACGAATATCAGAATCATCCCGTTCTCGATAGATAATTTGAGACGATGTAATAAAAGTTTCACTTTAAAATCTTGATTTTTTTCGAACCCTGCCGCAAAGCGATTAGAACTGGCAACGCTCACTACTCCATTACCGCATTACCATTCTTCGATCTGTCCTGATTCCTGACGAACATGAAAAGACTCCCGACGATCTCGAATGGGACGGAAATGACGTGCCGATATGGGGTGTGTTTCTGTAAACCGGACCTCATTGTTTATTCATAACGCAGCTCGGTTCGTACGCCCTTCCCGCTGTTTTACACCTCACCTCGCCCACCTACCTCACTTCTACACGTCAACCGTCAACCGATCGTTCGTTCGGCTGTCCGTTTAATCAACGAAAGAAATGAGTTTCCGCTCCTTTGCCCCTCCCCGTCGGTGCCGATCGCGGAATTGAAAAATTTGTCGTCGAATTTTTCGAACGATATTTCAGCTCGACACTCCGCATATTTTCTGTGAAGGGTGGTTTATTAATCTGATTCTTCGAATTTCTTCATTTGAAAAATAATCAGGTCTTTGGAACTATCTGGCATGCACATTGGTTAGTCTCTCAAATTACATATCTAAGAGATGTGGTTCGACAAGATTGCAAGATTTGATTCTTCAAATCATTCATATGGAAGATGGAATTCTGATGTACAAACAACTGAAATTCATTGGAGTTCCTCGAAATGTTTTGGAATACCTTGCAAGTTTCTTGAATTCCCTGAAATTTCTTCATTTCCTGAAATTCTCTGGAATTTCCCGGAAATTCCTGGAATTCTCTCAAAATCATTTGAATTCCTCGGAAGTTCCTGGAGTCGAACGCGCAATTTCTTTGAATCCTTTGGAATTCCTTACAATCCACCGGGATTCCTGAGAATCTATTGAATTCTGTGAAATTTCTAATATGGAATTCATTGAAATTCTTTGTAATTCCTTGAATTCCATTGGAATTTCTTGAAATTACTTGGGTAAACTACGGTAGAATTTCGGTCTACGAATGATTGGAGCTTTTGGATTTCTTGGGAATTCCTTGGAATTCCCTGAAGTGCTTTAGAATCCCTTGAAATTCCTAGTGAAATTTAATTTTTTAGTGAATAATTTCGACCGCAGTGTCTACTTACCGTGGTGTAAAGAGAATTTGAAACTATCACACATATAGGTCGGAAGTATTTCAAATAGAATATTTGAAAAAGATTGTTCAACAGCATTGTAGAATTTGATTTTTCAAATTATTCATTCGGAAGTTGGCAGAAGAAGTTCATTCAATTTTATAAACTTTTTTTGAAAATTGTGCATGGTTTAACAACATTCGATTCCTCAAATTATTCATTTGGAAATTGCTATAATATTTAGATTATATTCCTATTAATTTTATGAACCGGCCATTGAAAATGATGAAGGAATACTTGGAAGTTTCGAGAAATTTTTTCATCGAATATAAATCCACACATCACGAATCCGTAAATCTGTCCATTCTTGAATAATACCAATCTTTGCAACCTTATTTTTCAGCTTTTAATGGGATTTTCTCTCCTCGTTTCTTGGTGGACGTTTCGGGAACTAATCTGCTCCCGTTCTCAACACAATTGAAATATTTTTCTCTTCGTAAAATTTTTTCAATGTTTTCGATTTTGACACTGAAAAGTGCCACTTTTCAGTGTCACTTTTCAGTGTCACTTTTCAGTGTCACCTTTCAGTGTCAAAATCGAAAACATTGAAAAAATTTTACGAAGAGAAAAATATTTCAATTGTGTTGAGAACGGGAGCAGATTCGTTCTCGAAACGTCCACCAAGAAACGAGGAGAGAAAATCCCATTAAAAGCTGAAAAATGAATGTACCACCTCCTCGAAGAACTTACAGACAGTATTTTGCAACCTTAGCTCGATTATCACGACTTTTCAATCGAATCTCTGAAAATCTCGTCAATACAATCAATAATTCTTGTTGAAATCTCTAGATATTTCTCAATTGGTTGTCAATGAGGGAGTCCCACACACAAATAGATAAATTTTTAGTGGTAATCGGGGACATCAAACCAAACATATTTTATCTTATTTTATCCAGAAAACATATGTTCACAATAATAAGCCGTTTTGGCAAGAAACAAATTGGTTGATATTATTTGAATTATCCCATTTTTTTAATGTTGCACTTTGTTTTATGAACAATCTCATTACGAATAGGCGTTTTGTAAACTAAAAATTTCAGATAATTCAAAAAATTGCTCTACAGCCCATAAACTTCATTTGCTGACATGAGCTCACAAAAAGATTTTTCTTCTACAAACGTCATAAATTACAAGGATCGTGCATTGATAACGTTATGCGAAGTGACCTATTTTTTCAGCTCCAAAACAAATGTCAACAAGTGTCGTTTTATTTCGATGGTTAACAGTGAATGTGATTTGGAAGAACAGTTTTCTCCCGTTGACTTTGTAGAAAGAATTTCGTTTGCAACTCGTGCACCAAAGTAGATACAAAAATAACAATTTTTTACGTCCCCTGTTAAAGTTTGTCGGTATATTCTCAGGACACCCTATATTGGTATCGGCGAAAAGTCGTGCCATCCTCGTGCCATTCTACCCCAATAAATAAAGCCTTTCAGTCTCGCTTTTTATTTAGTGAACTTCTGCCTTGTTCATCAAGGCCATTGAACTCTTATGTAAGAAGTGTGTTCGTCATTGGCTACGGAATTTACATAATATCATCTCGATTGTTATTCTCGCGCTAATCCTCACCTACCAGCATGGATGGAAATAATGTAACGATAATAGACAATATTATCTAGTCACAGATTGGACCATTCCGTTCTCGATTTTCCTCTCAAGGCCCTCACGCGATCCGTTCGGGCATATCTCAATCGATTCGATCATAAAAAAATCCAGTTCAAGTTCTTTAACATGCCATAAAGAATATTGTCGAGTGTTGATAATGCTGGTTAACTTGTTCGGATAATATCGGAACATTATACTGCACTGGTTTGGAAATCGATAACAATGTAAATTTGTGTTGACATTGTGTTAGAGTTTTTTTTTTTCAAAAAATTAGTTCAATTTCATACTATAATCGCTTATATGCAAGGTAGAAACACTTTTCAATTAACAATGGCCATGGACGGCCTTGCTATATCGATGGAAACAACGACGTCAGTATAATCAAATTTTATGTCTTTCAAAAACTTTTATAAATGATTTATTTATTCATTTTGAATTTCAACTCGGGGGCGTTGAATATTGCTTCGAAAAATAAGTAAAACGACTATATTGTTCAATTGGTAGATATAGAATAAATTTTCCTGACGATACATCAACTTTGCATCAAACTTATACTGATGAAACTTATATATACTGATGATTCATCTTGAAAAAAACATTTTATTTTGTTCCATATTCAGTGAGTGTGAGCAGCATAATGGAGCTTTTGATTTGAAACAGCTTCGTTGATTTAATTTTTTTGGAATATTCTGAAATTTCATAAATATAAATATAAATATAAATATAAATATAAATATAAGATGTGGCAGAAGATTGAAAAAGTTTGAATTTGAAATACATGGCGAGAATTTGAATAGAAACAACATTTCTCTGTAAACATGTCTGAAATATGAACTACTTTCAACTTTCTGGGGAACACTGTAGGTAGCATAAACATATAAACATATAAACAACCCCACGCATTTGAAAGAAAAGCTCAGATAAAACCTATGCAACACTGCCGCATACGTTTTTCTCCTCGGCGTTTCAAAAAATTTCACCAATGAGTAATCAATAATTTTTATAGTTACAATTGCACACTCATTCAAAGAAAACTTCTCTGGAAGAATCGTCGCTGAAAAAAACTGCTTGTTTTCACAATGCTACGTTTTTTGTCCCTGCACGCGCTGGGAATTACACGGTGGACAACTAAACTGTTACACAACACACAATTTGGTTCTATTAGTGAATTTTGTTGGTTGGTTTGATTTTTGAAATGGATATGCTCTCAATTTAAGTTGAAACGCATCAGAATGCTAAGACAACAATAATCCCTTCAATCAGCATGGTTTTTTGATAGGTAATATCCATCCCATAGTTCAAAGGTTTGTTGCACTTGCCGAAAGACCTCAAATATTCTCGATAGGTTTTGGGAAAATTTTCACGAAATGAAAATTATTTAGTTCTATTGGAGCGCGCTTTGCTCGTCGTCTTCAAGGAACTCGAGTGCCAAAAGAGTGATTAATAAGATGATAATCTTACCACAGTACAAAATCTGCCCGGTGTGAGTGTGAGTAATAACTTAAATTACTATCAATAATATACAAAAGGATTTCAAACACGTACTTTACACTGAAAAGTGCAAAACTGTACCTGGGTATATAGAGGTATATCGGAAGAACTCTGTTTCCTATACGTTTCAACCCCAAGGCAGACTCAATTTTGATAGATAACACCGTCTGGTGTTGTGTTTTCACCACAAGTGGTTGATATAACACCACACAATTTCATTGTTGCATCACATATTTCTCAGCCTTTTTGATCCCTGAGTTAGAACACAGAGGGCTGACAATGTCCAGAGAAATATCACCATTCATAGAAAATGAATATCGCACTATTCAAAAGTGGACGATAACAGACAGAAACTATCAGTATATTTGGAATTTTTGTCGAGTTGCTACAGTTTGAAATTAATTTCCAATTGTCATCAGAGAAAATCGATATAATAATGGTGTGTATCGATATAGACACCGCGTAGTGTTGATTTGGTGTTGAAACTCTCTACTCTAAATGAATGATTATAATCTTACCCCTGTATGAAAGCAAATTTCTGATGAAAAATACAAATTTAAATATTCACCATAGATTTGCTAACGGGAAAAAGTGATGACGTGACCTGATTTTGACTCGAATAGTAAACATTTATGCGGATTAATATCCGACCGACGAATGCCAATCAAAATACAATTTGTAATCTGATTGAAATAATGATGGACATGAGTTTGATCGAAAAATAATGTATATGAGCCATTAATATTTACTTGGGAATAAAAACGATCAGGGTGGATGTTTTGTTCATCATGAACACAACAAAAAGCTAATTGCTGAACAGTCAACAGTATTTTGTTACAATATCGATCAATTAAACGACGAGTAGAACATTTTCTTGCACTCATTCTCAGTACAAAATATTAATTTCTCTTCAACTATCCATAGTGAAGTTATACCCAGCTATTTTTATTTTCATGTCTTTACAACGAGAAAGGAAAACCTATAGTGTTCGAGAAACATCGTGTTAGTCAGCGGTGGGATGTTTTGAATCACTCGCTGTGGAATAATAGACGAGATTTTGATATCGCCCACCTTTCTACGATGTTCTAGAGAGGTGAATGAATTCATAAGTGTATCACTGACTAATTAATTTTATTATGCCAAATCTTCTGCTATCAAAAGGTCTTGTCTTCCATGGCAGCCTGTCCCTCGAACTCCATTTCTTTTAGGGATGTCAAAATTTTGGGAGGTCATACCGTAGTATTTCTCCCACAATCATGGTACGATCCAATTATATTCAATTTTTGTGATTTACAGCATCGTATCTTCACCAGGATGTGCATTCATCCTCTTCAAGTACTATCCGAGTCTACAATGTCTTTTTAGAAATCCCGTTATTGTCTTGAGACTTCTTTTGCTGTATCTTTTGGTTCTGATCAGTATCACTGATCTTGTTCGGTTGAAACCGACTAGGATATGTATTTGCCTTTGTTGAGTCTGTCGAGATCTCCTTAGCCGAAGAATAGTAGCGTTGGAGCTCCTCTTCCTGCCAGTATTCATTTCCCTCCACTCTGATATACCCTTCTTCTTCCCACAGGAAGATACACTCTGTTGTTTCTACCAACCTAGTTTGTGTAAGAAGTCCCAAACAGTCTTTGATCTGATGTAAGAAGCCTCAACGCTTGGATTGCCGATTGGCTATGTCGGATATGATCGTGATTTATTTGTTCCAGTAGTTCCTGTTGAAGTTGAACTAAGCGCATCTTTCTTTTTCTCCAAAAATGCTGTCAATGGGTTCTGACTATTTGATACGAGGTCCAAAGACACCCCAAGGAGTTGTTAGCCCACCCGTCCGTACTCCACATTATGGTGTTCTCTCCCAACGCTCGAATGAATCTATCTTTAGGCGGCCAGGTGGTCGAGGTGGTCAAGCGACATCATAGTAATCATGAGGTCGTGGGTTCGATTCCAGTTTGACCATTGGATTTGAGTCTTTTTTTTATGCGCTGTACAATGTATTTCATGAAGCTCTACATAGAACTATCCCAAATGATACAGTGGTTCGGATTCCACTTGTATTAACTGTATCCCCGTCTCCTTCACTTGCACAAGCCTTTCGGTGCTTCTGAGGGTTGATTCGGCAACTAAGGATATGAGTTGAAGAAAGATGTTCCATTCTTCCTTTCCGATCAGTTAGGTACGAAAATTTCCTGATGGAACTTCTTGATAGTTTTATAGGTCGAAAGATCAGAAAGTTTTGCACTGTCAGTTGTAGATGATCTTGCAATCAATTTACAGTTCACCTCACCATGATGTGGGGAGGTGTGAGGTCCAGAATGGCCTCTAGTGCTACAGATGGAATCGATATCAATAATTTACTAATACAAAGACATCGAAGAATCGAGCGGATTGTATTTCGTCTTCGCAGGCCGAACCAATCATCCCGTGCGTCTCCTCCGTCTGACTTTCGCCGAAAAACTGGAAAAAGGTCATTTTCCCCTGATCCGAAAAGATCCCTGTACACTGCTTATCGACGGCGGGATACGTTTTCCGGCAGCGTGACCTGCGCAGCCATCAATCATTTCGTGACAAGATAAAATACGGGTAGGCCTCCTCGGGGGTGGCGATTTATCACGTGGTCGGGGAGTTTCCAATCAACGGCCCTAATCGCGGCTTCCTAATAAGGTTTTCCATCAGACGGGACGTCCGGTACATCGGTTTCGGGCTTTCCCGTAATCGACTGTCGGTGGTCCTTTGTCGCTGGGAAACAGAGGAATCAAAGGGGAAATCTTTCTCTTCGACGCGTCAATGGGTCGAGGTATCACCGGGGTTGTCGACAAAAAGTGGGGTACTTTTTATTCTCCCCGGATAACCCACCATCCGTTCGACAGGAAGATGGAAACAATGAGAACGTGTGGAAGGAAATTAGGTGGAAATATTCGAAGATGATATCGCTGTGTGACATATGATCAGAGAAGGAATGTGGGAAAATTGTTATCTGTTTGAATGTTATTTGTTCTTGTTCAACAAACGCAAGGGGAGGGAGGAAAATACACTTTCCACGCTGTATAAAACATGTAATTTCTTCTGTCACATCCAAAAAAAAAAGAAATGGGTATTCTGATGTTTTCAAATACTCATCTGATAAAAAGTGGAATTCATTTTTCAGGTGATTCACATGAAAATTGACGGATGATATATCATTTCATAGGTTACTGAATAATGTTTTCGGGGTCCTTAAAACCAATCTATTTTTCGTGGTTGAATAAACAGGAGATCTTATGTTTTTCTTCGAAAAAAATACATGCGTGATCATAAGGAAATTTCGTTGAAGAGGCAAAAAAAATGGAGAATCATGTGAGTGAAAAAATCACGAGAGATAAAGGAATCATGAGGGAAACAGAAAGGGCCGATGAGGACCTCCTTGAACGAAGTAACTAGTGAGAAATTTGAATTTTCAGAACGCTTTTCGAAGTAGTTAATCATTGTTCATGAAGGAGGACATTTTCCAATAGCTATAACTTTAACGTGCCATAAAAATATCAAATGGCGTACTCACACCAATCCCGCTATACTGTTTACGCACTGATAAAATCTCCTCTCCGTTCATGACCCTGTCGTGAGTTCGAATTTTAAAAATGCATTTATTTATGACTTGCTCGAGTACTTACAAATTGAGTCGTATCACCTGTTTATTGCATACATTACCTTTCAGAAGGCTGTTTCAAAGTTTCAAATAGGCAATGGAGAAATTTATGCAGATTACTGCCGCTGCACCTGCTAGCATCATTTTCATCACGGGTGGTTCCCATACATGTACAGGGTTGGCCAAATCCGCTGGGAGTTGAGGTTACTCAGAAACAATCAGTGTAAGAAAAAAAAACCGACCAAGATATTCCAAGCATTTTTTGAAAGTCCTTGATTATCGAAGAAAAAAATGATAATAACGTATGGGAGTTATATCAAATTCCTAAGAATCCATTTGATAATCATTCTATGGTACACTTGATCGTGAAAATTCTTCGATTTTATGTAAACATCTCCAAAGCATTTCTTCTTCACGTACACGTGAGAACTATAGCCTACTAATGGTACTCCTGAGAAACCAACAATAGTCATAGTGCGACTACACCGACAGACGATAACTGTTTACAGCTATTGCTTGTTCCAAAACTATTCACTCTACACAAAGACATGCGCTAAGAGTTTCTCAGGCTGAGCACATTAGTATAGCAGGAAGAGCGGCCGTAACGAGAAGCTCTGCTTACACATTTAGGTTCGACGCGTAATAAGTAGGATGGCAAGTTTTTGGGGAAATTTATCCAGCTCGACGAATGGAGTTCTCCGAAGATTGACTCAACAGAGGGAAATAAACCAGGGAGGTTCTTCACGTGAAATTCAAGTAGCAAAACTAAATTATTGTTAGTTATCAATGAGTTTTCTTTGACTCCTTCCTTGATTGAGTGACAGCAACTTTTCGAAAATGGTCATTTTTGACAAACACCTCGTAATTATGGAATATGGTATATGGAAGTCATTGAGTTTGTCACACGAAATGACCCCTAAATACTCATATCAGTTTTCTTCTAGTATAAGAATAAGATCACTTTACTTTTTAAAGTGTCCAATTTGGTCTATTGAACTTATGTACTCATCATTTGTGAGCTCCTCATTTTTATTCTTGTTGTCCATATTCCTCACCACATATTCCTCAGACCAAAACAATTCAATTCAAGCAAACTAGCATCAATACAATATTCATATTCTTTTGCTTCATAGCTTCGAAACGACTCAAGACATTTCACTCCAATTTCCGTTCCATGAAAGAAAGGGTTTTGAATATGAAATTTCGATCGCGTAAATCATTTCCTACAAGACTGATATATAGACAATATTCTCATTAGAAAGTACCCACCTCATGTTTCTCATCAAACGATTTCAAAACATTCATAAATTCAATCGCGAGGTAACTTGTCAGTCTTATCGAATGACTATAATCAATCAAATCAATCAATAGCAGGTATTGTATTTGACTGATTGATTGATTCCTTCGAGCAAGTAGAGTTAACCACGAAGAGTGAAAATTGTTTAAATTATACATGGATACACTGAAGAAAGAGAAAAAAATATTAGGAGCAGATGATAATATTCTGAATGACTACAGCTATCTATGGTGTCACGTTCAGAAAAAAAATCTATATAATCAATGCCAGTAAAGAAAAACACATAAAACATTGTCTTATACGGTTCATCGAAATGGCATTTCATACGTCCAAGAAGCCTTTCTTCCAATCAGAAGGGTTCAAAACATAATAGTGGCTAATCACCTCGATTGCATATCGAATTCATTCAATTATCCGATATAAACTACGAGTTGAATGCGGGCGATCATGTGTCATCGTTGTGTCCCATACTTATTATGACATATCGGCGACGATATTCCAATCGATTGAGTTGTTGTTTCGAGTACGCCAGCAGAATTAACACCCTATGTATCAATTATACATCACAAAACGTCGATTTGTGAGAGTGAGCGCTCAGGAGGGCTTCGAAAAGGGCAGAAATCTATATCCTTTCAGCCAAACGCTTGTCTAAGCTCACTTGGGACTATAAACAGTATCCAAGACAGTTGACAACAATGAACCAGGTCACTTTGATGTGAGAGCCAAATCTCAAGGGAACCGAATGAGGAGGCATACTGACTTGAAAATAAGTGCCAAGGACCAATATCCTGAGTTGAGAACCCTCTGTGGATTCTCTAGAGCTAATGCTGTTGATAGTGTTATTCATACACCAAGGTGGCTGTTCATGAAAACTGAAAAACTAACTTGGTAGCGAAATATCCCTTCAGTAGTAGACTGCTGAATTCTATGGCTAGTGGTAGAAAATGAAATATCCCGGGATAAGAAGAGAAATTTTTGATACCAACTATGATCCAATCGCTTTGCTATCCGACATAGATAATAACTTCTGATCAACAATATTCATGCATTCGACAAAGAAAGTCAAGCATATTTGAGTTTTTTTGCGTTTTCAATAGTGAAGCCGACCTCCTACAAGGCAGCAAACTTGGAATTCGAGTTCAGCACTCCAAAAAAACATAGCACCATCATTTCGAAATCGAGAAAAATTCGAGGTAGGTAATTTTGCACTTATAATTCGATGTTTTTTTTTTTTAAAAAAATGTCACGTAAATGTACTTACGTATTTTGATCCCAAGAACCTGAATTTCACAATAAAAACGTGCGCAAACCTATATTTAACCAGGAAGAGAATGAAAATTAACCTTATTCTTTCGGCCCCCTTTGAGTAGGCATCATAGCCAATGGGAGTCTCATTTGTCACACAGGTTATTATATATACCATTATTGTACATTCAAGAAGTCCAAAAGAAAGAAAAATATCCTCGAAGAAGTTAATCACTTGACATCGTTGATGAATCCTTTCATATGGACGGCGCTGTCAAATGAGAATCTACGTCAGAACAACTAGTTCTGCCAAACTTCCACAGATCCTATTTTGACAGCGATGATAGTTTAACTTCCTCGAGGATGTTTTTCCTGCTTTTTGGCTTCTTGAATGTATAAGGAAGATATAAAAAGTATCCTATGCCAGAAATGAAACTCTGATTTGCTATGATGCGTGTACCCAAAACTGGTCGAAAACAGGTGATTAATTTTCATTCTTCTTCCTGGATTGTCTCGAAAAATATAGGAATGCGCACATTTTGTGAAATTTACAAAATTTTCAACAGTATCTACAATATGCAAGAAGGTGAATGCATTGGGACAGTTTCGAACTCTTGAGTTCGAGTATTTGCGACGGGGGTTTGGTAATTCTGCTGCTCACTGTATATTGTCCATCCATACCTATACGTCTTCATTCATCAATACCGCTGCAACTTCTCGGCCACTTGTGATAACTGGAATAACTGGAATTCCTTATTTGGCATGTTCATTCAGAGTTCAATCTCTTGTACAAATTATAGTGTGCAGACTATTGCCGTTATAGTTGTATATTCTCTCGAGACGAAACATGGATATCGGTGCTTCTAGTTGTATTTTCTACACCAGAAAAGAAAAACACGTGCTTGTAAAGGTTTACAGGATAGGATAGGGAGGATAAGAGCTTATACCTACATTATCCTCGAAAATATAACTTGCATCTTACTGAGTTCTCGCCATTTCTGAATGTATTGTAATTTTGTTCTCCACTATACTAACCTGAGTAATCACCATTATCAAAGGAAATCCTCCACGTTTCTAACCTCGGTAAATACCTAACGTGTTTGCAACCAACAAAAAATCATTCACTATCCATCCAGGTGTAAATCAAATGTAGATAAAACTGCAAAATAATTAAATATTCAAGGTACAGAGGAATTATTGTTGGAATTCAAATAATTATCGAAATGTCACAAATCATTCGCGGCAAGCTGTCATGTATGAGAGGAGGAGGAGTAGAGATGGGCGGTGTAGGCA
This sequence comes from Gastrophysa polygoni, assembly GCA_963576655.1. Lineage (NCBI taxonomy): Eukaryota > Metazoa > Arthropoda > Insecta > Coleoptera > Chrysomelidae > Gastrophysa > Gastrophysa polygoni. Next base: position 24,198,042 of record OY755087.1, read on the forward strand.
TCGATTGGCCAAATGTTGAGGATTGAATCGATAATCCAAAACGCCAAATCATATCCCGTTTTAGATTCCCGGACAACTGGATTCACAGGCTACTCGATTGACATACTTTATAGAATGTTTGAATTTCTTGATATTGCGAATGCCGGTCGCTGGTCAGATGAACAATTCGAAGATGAACTGTATATATATACTGGATGAGGTTATATCCAGTCAAGGTGGATGTGAAAAATTGCCACGACTTCAAAGAGAGCGTCGTTATTTATTACGTATTGACTGTGATTTTCAGAAATGATTCTTTTGATCGTATAAAAACTAAAACAATCATAAGATTTCATTGGAATATTTTCTAAAAAAAATGAGTTTCTGGTTAGGTATACGGTATTCATCTTGACTTTTGTTAACCTAGAAGTTTACGAAAAAAATGCGTATCACAGAAGCAATATTACAAACTCGTTGAAATGCTACATTCGCTACATCGCAAATTTGCAGTCCGTATGACGATATCTCTCACTGCTTTTGATAATTCCAGACCTACGTTGGTAATTAAACGATATTAATTATATGCATCACAACTGAACCAGTCATTTTATCATCAAGCATTACTCATATTTACATCATTAGATATTTATTCACCTTTTTGTCTAATTTATGATGTCCTTATCAATCCGATAGCGATCTGACAGCTGGATTTACTACTCTATTTGTGAACAAATATTTGATTATCAAAGTGCTGCTAGTGATTTTTTGAATTATAAACGACTGCAGGCTAGAATAAATACTTGCAGAATAGTTGGAATGAAACAGACCTTATTCCAAGGTTTAATCGTTCATAGTAGCTCCTCAATAATCAATTTCCATTTGAATTGTATGATTTTGAGGGGTCTGATAGTGGTATTTCTTCCACATTCAGCTGATATGATCCCAGTATGTTCCGTCTTTTGTGATGTACAACATCGCACTCCATCAGGTTATGATTAGGTGTTTCTGGACTCTGGACAGAGTTTGCAGGTGCCTTGCGTCCTCATCTCAACTCAGCCCCTTGATATGTTTCTTTGAGTCTACAGTGCTCCGTTAGAAATCCCGTGATTGATCTAAGATTTCTTCCGCTGAGACGGAGTCAAGTCGATGATCTGAATGATGATCTGGCGAAATTCTAAAATGGGGATCTGAAAATCCAGTACAGTTCAATGCAACAAAAATTAGAGCTTGTATCTTCACCAGGAAATCAGATCACACAATACCCAATATGCCACCCAATAAGTCTCTCTTGATTCCTTGTTCCTCTGCGAGAATTGTTTCACAAAATCTTGGCTTTCTTTCTGTTTCTTGCAAAGAAGATAATGAGCACCATCTGTGCTCGACGGAAATCTCATCCATCATGCCACCACGAGCGATTTCAAGTAGACAAACTGGACAAGTTCAGGCTCGAATCATGCCAAACTTCTCATTACCGCAAGCATCATTCATCAATAGAACGGCGAAGTTATGGAACTATTTGCCTAGTGAAGTCTTTCCGGATGCCTACGACATTCCACCGATGGCTTACACGATGTTCCTCGAACATTATAGGGTTTTCGTTCGTGCAGTCAAAAGATGGAAAAGAGCTGAATCGAAAGCGAAAGTTTTTTTTGATTCGGGACACGCTGTATAGTCGAGCAACACTGAATAAAGAAAAATAACGATTTCCATTCGGTAGAGACAACGCATTGCTTAGAATGCGCCCTACGCTGGACCTCTCTCCACTATTGATCTGGACGGTCAGTGTTGCCGATCCCATTCTCAAAAGCGTACCCATACAAGAATGTTTCGTTTTGGTACGTTTGGAAAAACAGATAGTTCACAAACAATGCACATATAGGGTGAGTCTCAACTTATACTCACAAACTTGGGAATTATAGCTGAGGACGAATAAATATTATCTGAGAAAAAAAATGGAATTGAATATTTTTAGTTAGCGAGAAACCAATTCATTTCAAATAATAATAAAATTATGAGAACTTCAAAATATGTATAAAGAATAAAAATATTCAATCAAATTGTCATAGTGAATGTTCGAAGTTATTTACGTGAATTCAAGCTGAAAAATTGAATGCATTTTCAAATTTGTGAAATGCAGATTATTTCATAGTTATTTGAAATAAATTGGTAGATCGGCTATCATTATTTGTCCCCAGTAATAATTTCCCAGGTGATGTTTCCACCAATATAAGTAGCGAGAAGATATACTATATAAAATATACTATATATCGCAGGTATATAAAATATACTATATACTACAGGTATATAAAATGTACTATCTGCTCATACTGATATCATAGGCTAATGTGACTCACATAAATATTAAAGCTCGACATTTTTGAGCTTGAAACAGAACACATAAATCTATTTTGATTGAAGAAAAGTAGCAGGAATTCCAACTATGACTGAAGCAATATGTTGAGACAATGGAATACCCTGTATAACTGGAAAATTATGAAATTTTGTTCAGGAACAGTTTCTATTTTTGTGACCGCTTTCGATATTATTTCACTTTTGAACATTGCATTTACGGAATTGATTCGATTGTTGAGATTATTGAAAAATTCAAAAGCTCATCAGAAAACTCATAAAAAAGCTGTAACCTACCATATGTTTCAGGGTTTTACCAAGTTGCGCTCTGGGACGTCACTGAAATGAAAAATGTAAATCTTATCAGTTAAACGTCAAAAGTTACCTTTTATTATTACAAATATATTACCTACCAATTTTAACGGCCATCAGCAGAGAGATTTTTGAGCTATGGATGAAAGAATATTTCTTCAAACTTTAACAGCTCGTATCTAACGAACAAAGTTCCAAAAAAGTTTATAAAATCTCTTTTTTTAATTTTTGCGGGTTGTGCCGTCTTCTGGGTTTTCCAGACTAACAAATGAAACACCCAGTGAAGACAATGAATATTTGATAGTGGCATCATAGGCGATAACAAAAATGTCCAAAAACACCTTGATTTCAAAATTGAGCACCAGCGTACCGACTATAAAAAAAGTGGCAGATTTGCTACAAATGTACCACTGCGGCAACACCGTGGACGGTAACAGCCATTCATGAAAGAGTCCGTTGTTACATTGCGGCTTTTCCCCCACCCCGTCCCACCCCTCCCGCCGCCCTCGCGTTGCCGCCGTCGCGGCGGTGGGCCCGCGACTTTCGGCGAAAGTAAAATTTCGAGAATGTTCTTCTTTATTTCATAATTTATTTACGGCATCGTATTTCCTACTTTCGTAATCGTTTCACGAACGAAGGGCGGGTTGGTAATTTTCCTGCAGATCAAGTCGAGTCGACCAGACAAATCACGAGGTTGATTCATGATGATCACTTTCCTTCCCTCTCAATTAAATAATATATTTCAGAACAAGTGTGGAAAGTGGCTTATTTCGTACGAGTTGATATTTAGCAGGAGCCGCATAGCGGCGAGTGCGGAAATGTAACGAGTGCTTGAAATACACTTTCCAACGAGTTATGCACACTAATTTTTCTACGACCATGAATATTAGAATCGTCATTATTCCAAGTTCCACCCATGTCCATTGTCATTCTTTGATCCAATCCCAGATACAGGAACGAGAAAGCCCGACCGGAGCCTTTCGATAGTTGTTTATTTCATCAAAATAAACATGTACGTCTCCGAATTCCGAATATTCCATCTACGAACCTTTAGTGACCAACTTCACTCAACCGAGTCAATCTTGTTTCGTTGTCTGACATTTTCATTTTTGACTTTTCGTTCTTGAATAATATAGTGGATTCATAATATCCATAGAGATCGAAATCATAGAAGGGAGGAGGTGATGGTTACATTACCAGACGCATCTTGAAGAAGTAACGATAGTTGTCGATGTCGATTTCTTGAAAATGAACACGTGTATGCCTCAGATGAGGTTTGTCCATGATATAGGGTCTAAGGTGTACGTCTATGGATCCCGGATATTCCAGCTACAAATCTTTGGTAACCAACTTCGCTTAACAGAGTCAATCTTGTTTCGTTGTCTGTCATTTTAATTTTTAACTTTTCGTTCTTGAATAATATAGTGGATTCATAATATCCAGCAGAGAGATCGAACGAAGGTTGTTGATTGAATCATTTACCGAAAGGTTTCCAGTAAAATTTCCACGTAAAATATTATTACATTCATCAATCAATGCAAACCTATTTTTTTTTTCAACATTTCCACACTAGTGAGTTCAACTTTCCTGTTGCCATAGTGAAATGGGCTACTTTCTGAATTACAAAACAATGCTTAAAGCGCTGTTTTCTTGGGTGGTCTTGGGAAAATGTCTTTTAACGCAATGATTTTCCTCGCGATGAATGATAAATTGATCGAAAATTCGAAATCATCCTTTTATATCTTTTGACATTTCGGTTCTACAAATTCTCATTGAGAGTTTGAAAGCCGCAAGCATCAGGAAATACTTCTCTAGACAGACAATTCCACAACTTTGCCTTATTGATGAATCAGTGGTGACGAAAGCCATATTGTGTCTATTCTGAATAACAAGTTTACACCTTCGATTCCTAACAACAATCTTTTCAAGACTAATAAAGTTAAAATGCGTACATCAACAGAGGTCCTGACAATGGTCAAGCTGTTAAACTAATCATCTGCCTAGTGAAGTGTGTCTGATGTTTACGACCTCCGAACTTTCAAGACAAATTCCGTCTCCGCTGACTCACACGATGTTCCACGAACATTATAGGATTTCCACTCGTTTTGTTAAAAAAATGAACTTTTGATTCAGCTCATATCATCATATCGTATTGTAATTTTCTTATTTTATGCATCTGTGTGTGAGTCGTGAAGAAAGTATAGTATTTTACTCGCTTAAAATGGCCATTGTACGCTCTTCGAAGAATATACTATTATTTCATAATTTATTTACGGCATCGTATTTCCTACTTCAGTAATGGTTTCTCGAACGGCACAAGAAGGGATGGCAATTTTTCTGGAGATTAATTCCGGGTCGCCCAGACGAATACTGGCGCAAAAATGTGCCAGAACAGAGGCCTAAGGGACGCGAAGATTTATATCTGCTCCCACTATCAAACTGACTCGGTTGAGCTCCTATTTGTTAGGTGGAAGCCTCAAGGTGAAAATTGACCGCTAGTCGAAAATACCATTGTCGGCTGAATATGAAGGAAAAAATCTAGTGAGCTGTATGTTCTGGTCTGATGTATCACTGAGTTGAGTGAATGAGTGATGTATCAGACAAAATGATTCTGATTTGGTTCTCGAAAATTTTCTTCAGTTGTCAAAAGGTGTCGTGTCTAGAGATAGTGTACAATCTCGATTTTCAAGGTTATATATGTTTGACATGTTTGTATGGCGGCAGCTCTGTATCGGCTACAGAAGCCTGTAGTTGATTTGTGCTGATTGGGCAGACTAGAACATACAGCTGACTAGATTTTCTCTCCATATTTATAGCTGACAATTAAAAATACAATGTAACCTCGTGAAAACATCGATATGGGGAACTTCTGAATAGGTAACCATTTATTTACTAAACTTCAAATTTTGCCGAAACCAAGAGAGCAATCGAATCTTATCAAGTGTACCTTTCTTGTAAGAAATGAGTTACGCAATCCAAATTCCATACTCTTACACTTTCAATTCCATTGACTTTCAGAGGTTTACTTACTGAAAAAATTAAGTTGTACGCCGTGGAATGATATTCATCATGATTACCATATTGATTTTATTGCCCCATAAAGGTTTTCCAACTTACCAAATTTGAGTTCAAACTCACGACTCGTTCAAAAGTTATAAATCGAAGCGATTTGAAAATTGTACCTTCCCAGCCCTCAATAAATCAAACTGAACAACTTTGTACTGAGGTAAGTTTGCTTGAATCGAATTATGTTGATCTGAGGAACATGTGATAAGTGTTTGTGAAGACACCCTGTTTAATTGTGATTTCGAGCATTGAATGTTTTTTTTATTGGGCGTTTAACCCAGATTTCGAATTGTTCAAATCATTACATGCGTACCGAGATGTGTACTTTCCGATCTAGAATGTCAATTATTCAATTACAACTTGTTTAGAAGTCATCAGATATATCTAATTTGGAACAATTAAGGTCGATTGTGATATTATTGACGTTAGACTTTGTCGGGCCATTCCGCTAGCTTCCACTGTTATTATAAGAACATTCCTAACGTACCCACTCTGAGAAAGAAAAACGGTATAAGCATTGTACACATTTTTTTTACAGATCCTTGGGATTTTCTTTCCTCGTTTCTATAAATAAAAATAGATATCATGATAATTATTTCGACATATTCGTAGTAAGGAGAGATTTGTGATCGGTGATCGTTTTTCAAAAAATTTGGAACACAGATGTTTTCACCCAATAGCAGAAACTCTACTTATCTTAGTAGTAGACGATTCTGGAACGAAGCGATTTCGAGTCAAGTGCACACCAATTTGTCGAATTCTCATATGCACTGCCGAAAAATAAGAAAAATAATAATGAGGGTTTGCCGAATCAGTCTTAAAAATTCATACAGCCTCTATGAATCTAAACCTCCAAAGCTTCGCCAGATGCACTAATTTTCCACAAGAATTAATCTAATAACGCGAACAAATTGCAGTGATTGTTTTCGCTAAATGCATCAAGATTCGCCCCTCTCGGAGGCCATCTTACCCTCACCCTTTGAGCACCGCGAATTTCACCGGTCGGTGCCGGTGGCTTTGATCTTTCATCCCTGAAAAGATGATGGTTTCTTCCAGTGTTGCCAACTTGTGGAACTTTTCAGGTTCTATGAGAGCAAGAGAGGAGACAAGAGTGTGGACGATTTTACTGAAATCAGATATCGTGTCATGTTGCAATTTGTCTGTTGAAACAATCAATGTTGAGATCACAGACCATCTACATGTATCCATATCACTCATTGACTTGAAAAAGAGTGGTTATTTTGGAAGTAGCCCATTTCACTATGGCATCGGTTGCCTGCATTGATTGATAAATTTGATGATAATGTTGTGAATGTGTATACATCTACAAAAAGAGCACAAAAAGTGGTCTTAACTTTCACTTTGACTTTGAATCCACTAACTTCCCTTGTCGAGATGCGTCTGGTAATGTGACCATCACCTCCTCCCTTTTATGATTTTGATCCCTGTGGATATAATGAATCCATTACATTGGAAATTTAATTTTTTTCAATTTGTATGACTAAAATCAGGAGGTAAGGGAAAATTATATTTGTCTCGAACATCTTGCTAAAACTTCGTCTACGTACGTTCTAGTTGTAGAAACTACAACTACCTGTACTTATTTTTAATTTGAAGAGAAACTTATTCATAGTTATATACCTACCCATTGAGTTGCTCGAAAACGTTTAGAGCTTTTATGACGGTTTCGAAACTGGTATAAATGTAGGATAAAAGATACTTTTGGAGTGTGTGCATTCCAGTGAGAAAAGTCTGGCAACATTGGTGCTAGTGGCTTTGATCTTTCGTCCCTGAAAGAGGATGGTTTCTTCACTTGCGTTACGCTCTCACAGACGAAATCGCTGCCAAATCCGACGAACAAATTGATCAATTATTGAGGGTCGCATGCGAATTCATTCTAGTGAAACTAATGAGAATTGCGTACATGGTGAGCCACAGGTATTTAACATGCAGGGGGAGAAGAAAGGAGCCTTCTAGGCTCGAAATAGCCCAATTAGTCGTATTATAAAGACTTTTGAAGAGATCTTCCACTTGAAGTTCGAGACGACTGGTATTCTTCCTAAAGCCGTGAATCATGAGAACTTTTGACACGCTTTTCAGACGCAGAAACTGAATCGACTAGTGAAATATGAAAATATGTAACCAACTGGCGAAGAAAACCTCCAGAAGCCAAAGATGGATGATGTGCTTCAAACATACGTATAGCCTACACAATAAATCTGGAAACGTCATAGAGGACTAGGCCAAAGGCCCGTTCCATCTGATACTAATCAAATCTAATACCACCAGAGTAGTTGTGCAAAGTTATCCAGGAATAAAACAAACGAAAGCCGTTTCTTTCGCGAGCAACAAAGGTTTTGTCAGTAGGACGTGCTTCTTTTTCTTCCGGAAGTACAATCAAAGTGCCAAGTCATGTCGGCAGGACATACTTTGCAAGCTCGTTTGCTGTATTACGTGACCCCTCCGGAACCCACTGATTATTTCTGCTAGTAACATTTGGTTCAAAATGTGTTCTCACAAGGTTCGCCTAAATGTATTAAAGTATGTACCCGAAAAGTTATCTTCTTGGCTGTGAATCAAAATATGTAGCGAAAACGATCACCTCACATCCTTGCACTATTTCTGCCGTCATTTCACACCTAGAAGTGCTGCCGGACTGATTTTCTGCTTCGTGCGATACTCAGAAAATTATACATCGTATGGTGTGGAGAAAAGTCCTTCTGGTAGGTATCAAAATACTCAAAACTCGTGTCAAAGTAAGTAGGACGAGAAGTATCTACGTTTCCAGCTGCAGCTGGAAGGAAGTCTTCCCAACAGGAAAATGCTAATTCTGGATGCGCAATTTGATTATGAGGAGAAATCAGTATAAAGAGGAACGTATAATACGTTTTCCCCATAGTCTGGGAAATTCGATGGTGCTCAGGAAAGTTCCAGGGATAACGGGGATATTCGAGGAATCTCGAAAAGTTTAGACCTATGGGAAGTTTGCTGCACACTTTTCTCGTCGTGATACACTGGCAATTTTCTGGCCGTTCCCATTGCATCTTCCACTTTCTGTAATAATTTACAAATGTGCTGCTTATGAGCCTAGACCACCTCTGGAATTTTCGTTCATCTACATCAAACACCGAAGCCGTACCTCACTTTCCACACTTTTGGTCCACCCTGTATATTCGAGAGAACCTGTTCCTAATTCAATCAGAATTTTAGGATCACGATGTACCTACCCTTGAATCCACCATCAGAAAAAATCCATTTGCTTCTATGTGAAAATCCGCGCATTCAGAATTTCAGAAATCACTAGGAAACAATCGTTATAAGCACGCCATTCTTTCGACCACTCCGTAGATTCATCATGCTCTAATAAACTTCGACCATGATTTCGTCCGGCATTTGTACATTATATAATGCCGGTGCCGGAGCAATTCCATGAAATGCCGAGTATTCTATTCCATAAGTAAATATTTCAGTACGTGCTCAAGTCGTTTTAATGCACTCGAGAGGACAAGCACAGAAAGTAATGAAGCATCACATAATACGGAATTTAAATTACCCTAGTTAACAATAATTGTACGTTGAATTGTCCGAACATGATGGCTCCGCATTTCACCAGCTTTCGTGACGTCTGGAAAAAAATGGAAACAATTATACGAGCGTCCCTTTTCCAGACATCCGTCAGTCCCTTCTATCAGTGGCGACTCCTCTGAACGGGCAACGGAGACTGCATCATCACGAGAGTTAAGAATGGATCGATATCCTCTGAGAAAATATGCCATTTCGTTCATTTTATTTTCTGATATTTAATGAGAATTTTTGAATGCCCAACAGCGCTTTTACATGAAAGTAAACGGAACAGATTTTTGAAACGACATCTTGGCAACAGAAGGGAGACTGATTTCATTACCATTGTGTTTCGAGAACCAGCAACCTACTATGAACAATCATGGTAGTATAAATGGCAACACCGCAATAGTTATGCGCTGTGCGGCAGAAGTAAGGTCAGGTTCGAAATCGGAAATTCCCAAATATCTCTTGTTTACCACTGACTAGAGGTTAACGACCGAACATGAAAGTGCTCTCGGCCTAGTCAAACGCGCCGGAAGGGGAATCATCCACTTTTTTATTTGCTGTCAAAATCAGCTTCGAACAGGTCGAAACTGCAAAGTGCAATCAGCACTCAGAAAAGTGAGGAAAGTGAGTTTTTGTCTTGTCTCGTGCGGAAAGGTTCACGGCTTCGAAAACATTTGCGATGCGACAACAAGATAGTTCTCAGCGTCTTTACTACCTACATCAAAAACCTCTTGTGAATTCAAATCATGTGTCATTATATATCTCAAGTCGAATATATCGACTGGTAAAGTTCACGAAATGAAAATAAACTTGCAGCACTCAGTCGTCCTCTAAGCTGGAAACTGTGGTTGTGCTATGGACTGAGGAATCAAACCTGTGCCTCCCAAACAAATGGCAATGAAAATTTTCGATGGCTAAAACATTTCTTTTCTCTCTATTGTCATCACATCTCATAAAACACTCCATTTCCCCATTTAATTTATCGCTCCGATTTCGAGAATATCCTGTATACTTTATTTTGACAAATATTTCAATACAGGAGCTACCAATTGGAGTAATTATAACCGCGAAAACTACACTCGATCATAAACAAACTAAACCTTATAACTTAGTTATAACCGACTCTTGCGAGTTGAGACTACGCCAGCGCTGCCAAGTCTTCTTCCTGGCTTGTGAAGTGGGCTGTGGCTACCCGTAAAAATCGGTGAAGAGGCTTGGATATTTAGAAGGCCTAGATGTCGGGAGTTTTGTATTTCTTAAAATCCTATTTTCCTGGAATGGATTTATTTATTAGAAAAATTCCATAATAAGCAACATCTGTTGGAAATTTCGAGAGCAGCCACTGCCTTACATTTGAATGTTCCGGGAAAGCGAACTCGGCGTCCATCTTTCTACATGTCCACCCCATATTAATATTATATTTTTCATTAGGGAAAACTAACACATGTTATGAGCACCCACTTTTCATCAAATTTGGTTTTTCAAGCGTGTCCGACGTATTTTATTACCGCAATGTGATCTCTGGACTTCCCCAGCTCGACTGCCTCTCTGTGGGTCCTCATTTCGTTCTAGACAGAGTGTCTCCGATATCCGTGCCTTAAGGTCAGATAAATAAAAAAGTCCTTCTGTTAACGATAATTTTTGCCAACTAAAACTCAAATAGTTGGTTTGTTGCTTGATGCATAAAGTGTCATCTCGAGTGTCATTGAGAAAGGCCTGTTTTTTCTGTTCAGTTCTCGCCCATTTTTTAGTTTTTTTCTACTTCATATGACGGCACTGACAATTTAATTTCAGGACCGGAGAGAAAAACGCTACACTCCATGGAAAAATGAATCGATTACAACGTAGATTATTTAGCAAAGTACATTACATTACAAATGAACGTGAAAAGAGGGATATCTTATTTCACGGACAAACTCTCGTACAACACTATCTTTATCTTGAATAAAAATATTCGGGTGTTTTTTCTTTTCGAGATTCAGAATTATGAAACCAGTTTCTGAGAAGGAAGTCATGGTTGAAACCCAAAATAAACCAATATCCAAGATGAGAATACCCACTCCTTCGGTATATTGCAACATGAACAATCCATTCATCAGAAGAATATTTTAACTGATATCTATTGAGAACTAATGATGATTTCTCAGAGTCGAAACTTTGGGCAGAGATTCCTTCCATCAAAAACTAATTTCTTAGAGTTCTTAGACGATTAGATTTCTCCGTCTTCCCCATTTTCTTTGATCAGTCTTTGGAGTATGGCCATTATCTGGAACGTACGATTTTCATCTGCAAAGAAAAACCCCGAAGCCGCTTTGCAAACAAGTCAATATTTGCCGGAACAAAAGAAAGCAAAAGTCATCAAATATTCGATCTGCTCCCCCCCCCCCTTTCACATGAGACTCCTCCACTTCCGCTACGCTATATTATGTATCTGATGGCACATGGATGTGTTTCGACTTCTTCGTTCCAGTCCTGGATATGAGATACAAGGTGGTCAAAACAATTTCAGAATGCGCATTTTTTATACTTCACGTCGAGCCAAAACCTTTCCAAAAATGTTGGAACCCTGAGTTCATGTAAAGCCCTCGTTTGCCCGAAATCGGAACGACTGAAAATTTCCAACTATGCCAAAATATGAGAGTTCTTCTATTCTAGATAAAATAATTGGCTGCTGTATGCCTTTTTATGCCGCTCTTTTAACAAATATAATAATGCCAATATATTCTACGTGACATGAAGGATGATGTATGAGAAGCAAATATATTTTTCTCCGTTTTCCTTATCATGTCTCTGAAACGAATGAAGATTTATTTACCAAAATTCAAATAATGGCATTGTGAGTTTCTCAAAAATCGAACCCATATTGGAGCTCAACAATCAAATCGGTTTTTAGAAAACTCCTTATGGAGATGGAGTCTGTGGAAATGGCAAATTTTACTCACTCCGTACTCTCCTTTCTCGTTTCCTTACGAAGTAATATTATCCCAATCGAGAAACCACCTTCATTATGAAGTTCTCATATAAAAATGTAATGCAATCGTATCATTCGTTCTGAAAATTAACTCACATACTTCATTTTCGAACTCATATTAGAGCACCATCCAAACAATTAACTGGCACATCCAGTTTTCTGGAGAAACCAATGATTATGTTGTGTTAACGCTGCCAAACTAGCCAAAAAATGAATTTTCCCAAATTCGAAATTGATATTAAAATATACAGAGACTGGTATTCAATATTATAGCAACACATGAAATAGCGAATAAACATGAATAATGATGATGATAGTGATCCAAAATTGTTCGCAATATTAACGGAACATTACGGATATTGAGGGAGGCGTTTGAGATCATCAGATCCGTTCGATTTCTTAGATGAATAATATTTTTTTGTTGAACGTGCCAGAAGAATCAACGCCTTCTTGGTGCAATCAGTAGATAAAAGTATCAACTATTGCGCCCGAGCCAAATGAAATAGTTTTTTTTTAATTTAGTCGCAGAACCGGGAGACAAGTCAGACTTTTCACATAAATCTTTCGGCGGAAAGTTTAGCTATACCTGGTACGTAGGTCGAGATCCCAGCACACACACACACACACACACACACACACACACAAAAGAATTCAGAAATTAATTTCTCGATGTGGGATGTTTTATTAATTTTACGATGTATTTCGTGAAGCAATTTCCAAGTGTTTTACGGTGTCCATAAATTTTCAGGTCGTGCGTTTTTCACGAGCATTTTCATGAACCGAAATGGGCACGTATAATTCATAATGGAAAATTTTGATTTGTTGCTGGAATCATGGATGCGTTTCGCGGACATGAAATTGAATTTTCCATGCAAATGAGATTACTAGATTTTGGTAATTTCGGATACATCCAAATTTCGAAAAGAACAGAAGATCGCCAAGATCAAACAATATTATCAAGGACTCGAACTACACCTCTTGGAAAGACAATGTGAATTCCTTTTTTTTAGACTTTCTCCAATTAATATCAATTTTTTTACTTATCTTAGTGGACGTTTCGGGTACGAATCTGCTCAGCACAATTCAAATTTTTTCTCCGTGATGTTCGCGATGGTAGTATTTGACACTTAACAGTGACATATGTTGAATGCCGAGTTGAATGCAGTGTTATTTCTTCAGCAAATTTTCGGTGTCATTCAGTGTATTTCCTTATTGATTTTTTTCATCCAATTCATAGTCTGATTAATTTCATAGTATGAATCATTTCATTTTCATATTATGAGATTCAACAATGGAAACAAAAATATTTGAAGAACATTTGTATGTAAATAAAAATTACATAAACAAGAACTGTTATTTCTGTTCATGCTTCCTGTTTTTTTCTCATTCAATTCTTCTTTAAAAAAAAATGTTGATTCTATTTATTTTTCGATGTGAAAAATGTTCAAACTTTTCAAAGGGAATTTATTTTTGTTAATAGTTCTTTATTGCACACAACAATAAGTGTTTATTCCTCGGTTTATTTAATTTAAAATTATTTCAATTCTTCTCATTACGGTAAATCATCACGTAAATCGTGTACTATACATAATGACATAATCAGAGTATATTATTGAGATTTTGTGTTTAGGCAGATAATTTACCGATCAAAATCTACCAGGAAAACTCCGGTCGCACCATATTTTTTCCATATCGATAATTCATCATGCAAATTCAGTATGTACTATTCATAACGACCTATTCAGAGTATATTATCGAAAATTCTTCACAAAACACATGTTTAGGTATTTCTATACCTTTCGATCGGGTTGAACAAACAAAAAACAACAGAGGGAAAGCAATCCCCATTATTTACCTGGCCAGCCCCGATTCGTGGTACGCAGATTGTGTGTGAGTTTGACAACTCGGCAAAATATTATGTGATGAGAACCCTCGATCATTTCCGAATCTAAACATTGCAATCTTTCAGAAATCAATCCAGGAAGTGGAGAGTCAAAAAAAAAGAACGAAATTTTAATTTTAGGTTGACACCTACCAAGATGACGTAAGTTGACAGATAACTGGAAAATTCATGTGAAACTCCAAGAAAACGTGCGAGAGATACGTGTGACATTCTCCACTCTATTTTTCGCGTTTATACCTTGCGATCAATTGAAAAAAACCTGTAACCAACGTGGAGACGACGTGGCGCTTCGTTCACTCTTTTTTCCATTTACCGGTCAAATGTCATATGTCATACGAAAAAAAAAGCGAAATCAGAGAATACACCTCGGCATACAGTCGAAAACCAATATTTTGGAAGATAATGAATAAAAACAAAATATTATAACACACGGGTAACACCAAGTCCCCCCTGATGCTTACGACCTCCTTTCAAGAAAAATTCCAATACTTTCCTTCTTTCCCAAAATTCCACCGCTAGCTATTTATTATACGTGTTGTAAAAAAAAAAGTTCAGGCAATTGGTCAAAGACCGACATTAAAAGGACCATCTTTCTGGAGATATTTTCCCTTGTGATTTATTCAATCAGGTTCTTTTATCTTGGGATGTTTCGACGATTGAAGGATATTCTGTCGGGGATATTTTGACTCTGGAAACTACCTGACCTGGCGAGAGAATCAATTGTGATCGCTCAAAAAATTTTTTTTGCGAACACCCCATTCAATTTATCGCTCCAATTTCGGAAATACATTGTATATAATGTTGGAATTTTCCTCGGAAATTTCTCTTTTCGTTCTCGTAATGAGATGGGGGGCACAGTCGACTCGCGCCCTATTTCGCAAGCCCTTCGAGAACGCTTTCATGGCGGACGGCTATCTGCGTTCTGTGTGTGTATATGTGGGGAGGGGGTATAAAAGTTTCATAAAACAAATTAAAAAGATGAAAGGCATGCAAGCCTCGCTGATGGAAATTAAAAGTGGTTCTCAGCTCTAGGAAAGTTATAAGCGGCCGACCTCTTTCAGCGGTAGATTTTTCATCAAATTCCATTTTTTTCGAAAACGCCATTCGAACCAAAGTTCAATGTTACTTTCGGATGAATAGCAGTAACTATATACGGGGTTCGAATGTATCATCATATTTATACAGGGTGATTCGCCTAAGAGTGCAAAGAAAACAATCGCGTATTAGTATGGCGACAGAAAGTGCCTGCAAAATTTCAGAGCAAGTGACAACACGAAGATACGCCTCTGAGTAGCGAATCAGTTTTCCTTTCGAAGCAAAGACTGATCCACTCTACTTCTAGTGGCCGCCCGGTTTGAGAACTGCGTCATAAGTAACAAGATATAGGGTCTAAGCATCGAAATAAATGGGAATTTGACCACGCAAATCTGTAACAAGAACGAAATCTAAAGAAATCGATAACTTCTCTCAATATTTTATGATTATCCTCGTACAATACTTACTCATATTTATGGTTCAAATAACATAAGTGTGAACGTGGTTCGAGTGAACTCTCGAAGAGAAAAACTGGCAAAAGAAGTTCCATGTTCGAGAGGCCATGACCTCCAGTTCCTTTCAGAATGAAATGAAAATTGCGAAGTATTATTTTCATGATCAATTGTGAAATTTTTTTTCGCGAACCTATTCTACCTGCGACGACAATTTTTATTGGTTATGGATTTCCATTTGTGGAGTTACACTAGGGGCTACATTGAGTTTGATGTACCGAAATATATGTGACATCATGACTCAGAATTAGAAAGTGAAAACGTTTGAAATCATTTTCGATGTGAATGAGCCGTACACCACATACATACGTATACCTACATCACGTTGCGGCAGTTGTCTCTACAAGGTCAATGTTCTTTTCATAGGCGTGCATTGCTTAATAACTATAAGGTATTATATATATTCTTTTTAATTTTGCAATTTCACTTACTTTCCACTTCACTAGGTGAGAAGAACCCAATGAATAAATATTTGAATTCTTGGGTAAATCACCCGGTATTCTCGATCTCTGAAGGCTATGAGATGAGAGCTGATGAGTCTGCATCGGATATACAGGATGTTCCCAAACTTGGAGCAATACATGAAATGGGTAATAAAAGACAAAAAATAAAACGAAATTAAGGAGATAATGAATCAAGAAGTTTTCGCATAACTTATGATTACCACACTGACCAGAGGTTAACGACCGAATCGGAATGCCCTTTCGGCCTAGTCAAACGCACCGGAAGTATCGATGACCCCGACGGATTTGAATTCGGGTCAATTCACGCTTCTCACCCCAAGCAACAGAAATTTCTTCTTTCTTTCCCAAAATTCCACCGCTGGCTAACACGATGTTCCTCGAACATCATAGGTTTCCATTTCGTGTTGTCCACAGATAAAAAAAAAAATTTGGTACTTCGGTCTTCCAGTGGGTTTTCGTCTTTCGCGATGTTTCGTTACGTAATGAAAATGACGTTCAATAAATACGTATAACGTATAAAAAGCGTTATTTCAATTGTGCGGAAAGGTTTTTGGCTATAAAAATATTTGCCATGCGGCAAGAAGGTAGTTTTGAGCATGCATGAGATTATTTGCTACATCGTGCGAGACTGTGGCAAGATGTGTCCTTATTTATCAATCTCAAACCAATTATGTTAACTGGCAATGTTGACGAAATGGAAATACATTGGAAACAGTGCGAAAGTGAAGTCGATCTCAGCGGGCAGGCAGTGAGTGATATGGAGTAATAAATCAAACCAGTACCTCCCAAACGAATAGTTCGAAAATCTTAGACGATCTTAGACTTCTAGAAAATGTTTGATCGCTCAATTTTTCTTGCGATTCATCGTGTCATCATGTCGCATCCCCTCCCAATTCATCACTGCAATTCCGAAAACACCCTGTACTTATGAATATGCACAATATTTTCGAAGTCTGCTCGAGATATCTCCCTCGTACGATTGCGCAAAGGCTCCGTTCGAGCGTGGGGTCAATATTAGTGTAATGAATAGAATAGGAGTTTGTCGCGGAGTTTCTCTTTGAAAAGCGAAATGGCTTTCGACGACAACTCACACATGTGCCCTGGCATCGGGCACGTGCCGCGACACGTGAAAGAGCCATTCGAAAACGTTGACAAGATGATGCAAATGAACTTGTGAAGGAACCTCAAAAATACAACTGGGATATATGAATGTGACAGCACATAAGGGATTACAGAGAGTTCAGATATAAGTGGGGAATATTTCTCAGCAGAAAATCGGATCGGACTGCTACTTCAGTGATTCAAAATATTCTCGGCGATACAATGTTACCGCATATAGCAAAAGTAGCAATGAGACAAGCTGTATAAAATTGCATTCTCGGGTTTATAATTACTTTCGGTATCTTATTGTCTGGTATTTCTCTATACTACCCATCTCTAACTTTTTTCGAATAATACTGATTTTGTTGTCATTTTTGTACCGCCATCTAACAACCAACATATGAGTGATTTTTCGCAATATTGAATAAAATGCTGTTATCAAGTTAGCTGTACGTTAGAGTTTTGGTTGAAGAAATTAGATAGGCGAATAGGCAGAATAGCTCCACCGCAGTGTTCTGTACATCGTTGATAAAACGAAGTTTCTGTAAGAATCGGAATTTGGCATATTTCCTAGTTGATATGCGCAAATATACCATTATCAACACATTAATTGTAATATTTTCAAATTGTCATGTTTGATCATGACATTTCGTCGCTATCTGCGATAAATATACCAAATTCAGATTCTTACAGATCTTTGTTTAATCTTCTGAACCGTCTTTTGCTCGGTCTTCTTCCTTCCATTAGGAACATGATAGGGATTTTGATTGTTTTTCGAGGGTATACAGGGTATTCTATTCGAAAATATACAGGGTCTCATTTGAAATATCGCCTCAAATATGTCCCGTTTTCCGTATACTTTTCGGTAAACGTCTCGGTATCGACCGGTGAGTCTGTCTGACTTCTTCATAAAATTATACGAATCATTATATTTTCATCACAAAAATATCATTCTTGTTACTTACGAAAAGTGATTTTTATTATCATCATATTATGTTACGACCGATGTAAACATGGATGGCGAGGATCGCAAGCAAAATTGCTTCAAGTAATTATAGTCCAAAAAGATGTTCTAAAAACGAGGTGAAAATATTACTGAATACTCGAGTGAATATTCGAATGAATACAACAAAAAACTAATGAGAAAACTCTTTGAAATAGATTTATCGTCAGCAATAGTTTGTTACAGTTTTATAATGCACAGTTCTGCATGCAAAAATGCAGTTTTTCTGTAATGCCGAGTGTAATGCAAATTGAAGCAACATTTGATTTCTATTACCTATATTCAGAAATGACCACTAAAAAAGCAAAATTTCATGATTGACCGCAGCACTCTTAATAGGTAACTTTGTTGTCGCTTCGTAGTTTGGAGAGAAAAAGTACGGCGTATTAAAAATATTGAATTCAAATATTTTGCAGAACAAAATGTGATCTCGTTTCATTTAGCAAATATCCGCCATTTCCGAGTGAATTGTGAATTCGATTCAAAACTCCATGTCAATCAGATTATTGAAATTAGTTCCATAATTTAGGTGACATACGGAATTGACATGTTATTTCAGAAATGGTGTATTCGTAAACCGATTCCTCTGAAGTGAAAAGATTCATCAAGGATTATTGTATATCCATGAGGCTGGAAGAATTTTCCTCAGAAATTTCCACTCAAATCTGTTTCACATCATGTGTTTTTCGCTAGATTTTTTTCTCATTAGTGAGAAAAATCTCTTTCCTCTCATGTATCTCATTGTATTGCTTTAATTACTCCATACTATGAAATCAAAATACCTTGTGAATCACAATACTTACACAATATAAAAATAATCTTATCAGAAAGTTCCGGAATTTTGGGAATCTCAATGATTACATCGATGATTACAGAGTAGATTGGTGAGTATGGTGTATATATGTACTTATATATAGACTCGGGTATGAAATGAAAAGTTATCGAGAAACGAAGTACCTACAATTAGAGACCAGGAGTTGAGTTTTTATGTACAAGGATAAAATGCTCAGAGCTCAGATTATCGCCACAGACCAACAAGGAACGGAATGTGTCCAAAGAAATCAGTAATCAAATCTCATCTCACAATATTCCTAGTCTTTACAGATCACTACAGTCTGGTATTGTCATATTGACACAGCTGTATACCTAACCTGCTGTTCACCGAAATAATGGTGCAAACATTTGGGACTTCCTCAACCTGTCTTGCCCATGATGATGGACATATTTTTGTGTATGTGGAAATTTGCCAAAGTACACTTATTTTGATGGAACTATATTATCGAGAAACAGATCAGAACGTTTTAGATCTTAGACAGAAACTGAAACATTCACCCCCAAGTAAAGAATGACGAGCAATACTGGAAGAATTTCAGAAATTCCTGAGCTACCAGAGGAATTCCTAGACTGTTCAATACATTTCTATGAGAATTCCCTCGAATATACTCAGCAGAATATACTCCCTTCTCTTGTCTGACCTTTACTAGGTCGACGTACCTACTTTAGTTTACTTTGCTATTTCATTACTAGTACTACACAGGTAAAACTTTTAAATTAAAATATATGATTGCGCCTCTGCAATACTTTTATTGAAATAGGTAGTTCTACATTAGGAAGGTCACGAGGCTGAACTAACATGGTCTGACACCAGGACATTGACATAAATAAGTTATATTGCGTTCGATACCCAATTCTATCAGAATGCATCATATATTTACGTATTCAAAAGTGATAACAGCTTATAACTCACCAACAGAATGTAATTATTTCACTTGGAGTATGTCTTTGAAGGAACTCGAAACGAACAAACGTAAACAAACACGTTTTTATAAATGAAAACACTCAAAACTTCACTTTTCTCGAAAACACATGGAAGCACTTGAACACCATCAACCGAAATTACATCGCTTTTCTTGATAATTTGATCGTATAATCCACTTGTTTTCAGTCATAAATATTGAGGTAAATAATAAACATTGACGTATCGACAATAACAAACGCGCCTGCTCTCTCTTCCCTCAGCCAGCTGCTAGCTGCCTTATTACGCCTCACAGTCGCAGACGGCTGGTCCGTGAAACTACACTATTGCTGCGTTGCCAAGTCCAATTCCAAAATATTATTTCAGGCAGCTGAAAGTCAACCCTTCTCTACGGTGTTTTCGATCCCAACTTTTCGAAATATTCTCACTAAAAGTCGATTCCCAGCTAACAATGCGATGTTGAATGGATAGTAATGTTACACCGCCATGAATAATGCGACATCGAATTGTCGCATAGACATCACGGAGACCTACATTTGTCACACTTGTGTGGTTGTAGTAACAACGCACGGCGATGACACTGGCCTATTGCTATGTAATATTAAAATGTAACCATATGGTTTCCTCTATCAATATGTATTATGTTGACCAAAAAGGATTCTCAATATGGAAAATATATTCACCAATTAAAAATGAATACAAAACAAAAAATTACACCACGACCAACATTATAAGGAAACAGACAATATATACATACCAAGTGAATGCAGAATTTCAAGTACTATTCTTGAAATATTGAAAGAGCTTGAAAACTTGTCGCATTCTGGATATCTGGTAAAGCTGTCTGAATAGTAATGGCGATTAAAAAAGAAGAGGAGTGGATGAGATAATAACCACAAATAATAATTTCGTTTTCATACTTTTCAACGCCTGTAGAAAAATAAATAAAATGTCTCTCATTCCAGCTACAAAAACTTTAATGATGTTAGGCCAATGTGTTCCGTGCTTGATCGAAGGAGCTTCAAAATTCAATATAAAGAGGTTGGAACTAGACACGAATTTGAATATGGTGAATATTCTTCAACACCAAATCCATTCAAAATACTTCTTCACCGATTTTCTTCCAGTATTTTCCCAAGCATGAATTCGTCTTTGCTCACGATCCAGACAAGATATGCAAGACTGGCGATTTGGTTTTGATCGAACAACTTCCAGAAAAATTAACAAGAATGATCACTCACAAAGTCAAACAAGTCATATACCCACTTGGAGATGTTACAGATCCGATAACTGGTAAAAAAGTTATTGCTGGAAAATTCAGAGATCACATCGATGCCGTAAACAAGGTTTATGGAGAGAGAAAAGAAGCTTTCAAATATGAAGATGCTCCAGATAGAGGATGGCAGGAAGATCAGAAAGATTTTAGTAATCATGAAACTTATATCAAGTATCATGAATCTGGTGAACATGATCCACGAGCTGTATAATACAGTGTGTTTTTAGTGTATAATGTTTGTTATTTCTGCAGTAGATAATCTTTGTGATGAGTTTCAATAAAAATATAGGTTGTATATAGGAATTGTAGAAAATCTGTCTCTCTTAACTCAATAACCTTTTTCACCATACATACTACATACCACATTTACTTATAATTCATAATGGATGAAAAACCTGGTTCACCTGAACTTAAATTTTGTACACTTAACAAAATCAAAGCATCATCAGGAACTGTCAATATTTTTAGAGAACAAATAAATATAATTATATGCACAGGGACATAGGTGTCTGGAAGGAAGGCAGAAAAGGCACCCCTGCAAAGACATAAAGTGAAGGAAGCTAGACAAATATTCTATGATTAAATAACAGATTGTTTGGAAAGGAAAAGACAAAATAACGCAAAAAATAAAAATAGCAAACAATCAAAACATTACATTTCAATCAAGCCAAACTATGCTGTGTTTCAAAAGTTGGGAACAAGATAGTAAACATAAATTTACAAACCCAAAAGCTGTGTATTAATTGAATGCTTTCTGCTACTCAACATGCTCCATTGGGTTTAGATCAGGCCCTCTTGATGGCCATTCCACCAGTTTATTTTTATAAGTGGCATAGTAGAGGAGAATCGAAAAACATGTACATTTTCAGAATTGAGCACCAAATTTTTTTCATCGAAACCATGATGAAAGGAATGCATATTATCATCTGGCATGATACTAAAAAAAAAGAAAAAGAAGAATTTTCAATGTAAATTAAACATGGCTTTAGTAAGATTTCAACTGTAAAGCTTGAAAATATCAGAAATTATCCTCAAACATGCAGCATCAAAAAACAGGCATTCATCTATATCTTTATTGAAAAAATTTCGAAAATGATTTCAAAATATTCATAAATCATTAAACAACTTCATGATAATGTTACAATAGAGCAGGTAAATCATATAAAATAAATAATCAACCAAGACTATCATTGGAATATCACTATACATCTTTGCATTTTCATGAAAATAATTCATCTGAAAACCTAATCAGCTTGTAGTTTTATTGAATTCAATATTAAATGGTGTATAATAGAAAATTCACAAGCTGAATGAATAAGAGCTTTTGATGCAGGGTTTATCAAAAGTGATGACTTTGATTTCAGGGGCTGATTCTTTTTTATATTTCCTGGAAAAAAAATTTGAGAAGAGTGAAATTTTGATTGAAAATCAGTTCTTTATCAACTATTGAAAGTGGTTATTCTTGGTGTGATGAAACCGGTGTGAGAGCAATAACAATGGGGATTGTTTTGATGTTCTTAGATTTTGAATAATGATATCAGTTTTCTCTTATCAAGTTATATATTTTCAAATACCTCAGGAATGGCAGAATTTTGCATATTTATAATTAGTTATTTCAATTGATAGTGCAATGAAAATGTACTATATATTTTTTCAAACAGATCATGGGAAACAAGAAGTTTTGGTTATAAGAAATTTCTGAGATAGGTATTTGAAGAATGCAAATATACTATACTAGAATATAAATACTTTTGATCATCCTGTGAATCTGCCTGCTGATATTCTAGATAAGATAAAACTGTACTTGAGCATTTCTTTCACTGTCAGTGTAATCACTCAACATTTTCTCAAAAACTGATAAAATTTCCAGCTTTTCCAGATGTTTGGTAAATTGTTCAAAGGTGCATAAATAATACATCCTTTCTCAAACACTAAGAGAGAAACAAAAAATTCAAATATTTGAAAGTTCAATCTGAAGAAAATATCAAATTTAGGAAAAACAGTGGAAAACAATGATTTTTACCATGAATAACAATCAGGTAACTTCAGATTTTAACTTAACTGTTCATAAATTAGGATTTCTTGTTTAAATAAAGATTATAATTGATTCATCAGAACTTTGACATTGTTTCTTGAAATTGAAGCAAGTTTTGACAAATGTTCCTGTAGATTTTTCATTTGAAGAGATAAATATTGAAAATTCACAGGAAGTATGTAACTAATTTTTCTTTGTTTTCTTTTATCTTAACAATAATTTTTTGGCCAGAAGTCACCTCATATTTTCCAAATATCACCCTGTCTATTCCTCCAGCCTTATCATATTTGCCTTATAATTTTATGTTCAACAATAAATTTATTGTATTCATTCCTTGACTCACTGTTGACTTGCATTTTATTTATTTAAACCAAGTTGTCTGTCACCAGAAAATGAAGGTGAAATACAACAAGGAATTGCCCCCTGAAATTAAACTCATCATTCACGACTCACCCTCTAAAATAATCCATTCTCAAAAACGAAAAATCCCCACCCTGAGACACTCCAATCCGACTCAACAAACTTCACATCACCTCCACAACACCCCTCAATCATCAGACAAGAATTCCCTCTCCAAAGCCGCCCCCATCATGGTCCACTCGCCCTCGTCCCCTTCCTCGGCGCTGCCCTGCGTGTCCTCCTGCTCCAAGTCCAGCACGTCGTCCACCGCCTCCCCGCGCCTGAACCGATCCACAGGCGAGTCCTCCTCCTCTTCGCTCTCGTCCAAATCGACCTCCTGCAGCTCCTCCCTCTTCCGCTTGAACCCTTTCGGAAATTCCCCCGTCATCGAGTCATCGCTATCGCTGGTACTTCGGTCGATCAGTTCGGCTATGCTTTCGAGAGGAGAGTCGGTTTTCTTCACCAGGTCATCTTCGCTGCTTTCGCTGTCGTCGTCCAAGATGTCTTCTACCTAATAATAACAATAAGTCAAATCAATCAATCAAACATTTATTGAATAAGTTTTCTTTCACAATCACACTGTAAAAAAAACAATATCATCGTAAAATACTAGTTAATTCAACAGGTCAAATATCGAAAAGTCACAATGATACAAAGTAAAAGGTACCAACTACACAATTTATATATAGATAGATAGATAGATAGATAAATTTATTCAAAGAATTGTAAATTCACAGTTACATGTATATCAACAATTAAATGAATATGACGTCAGACAGGTTAAAAAGAGTTGAACAACTACAATATAATACAAAAACATCAGTAATCACATTACAGATCATAAGTGAAAGTAAAAGAAGGCATATTTATATAAAAAACTATCTCTCTGTAAGTTCTCGAACAGTGTAAGGTTCTATCTTCAAAATGTTATGAAATAAATAAAAATATAAATAAATATAAACAGACACTCAATCAATGATAGAATTGTTATGAACAACCTGATCAACAAATGAGAACAAACATTATGAAAAATAAAAATAAAACTATGACACCATGTATACTATCAGGATTCAAGAAGAAACTCTTCAACAGAGTAGTGTGCTTTTTGCAATAAAGAAGACTTGATTCGTTTTTTAAAGACATTGATATTTAAGGATTTGATGTCTAACTAAGTTTATTGAATATTTCTAGTGAAATGTTCATGGATTTGTTCATTTTTAGGCAGAGTTGAAATATTTTCTTAATGTATATCAAAGTTTAGTAAATATACAAACTTGGCATCGTTGATAAACTATAATCAATGAATAATGGCCTGCAATGTTCTCTAGAAGATACACCTGCTAAAAATCTTATTGCCTTTTTTTGAATCACAAAGACTTCATGCGCTTTAGCTGATAAAGTCAATGACTGGTGGTTGAAGGAGAACTTGAAAGTTAATCCGGCTGAAATAGTTTTAATTTGGGCGTAGTACATATAAGAAATTATTGAATCTTCTAGTTTTTGATATGAACTTATTCATCAGTTCAATAGCTGGATACAATGGTAAAAAACGTGTACGGCACTATTGCAGATGTGTGGAACACACGAAAATTCAAAATTGTGAATGATTTCAGTACCAAAAGTTAATTTACCTAAATATGTGAATAAGACTTTCTGAAATAAACCATGAGCATTTGAAATAATTAGGATGAGTGGTGTGACCTAATGTAAGTTTCACAATTTTTGGCCGAGATATCACTTTGATACAATCTTTGAATATGCGAATTTCCTATAAACTTCTATCAGCTCTTGCACTGTACAGAAGTCTATTTTGTTTCAATTTTGATTCATTGCAAGTTTGAAAGAACTGCAGTTCTTCTCACTGTTTTCAGTTCTGCCACCCTAGTAGAGAACTTTGATTAACCTATACTATGCACTAGCATACAGTCATCTTTCATATAATATAATATCTTGGGGTTGTGCCAATGATCTTAATAGAGTCCTTGTATCACAAAAGAGACTAATGAGATTAATTTTCGACTTAGACTATCGAGCTTGTTGTAGAGAAATTGTACCATTTCTTTGTTTGACTTACCTTCTGTACTCTCTATGTTATTCAAGGTGAATAAATTTCTATTCTATTCTAAATCTAATCGAAAAACTAGTGAGATTATCCAAGTATAGCGATTTGGTTTAATTTTTCATCATTGCATTGAACAGGAATGCGCGCACAAATCTTACACCATCATGATCAAGAGATTTGAAGAAAACAGGATATGTATATGAGTAGCTCCACCAGCTAGTTCATCACATCAACGGTTTGATGCTATGAAGGTAAAGCTGTCGCAGAGAAAAGCAGTTCCAACGATCTCACCTCCTTATCCATATCGGCGATATCGTCCCTCGAGAACGACATCAGCGGATTGATCGTGTCCATGAATCGGCCGCTCGCCGTCCGCTTCCTCGCCGCGGGCGCCTCCTCCTCGGCGTGCGGCGGGCTGCCGCAATGCGCCGGCGGGTGCCGGTTCTTCGACCCTTTGCCGCTCAGCGGGAAGAGGCGCTCGTCGACGCGCTCCCATCGCTCGGCGCAGCACCACAGCCAGTCGGGCGTGACGATGCGCAGCCGGCGCCGGCGCCGCCCCGCG
This sequence comes from Gastrophysa polygoni, assembly GCA_963576655.1. Taxonomy (NCBI): domain Eukaryota; kingdom Metazoa; phylum Arthropoda; class Insecta; order Coleoptera; family Chrysomelidae; genus Gastrophysa; species Gastrophysa polygoni. Next base: position 24,224,397 of record OY755087.1, read on the forward strand.
TTCACCTTCGCCGTGCCCGGCCGCACGGCCACCAGGTGGGTGGTCGAGTCTTGGATGTCTTGGGTCACCGTCGCTCCTAGTTATTGCACGAGAAAGAAAATATCAACACAATAATGTAGGTGTTTTGGCTACCCAAAAATCTACCGACCGAGGTCCCTCAGCCTGTATTGCATACAGATTTATTATTGTTATGTAAATAATGAAGTATTATTTTTATGTCAAGAAGACTGCTGGTTGTGAGAGAAATTGATTGATTGTATTGTTGAAGCATTCCATCATTGTATTTCCCGCAATTATCGTCTTGAGTTTACTGTTGGGTCTCTGTAAACACTTTGGTTGAACCCAAGGTGGATATAGGATGGTGAAATAACTCTTCAATTGTTTCTTTCCAAAACATGTGGACCTGTCAAACGACCTCACTAAGGCCGCACCACTTGAGTATAGATGGCGATACGATCGTCGATCCGGTGAAGTCAAATCCGCTTTTACTGATAATGACGGATACCTGACAGTGATGGATAGCTAACAGTTCAGTTTTTACATTTTTGTTGAATTTCAAATCCACATCATTTTTCCAGCATTTCCAAGATAACCTTCGAGATCGGCATAGGTGACGCCACCTAGTTTCCATCTTGGGAAGCCTTAGTAAGGTATTGAAATCCGACAAAATCAAGTAGGCGAAGGTCTACAACTTTTTCTAGTGGCTGGGTATAGGGAGTTGAGACACCAGTCTTTATTTACATCATGGTTGAACCCCTTGTTTTTATGGGACAAAATTTCTGTTTTTTTTTTTAATTTCTTGTATAAAGAGGGTTGTCCAGGTTTTGAGCAACAAGATGAAATGTACTTGCTATCTCTCCCGCAACAAAGTCGTCACCTCGTGACAAATTTCTGATGGCGCTCACGAGATTAGCGAACATTTCAATGGGTTTAAATCGTTTTGATATGTTTTTTTTTTCAAATGTGGAATAGATTTTTCATCGCAATTTATTTACCTAGGTATTCATTTGGAATTCCTATGGTTTTTTGTATTTTTTGTCCCATAAAAACAAGGGAATTTACCGAAGTGTTTAGAGAGAAAACACACTGATGGAATGCTTCAACAATATAGCACAAATGTCACTTTTATTTATGTAAGGCACAACCAGGGTGTCTTGAACCATTGAAGGCTAAAATGTCAAGGCACATACCGTGTGCCTCAAGGCAGACAAGGTGTGACTGCTTTTTATTAATGAGGCAAGAAGCTCTGGAGTATTTAAAAGATGTTCTTAAGATTACCACAACATATCATATTTTTGAAAATATGCACAAATATTCACACGCCTATCGCTAATGTCTATAATGTCTATGACTTGGTAAAGTTAAAATATCTATCACCTCACCTAAACTTCTTGCCACTTGGTATGCCTTGGATTGTTCCAGTTTCACATGGGTGGGGACCAACCCGCTGAACGCCAAATGACAGCCTCGCAAGACATTGCAGCGTACGCGAGGAATGACTTTTTTCAAGTCTGGAATCGCGCCCGATTCCATCAAATCGTATTCCTCGTAGAACTCCTTGTGAATCAGCTTCAATATTTCTTCCAGATATATCAAATAGTCATCTGGGTCTTCTATCTCTATGAGGTCATTGTCTTCTCTCTTTCCATTTTCTTCTGGTTCTGTTTGAATTGTTTTCTGCTGTTTCATTTCATTTTCGCTGTCATTATTTTCTTTTGATGAGTCTTTACTTTCAATTTGTTCATTATTTCTATCAGTAAGTATTTCTGTTTTCTCAGTTTTTCCAATTGATTTTATGGCATCTTCTTCATTTTCATGTGGTTTATTGTCTATTCCATTTTTTTCAATTTTAGATTCTTCGCTGCTTGGTTCGAGAATAGGTTTCACATCCTCTTGGACATTTTCAATTTTTCCATTCTCCTTAAAAATATAATAATTTGAAAAATCAAAACAGCTTCAATGAGGATTGAGAGTTTTCAAAATTATTGGGTTTTCCTTCCAGATCTTCACTTTCAATATGAAATCAATAAAAACATTTGAAATCACAGTGTGATGAACTAGGAAAGAGATAAAGAGATAGGAAGTAGAAAAAAATAGGTTTCCTAGTATTCTTTTGTATATGTGCAATAGAATCATCTCATGAATTCTCAAGTGATTCATTCAAAAATCATCATTTTTAATAATATTCATAGTGAAATTCTGTACATGGTAGATTGATTATACACTATAGAATATGTACTACTCACTTTCTTGATATCATCACCATTTTCTAAACTCTTATCATCTTTCTCTGGTAAGTGCAACTTATCATTTTGAACTGTTTTTATTTTTTTCTTGATAACCTTTCCTCTTATCTTAGTCAAATCCACACCCCCCTGGTCATCGTTATCATGTTTATCAAGACCTGGAGGTGCATTTATATCTCCTGTATGTTGGAAAAAATGATAGGGCTTCACATGAATCAGATTGGTTGCATGAGACCAGACATCCTCTCTATCATCAATGATACATACCATGTCATCACCACATGGGAATAAAGCTCTGAAAATCAATTATCAAACATTGGCTCATTCATTGGATTATTCACTCACTTCAAATTTGCTTTCTTGCTATTAGGATCAAAGCACTCATCTCTGGACAAGATCCTATTAGAGAAGATTTTTTGATCACCATCTAAAAACAGTGCTATTGTGTGTGCATAATTTCTGGCACCAAAAGTGCAAATATGCAATTCATAGTAGTCATGGATGTTGTTGAGGAACTGGTGAGTGGCAGGTCGTAACCTGGTATGATACCAAGGAGAATTTGGCCCATGAAGCTGAAAGTGATAGACATCTTTGATGTTTGGAGGTATATTGTCATTAGTAGTATGGATGAGGGTTTGATCTAAGTCTACCAGGAGGACTAGCTTTCTGTCCTTTATCAAACGTTCACTGTCTGCTTGGCCCAACTTTCTTGCTACCTATGAACACAAGTATATTTGGAGTCATAGTAGGAGATCAAATGGATTATGTGCACAAACCTCCTCACTGACTTTCAGGTCTGGTATTGCATGGATCATAGGAACAGAGGCGATACCAACAATATCATCCTTTCGAAGGTCTGCTCCACATTCTGCACACATATCATTCATTATGGTAGGATGAGAACATGCTGTAAGTTCCAGTAATCCCTCACTAAAATATCGACAATGAAAAGTGATGATATGGATTATGAAATAGTTGAAAGATACATCCATTATCCTTCATATTATCATCAAAAATTATCATTTTCAGATCGCAGACATTTTCCCGCGATATTTGAATTCTGATTACTTACCCGGGATTGACAACATCGCCCTCGTTGGCCAAAATCTTCTGTATTGTTCCTGCTTTTGTAGACTTTAATTTTCGTTGTTGAGCCTTCTGGTCCCCCAGAATATTGAAAAGTAGTAAAGGCCGACCTACTGATACTGTTATACCCTCTCGAACTTTCCATTTTGATATTTTTATAGGTTCTGTTTGTTGCTGTAAAATGCACACCGTTTTTTCCGCCATATTGAACTGCCGCTAATCTCTTCACCGGCTTTCTGATTGGTGCAAGAAACACCAAGGATTATTAGCGGGAATTTCAAATATTCGTATATTTTCCTCACCATTCAATTCTTTTCCCGAATCATTGAAATAGAAAAAGGAATTGTATTATTCATTATGTAATGTGTTCAAATTGGTTGGATAATTGTATGTTTTTGAAAATTGGCATGTGGAAATAATGAATGATTTTTGGTCACATCAAATAAATAATTAGTTATAGCTACAAACGATTTTATGAAATTCACTTAGTTTGTTGATATCTCAATCAAGTATCTTTTGGTCCCATCACCAGAGGCGTGATGCCCCGCGGCAAATTCATTAGATTTTGAACAAAAAATAGGATTTTTCCGAATGATTCTGCTTTTTTGCATGAGATTTTCGTATGTTTAAACCAAAACCCACTTATTGAGAAGAAATCGGATGAAGCTTTATTCAGAAATTATTGAAAAATCGTTTTTTTTTTAAACTTGTACACCCTTCATCTCGCAAACCAATAGTTAGCAGACATTTGTTTGTATCAATTTTTTTTCATATTCTGACCCAGAGAATCGGTCCTTGAAGTATCGTGCAACATGAATGTAACTGGTCTATCAAACTATACTCACTCAGCACCAGTGAAAAATATTGCACTTGCTGAGTACTACATCAGTACTCTTCAAATGTGAGGATGTTTTGGGTTGTAAAAGTTTGCTTAGAAATATGATAGTATGGTGGAATTGAATCAATTGAGGGAGGTCATCACATTCATTTCCATCTCTCAGACATTGATCTATATTTGACAAAAAAGCTCACAAAATGAGAAACTTCACAATTTAAGATTATATATTGTTATCAAATATTAACACATGGTAACTTAAAAGTATACTAGAAACACACCTTCATGAAGTTCATATGACTTATCAAACTCTTTAATAAAATAAAAAAAATGTCTATTCAGATATATTCACATCTTTCAACTAAAATCACTAAAAATAAACCATCTGTGCTAATTATATAATATGTAAGAATGGTTATCCACATAATCACATGAATTTGCTACTGATATTGAGATTAAATTAAGAATCAGTGTCCCCTGTACAGATATTCATAAAAAAATTCCTAAAAACAAATAGTCCCAGATTTGAGCGTTTTGCTTGGAAATTGTTTTGATGATGTCTGAAATCATATTCACTTCACACACAATAATAATACATTCCAATTAATTTACCCTCAAAATCAGCTCATTGATCCACCAAATCATGTCTAATATTAGGGCATCTACAAGTTGATCTTTAAAAAAAGTGAATCCTAATATTAGAGCACTAATTTGGTACTATCTCCAGTGCTTAGGCAATCGTTTTAGAAAGGGTTTATGGAAGTTTTGATAAACCCATAAGATGAAAATATAGGACTAGCATTTAACAGCAGCCTGAACCTTGAGATCCACCTACTCCTCCAGCTCCAGGCAGCGACGGGTTGGTTGGAGAATGTTGTGGCCCAATCTTGATACCGTTTGCCTGAAAATACTCCATTGAAACACACATACTTCTGTGAAATTACTTGAAAATATTACAGCTATCATCCACTTTTGTGTAACTTTTTCATTTTACACAATTCAGAATTATCATTATCAAGAATAATTATTCACATATTTGTTTTTTCATTAAAATCACTTCACTAATTCAAATCGATCTGAAATATACAAATTCCTAGTTGAATCTTAGTTGAGATGATTGTATTATCTACTTTCTAGTATTGACTCTATGAACCCATATCCTACTAATCCAAAGAAATAGTTTCTCACCTCATTGTTGATGTCAAAAACACCTTCCTGAATTTTTTCATAGATTTCCTTAGCAGTATTTATGAAAGCTTCTTCCACATTGGCTGCAGTTTTTGCAGAAGTTTCCATAAAGACCAAACCATGTTCTCTGGCAAAAGCTTCCCCTTCTTCTTTCTTCACTTCTCTTCTACTTTCTAAATCACTGACATAAAAAACTATCATCAAAGTTGTGTGGGTGGTATATTTTGTATGTGAAGTCAAAAGCTACTGAAAGTAACATTTACTTAAGACAGTCACTTATATTCCAGCTATAGAGATTGTTTTTCCTCAGATGATCTATTGAATTTTCAAACAATACTGTTCATCTTTTGTCATATTTCTTTATCTACCACAAACCTTTTGTTCCCGATCAACATGATAACCATATTAGAATTTGAATGTTGTCTTGCATCATCCAACCATGTAGTCAAGTGGTTGAACGTCTCCCTTCTGGTAATATCATACACTAATAGTGCCCCAGCAGCACCCCTATAATATGAACGTGTGATAGATCTGAAGGCTTCTTGGCCAGCAGTGTCCCATATCTGCAGCTTGATTTGTTTGCTGTCAATAGTTATCATGCGAGCACCAAATTCGACCCCTATAGTTAAGTCATGAACAGGCTGGAATCTCTTATCTGTGAACTGCAGCAGCAAACATGATTTACCAACACCTGAGGATAATTTGTTTATTTAATGTGGTGAAAAAATTGTTGCTGCGTATCATTTCTTTCTCTACTGCTTTGTTATCCTACCTCTAATCAAGATCATGAATATATAAAATCTAAATTAATATAGATGGAACGCATGGAATATAAGGATATCTTTTATCTCACCTGTATCTCCGATGATAATATACTTGAATAAATATGCGTAAGACATTTCACCCAGCTAGTTATCAAAAATATAAATAAAATATTTCAGCAATCACCAATCCAAAAATATTTTTACAAATAACGAGAACGACAATAGTGACAGCTGGCCAGCTGTCTTAGTTTCTGTTTTGCTGAAATCTGCGCATGATTATGTCACTTTTATGCGTAGAAACAAAAATCAATGAGAACAACGCAATTTCAAGTTATGAAAATTTTGATTTATTAAACTTGCATTGTACCGTTTATAAAATCAATCAACGATTGTACGGTTGAATAAATATAAAACTACTGATGTTATGAATTAATGTTTAATATCTACCGCAATTTATCTAGCATTAATGGCTAGACCATCCAATAAGTAAGGACCACGATGTTGAGAATACAAGGGGATAAAATAAAGAAGATTTGGTGTTAACCTCTTTGACCGGTTGACAGAATTATGCCGTCACTGTCACAATATCATAATAGTGGTAAATAAAAATGAATGAAATCAACAAAAACATAAAGTGTGAAAGAGTTGAGCTGTTTGAATCATTATAAATTATTTAATTTACTGAAATAAATCTATACACAATTTCAAAATATCCTTTTCACTTGAAATTTGGGTTCAAGAATTTCGTGAGAAATATGTCCCAGGAACTAATGGAGATTGATGGGTCATTATTGGAAGGTGTAAGATTCATTCAGATTCATTCTTCTTTAAAATAATATATTCTGATATAATTTTCATTAAAGGGTGGCCAAATTCTGAGAGTAGCTCTAACTTTGAGTGCTTTGAAAGGCATACCAGTGAGAATAATAAATATAAGAGGTGGAAGAAGTAAACCTGGACTTATGGAACAACATTTCAAAGGTGCACTATCATATTTCGGACTGACTTAGTATATTGTTTTTCTTCAATTTATAGGCATTACACTTCTCAAGGATATCTGTTCAGCTAAAGTGCAGGGTGCTGCATTAGGATCTACTCAGATTGAATTCTGGCCAAATACTATAGAAGGGGGATCATTTCGAGCACAGGTGAAGACAGCTGGAAGTATAAGCTTACTCCTACAAGTAGCATTACCTTGTACTCTGTTTGCAAAAACACAAACCACCCTCACACTTCAGGGAGGTACAAATGCAGAAATGGCTCCTCAAATAGATTACACCACTGAGGTGTTCAGGCCCATCTTGGAAAAATTCGGAGCTACTTTTGATTTTGACATGGTTAGGAGAGGATACTTCCCTAAAGGTAATGGGGAAGTCATCATTACAGTGAAACCTATCCAAAAATTGAATCCTGTTCAACTTACTGAAAGAGGAAATATATCATCAATTTATGGTTGGAGTTTTGTTGCTGGGACACTACCAGACAGGTTATCCCACCAGATGGCAGATAGTGCTGCACATGTATTGAGAAGTTACGGTAGTGTGAATATTGAGAGATATAAAGAAGATAGGAGTATAGCACCTGACAACTGTTCAGGTATTTTGTAAGTCTGCTGAACAATCTACTAAAATTGAACCTGATTACACTACAGTATCACAACAAACAAGGAAGTCTGGCAACAACAGAAATTAGACAGATACTATTTGATTCAATGTATGCAAATATCATTGTTTATTCAGTGTCCTTCAGAAAGTTCAATTGATAATTTGTTATGAAGTTCAACTTGGGCATTAGAGTTGAAAAAATCACTCAAAATAGGCTTATTTATTAGAATTCCAAAAATGTTTATGAAGATGAGTTGTTTCCACTTCAATTACATAAAAATAATTTATAATAATGTTCTATTCAACTTTTAGTATTTTCCATTTTTTTTCAATATTCACAAAAGAAGCCAGTTGATGAGGTTTTGCAGGTGTCATTTTTGGATATGCCAATATTTCAGATTGTTTCAAACTGACTCTGATGATCACATTGCTATACCAAGCACCATTCAGCAACAGTACAGCAAAGTTGTGGAATTCTTTGCCTAGTGAAGTTTTTTCTGATGCTTACAACCTTCAAACTCTCAAGAAAAATTCCGACTCCTTCCTTCTCTCCCGAAATTCCACCGCTGGCTAACACGATGTTCCTCGAACATTATAGGTTTCCCTTTCGTGTTGTCAACAGATGAAAAAAAAAAAAAAATTGGGCATTCGCCGGACTTGTTTGGTAAGCCACACTACGATGATCTTTCTCCTAAATAAATTTTATTTCAGATTAGTTGCAGAAACAGATACCAAGTGTATTTTGGGTTCATCAGCTCTTGGTAAAAGAAATGAATCAGCAGAAGAAACTGGAAAGAGAGCAGCAGAAGAATTAAAATCAGTTCTGGAGGAAGGATCATGTTGTGACAATTACAGCCAGGACCAAATAATAATTCTTATGGCTTTGGCAAAAGGACAGTCTAGAGTGAGAGTTGGGGATATCACAATGCATACCAAGACTGCTATATTTGTGGTAGAAAAAATGACTGATGTGAGTAAAAACTCTGATATTAGCACACTCGTTAGCACATGAACACTGTTGGGAAGCATACTAGTGCTGTCATCAAAAATATGAGTTGCAAGTTCAACCTACTACCCTGAAATTTCGACTTTTCATTTCAAAATTTCAAGATGGTGGTGATATAATTACTATCTCATAGTAGTTTCCAGTTTGAAAAATTATTCAATTCAAATTTACCACTCTTTTTCAATTCTGATATCAAAAGCATACTTCTTCAGGAATTTCTGTGATGCTGATTCATCCCTTACTTTTTTCTCAGTAGAATTTTATAACAAAAATTGAAATTGTATTGCCTATTATTGTATCATAGTAAATGGGAAAGTTCTAAATAATTGATATTTGTTTCAGGTGAAATTCGAGATAATATCGTCTGGTTTAACCAACATAATTCAGTGCTCAGGTTCACAATGAAATTGTCTATTTTTTACAAAATAAATTATTTTATTAATAGATTTATGTGAAGAAAATATCGTTTGGACATTATTATACAAAATCCAGAAAACTCTTATTAAATATATATTTATCAATGATAATGGCTTCAAATAGATAAAATCTGATATTTTTCATGTAAACTTCTAAGTTTATCAGGTGTGACTTGGAAAACCATAAAATATGTCATTTTGTTCGCAATAAGATTTTTGATTGCTTTAATCACTATAATTTCACTCCTAAATTTTTATTAAAATCATATACTAGATTTCAATGGATCACACCTGATATATTGATAACCAGTTTCTAATATTTTGGTTCTATCAAATATTCTTTCGATTTTCAAAGTTTGACAACATATTTAATTGATATCCAGAATAAATTTTGAGGTGACTTCACCACGCAACAAGAAACACAGGTAATAAAATCTTATTTCTTCAAAGAAAAGTATTTACATGTGACAAAAATATTTGTAAAAATATAAAAAATAATCATAATAATATATTCATTCTATTATGAGTTCTGTGTCTGTTACTTAGAGGATTCTCTAATTATGTGTCCAGTCCAGTCTGTTTCATCTGATATATTTTCAAAACATTGAGAATTTACCACAAATAAAGGACCTATTTCCAACGTGATGTAAACATGTCAGACCTCTGCAAGATTCAGCAAAATGCACTTCAATATTCATGCACCAGTTCATTGAGAACAAATTTTAGGTCAGCAGATACTTTGAAAATCTCAATTCTTGCCTCAATACCCCATCGAATATTGCTTCAGGCTCGACTATTGTCAGATCTGGATTATTCTTTTTCAATTTTGAGTATTTTGATTTGTTTTCGGGTGATGATACAACGACAAAGTGCCCCTCGTAATTCTTTCCAGGATTTCTTGCTACACATTTGCCACCACTAGCTTCAATTGCACCTAAGACATGAAAGAATTTTTCAATTCTGGCACACATTTCAATTTTTTTGTTTGTGTTGTGTCCCTAATATTTCACTATTCCTGTTAAAGAACTAGAGAAACAATTTGATGAAATTAGCTTGATTAGAAGAGACAATTTGAAACTGAATCAACTCATATAATGACTGAAAAGTTTTGAAAATGAAAAGAGCATACTCATAAGACATTGATATTGTTGCCATCAAGAATACCGAAAAGAAGTGAAACATAAATCATGTAATAGTTCAACAGGCTTTGGAAAAAAAAAACAGTTTTCGAAGGAATTTTTCATATGCTCAGTAAATAATATCATTCAAGTTTGTTTTGTATATATATTTTTTTATATCTTATACTTCGTGAATTGTTTATATTTTGTGTTTGTAATTTGATAGCAGAGGATCGCTAAAGAAACTTATATCTATTTATCTATATCTTAATTCAATAATGTCAAGAACTGCACATCAATCAAATCAAAACTTTTGACATGTGATCACAACCCACGACTCACGCCATATTCCTGATAATGATGTAATTTTGACACTCTCATATTGTTTTGTGCAGGTATACTTACCTTTTAAAACATCAGCAGCTTTGCTAACCATAAGTTGAAAAGTGTAGTTTGCCAACAGTTTGTTACTGTTTGCTCTGTCAAGTGATGCCCTTAGAGAAAAATTCCACTTTGACTCTGCTTCTTTATCTATTAGTATAAAATCCCAAGGATCTGAAAGAGTGCAAGTTAGTTGAAGAAATGGATAATTATTGATGATCACCACCATGAAATAATGTAAATCTATGTAAACAAATTGAAATATCTTGATTCACCTAAAAATTTGTTGGATTTTTTAGAGTCTTTAATCCAGTTAGGCGAACAAATTGGCTTCCCTTGTGCAACTGCTGCTAGCAGTTTTTGTGATCTTTTCACTTCTTTTGTGACCAACACTGTGCAGGCATCAACTCCATCCACTACACTTCCACCTTGAAAAAAAACACAGAAGATCTTGTCACAAACAAATTGAAGTGAACTATTACCTAGATGTTTTATGTATAATTCTAGTTGAGGATTATCCAACATCGTGAAAACAACTTTCGGTTTTTGCTTTCTTCTTGATCTCTGAAAAGTAAGTAAGTAAGGTTTACCTTTGATGTCATGTTCAAGTGGCAACATTCTCAATGTCGATTTTCGAGAGGCAATGACCTTGTTCCAATTGAGATGTCAGGACGATTTTTATAATTTGAATTGGGAAGTAATGGGAAGTAACATTTTCGTGATCATTTGTTAATTAAGAATGTTTCTATGCAAGTTTCCACGTTGTGAAATTATATTTTCGTATTTTCATCTGTTTTAATTCAATATTTTGCACTAATGTAATGATTTTTCTACTTTTTCTAGTAAAAAAAAAATATTCAATGAAAGATTGACAGATTTATCGAATGATATTCAATGTTTTTATTCATTTCACTAATCAGTAACATAATAAACTATGACTTTCAAAATTCATAAAAATGCTCCAATTTTCTAAATGTATTCTTGTTATGATATCGTGAAACAAATCGTTTTTGAAAGGAAGATTTTCTTATTGTCCAAAAAATACGACTATTTAGTATCCTCACCAATCATTGTTTTATGGAGTATTTTCGAATTCATATTGATGAGAACTTCTCTTCGTATTACTGAAAATCGAATCACCTTCCAGAGTATACTACCGTTATTTTGGGGCACCATGTATAATGATTAGTAAAAACGTACCTCTGCGGAACCAAGGAGACGTTCATCAGAAACTAGTCTCTTACTTCTTGTAGGTGTAGTAACCTCAGTCTCGATCTTCAATCTTGAAATCCTTTTTTTTGGTGGTGTTGATGCTTCACTATCTAGATCATTCTCACGGCTTCTAGAGTTTTGCCTTGCAGTACTCAAATCTCTCTTCAATGCTGATTCACATTCTTCACTGTTGTTTGAGACTTTGCCAACACTTTCAGTACTTTGCAGCCTTGATATCCTTTTCCTTTTGAGGTTAACTATGAGCACCTTATCATTTTCAATTGAAGAAATAACGTTACTATCAGAATCTTCCTTATTTTTATTGATAGTTGAGGTTTCTCTGGAATTGTTTGAAGACGATGGTTCTTCATACATTGTTTCAATTGAGTTCTGATCTACATTTTTTTTCACAACTTGTGAACTTCTTTTCGTTCCTTTATTCGTACTTGATTTTTGCGTAACACTATTCCTCCGTGAAATTTTTGTAGGAGCTTCCGCTTCTGAATCTGACACAGCAGCTTTATTTTCTTTTGTTCTTTCAGGTTTACGCTTACCTCTAGTGATATTTGATGTTTCAATGTTATTATTTACATTAAGTCTTCGCATTTTTTTAGCCATTCTCAATGATTTATCTAGAGCCTCTTTCATTGAAGTTTCTGCTACACTCATACTCCTCCTATGTGATGTGACAGTAACTTTGATATCATCAATTGCCATATCCTTTTTTGGTTGACGCCTTATTTTCGAAGTTTTTGTTTCGAGTAGGGCAAAACTTTGATTCACATCATCTGTTCGAATCGTTTCTTGGTCTGAAAGGTTGTGGTCTCTCCTAACAGATCTCCTGACTCTCGAGTCATTTGCATGTAGAGGTTTCTTTATAAAAGCTTCAATTTGGCTTAATGTTTCAGCATCATCTTTCTCGACGACCTCCTTGGGTTCTTCTATTTGTAATGGTTTTTTCACAAATGCCTCAATCTGACTGAGGGTTTCAGCATTATCCTTTTCCATATCTACCTTGATCTTTTCCTGCAAATTCCTTATGTCACTCTTCTTAGTCAATTTGCTTCTTGAAGAAGATGAAACATTCGTATCTGATTTATCTGAATCTTTGGAAGCTCCAGATTCAACTTTTACAATTAGCAATTCCTTATTCAAAACACGGATAACTGGATTTCCTGGTCTAGAATGGTTTTCTTCTGACAAATGCATTTCTGACTGGAATTCATGATCAGATATGATAGATTTGTCTATTGGGATAATAGGTGGATCTGCCAAAATTTTTTTGTTTTGATTTTTTTTTGATTTCTCGGACGACTCTGTTTTTGATTTTGAAGCATCATTGGGTGTTTCAGGCAAAATTTGAGTTTCCAACATGTACATATCTTCATCCCTATTTTCCTCAGCATCTAAAATTATTTTCCATTTGGAGTTATAAACCATGTATTTTGATTTCATGATCATGAAATCAGAAATACAAATATTTCTACAAAATATTCAGGACTCGAACATATCAAAACAGAAATCTACCAGTCAGAAATATCAGAAATAGTTTTCAAATCAAATGGAGATAACTGAAATTCACAGTTTCTTGTGCTAGAATTAGTATTTTTAGGAATACACAAGAAATATACAAAAGAATAGGAAGTGTTATATAGTTATATAGATATATGGAGTTATGTAGATTATATAGATAGTGTTATATAGATATATATATCAAAATCAAAACACAACTATTACTGAAATGATTATATGAGGTAAACCTAGAATTGTTGCAAATATATAATGTAAATGAAAAATTACCTGTTTCTTTATTACTTGATTCAACATGTATTTGTTGAGTTGATAGTAAATAAACATCATCATCTTTGGATACCTCTGAATGTTTTTGGGGCCCCACATTCAAACATTGAGTAGGCTGTAAGAACACATCATCATCTTCATCATTGTCTGCATTCAGTTTCTGTGTAGCCTGTTCAAATACATTGCCATCATCTTCGGGTTTTTGTTCTATAGAAACTCCTATTTGTTGTGTTGCAGCAATATAAACATCATCTTCCATATCATTACTCAAGATGGTGGTCAAAGATTCTTCTAGAATTGCAGCTTTCTTTCTGAATGTAAACTTTTTTCCAGGTACTTTGAAGCCAGTTTGGATGTTTTGTTCTGTGTTGATTTTTTGTGTAGGCATGATATATATTTCATCATTTTTTGATGAATTTGGATCTTCAGGAGTTTCTGATTGCTTTGATGTTTCATCCTTTGCAATAATAATCTTTTGAGTGGGTTCATTTCTTGTAACTTCATTTAATTGTTTGATATTTTCAGGGTTAACAGGAATAGAAATTTCAGTGTTTAGTTGTTTATTTCCACTGGATTCTTCAACTTTGTTCTCACTTCCATCTTCCATGAGTTGAGTTATTCCAAGTTTGAAACTTTCTTCCTCAGAGGAATGATTGTCATTAGTTTGTGACTTTGATGATCTATAGCTGAATGCTTCAGCAAAAGCATCCTGGGTTGCTGGAATGCAGTCTGTATCATTCAAACCACTTTCTACAAGCTTTGATGAATCCTTCAGTTGCATACTTTGTTCAAGATCATCTAAGGTCTTTTGAGCTATACTTCTAGCTTGTTCTTCTTCATTATCTTCAATATCGGTATCAGAATCATCGCATTTTGATTGAAATATATGTTTTTTGACGTCAGATACTCCAGTTTTCTTGTTTACAATTTCATCCTCACAATCTGTTTCTGAATCTGAAACAAAATCCTTATCAATGTTTGTCAATATACAGTCAAGTTTCTGCTTTTTACTAGAGGATGAATCAATGTCAAGATCGTCAGAATCAAGCTTTTTCAAAGATTTTTTCTTTCTACAGAAGTCTTCAGTATCATCAGTATCATCATCTGATTCAAGTTTTTTCAAAGGTTTTCTCTTTCTACATATTTCTTGAGTACTATCAGTATCATCTGATGCAAGTTTCTTCAAAGGTTTCTTTTTGTAACAAATTTCTGAAGTACTGTCAGTATCATCATCTGATTCAAGTCTTTTTAAAGGCTTTCTTCTTGGACCAATATCTTGAGTACTCTCAATTTCATCATTGACTTTACTTTTTGGAATGTCTTCAGAATCTTCTATATCAGTTTCAGATCCTGATTCAGTGGTCCTTTTTTTCAATGAGAGATGCAAATTAGAACCTGAATCAGATTTTTCTACTGGCTCAGGATTGACAGTATCATTATTTATTTTTGGCACATCCTCTGAATTTGAAATACCACCATTGATATAATTCTCTCCCTTGTTTTCTGCATGATCAATTTTATTCATTGTGAAAAAGTCTAAAGAATCATTACTACATTCATCAGGCTGGATATGTGTTTCATCAATTACACCTTGTGTTCCCATATTTTTCATGTCAGTAAAAGAATCTTCAATTTCACAATTTTCAACATTTCTCAAACCTGAAGTAGAGGGAACTTGACTATTATGTGAGACAATCTTTTGATGACTGGGCAACATGGTGTTAATTTGATTAGTCATGTTTGCTGATTCTTCACTACTCACAAGTTGTGTCCTTTCTGAACTGCTTTTGCTAGAACTGTTGGATTCATCTGCAACTTTTGCTTCCATTTGGTCGATTACAATCTCTTTTATAGCCTTTGTTTCATCTTGAATTGGTGTACATGTTGTTTTAGTTATAATTTGGATATCACATTTTTCAGGGTAATTCTTAACTTGTGTAGATTCCATTACTTCAATGTTTTCTGGGATATTCTCAATATTTTGTTCAGGAATACTGATTACCTGAGTGGGAGCATCATGTATATCACTGATAACACTTTCCTTATGTGTGTTTCCAATTGGTTTTGCAACTGGAATGGCAAAATTACATCCGAGAGTATGTTGTGGTGGATATTCTTCAACTTGGGTAGCCATATCATGTATATCTTCTATAACATTGTGTTGCTGATTTCTGTGCATAGAAATAGTTGAATAATTATGCTCATCTGGCTGATTTGACGTTGATGTATCAATAACCAGTTGTGTATTTGATGCATAAAAATTCTGGGTCATATTCTGAGTCATTTCAAGAGTCTCCTGTAGCCTGACAGTAGTATCATTTTCAGTCACCTACAAAATTTTATGGTTAAAATTCGTAACAGATGAAGAATTAAATTGTAGTATGTTACCTTATTATATATTCCTTCAACATCTCCAAACTTAACGTCTGCTCTATCTGTGAGCTCATATAATTTGAAAGGGACAAGTTTACCATTATGAAGGAAGGTTCCATTTGAAGAGTTGAGATCACTGATAAAATGTTGGTTATCATCAACTATCACAATGATGGCTTGGTTCTGGCTCACATTCTAAAAATGAGAGGACATTAATTTATTAACAATCTAAATTGGGGGTTTTTTGTTACCAAATGCTTGATATTTATAGTAGCAAGTTTATTTCTTCCTACTGTGTTTATTCCCTTATATACCGGGTAATGTTTCACACCCAAAATTAGAGTAGCTCCCTGAAATACAAAACAGCTCTGAAAGTTACAAACCAGGAAATAATTTATGAAGAACATACTTGTATTCGCTTGTATTGATCAATTTTCACGAAGTTGCGTCCTTCCATCATAATTTATAACAAGTTGCAGTTCACTGAATTACATGAAATTCAAAATAAATGTTTCATACATGCTTGCACATTTCTCATGAAAATTCAAACACAAACATTCAAAACATTGACCAATTTTGATTACTTTGATCAGCGACAAACGACGCGTGTGACGTGAGACGTGACATTTGACATTTATAAATTCAAAATCAATAATTACAGGTCACTGTAACTATGAGTCACGCAGTCAACTGACAAAGATAATTTATCCACTAGTTGATAACTTATCTCTGGAATAAATAATGGCCATGCTTCAGTGATATTCCAATAGATGACGCGATATATGCGACTGAGGTGACTGAGGAAAGCAAAGTTACAAGTCTATTTTATTTGCAAATTATTCTACAATTCAATGTGAAATGAGAAAGTTGAATTTTTCATCATGTACATAAGCTTACCTACTAAAGATGTGACACGCCGAATAATGTCTACCCATGTCTATCGATTTACCTTGGCTGGTATTACTATTTATGGACTCGATGCTTATTTTTCACTTTCACAAAACTTCACATTCTCTAAAGTGCGGAAAGTCTTGACAAGATATAGGCAGGCAAAAGTGTAGAATTTCGAAAAACTTGAAATTTCCGTTGATTTATCGTTAACGAGATACATAATAGAGTCGAATTTGTTTTGGAATGGAAATTGTGTTCTCATCTATGAAAACCCAACTGCGTAGATGTGTAGGTAAGTGATCTACGTACCAAATTGCAGAAGTACAACTTAAATCCATCGAAATTATGTAGGACTATGTCAAATTACACCTGATTTGTGTTGCAGTGTTGATTTTTCATAGAGAAACTGATTCATTTTCTGTATCGTGTCACTGGAATCAGTAGGAATGATGGCGGCTTTCAGGTTCCTATATTTCATTAATTTATTCAGGGTTGTATAAAAAGATTTCGATTATTTAAATCTGAAGTCTGAAGGAAAACTTAACGAAATGTCTGCCGCATATAAGCATGAGCATCAAATTTATACCTATATTCCCCATTATTAACTCCACATCAGAATAGTTGTTCAACCAGCTTTGTGTTTGTAGTGTATTAATGATGTTGTTTAATGATTGATATATTTTAATGTTCGAGATCATAAATGGCTGTTTAATATTCGAGTTGGCTACAAAATTTTTCTGCCTTTCTGACTTTATTACTGATAATAAAATATGCAGGAATCCTGGATCAGATGAATTCACCGGATCCTAATAGCCTCTAGATTAATATTCTCACTACACCATGTAGAACAAATTAATAAATTAACTCGTAGATAATGGATTACAACTGATGGACATGGCATATGTATACCTAATAAAATAAGTGATATAGGTAATTTTGCCGGATATATTCGTTAACTGTTACGACAGGTTGTTGCTATTCCATATGTAATTTTGTGAATGTCATTGTTATATAACAAAATTTTCTTTAATAAAAATATCAACTCCACCATCGGTAAATAGTGGTCTGAAAATGTATGTAAAATTGACAGAGCGCAAAGATTTCTTCATTTGGATACCATTTGAATTCTGACAGGATTCACGTATCTTTGGTTGCCTACATAACCACTTTCTATCATGGAGGAATAATTATGGAGCTTTATTAATAGTGGTCAATTTTCTTTTTAGTTGCGACACAGTTTGATAAATAAGTATTCTCTATACTGTGGTTGCGATGAAAAAATGAATAATTACTCAAAACATCGGGCCATTCATACCAACCGTTATAAGAACAAGAAAACAGTCAAGACCGCGTCCAGATCAAAGCAGTTCGGTGGGTTCCCAGAAAGGGTTGATGCTGGGTCAGAGTTCATCACTGGACCACTATTGAAGCTGTGCGGGACAAGATGAGGCGACTTCGAGAGGGCGAATACTAACGATAACTGATGAATACAACAGGTTTACTATTCGATTATAATAACGGAGCCGTTCTCTGAGATCTATAACGTCTATTCTACCCCGCCGCATTTTGTTGACGAAATTCATTCGAGTATAAATTACCTCTACAAGTGAATTTGATAGAGATACGAAATAAATATACCACAATTGTAGACTATTTTCATGGAATAATCTTCGAATAATAATATGGTCCAACTATATTTATTTTTCAATCCCGAATAGGGTTACTTAAGTACCAACGGCGAATTTGCGGAGAAGCGTACATGGGTAATCACCCCTCCCCCTATGATTTTCCATAGCAAGTTTTATTTTCTACCGACCTGATAAAAATACTGCATGATATTTGTCTGTAGAAGTATTTTTCTTTTGCCTTTTTGAATTGAGGAAGGCAGGTATTTTTCGGAAATAAAATTGATGCTATTATTTGATACAATGTTCAGTTTGGATTTATTGGTAGAGTAGTTATTCAGGATGATATGGAAAGTGGCAAGAAATATTTCAATAATCTGATACTATTATTGCTTAATTCATCAGTATATATGAAATTTTATTTCGTTCACCCCGGTGTAACATTCGATAACCGAGTTATTCCTATCTGAAGGTATTATTTTTTTTTTTTTCAAATACGGACTTTTATTCCATACAGCAAAACTACATTCATGATATAATCTCCCAGTCGAATTGTTGAAAAATATGCAAACCTGTTGCAGGGATGGAAAGCATATAAAACAAAAATTTCAATTCCATGAAAAAAAAAGCATATAGGAGTAACGTAGCTTATGGTTATTACGTTACTCAGGGTGGGTAGAAGAGGTAGTCATCGTTAGACTTTTGTACTGTTCACATTCTCCTGAATTTTTCAGTAAGTACGTAAAATATGTGACAATGCCGATAAAATATATTGAATACGTTTAAAAAAAGCACCTTTCTTCTAATTTAGTCGTCCACATTGCATGACTAGATATAAAAGTCACATGTTTTGTTTGTCTTCCCCCATGAATTTTTTTTTTCATCTGTGGACAACACGAAAGGGAAACCTATAATGTTCGAGGAACATCGTGTTAGCCGGCGGTGGAATTTTGGGAAAGAAGGAAGGTGTTGGAATTTTTCTTGAATGTTTGGAGGTTGTAAGCATCAGGAAAGACTTCCTAGTTTCCTATTGGTGCACGGATTTTCACTTCATACGGTTCCGGATTGTTAGTGAGGAACAGGTCGAGCGTATTGGCATAATGATTGCTGATATCAGGGATCCGAGTGGGTTCGTTTATCAGTTGCGCAAGCTCATAACCTATAATGTTCGAGGAACATCGTGTTAGCCGGCGGTGGAATTTTGGGAAAGAAGGAAGGTGTTGGAATTTTTCTCGAAAATTTGGAGGTTGTAAGCATCAGGAAAGACTTCACTAGGCAAAGAATTCCACAACTTTGCCGTTCTATTGATGAATGATGCTTGGTATAGCGATGTTCGACAGGTCTCGAGCCTGACAGTGTAGGGGTGACCAGCTTGAGCTCGTCTGGTTTGTCTACTAGGAATCGCGCGTGGCGGCATAATAGATGAAATTTCCGTTGAGCATCGACCGTGAAAGTACCTATAAAAAAGGTAAAGATCGCCGACCTTTCTACGATGATCTAGAGAGGTCAATGATTTGGTGAGTGTTGTATCATCGACTAGGCGAATAGCTCTCTTCTGAATTGAATCTGAGAGTTTAAGCGTATGTTTTGGTAAATCCTACCTTGGTAGGAATGAAAGGATCAGAAAGTGTTCATCAGATTCGTACTTCTCGGTAAAGGGTTAAGATGACAAAATTCGTCAGATATTTCGTACAATAATATAATACATGAGCCGAAAATCAGGCTGTTAAAGTAGTCATCTGTGATGAAAATTTTGTTGCAACTGACCTACTTAGCTTTCGTTACGTGCCCGCTTATGATGACTCAATTTTTTATTTTTATGAGTTTATGGCATGTGGCACATTTACTTTATTGAAAAATTACAGTTGGGCTATAAATACTTTTCCCTACCAGTCATGTTTTCATACTTTGATTTGCTCAGCTGAATTGCCGTATGGTGAAGGCATGGAAAGCAAAAAAAAATTTCGCAAATTACTTTCTTTCTTCACAAAATTAGGCCTACTGAATTGTTCTAGCAAACTATATCACGAAGATATCACGAAATAACTGTATTCTTGGGGTGTAATTACTTTGGCTCTTAATATTTTTCGCAGAATCATTTTAAACATCTCATTTGTTTGGAGGAAAATCCCCTGTACATATTATTGAGTTATACTAAAATGACAAATGAGGCCCTATATATGTAGGTATAGACATGTAGTATTTAGTATATACAGACTAGATATGTTACGGAAGTTGTTATTCGGAAGCGGAGTTTTTGAATTTGGTTTGTTTGTGTATTAAGGGCAGGACTAATAAAATAAAATCACATACATTATTCATCAGTTATATTCTTATTATCAGTATAAAAAATGATGCAGGTAGGTGTATACCTGGGTGTTGAAAATAACAACAGTCGAATTCAACATCTTAAACTCCAATGAAATGACTCCAAATGAAGCAAATGATATTCAATAAACAACAGTTTCGCAGCTATATCTCCGTTCAACGGGTCATAGATTAGGCCATGACTACTAAAAAGTTGTTCGCTTGCTCCGATATAACTTCCGATTAGAATTTATCGGAACCGAAATCGGAATCGCAGATGCAAAAAAACAGTCGGAAGTTCAGAACTCTCGGAACCTCCGTAACATCTCAAGTGCAGACATCCTAACCCAAACTTTTTTCGTTACTAAGCGCGCATCTAGTATCATGCTATATCATGCTAAGTATAGTCAATAGATTGGTATTCATTCCATTCTTGGGGATCACAGTCGCGATATAATCGATGAGGATCATCTGCGACAATGCCGGTCATGACCATGATGAATTCGCACTATATCGAAAGCAGGCCACCACGGTAGCTCCACAGGGCCGTATTCGTATATGTATGTACAGGTTGATGAAGCGACCTGAACGATTGTTTGAAAGCCAAACGGAATGAATTCATTATTCCGGTTACTGTACATATTTATGAAAAATCCCGGAACACGTCGACTTCGAATTATAAATTGACAGTTTTCAACGTCAAAATGCGATCCTTTCCTTCAACCCCCCTTCGAATGGCAGTTAAAATGTAATAAAATGTGAAACACTATTATAAAGGACTATGAATGTCAATGAAGTAGATGTTCAAAATGATCGATAGAATGACCATCGCGATCACCTGATCTAACATCATTAGATTTCTTTTCATGGGGATATGTGAAGAGCATTCTGTACAAAACTAAACCTTCAACTCAAAAGAACGAATAACACTCGCGATTAGGTCGATCACGCCTGATATGTTTGTTAGTGTTTGCATTCTTCTTCTTTGCTCACGCTCTTATGATAAAATCAGAAATAAAAATTCCTCACTTGGAACCTGTCTTATAGAGGAAATCCGTGGCCTACTAGAAACAATCCATCGTAATGCAATGATTTGGCGTTTTTCAGCATTTCTGAAATCTAGAGGGTATTATACATCATTTCGAAGGAACAAAAATAACAAATTCAATGATATAATAAAACAGGGGTGTTCAATTGTTTTGTATCTTCAAAACCATCCCGAAATGAATTTCGAAGAGGTCCCAAAAAATGATTTTCAAAATCGCCGTATATTGTCATTAAAAATCTGAATTTTGAGTTTTAAGTCAGTGTAGCCACAGTATAGAGAATACTAACAGTAGACCGACTCTGGCCTACGTGCTCGCTTACCGGTTCCGTTCCCCTCAGGCCCCTCGGACACCGTTCGGTACCCAGACCGCTACGCAGTGGCTAACGAACAGTTATGCGCTCTAGTGTAACGTGCCGCAGGCTATGAATATAGAGTGCGAGAAAATAACTACGTATCATAATTCTTCAGTGCTCGTTTTTTATTTCATAATAATGCCTGTGGTGTATTGTCCTGTGGGAAATTGCACGTCAAGACGTGGAGGTGGCTTATCCTTTTTTCGTTGTCCAAAAGATGAAGCAAGGTATGTATTTTACGCGGCATTTCATATAAACGTCTGTTGAATGTTGAAAATCAATGAATACATAACTATTTATGACAAACTGAACAGGTTGAATTCATTTTCACAAGTGAATTTGAGGAACTGGTTTCCCAAGTTAACATTGGAAACACACTGAGAAAACATTTCAGTCATCCATGTGACAAGTTTCCAATTTGTATTGTATAGTTCGTATTTATTTCGCATTGAAATTTGCCAATCGAAATATGAAAACAGGAAAAGAATCAAGTGAAGTTAATACAAAACTTTCAATATTACAGCATTTGTGATTTTTCTCAATGTATCTCAATATATTATAATAAACGGTTCATTGTCCAATTTCGTTTTTATTCATCTGTACTTTGAAAATTTCCAAAATTTTGACAGTGTCTTTCGCTAACAATCAGAAGTAGTAGGCAGCGGCGCGCTTCCGATCTCGAAATATCAAAATCATAGTAAATATCCAATCCACTCAAATTTTTGGGTCGTCACGGTACATTACCCCGTATCTACAGCAAATTCGCCATGAGGACACGTGCAGGCGGTACGCTTTTGAGCAGAGAATCTCAAACGCCCGACAGGCAGTCGTCTAACTGTTCATTTATTAAACTGTGGTGTAGCTAGAAAGAAGAAGTTCGTCAAAGTTTCCCAGTCCGGGCCTGCCGTTATCTCTCTTGGTCAGCGGCGATCGGCGGGCCTAGGACGGGACGAGGAGGCGACAGTCGGGCCCGGTCAAAGGAGATCGAGATGCGGGATGGATGTCGGCCGGCTGGACCAGTTCCGTGCAGTAGCGCAACCAGATCGCCTTTCCCCGTCGGGCGATTCGAAAACTAGTTGAGATGAGACGCGACGGAACGGACTTTCTCAGATCGAACGCATCTCTGCGACTAGACTGCGAGAGGTTGTGACCCCACAGTCATCAGTCCTCAGAAGGGCCCATACCGAGAGTGTATTCTCCTTCGCATGATCACATCTGGGAACGACGGAGGAATTCACGCCTTTCGTTCATTTCTTTCTTATCTCTTGTTTCCATTCCAACAATGAGCACATTGATTGCCAAGGCCAAGCCCATAAAAAAATCAGGGTATCTATTTTTTTTCCATCGATTATATATATATTAGATGCACCCTCGCTCCATCGACTCGTGAGGACCATTGAAAAGAATATAAGAAAAAGAAAGAGTTATCGACTCGTCTGGATGTGCAACAAAAGAAGGTGAAATTATGCCAACAGTCACTGCTGGCATCCGCTCTCTCGTTTGCTGTTTTCATTGGTTGGATTTCTCCGCCTTCCTCTAGGCGTGAACGAGGGTCTATTTAAAATTTGGTCATCATTATCAACTTAACTATGACATGATATCTTTTCGAATCTATTAGTACAGCCATAGCCTGAACAGGACAACAACGTTTCGAACAAAGTATTTAATACCTTTCTTGACTTGATGGGCTCAATTCATTATTATTTACCAATTCTCCATATCCAAACTACAAGTAAAACTGAGTCTCCTTATTTTAACACACTATGGACCGATAAACTTCGCTAAACAGTAGATTTGAAAGAATAATATTTTAAACTATTAACTCAATTCGAATGAAAATATCTGAAAATGTCGTATTTCTCAATACAATGGCATGGCACATCAAAACGTTTCGACATCGCCAACAGTCATTTGATATTTTATCGCTGCGTCTCTTTCTTTTGGCCGTGTCAATTCCTCTCTCTCTTTCTCTAAGCTCGATGATATATTATCATATCTTTTAACGCCACTGTTTGAAATTTAACGACTTCATCATTCCTCCAATTCTTAGGCTCACAAGAGCCAGACGATTCGTTTCCGAAGATAATATCGATTAACATAATATGATGAAAGATATGTCTGGACTGCACTTCCATTTTTGGCTAGCACTTGAGATTCCGAAGTTTTTGGAAATGCCAAAATCACAATGAGTAAAGAACGCGACTTTCACATAGTGTTCAATACTCAAGTGTTCACGAACTCACTCCGAAATGATTATTTGAAGAAGGATCCGTCAAATTATGTGCCCCCGGATATTCTGTTTCACATTGGATTAAAAACTAACATATCAGGTACCGGGTCAAATGATACCTTCCATATTGAATTTCAAAGTCATAATTATGGATTCCAATGCCCTCTGAAAAGAATGGTACGGAGTGCAAATAGTTTGAACTTGCATTATTTTGGTATAGCCTTCCCTACCTTCAAGTCTACTAAGCACAAATTCGACCTGTCCTGGAGTACTGTTCACATGTTTGGAGCTCAGCCCCCAAACATACGCTGAAGCTCTTAGATTCAATTCAGAAAAGAGCTATTCGCCTAGTCGATGATACAACACTCGCCAAATCATTGACCTCTCTAGATCATCGTAGAAAGGTCGGCGATCTATGCCTTTTTTATAGGTACTTTCATGGTCGGTGCTCAACGGAGATATCATCCATTATGCCACCACGCGCGATTCCTAGTAGACAAACCAGACGAGCTCAAGCTGGTCACCCCTACACTGTCAGGCTCGAGACCTGTCGAACATCGCTATACCAAGAATCATTCATCAATAGAACGGCAAAGTTGTGGAATTCTTTGCCTAGTGAAGTCTTTCCTGATGCTTACACCTCCAAACTTTCAAGAAAAATTCCAACACCTTCCTTCTCTCCCAAAATTCCACCGCTGGCTAACACGACGTTCCTCGAACATCATAGGTTTCCCTTTCGTGTTGTCCACAGATAAAAAAAAAACTCTAATATAGGGAGACGTCTCACTCTGTGATGCTCTATGATTAATTATATGTTGTCGTGTACAAAACATTGTAACATGGAATTATCTAGTTCTTGTTGTATGTTTTTACGTAGTTCATTTTGTACATTTTTTTCTTGTAATGGATCTAACCGTGAATGCATGAATAAACTATTTATTTATCCGAAAGGCTTCAACTGATCTCAATAAACTTCGGACATACGTCTATCCAAATGGTAAACCTCCTTGAAGTTTAGCCCCATTATGGAGGTTCGAACATAAGGCAGATAAGGCTTTTCATTGTGTAGGTCTTTTATTTTCGAAACCTCCCAGGGGGACCAAATTTGTAGGAGGTTCAGATAGAGAATAGAGTTGATTATGTGATTTTTCATCTTCATAAATGTAAGTTATACAAAATCTGTCTTATCACTACGATTTCCGAAATTGTGAGTTTTTCTAGTCTCACTTTGAAAATCTCAACAGAACGTAAAATGCAGTCAGAGATTATCAACAAGTTGGAAATTATTCTGAATGAGGTGTCCCATTCAGAATAATGTTGTATTATTCGAAATTACCCGCCTTATGGATCAAACGATGCGCGTCCAACACGTTTGACCGATTCCAGCCAGTCGACTGACCCTGTAAATAACGACTATGGTCGTATCGTCACTAGATTCCTCTCCACATGTTGACGACAAGCTTTCGATGAAGACAAGCTCGTTGTCGAGAGTGTACGCTACTGTTGTTTCGAACGAATTAATCAAGCCGTCGCTGTAACGGTCATTGATTATACGCCATGCACAGAGAGAAGAGTGCGACCGCTAACAAAGTCGGCCTAGGCCGCGCGTTATCGCATCTTCTCGCGTATTTATGCGCGGACTATTTCGCTGTGTTCTGTGTAGGCTGTGGGCGACAGCGAGAGGAAGAGAGACGGAAACCTCGGCGGCGACCGTTTATCGCAGTGGGCCGGCCGGTCGGTTCGCCACTTGTCACAAGTCAGATAGGCGATTGTTTATCGCCTTGCGGCTGCCGCTGCGAATCTGAATTATTGAGATGAATGGATTAGGCATTCGCATTAGGCACGGATTATCGGATTTGGAGGCTGCAGCTTCAACAGTACCTGTTCGATAGAGCCGATAGTGATAATTGGATGGACATACACGGTGTGATCTGACATTGGTTCGAAAAGGGAATTAGCAACTTACAGGATTATATTTCATGGAAGACTTTTTCCTACGATCGTGCTAAAAGTTGAAGCTCTTTCTGATACCATCAATATTATATTATTTAAGTATTAATTATTATTATTCTTCTTTCAGAAAAGTAGCGTGGATCGGTGAAGCGACCGAATCAGGTCATTATAGCGAGAGGCGTATTTCAAGGAATTTTTTTTTCTCATTATTTTTATGTATAGTCACAAAACATCTCCTAGTCCCGATATTGTCATCCCCGGTTTGTTATAAAAATGGTTTAATTTCCAACAGGTTTACACCCACCAACAAGAAATGCTACAAATATATATCAGCTTCAGATTATTAGTCGCAGATCATCATCATGATTGTATGAATGGTAATGGCGAGCATTTTGAGCAGTTTTTGAGATAAATTTGACGTCCACACCTGAATATTGAACTTAAAACGTCACCCCTCAGCTACAGGGTTGACGCTGTGAAAAAATCCGGGAATTAGTTCCTCCTCGAATCAAAAATCTACGTGTTCGGGCGTTTTCCGAAATTTCGTTTTCAAATCCTACAAATTAGGGTGGAAAGTTCCCATTGGCCCACCCTGTGTATTCCTATCATCAATCAGCAAAGCGCAAACCGACCCAAACAATAACACCGCTCGAAATCCGAACCGATAATGAGCATCCACCGCCGCCTCGATTCCCGATCCCGACCGATCCTTCGGTCCGTCTCTCTCCCTCCGCCGCGCGGCATCCCCGCACGGGCCGGCCGCGTAGGCCCTAGTGTGGGGAGGGGGGGGGGAGAGCGCGACTCTCGGCCAGCGCTCTCTGCCGCACGAAGGGCCCGCTCCGCGTTCGGCCTGTCGGCGTCATTTCGCAAACGCACCGGTCCGAGTTGGCGGGACGCGTCTCTCGACATCGCATCGTCGATTCCGTTTCTCTCTGGGCCATCTGCGATCCGTCCGCTGTCGTGGTATCACGAGATTCATTGTTGCGGACGCGCGCCGACTGACTGACAGTTTTTTTCGTGGTAAAAGTTGTGTGTCTCGCCGCAGCTGTACTAAAAGGGATCGTTTTCGTGGAAGCCGAGTTGTTGTTGACCGGTAAGTGGACGTAATTAGCTGTCGATAATTGTTCGAACTCAATGTGAGGTTAGTTTGGAGTTTTCGGTGCTTGTGTGTCTGTCATTCTCAAGTTTGGCTTCTGTTGGAAATCATTCACTGCCAAAGATGTGAAATACTGCAAAAGAAACAAATTGCGAGTTTAAATTCTTTGCTAAATAATATCTAATCAAGTATACCGACTTTGAGCTCGACTCAAATCGTTCAGTTTTTGTTGATTGACTGTAACGCGCTGTTTGGAGGGATTGTTTTTGTTCGTGGAATGCAAGTTTTTGTTGACCGGTAGAGTGAACGTACCTAATTAGCTGTTGATAATTGTTCGAACTCAATGTGAGGTTAGTTTGGAGTTTTCTGTGCTTGTGTATCTGTCATTCTCAAGTTTGGCTTCTGTTGGAAATCATTCACTGTCAAAGATGTGAAATACTGCAATAGAAACAAATTGCGAGTTGAAATTCTTTGCTAAATAATATCTAATCAAGTATACCGACTTTGAGCTCGACTCAAATCGTTCAGTTTTTGTTGATTGACTGTAACGCGCTGTTTTGAGGGATTGTTTTTGTTCGTGGAATGCAAGTTTTTGTTGACCGGTAGAGTGAACGTACTTAATTAGCTGTTGATAATTGATTGAACTCAATGTGCGGTTAGTTTGGAGTTTGGTGTGCTTGTGTGTTGGCTATATCAGGGGTTAAATCATGAGAAAAGCACAATTTTTCAAGTTTGGCGTCTGTTATGGTTTGTGCGATTCAAGTGGTTTGAATTCATGAACTGTCATGTGAAATACTACAATATATAAAAATTGCGAGTTTAAATTCTTCGGTAAATAATATCTAATAAAGTATACAGACTTTGAGCTTGACTCAAAGTATTTAGGTTTGGTTGATTGACTGTACCGCGCAAGCGATTGTTTTTGTTCGTGAAAGCCGAGTTTTTGGTGACCGGCAGAGTGAACGTGATTATCTGTCGATAATTGATTGAAGTCAATGTAAGGTTAGTTCGGAGTTTCGTGTGCTTTTGTGTCGGCTATATCAGGGGTCGAATCATGAGAAAAGCAACTAATTTTCAAGTTTGCCCCCTTCTCTCATTATCTCAGTCATTGGTCATGCGATTTTTAACAGATTTGGACTGGGATCGTATCGAGTGATTACCATTTTAAGCAGTTCGATGCGTTTCTATTGGCTTTGAATATAGGGTTCGATGAGATTTTCAAGATTACTTTGGATTTCCAGATTTACCAATAAATTATGAAGTTGACTGAGAATCGTGGGAATTTCTCGAATAATCTCGAGATTCATCGATATTGTTATGGATTTCCGAAAGATTCGACAGATTTTTGAGAATTCTCAATATTTGTGAGATTTTCTAAAAATTCCTCGATATTCTTCAAAATTTCACCATTCATACTACATTTTATTCCGTCCACTTCAAATTATCTAGCCATAGACAAATTCAACACCGGTTCAAGATCACGGAGCGAATACCCACCACCAGCACGGAGTTAACGACGATGACTTTTTGCAGGCCATGATATTTATCTCGTAATTATCGCAAAAACAGCACGCAGCAACCGTTAACGCCATCACATGAAACAATCATTAAAGCGACCCACTAAACTCAACAAAGGCAATTGCACTCGCAATTGCATATTTCATCTTTCGTATTTGATGTGTATAAAACAAAAACACCTGAATATCTGATCAAGAATCAGACATTCGGATACTTGTAGGATACCCATAATCAAATGCAATCGAATATACCATGATCGATACCAGAATTTACACCCTCATAAAGCACATTTCCAATTCGCAAAAGTTGCATAATCTATTACTAATTGATTACCACATTCGCAAATTCACTGCTCTTCATTTGATGAAAAAACTTCAGAAAAAACCAACGGCTCTTACCTTTATCAACCTAGCAGAGCCAAAAATGTTTTTTTCTCAAAATTGTGGATGTTTCATAATTCATTACTGATACTTTTCTATGAACTGGATAATTTTAGTTTCTCTTTGAGGGAATAAATCACTTATTCCCCTATCTTTGGTACGGCTAGGTTCTTCGTTCTTCGACTTCGTGGTAATAAATTAGTGATAAAACAGTAAAAAATTGTGGCATATTTCAAATTAGAAAAAAAAAATTATCTAGGTAGTATCTAACACTTTCGGAAACACCGGAAAAAAATAATTTATGCGTCAAAACGTGACGTTTATCAATTACATGGGTCATTTCAAATGTCAAAGATTCATCTCTGAAACTAAGGGAAGAAAGTGGGGTGCACCACGATCCCATCACACCTGTTCTAAGAAATATAGCGACGATACATGTTAATTCAATTCATTTACCACAGTTCCGCGTAAAGTGAAATGCCCAACTGATCCACCGCTATGGCGACCATGTTAGCGACCGACAAGTTGACAGCGCCCGGCAAGGCTGCGCCGAAGCCGCCCCGCAAGCCGGCCAAGAAGCGATCGGCCTCCAAGCCGGCCAGACCCGAGCAGAACAACAACGACAACGCGCAGCGCTCGAGCGGCGAGAACAAGAACGACATGCTGGCGGCCTACCAGCCGTGGGTCATCCAGACCTACGGCGACCTGGCCAAGACCAAGACGATCACGCTGAAAAAGTACGCTCGCATTCTGCGCACGCTGCGAGGGGAGGAGATCGTCAGCGCGGACAACAGCAAGTTCCGCTTCTGGGTGAAGGCGAAGGGGTTTTGCGTCGGCCAGCCCGTGGGGTACGAGCCCAAGCCGGCCGATGGGATCGTGGGGCGGTACAGCGTCTGCGACGCGGACGAGGGGATTCCCCCGGTCAACGACAAGCTGATGGGGAGCGCCAAGGACCCGCCGCTCTATGTGCCCAACGCGCCGTTCAAGGTACGTGCATTATTTTATTCGGCGGGCCAATCACGGCGATTCACCTGAAAATGCGAATAATCGAATGGTGTCTTGGTGTGGCATCGGAAAATGTGTCTGCGAAATTTCAGAGCAATCCGAGTGAATTCCATATTTTTCAAAGTGGAAACCCAAAGACTAGCGAACACTTTTCAAAACACAGACAGATGCGTTCTACCTTTAGTGACCTCCGGTGTTGCCAATTGCATCAGGAGCAACAAGACTTACCTAGGGTCTAAGCATCAAAATAAAGGGAAATCTAACAATGCAGTCGGTAACAAGAACAATTTCATCTTGGAAGTCTTTCTATTCTCGTCTATTACTTTCTCCAATATGGGAACTCTTATAAAATGACCTGGCAACAGTTGTTTCTATGCTCGAGAGGCGATAACAAATCTCCAGTTCCTTTTCGAATGTCGGGCTGATTGTTGTTATCAATTGAATTGCGAAGTATTATTTTCGTGATCCATTGTTTATCGATGGTGTCTCAATGCGAATGCCAACTCCGTGCGCAGTGACAACGTTTGGAATCATTTTCGATGTGAATGAGCCGTACACCACATACATACGCATACCTACATCACGTACCGGCAGTCGCTCAAATCTCCGCAAGATCTGTGTCCTCATCATGGACGTGCATTGCCTTGATAATTATAAGGTATTTCCTTTTTTTCAATTCCACTCGGCTTATACTTCATTTGGTGAGGACAACAAAATAATTTTTCTGCATTCTTGTGTAATGATCCAAATTACTTTACATCGTATCAACTTTTTCATTTCTGAATGCATTTTCACTATAAAAGAGTGACTAAGAATGTAAAGGAAATGAGGTGCATTAGCAGAGCATCATACCTACAGAATCTCAGAGCAATCGGAGTAGATTTATGGAATTTTCCCAAAGTGAAAGCACGAAGATAAGCCACTGAGCAGTGAACCACTTTCCTTTTTAAAACCCACTCTGAAGCACTCTACTTTGCGTGATCTCTCGGTTTTTCCAACTACACCAGAAGCAACAAGATGCAGAATGGCTAAAAGAAATGAACTTCGCCATCTCTGAGTAAGGATACTCACAGTACAGTGCATGAAAATACTCAAGCATCAGAATAAGAGGGAAATCTGACTATGCAATCCTTAACAAGGACAAATTCACCATGGAAATCTGAAATCTAATAGTCAATTACTTTCTTCAATGGACAAACATAGTTTGTCTGAAAAAACTGAGAAGTGCTCACAATAGTTGTTCACAGTATTTTTTTGTCGATGCTCGAAAAGCGATGACCTCTAGTTCCATTAGAAATCTCTTGCTGATCGTCATTATAAATTGAATTTCGAAGTTTTATTTTCGTGATCAGTTGCTGATTGATAGTGTCTCTATGCAAGCTTCTACATCGCAAGAATGATTCCGGCAGACGGTGTTAACTAAAGATAAATGACTGTCTGCTATGCAAACTTATAGGGCTCTAGCTCCAAACCAACCAAATGTTGACTCACCATCTATATAAGCTGATTTTTAGTTTAGTAAGTAAGTAAGAGCAGCCGAAGTTATTGACAAGAAAGGTACAATTTTCGGTTTATCGACACAGTTCCAAATTTCCCGAGCTCAGATCATTGCAGACGACAACAAAGGGCTTCGTAACGGAATCGGGGACAAACAAGGATCCAATCCTGTACTCTAATCCCTATAGCTGCTAGCTGTTATCAGCCGCTTCGAGTCGAGCTCGAAGCCGTATGTGTGTGTGTGTTTTGTGTGTCGTTCGCCCAGAGTGTAGGGGCGGCGAGGGAGGCAGCCTGAGCTCTGAGCAGTCACGATGCGATCGGGCCCGCCGTTTACATGGTGACCCAATGATAAGGGTGTATCTGGGACATCTAGAAACCCAACCATGTACATGAAGGAGCGAGACATGAAAGCAGGGAAACAATTCTGTCCCAAATTCAGGGACAAATCACCATTATTACAGGGAAAGGAGTTGAGTAAACACGTGATTATAATTTTCATCTTAGGTTTGACATTGTCTTCTCAGAAGCACCAACTTGGACGGGTAATAGTCATGACATGTATTGATTTGGGTCGGTTGTTGGGATCTCGGGTTTTTCCTGAGTTCCTGATTGAGCTAACCTCCAATTGAGATGTTTGAGAGAATCAGGTATGCACTTTTGTGAGCTCTACATTCAAAATCATCCATACGGATGGAATTAGAAAATCACAAGGGGCACGTTGTATCACGTTCGAAGATATCCGTATAACTATACGGAAGGCCTAACGATAATTCGGGTCCAATGTTGGGTTTGTAAGCTTGTCCCAAGAGCGTTAGTCTTCAGTAATTGATATGTGACCGGGAGAGTGAACAACAAACTGTCATAAATCCAGATCAATAGGTCAAGCGGTGCATTTTGTGAACTTTTCCCTGTACAGGAACTCCGGATAGCGAATCGTTCAAGGAACTAGAAAAGTTTGAATCAGGTGAAGGAGTTCGGTCGGAGAAATCGCAAGCGAATTGGGTTCGATTAGGACCACTATTGCTTTGAGCCGCAGGCTTAGATAAATTGGAAGAATAATGGTAGATGGGAAGAACCTACCGAATTGACGCAGCTACTCGAAAACCAATCGGGATAAGTAGTTGGTAGAACTGATAAAAGCGAAACAGTACTTTCGCTTCGGAAAAGCTAATGAGTAGACAACTATAAAGAAGTCTATTTGCTATCAAATGTTGTCTCACAATTCAGATAGACTGACTTTTAGAGTTTTTGATAGGTAGAAGTTTTTTTCCAGACGAACTGTACTCCAGGGGCAAAATCTTTATCGATGAAGAGTACGTCGCAGATGTATCCTTGGGTTTATTTGTTTTTCAAAATACCAATCTTCAATTGGTATCAATTGTTTTAGCAGACCACAAGAACTCTAGATTAGGAAGCGTTCACAGCTGAACAAGTTTCAACCAACTGACGCATTTCCGTCTGTAACTAGCTCTAAGTTTTAAACTCGACGAAATCTAAAGATCAATGGTAGATGAATAGAACGTACCGAATTGGCATGGGTGCTCAAAAACCAATCGGGTAGAATTGAAAACAAGGGTAACTGTATACTTTCGCTTCGAAACAACTAATAAGTAGTCGTAAATAACTACAGAGTAGGCTATTCGCGACCAACTGTTGACTCACAATCTACATGAGCTGATCCCAGTTTCTTGATGGGTAGAAGTTTTGGTAGGACGTTTTTTTGAGACGAATTGTACTCCTAATCGATTAATAGCATGTGAATATACGTTTTCCTGGTTATATTTGACCAATCATAATTGATGGCTGAAATGCATTGATCTTGAATAAATTGGGTTTGGGTGCTTGTCAAAAATAGAAGCCATCCGAAAGAATGGATACCAAAATATCTACGAATGGAATTACCATGTTTAGCGGAGCAACGATACTTTTTTGTGAGTACTATAGGAAGTCCAGACTACGAACCGTTCACAGCTAGAAAAGTTCGAATCAGTTCAATGGGAGAAGACAATATCAAGCGAAACGAGCTAGATTTAAGGACACTATTGCTGTGAGCCGCAGATCAATGGTAGACCTACTCGAAAACCAATCGGGATAAGTATCTGGTGGAATTGATAAAAGGGAAACTTTACTTTCGCTTCGGAACAGCCAATTTGAGTAGGCCGTAAATAACAATAAAGGAGGCTATTTGCAACCAACTGTTGACTCACAATCTACATAAGCTGACATTCCCGGTTCCTTGACGGGCAGAAGTTCTAGTGAAACGGTTATTCGAGATGAATTGTAGTCCACATCCAGGGGAAAACTTCTTATCGTCGAAGAGCACCTTGTTTGCCGTTCCGCTGCCTCCACATGTGGTTTCCGCATTCTCTCATCGACCGGCGGACCTATATAGACCTGCCGGATGCATGATTAACCGGAGAGCACATACATGTACGGTTAATTGAAGGGTATTATGCTGCCATCCCTTCGAAGTTGGTCCGGAAGGGTTGGACAGAGATCTGATGAGGCTGTCGATCTCGTATCGGTCAGCAGAAAAAAAACTATTTGCTGCGATCGATAGCCATATATTTTCGTGGATTCGTATTGAAAACAACTCAGTTTTCACGATCGGTATATATCCTAGAACTTAACGGAGTTGAAAATATTACAACATAAAAGCAAATATGTATTTAACTTGAGGGAAGTATAAGCTTCTCCGATGTGATCTGCCTATTATATATCATTAGATAATACAACTATGAAAAACAAAATGAATACAATTTATGTGTGTATATTTTTTTGCTTGTTCAAAATTCATTCAATGAAATTGCATCAGAATGCTCTGCTATATGAGTTTGGTTATTCTGTTGTTGTTTTATGTTCCGATTGAAGCTAAATTAATTACGGTATGGAATCGTATTTTAAGGAACTTTAATCTACATCCATTTTTTCAAAAATTAAATTACGTTCTATTTGTGAGGGTTATGTAGTGAATATATATCAACAGTAGTATCACATTTATTTTCGAAGCGGCGAGTTTGATAAACGAAACTAGGGATATAACTACGCATTGGTGGACTCTCATTGAGACTCATATCGAACAGGCATGTTTGACCTACCTCGGCCTTACAGTTCATTCATTCATTCAATTCATAAATAGATTCCATAATTCCTAATGGCCTAAAACTGTCCATATATCTGCCTCTGATAGTAGAAAATTCGGAAATTTAGTTGAAAATCTATTGGTGCTGTATGCGTTTTATAAGATTGTCGATTTTTATCTACACATACCATGGACTGAAATCTTTATTTATACTCATTATCATATTATTTGAATGCTATTTTGAGAAATCACGGAAAATCATAAATCTAAAATCATAAATAATTTATGATCTGTAAACATTCTCCCGATGCAGAATTTCGATTGTTGCCTGAAGATTTCAGGAAAAAACACTTAAATGTGAACAGACAGTATTTTCTGAATCAATCCAATCCAATCACGCCAATCAAGACTACGCAAAGCCAACGAATTGTGAGAACTTTTTATGTAAGCGATGTTTGGCAACATTTTTTTTCGAGATTGGTTAATTCCATTATGTAATTATGTTCACCTCATAATGAAAACAATTATTTCAATATTTCCCAAATATAGTCAAAACATTGTAACGAATTCATGAATGAGGCACGTGCTTACTCCTGTTACCTGTGTTGAGTTTCTTGTGCCTGAAAGGACAAGGGGAAATGACAAAGATCCACCTGACTGTGAACCATTTGGGAAGTGTTTCCCTACCTGAATCTTTTTTATATGGAACCCGGATTAGGCTGATGAAACAGGTGCCTCTAAGATATTCCCCTTCGCCTTCACTATATTACTTCTCACGTCATGTGCACGACCTTCACCTATATTATGTATGAAGGAGTCTCTTACGAGGAAGAAGGAATGCTAACCAAATAGAATTTAGTCTGAGATTCGCTCTGATTTCGAAAGTATGAAATATTCAGTTTTGGATGTAGATTGAAGCAAGTCCACCAAGCATTTAATCGCTGCAAATGTATTCAGGGTGTCCTACTGAACTGTCATTCAATCATAAAGAGCAATGTTTTGGCTGTAGAAATGAATGATCCTGAACAATACTTTGAGGTCTTGATGTAACTTTCTGTGGGAAAAATAGTGCTTTCAATAGGGTGGTATATAGTTTTCAGTATTGGTTCTTCGGAACACAAACTAGAAGGTTTGTTCAAGTCATCAGGTCTCCCAACCGTTCAGATTTCCTGACATGCTCCAAGGAATTTCTTTCCTTTGATTTTTCTGGTATTAGCTAACTGAACGAATTAGTCAATATTTTTCTCCTAAAAACATATTCAAAAACGTGAGAAATTTAAAAATCTTACACAAGAAACTTATTAACAACAGTCAAAATAAACTAAATTGTGACCAACCAACACCTTAATTTCATTTATTATACAATAGATGTCGGGAGGATCGGGAGCAGGTAACATCCGAATCGATTTTTATCGATCTGTGCCTGTTCCTGCAAATTTGATTGAGAACTCGGTTGACAGTTTTTGCAGTAGTTACAGATTTGGAAGGTGATCAACCGATGAGGGCGCTGTTTTTCCAACAAAATGGCCGACTTGTGGAGTGGTTTGTTTACGTTTATTCTCAGGTTCACGTGTGTTTTTTATAATTCTGTCGTATCAAGTATCTAAATTCACGATGAATTCTTGAAATTCATCCAATACAAAATGGTGAATCAGTTGCCGAAGGCGCCAAATTCAACTTGAATAGTTTTTTTCACATCATACATCAGTTGATTACATGCACTCCAGAAGTTAGTTCAAAAATGCCCACCAGATGTCATATTCGCATCGTAACCTTCCAATCGCCAAGAGATCAAGAGATTTGAGCACATCGATCCCTTCACTCGTGTAGTTTAGTTGGGTCGTAAAAAGCCGTTACCAAGTGACGTCGCTGTCGACGAAAATTCGCCGCCTCCTGCGATATGCGGCCGGTCTCGCGAATTCCTTTGTCGTCGCCGCTTCCGTCAGAGCCGACGCGATTGCACCTGCACGCTAATCTCCTTTGCCAGCGTTTATTTCGCGTTCCGCTCTCTCTGCGCTTCGCTATAAATCATTGTCAGGATCAACGGTGCCGAATGATTGTGTGATAACCATTAAATATGGAGAACGACGTCTACGGAAGATGGGGAGCTGATGGTTTCGTCGAAAATATGAGGTCGTCGTCATGTTCGACACCGATAATTGGAATATTTGATTATTAATAGCTCGAAAGTTAGGATTTGATTCACATCACACTGGATGGCAGTTGCCTTCTAGATAACAATCTCTATTTGAAGACGACAGTGTTGACCTCGGTGTTGACGATTACATTCTGTGTCAATAGTCAAGCAACACAGATTACACAGAACACTGATTTTTCACGTTTTTGACGGATGCATGAGCAAAGGTGAAGCCGCTTCCGTCAAAAGTGTGAAGAAAATATCTCGAATCCGTCAAATGCATCAAACAAAAAAACCTCACGCATGTAGAAATAGCAATTCTGTTGAAATTACCCGCCTAAATTAGGCATATGTTTCTTTCATGTTCTGTGGTCGTATAAGACAGGAAAGTCAACTGTCATGTTTTTCTTTCAATCAAAAACAACGAAAGAATGGCCTGCGGTGTCGAACGTTAATAAATAAAGTCTTGTTAATTCTCAACAGTGTATCATCCTTTCAAGTTCACAATCAGATTCAAAAAAAGGTTGCATTCGTCAAAAAAGTGGAAAACCTTGAAGAAAGTCAGATCGATTGTCGAAACTCTGAAGCAACGGTAGGTCAGCTGCTATCTCTTCTTTCCAAAACAGTCTTGAGCACATCTACATCTACATTCTGACAACTGATAAGTGACAAGTGTTGACCTCGGTGTTGACGTAGTTTACATTTTGCGTCAGTAGTCAAGTGTGACAGATTACACAGAACACTGTATCCTGAACTGACCACATGAAAATATACATATGCGTGATGTGCTTTTTTCATGTTTTCGACGGAACAAGGAAGAAAAACTTTGCGGATCCATCAAGAATATGAAAAAACCATCACGTATCTGTCAAAAATTTGAAAATACGGTACGAGTTCGCCATGAAAGAGACAAAGCGTGAAAGTCACGCATCCGTAAAAAAAAACGTGTAACACCGTAAAAAACATCAGGTTGATGGTCGAAACTCTGAAGCAAATATAGAAGAGGTATGCTAACGCTACGTTCCAGAACGGACATGCACATCTACTGACATACATAGACATCTATTTTGAATGTTATCACTGTACCTTAAACTGATCGCATGGATATACATACAGGTCGTTAGGTCAATAATATCCTACAGGTTAGCCTAAATAGGTCACACCTACAAAGAGAGACAAGCGATTAGACGCAATACTGGTATATAACTCTCATTGCAGTTAGTATGATTCCCACTAACGGTTGGTTAGTAAGACCAAAGTTTAAAGAGCTTCTGCACAATCTTTTGACAGAAGATTTGCTGCCGGAAATCATCGAGGCTAATAGTTGGTCTTTGTTGACGTGGTATGAATAAGTAATGAAAAAGATGTCCATGGAAGAAGATCAAGAAGAATAGGCTTTGAGGTTCTGTAAGGACGAGGAATAAACTGCAAATCATTATTATCGCATAGCCTAGCAAGGTTTCAACGACTTGACGGAGTCGAATCGAGGGTGAGGGTTCTGCGAGATTGAAAGCGGTGAAAACTAACTCGAGACTTGCATTTACACCTTTCAGCTAGAACATTAGGAATTACTCGGTTATAAAATTTAATGAATCAGCTGATACGTGATATCACAGTTCATACAGTCACACCCTATCCATTTATGTTCTCGCTTCCCGAAACAACCCCATTGTAACTTGATACACAAGTCGAATAGAAGTAGCATCCAGTGGTGGATCGTGTAATATTTCTTCATCACTTATAAAATTATAAAATAATTGTAGGATTAGAAACCTGAAACGAATCGCAATCCTGGACGTTTCCGAATTATACAAGAGTGTCGTGGAATCAGAGGGCAATTTTTTTCCGAAGTCAACTGAGTAGAATAATAGTACGAGAAATGTACAGGGTGTTTACGAGAATGGAGCGATCTTTTGTAAAATATGTTAC
The DNA here is from genome assembly GCA_963576655.1 of Gastrophysa polygoni. Classification (NCBI taxonomy): domain Eukaryota; kingdom Metazoa; phylum Arthropoda; class Insecta; order Coleoptera; family Chrysomelidae; genus Gastrophysa; species Gastrophysa polygoni. The sequence continues at coordinate 24,263,477 of OY755087.1, forward strand.
TTCCAAAAAATATGCCATAACCATATCATCTTCGGGCTATTAACATCGTCATCGATAGTTCCAGCGTTTCTGGTTTCGCTGAAAGCTATATTGTATCCTCTGAAAATGATGAACTACAACATTCAATATCTCCCAGAATTATTATTCCTTTGACAAGAATTCATTCTTTCATTTCGGTTTGTTTTTTCGTCATCTATAGTACCGACTTCATTTATCGATCCTATTTCGGAAATAACATTTGTAGTCTGGATGAAATTGAATGAATTTTCCAGCTTTTTGTGGGATTTTCTCTCCTCGTTTCTAAAGAATAGAGTAGAAGTTATTAAAAATTATTTAGAAATATTTGCAGTAAGGACAGATTTTGTTTTGACAGATTTGGGGCAGATCACAAAATCTATTTAAATAATTTTTTCGAGAAACGAGGAGAGAGAATCCCACAAAAAGCTGGAAAATGTATGTACCACCTCCTCGAAAAACTTGGTGAAGATACTGAAGTTAGACTTCGAGTTAGACCTTCCGTTATTTTTCCTCTAGTCATGCTCAGCATAGTTCGTAGGTTCGAAATAATTTTTTGTTCACTCGGGTTGCTCATCAAAATATACCATTAACAAAGTTGACACATGCTTAGTAAAGTTTGAATTTTTTTTCACTCGAATTGTCATCAAAATATACAAAATGCAATGTTGACCCATGCCCAGGTAAGTTCCTTGGTGTGGAGTATTTTCAGTGTTGTTACTGAATGGAATTCTGTTTTCAAGTTCATTTCAAGTTTGTTCCAATGAAAATTTCTGCATCGTTTCGAAGTTGTTCTGAGATCGCCCGGTTTGCGTTTTGTTAACATGCGCATAGTTTCGTTCTATACAAAAATTGGTCAAACGTTGGATCGGTTCATGGAAGGTTTTCCATAAAGAAGATCGAAGATTGGAAAGGTTCTGAAGTGATAATAAAATGCAATGGAGAAATGGAGAGAATTGATGAGAATGTTAAGAACACATACAGAATTCAACTTTGAAGTGAAAAACAACCACAACAATAACGAACCAACATACCAATATCAGTATATGGAACAGCTGTGAATAAAGCTTGAAATTCGGCGAGAAGTTGCTGGAAGCGCATGTCAATCCAAAACAGTTACTGAATTCGAGCAAGTACTGAAATTACGATCACGAGTTTGGTTGGAACACGAAGAGGACCGTCTATTTCCCGTCACCTCTCGGTTGGATCAGCTCGTCTTCAGCTTACGCGTTGACGGTTTTTCGCAGAGTTGGAACAAAACCTCCCCGAACCGAACCACCCCGTTTTGCACGTCCGCCACTGGCAGCCTCATCCATTATAAAAACGCTGAAATGCAGTCGTTAGGAAGGTTTCGCTCAGGCCGCATCGTGCGACATACGGTCGGGGTGCAGCAGCGATGGCAGAGGGGGTGCGCGGGGGGTCAGGGGGGGGGGGGGGGTTCCTTACCCCCTAGCGCCCGTTCGACATCTGGGCGAAGCGCCGTTGTCTGTGGAAGCGTGACACGCCACGCTAAGCACGCGTGCTGCGTGCTTTCCCTATGCCCTACACGGGCGAAGGTTCGAGAAACGGTCCGGAATTGGATGGGGAAAAGGGTGTCGAATATTGCGATAGCCATTAGGACTACGTGTATTCTTTTTCGCAGATTGTTTCGTACGACCACATGATATTATCCATCGAAACTGATATTGAACCAGCTCTTTATTAGGATTTTTCATTTTCGTACCGCCTATTGGACGCACGACGTACGACTTTTTATTTCCTACTGATTTTCATGTCAATCTCTGAAAGATGTGACCATTTTGCAGTATTATGGATGCGTGGTGATTAAAAATTAATGCCAATCGATGGGCAAACGGCAAGTGTGTATATTTGGATGATGTGATCAGAATTGATTATTGATATTTCGTTTCATCAGAGGATGAATAATTATGAAAATACCTCTGTGTGCTCAGTATTTATTGCACGAATGAATTGCTTTCGTAACAATGGGAACATATAGACGATAATGAATAGTCTACTTATTATGTTTATCAAATAACTTTTTGTATTTTTGACACACTTTTTAAGAAGAATACTGGGATAGACGTATGAATGCGAGATGAGAAAGCAGGAACATAAAAAATCTGGAAAAATCTTTCATTCGATAAATCAATGGTACATGTAACTTCCATCGAAAACTGTGGACTTTTTCGAAATTTATGCTCATGTATTGAAATGAATCGCTCTATAGATTTATGAAATTTTTAATAAAAAAAGAACATCACTATTATACCAGTTTCGTATCACATCAGTCTGCAGCGAAAAAAAACTAGCTCGATCACGTAAGGTGATCGGAATACAATGATATAATGATTTTCAACTATTGCTCCTGGCACAATGGAAGAGTTTCTCAAATAGATTTTACTAGAATAGATCCATTCAGTTTCAGCCACATCATAATTCCTCAGTTCTTCTGACAAACTCTTTGGTAGTCAAGATTAGAATTCGTCTTTACAATGAGCTCCCATCAGTTCCATTTTTTGTTGGGACTCTCTAAAATGACGTTATTCTGTTTTTTTTGTCATGGTGTATATGTGAATCGCTGGTTCAAGTGATTTCAAAGGCAACGTATTCAATTATACTTTCTATTTAGACTATACTGATTCATTGAAGACCTCGAATGATACTGAGCTTGGATAATTTGGTTGGAGAACTATTCGAGATACTTTTCAGACATCTACTCTGAAATTGACAATGGACATGAATTGATACGAAATCCTTTTTTGGATATATCATCAGAACTAGCTGATCTGACCAGGAAGATGTAAGAAAATCTTATAGATTTATAGAAGTACCATCCAGCAAACTTTCAGGAAACTATGAAACATCGATCAGGAATGATTCTTTTTCAAATGCGACTTTTGGATTGCTTTGGTCTAGCTGAATCAGCTACGCCTACAGCACACCCAAGCAGCTGTTTTCAAAATACTCAGAGCAATTCTCGTCACCTCCGATAACACCTCTCTTACAACAGAAGAATAATAATAGTCTTTCCATAATTACTAGTCGCTAGTTTATTCAGTCTGTTCCAATTGGATAGAGAAAATATCGGTTTTGTCCCAAACCCAGTATTTTCATATCACTTGTTCTTGTGCAGATGGAAAATCCGTCTCGAAGGACCAAAATGATCGGGAATATTTTGTATTTGTAGGGGCTGAGAATATCGAACGGAATCAATCAAATTGTGGAACGTTCTTTCGGAAGGTCCATCGCGATCAGACCTGATGCTCCCACACAGCTCCCAGCCATCAACCCGTCATCCGTAATAACCTTCCCTTCCAGGTGTCGTGACAACCCTTCAATATCGATATCCTCGCATATCCAGCTCCATTGCGGATGACGTGAAACGGGAATCGGGATCGGGAGCGAGGAGGAACAGACCGCTACTGCCGGCGATAATCTAATCGGGAACGGCTGCTGTGCAATCTTCCATAATGATCCGCTCGGATATTGCCAGTCCTTGCTCTCTCGTCTCCCACCGAGTTTGCTCTCGATGGGGCCTAGCTGTAGTCGAGCTAGAGCTAGACCCTTGCGGTCCGTGCACGAGCAAAAAGCGCATACCCTCGATGGACGGGAAATTAGGTATGGACCGTGAATTTCGGCCCAGTTTTTTTGTTGTGAGCAAAAGGGACGAATCGATGGACTCTGGATTTATGATGATTTCGGCTTGGTACACGGAGAGAAGAAGATTGATGAGGAAAAAATCGTGTGAAGTTGGTGTGAACAGTATGATTTTAGGGTCTGATTAGGTTATGAAACCAACATGGAGGATTTATTTGGCATTCTTATGGATAGGTTGTAGAAGATGGACCCCAAGATTTTATAGATCCCTTCTAGCTTCGATATGGCTTCATTTGGACTGAAAAACTGACTGGATAGGCTGTGGAGTCAAAAAGGAAACGGTATTTGGACAATTGAGGAAGTTATCGTAGAGGATGGAAAACAACAAGAAAGCTTGTTGAATTGATCTCATTCGGTCGTTTTAGCTTTCTTCTGACTTATACAATAGCTTTTTGATTTAAAAAACTACCCAATTGAAAGCGATACATACACGATTGGAGGTGTTTTGATAAAGGTAGACATACTTTAGAATAAGGGTTAGAAGTAGGACCAATAATTTTGTCAGAGCCTTCGACTTTTGATTCGGCTCCAACAAAATTGCTGTTTCCGGTTAAAATAAACAGCATTATAAGGTCGTAGATTCTAAATCCAGGCGATATGAGGTAATCAGAGGTAATTGAGTATTGAGAATCGATTTTATCAACGATATTTTGAATCTCTCATCTCAAATATGCTATTGGTGTCCATCTTTCAGGATGGAAAGTACTTCTCTCCAGGTCTAATATCGGGAAATCGAACCTTTGGAGCCTCAACATGACTGGGTTGATCAGTTTTGGATAAGCGTTTTCTATTTGTATGGAAAATATGATAAAAGCTCACAAAAACTTTTCGCACTTGGAGAAACACACTACAGGGCTTGTAGCCTCTTTGTAATTCACTTCCAGAACATATTACGTATATTCAGATCGAAAAATTAGAAATCACTATTAATTTCGTTTGAGTAGAGTACGGTTTTGATGAAAGACTGACTCCATTATTAGATGTCCTTCTTCACCCTTTGATTCCCCCGAAGGAACCTGCTCATGCATGGCTTTTCTTTGTCTTCGGTGTTTCCCTCTGGCACACCTTCCTCCTTGCTATAGACGGGCCAACAAACGATGGCTCACTTTTCTAATGGATCTGCAAAAAGGCCTGTTGTCGGTTGTTGTTTCCAGGCCTGTCGGCTGATGGCAATGCGTTTGTCCTTTTTTTTCGTATTGTTTGCAAGGGCAAGGACAAAACGTATATGCACGTATATTTTGAACCCCCTTGAACTCTTGAATTAAAAAAAATGGTTTTTTTTTCAGTTTTTCCTGTAGATTTCATATGAAGGATGGACCAATAGTGTGACAAAGCGAGATAACAGCTCTGCTATCAGAGATGGAAGGAAATTTTTTTTCGCAGGAGTTGTAGTTGAAAATTGTGACTTATCAAACTCATGTTTCTTTATATATATTTCATACCCTACAAATTTGGATTCTCATCAAATAATGCTTACTTCTGTTTTTTTTTGTTTTCGGAAATCCGTCGCGGCGTTGCCCAGTTATAACCGTTTTTCCGGAAATGCTGGCATCTTTGAAGAGAAGTCTACTACTACATTATCTGGCATTCATTTGAACATTCGTGTTGATCCATAGTCACTACCACGTTCTATTATATGAACTTCTCATCCTTCTCAGAGTGATCAAAATAGCACCTAATTTTCCTCACATTAACTCTTCGACATTTTTGGCCAGGTATACTTCACAAACTGTGAATTCGTACCAAATCGAGTCTTTTTCCTTACGATCGTGTTATTCGCATTTAAAATCTCAATTACACTTTACTTCTAGATTATATTTGAACTTACACGCAGCAACCTCAATTGAATATTGAAATGAACAGTAATTCATTTCAATATGGGATTCCCCTATTTTGTGAGGCGCTCCCGTTCAAAACTGTGATCGAAACGACGCTTTGTACTTCGAAATTATTCTAATCCAACTCATAAAAAACGGGGATTGAAATATGAAGAAACTGTTGGAAACAGTGTTTTCTATTTTTTTCCGTTCGAAATGAAAAAAAAAAACGTGTTTTCTTCCAACCCTGAGCATAAAGCAGGAAATACTTAGGGAGGCAGTGCATGTGTCAATCCTTATGCAACACCAGGTACCAGATGGATAGACGTGGTGGATCCGAATACGTGGATCACGTGCCAACATCGACGGAGATCGTGAATATACCCCCGACCGACGGCCGTCTCGCGTCCCTCCTACCCCCTACACGTCACGACATCCATCGGTCCACCTCAATTAGCCGTCCCGCCCCCGAATCCGTTCGAGCGGGCGATAAACATGCCGCCGCCCGGCTATTATGCCGCCGCAGCTTTTTACTCGGCAAGACGGCAGACGGAGAAGACGTCCGAAATATCACCCCAACGAGCGAACGCAAAACAGAACTATTCGTCGGGTCACGAATTCATTAACCCATCTAGAACATCGCAGGAAGGTGGGCGATCTTTTATCTCTTTTATGTAGGTATCTATATTTCCTTGGTCGGTGCACAACGGAAATCTATCACGCCACCACGAGCGATTCCAGGTAGACAAACAAGACGAGCTCAGTCTGGTAATCCATGAATTTTCAGGCTGGAAGCATGCCGAATATCTCATTACCAAGCATCGTACTCCATATTAGAACGGCAAAGTTGTGGAATCTTGATGTAAAGTCTCTCCTGATTCTTACGACCTCTGAACTTTCCAGGAAAATTCCAATTTTTCAAGGCTTGAAGAAGTATTCCTCTATCAAAATAGTTTTTCACATTTTCTGAACCATATTAGTTCATGAAGACATAGCCCACTTTTATTATTGACTGGAGTTCACTGTCCTGATGTTACCGTTGTCAGGTTGATGAGGATGGTTATTGATTGACTATAAAGCGTCAGGTAGACTCCGCCAAAGAAAATGAAAACCATTCATTAAAAATGGTTATGCCCAGGGTTTGAAGAACGTGGTGGTTGCTCCATACGTTCAACAAAGAAGAACCTGAATAATGGAAGCATGCGCCTAAGAGACGCATTGGCTGGGTTATATCCAGAAAACAATCACTCAATTGTTGTCACTCCTATTGTATCCATTTCTTTGAACAACATATGTATTCTTCAATGACAAAATAAAAGAATCATGATCTCGGATTGCAGAAAGGTTGCCTGAGCCTAGAAAGTACGTCACGAGAGAAAAACATTTCTACGAACTGTGGGTCATACCAGCGAATAGTGAACATATAAAAAGATTCAGGTTGACGAAGAAGCGAAACCTGCAAAGTACAAAATTATGTCGAAAAATTGCAGAGCGACCTTTTTGACAGAGAATTGGCACGCCAATAGACGTATCAATGGCATCTTTTGGCGTTCGTCAAGATCAAAGGATTTTTTACTCGTTGTATTCGCTGGTTATACCATCTATCCAAACTTATCATCCTTTCGGAGGATTTTCATAGGAGGTGTCGGAATATACCTTCGTGATTTATACTCTCGATTTAATATGTTGGAGTTCGAAATTGTGCAAGGAATTTCCCGGTCTGGTCACATTTCCCGGAGTGTAATCATCAAAAGGCGCGAGCGTGTCGAAGAAACAGAAATACGAGAGGGCGAAGAAAGAGAAGTGGACCCCCCCGAGGGGACCTTTGCCGGCTGCCAAAGCGCACAACCGAGGTATTTTCCACGTAGGATGTAGTTTGAAAAGCACAGCGCCGACGTACGCGATGAAGGAATTACTTTGAAGGTACGGATACCGCGTCATTATTGATGTCGAATTCGAGAACTGCAAGATTCTTCTCCAACTGATGGAATGAAAAATTAATTGGATGGCGTAGGAACAGAAACAGGAACAGGAGTATTCCATGAGAATCATGTTGTTGCAAAAGTGAAAAAGTTGAGTCTTCCTGTTATACAGTGTGGAACAGCCAAATGGAATAAATTCGACAACAAATAAATGAGGGTGTGTTGGGAAAAACGCTTGGACACGTCGATTTGTATTTTTGAATACGCATTTTTAAATTTATATATATATATATATATATATATAGAGTGTGTCATGTGACAGTGGCCGATACCAACTTTCTTATTTCAAATGGACCACCCTGTATTCCATTCCATTTTTAAATTCTCATTGAAGAGTTGATTTCATCGATACACTCGATTTTTCATACCCTATATCTCTGTAATCATTTCCGCTAGACCCCAAGTGTGGTGTATCGATGAAATCAGCTCTTCAATGAAAATTTAAAAATGGAATGGAATACAGGGTGTTCCATTTAACCACAATTAATACGAATTTGCTTAAATTTCGAACCAGTTGCGGGATGTCCAATCCACGCATCATTGTCTTTGTCATAATCATTTTTACTACTATATATCCGTGATTTATGAAGTTATGAAAAAAACGATCAACATCGAGCTTATCTAGTATCCAGAAAGCTCAGAAATCGAGCACGAATACTTGATATTCACCACATATCATATACTCCTTCATTCGAATATACGAATTTTCCATTATCATCGTTTGATGACATTAATGTCAAAATTTAGTCAATGGGTCATTTTATGAGCTAGATTTGCTTATAATAGTGAATGTGAATATTTTTTTTATCTGTGGACAACACGAAAGGGAAACCTATAATGTTCGAGGAACACCGTGTTAGCCAGCGGTGGAATTCTGGGAGAGAAGGAAGGTGTTGGAATTTTTCTTGAAAGTTTCAGGCTGCTACTAAAAGAGAACAAATTATTCTGGATCGGCTACAAAACCCAAAAGATATGTTCTATTTTTGAAAGAAAAGAGGTTGACTTACGTTTGGCAAAAAATCAACAGACTTCAGTCAAAATTGAATGAGGAATCCAGAAACGATGAAATATACAAGTTCCTTTTGAAATAACTAAGTTTACGTCTACTTCTGGTAATACCAGAGTCGACGAAAACATTTTAATCAAATCTATTATTGTTTATCTTTCGATGCCAAATTCCAGAATTCTATTCTGAATAGTTTCCGAGGGACGAGTAAAGGTAGCTTTCCGTGAATAATCCTGTATGTGCTGATTGTTTTTCCCTGAGGCGTTCGAGGTTGACCGCTCCTGTACTCAAAACATCAAACGGAACACGGAGAGTGACGGAACTGGTATATTATTTTCTAAACTGTAAAAAATACGTCCGAATACGTACATCACTTTTCAGAACATATTCCTTTCTAACAACACCCGGTATAAACCCATGCGAAAATCGCCTCGCGACCGACATCTCTCTCCGTTAACGTCTTCATTCGGCGGCGTAGCATTGCCCTCGTTATTGGCGCTATTCGCTTAATTGCCCGTGCCGAGAGAGTCCCGTTTCTCTGTTCTCGGATGCCGTCTCCCCTGCCCCCCCCCCCTCCCCTTGCTCCCCCCTCCCTCTAGGGGAGACGCGACGCTGGCTTTTTCCTGCGGAGCGCCCGACGGGCCACGTGACGGCGGCGTCGGTTCGGAAATGCCTAGCGTGATAGTATTTTCGAGCGAATGCAAATGCGAGAGGTAATCGTGAAAGCGAACTGGAAATCTGGAGAAGGTACGGTGGGTGGTGATTCACGTCTTTAATGAGGTCAGTAGGAAAGGAGATTGCGCATCTTTTGGGATACGATACTTTTAATTTTGCAATGTCGGCAACATCTGACTGCCAGGCGAAAGTCTATTCGAATTCGAACGGGCGCGTCTCGTTGATGCCATATTCATTTTCTTTCTTCTTCTCTTTGCTGCCACATTGCGTTGGGTCCACAGTCTACGCATAGAGCCGGACTATGCGGTGTTGGATATACATGGTGACTCATTTGAGAATGCAAACATTTATTCTAGGGTTATTCATTCATCAGGGTAACACTGACCTTGAGAAAACTTCGACGACTGTCACTTTCTAGCTATAGTCACGATGTCATTGATTTGCATACACCAAAGTTCATATGACACCGCAATCGGAAGCACATCGAATCGAAATTGTCGTGGTACCTTAGTAAAATTTGTTGGAGAACTTTTCTGACATATTCACGAAAGGAAACATGCTCGGCAAACTTTTATCATTATTACGACGAAGAAATTTGCATAGAGACTATCAAATATGGACCACGAAATTGATTCAGTACATAAGAACAATCCCCGACATCTCAAATGGAACTGGAGGTTGACGCCTCTCGAGCGTCAGTTTTTCTCCAAGAAAATTCTTTCACTCGAACAATGTTGACACCTTTGAAAATATGAGTAGGTTTTGAACGAGGTTCATCCTAGGATATTGAAGAAAGTGGCTGATTTTTTTCCAGATTGCCTGGGTGAATCTGTTTTTATTACCGATGCGCGGTCAGATTCACACTCATTTTGATACTTTGATGCAGTTGGCAACACCAGGAGGTCGAAGTATATTGCATCAGTCTGTGTTTCGAAAGGGAAAGTGCTTTGCTATTCAGGGGTTTATCTTTCGGTTTTAACTTTGAACAATCTCCCTACATTCACTATTGCTTTGATTTTTTTCAGACACTTTCTCGTTCCTTTGCATTCATAGGTAAATTACCACGTGTGATATAAAGTTTCCGAATTTTCTGTCTTGCCACAATTCCTTGCAGCCACATCCATTTGGATAGCTCTAATTGAACTTGATGAATGTTCTGTCATTAAATGATATATATCTTTATTTTATCTATCGGATCATGAATTTTACTGTGACTCACAGTTCCTACCGAAAAATAGAAGTGCTCCTGAGGGAAGAATTATGTGGAAGCGGTGAAGGATTCTGTACTTTTTTTCAAGGCGTGAATGGTTAATATTCTACCAAAATAATTCTTTACATTCTATAAAGAAGTTCATGAACACTATTATGACAAATATTGTGAATTGTGTTTCAATGATCTGTCAATGCTGCCGTGTCCGTGGCTACTAAATGTTCTCTACATGTTCTGTTTTGGTCCCTGAGTACTAACGAAATTCTTCAGTACCTCGTTGTATAAATAACTGTCCAAAAAGCCAAAATCGTTTATCGGTGCACCAAGAGAGAAATCGATCGCTAATTACCATCGCCTTCACCCCTAGGCATTATTACGTCCCGTATCTCCGAGAAATAGATGGCGCCATAATTAATTCACGTCCACAGGGATATCCTCAATCCTTATTGCCCGACATTAGCATCAGAGATCTTATCTCCGTATGTCTGCCCTAATTCTGATCCCAATAGAGCTGCATGCCACATGGATGTCGCTCGAGATGGGATTCGAAGGCATTAAGTCCGTATTTTTTTCTTCTCTGAGCGCTCGAATTTGATGTGCGATAGCATCGAGGGGATTAGAATGCCGAATAATTTAGTTTCCACTTCTAACAAATCGTTTCACCTTAGGGGTTAATGAAAAACTTAACAGCCATACTCGTGAATAAAAAAAAAAACAATAAACTTTCAAATGGATTCTCATTGCGGATGCCATTTTTTGACAGCCTTGAGTAACATCAATTTTTTAAAAAAATTTGATAATCAACAATTCCTGGATGATGATTGGTTCTTCTTTTTTCATATACTTCTCAGCTGATTTAAACTTTGCAACCTCTTTTTTCTATTGACCATGATCATCAGAAAAATGCTTGCTACATAAAACTGTGGCATAATCATTTATAGCGACAGCCATATTGCGAACTTTGATTGCCGACACTTCAGGCAATATATCGAACTTTTTGACGAATCTCATCCAAAGATTGTTACAGTTTATGATATGCTCTTCTGACAAAATTATTCTTCTGTATGGAAACGATGTAATTAAGTGAAATACGAATAGAGATTATTGCGAGTCAGAGTGCTACACATGAAGAACTTGCCTGTGGTAAGCAATAATCTCCTCTATCGCTCTCTTCATCGAAGTGTTGCCACATAACCGTTATCAATAGAAATCCACAAATCATCGTTGCTGAGAAATTGAAAACTTTCTGAATTTTGGAAAATATTGGTACGAAAGATGCTGTGAATACTTCAACACTGCGAAAAACATGGAATATATAAATGAAAGTTTTGTGCAACATTCTGTAATCGTAACGATCTTGTGACAAGAAGGTGGGGAATCGGTGTCGATAGCTGGACTTTTTAATAAGGTTCCGCTTATTCGACCCTGAGAATTCCTCAAATTCCTTGTCGATGACACCCAGAAGAGTGGAAACATGATAGTCGATCCAAAATTTCAATTATCAAAGAATACATATCGAATAACTGAGAAGAAAGTAGAGGATCTGCAATAACTATAATGACTCTAAAACTGCAAGTGCGATTGTAAATGAGTCATATTGTCATATAAGACTTCCAATAAGGCTCCTATAATGATTATATATATTTTGCGTTTCTAAATGTTCACGGATTCCTTCAGTGAAACTTTTTTTGTCCCATACCCTAGGAAACTATTTCGTGAAAATGAGTGATTCGAATGAAATAATATTTGAGAAGTGAAATAATTTGACATGCGTTCTATAAACAGGTTTTACTGAGTTCGTGGCAACACTCTGATGATTTCGATAATTACGAGATATCCACGTAGCGCTCACGAGTTGACAACATTGCAAATTTCCTGTCGCACTCTGATCTGCAATATTCTCTTCGCGACGTCATTCATTACATGAAATTCCCACTGAAAAATTCCTTTTGCCATGAGATGTTGTATGCCTGAATTCTATATAAGATCAGATATTGACAGTCAGCTGTCATGTGGAAGGGGTTCATTAAATCTTGCGAATTGGGCCTGAATATGATCGGCCCGATCAAACGCAGCCCTAATTATGGCGGGCGTATGCCGCTTTTCCCCTTTTTTCTAATTTTCTCGACTATCCCAAATACACTTTCGCGCTTTTTCACCAGTACTTTATTTCTGTGCTCGCTTCTTTATGCCCTGCCTCTCTTAAAATATCCCCATCTCTCGAACAATAATAAGTTCTTCGAGAACCCTCCGTCGTCGCTATCGAGAGAACCTCAGATTATAGTGAAACAGGAAGGATCATTCCGTAAATAACACAATGAACGTCGTAGTGCAAAATACTGGATATCATCGAAATTGGAATGATAAATGAAATCGCAAGAAACATTGTCTGAAGCAATAAAGGAGGAAATGAAAGTTCATGAATCAATTTTTTTAATAAAAAACGGCGTACTACCATCAAACCCTGACATAACACGTAACCGTAGCAGTCATCAGTCTGTTCCACCCGTAGCTTCATGTATAACTCAATCAAACTGTGATATATTTATCCCTAAATTATTGATCATCCAGTGTATCATTTATGATCACTATCATTATTGAATAGATCGAGTCTGTATGTATTGCTGAAAGAAATAGCAGGGTTATTTTTATATTCCTTTCGAATGGGTTGTTTGTGGTGTTCATCTTTTTGATTGTTTTTGAACATGTTGACGGTTTCAAGACCAGTCGGAGATCGTATGGAAAATAAAACAGTTTACCCACCCAAACATGTTCTAAATATCTCCCGGGATAGTACACAAACAATATAACACTCTTTCCAACTTCTTCGAACATTACACATTATTGTATTTCGAGGAAGGATACCTTGAATCTACAGGATAGTTCAAATGATAACTACCTCTTGTCAATTTTTCGTGAAAGCTTATTGGTATTTGTATTATCAGTAAATTTATTTATTTATTTATTCATTTATTTATTTATTCATACGGGCGAGCCCATTTAGGAAAAATTATAACATTGTATAAGCAAGATAATTACATTGTATGAGCAGATAGAATATAAAGTACAGTGGTAATATGTCATAATATGAGTGCTTTGCATTTTTCAAAATAACTATGAGAGCTTTACATTTTTCAAAATAACTATTTGTGTTTAGAAGTTGATTTTTTGAAGATGAGCCTTGAAACTATTAAATGATGTACCAAATAAAGGAAGCTCCTTGAGAGAATTTTTTTTTTTTTTTTTTATCTGAGTGTTCGTGAGATGAAGTTATTGAAAGTATAGTTGGACCTGTGGAAAGGTATGTGGAATGTTTGAGTTTGTCTAGTTGACCGAGAAGGTACCAAGAAATTAATTTTCAAAAGGAGATTGGGGCAATCGTATCTGCCATTTATAATATTGAAGAGCAGAATAAGATCTCTATGTTTTCTACGGACCACAAGAGTGGGGATATTTAGATTGTATTCCAGTAGTGCATATTCACAGTGAAGACCTGATTTGAAAGCTACGTATCTTAGGAAATTATTTTGAATCCTATCAATTTTCGCTATATAGGTTGTGTAGTATGGGGACCAGACTGTTGAACAGTAATCAAGATTAGCTCTAACTAAGGAGCAATAGAGGGCTTTAATTGCAGTTATATCATTGAAATCACGGGTTGTTCTCTTGATAAAGCCTAACATTTTCGTGGCTTTCTGCACTATATTAGTAATATGGGGATTGAAGCTGAGAGAAGAGTCTAGGATAACTCCGAGATCTTTAGTTTGGTCAACTGAGTTTAGTAACCGCCTGTTGATGTCATAATTGAATAAAACTGGGTGATGGGAACGGTAGAATCGCATAATGTGGCACTTTTCGGGATTTAAGTCCATGCCATTTGATAAGCACCAAGTTGATAGGTTATCCAGATCAGATTGAAGGAGGAAAGCATCCTCGGGATTATTTATAATTCTGAAGCATTTCAGATCATCCGCAAATAATAATTGTGGATATATTTTCCGAAATACGTTCTTCAACATTGATTATTTCAAGCGGTCTATTCTCACTGGCATCTTTGCCTAGTTGCGTGCATATAGTTAAAAAAAAATAAACGTTTTGCACACATTATGAAATTTTCCGAGTGTGAACTTCAACACCATATCGTAGTATACTGAAAGGTTACTCTTCGTTTCAACAGCAACGCAGATTTTATTTCGATACTCAACACCGTCTGGTGTTTTCTCTCATCAAGAATCTCATCAAAATAGAAAGTAGGGACTAACAAGAAAATCGTTTGGAATAGCTATGCTGGGAAAATTCATAACGAATCGATCCAGAATTGAATTCTGTCTCTGACCAATCAATAAATACATGCTGCCACATTTGAAAAAACGAACTTTTTCAGCACAAAACAATTTCGAAAGTATCATTTATGTGCTTCCGTTGGTTAAAAATAGGTATAGGGAAATTTGAAGGAACTCATCATGTTCTCAGGAATCCAAAAAAAAATGGAATAATATACCGAGTGTTTCATCTGAAATAAGAAAGTTGATGGTGACCTCCGATATAAATGGAATTGGTATGACCTTGAGAATATTCCAATATGAAAGGAAATGCTGGGTAACCCTGAAGTTCGAAAATTCAGAATTCTCAGTTATTTGCAGCTACGAGAACTTGTAACGAACGGCTACCGTGAAAACCACTGTAGTCCTTCCTGTCCCATCTGTATTCTAAGGGAAGCAGAGATTTCTCGACGTCCCGCCGAAGGTACTTACGGCGTCGTTCCCGTCGTCTAGCGGGAATCCGGCGGGAACGTGTCTCGCCTCTTGATTCTTTCCGCCTGTTTGCCGTCTCCCGGAGCTCCCCCTGCCGCCCTCCTTGTTATTCCTCGCGTTCGTAATCAAGGCGCGCTTTTCCGATCAGCGACTTTCGAATGGAACACTTTCGTTTCGTGTTGCGGTCGTGGTGTCAACGATTTATGCGGAAAAGTTCCACACCAGCCGAAGTTCTTTATGCATCATAGTTCCGTGTATGAACAACTTTATACTTACGTTAAAGTTCCATAAACGCCTAAGTTCCTTATGCACCATAGCTCGGCTTATCAAAGTCCACTCACGCCGGAGTTCCTTATACATCAAAGTTCGTCATGCACCATAGTTCCGTGTACGAGCAGCTTTATACTTACGTCAAAGTTCCATACACGCCGAAGATCCTTATGCACCAAGGTCGTAAAGGTCGAGCTTCTCGAACACCACCAAAGTCGAGAAATTGCCTATTCTTCAGACGCGTCTGTTCCATACATTGTTCCTTTCACACTTTTCTGCATCAAAGTTCTATAAGCGTCGTTGATTTTTCGCACCTGTGTTATTTCCATATGCTCAAATATTATTTATGTATGCATATGTTCTTCATGGAACAAGCTAGTTGCAAGTATTATCAGTAATCATCACTTACCTAACACGATTTACTTACAACGCGTATTACCTGCGACAGGATTGAACTTTATTCTGCTGATATCCAAAGCTTCTACTCATGTCATTGTTTACATTCAATGAACAATCATCAAAAAATTGTATTTACAGTATACCATGTGTTTGTGGAAAATATTATACCGGAGAAACCAGCAGGCCTCTATCAGTAAGGATGAAAGAGCATAAGAACAATATGAAGAAAAGATACTGACAAATCAAAATTAGCTGAGCATATCCTTACTGAAAATGGACAACATATGGCCGATTGGGGTAATATTAAGATCATAGGAAAAGAAGACAACAACCAAAAACGGAAAATCAAAGAGTCTGCTTGCATTCTCCTGAACGGAGACAATAATATTGCTTCTTGTTCAGTTGATATAAATAGAACTTGGCATCCACTTCTGAGAATTGAATATGAAAATGGAAAATTCGATATCAATTAATGAAAACACCTTGTAACCAGAATTCCTCCGTCTACCAAATTGTCACTTTTCAGTGTCAAAATTTTGCGAAGAGAAAAATATTTCAATTGTGTTGAGAACGGGAGCAGATTCGTTCCCGAAATGTCCATCAAGATAAGTAGAGGTTTTATTCTTAATAAATATATTTGTATATCCAAATTTTTTTCAGAAACAAGGTGTCACTGACCAATAGAGAATTTCTTTTTTAGGTATCTAAAGGTTCAATTTCAAGCGGAGTGACATTTTACTACAAATATATTGCAATAATTTTTAATAACTTCTACTCTATTTTTTAGAAACTAGGAGAGAATCCCATGAAAAGCTGAAAAATTAATTGTTTACATTTATTGGTCACTGTGGGGAGCTCTTCAGTTGAGTTTATTTAGTTGCATACTCAAATTCGATCGACCTGGAGAACATTGGATCAGTCTGCTCATTCTTCATTCTGGCTGAAGCAACAACAACGAAACAAAACCTAACCCTGAAATTGAATTTAATGTGTATGCCTTCAAAGTTGTTCTACAAGGCTATGAAGGAAGAACCCCAACAGTTCTTTTCCCGTTCACTTTTTCAGTCAAACTAACTAAGCCACCCTTCATAAAGGGTATTCACAATGAAATGTCTTCACCAATCTGCGAGATTGTTAAAATGCGTCCGTAGGCTGGATGACTACATGCTCCTTTGAACTGGTGATCGGACATCCCGACGGCGGCATCTTTAATCCTGCGTCGCTTCCGGTCCTGCTCCTTCCGCTCTCGATCCGAATGGATGGGAGAGATCCATCCAGCCTGCGGGCTCGAAACAGCGAGACTTCCTGCTTGCCGAAAAGCGGGGGCTTAATAAAGACGCAGGAACAAAGGGGTGTTTTGCTAGCGTTAGCAGCGGCGAAAAGAGGGAAAAACGAGACGCGATATCGCTTTGTTGCAGTAATTAAACCCGTGACTCGACAACGAATTGAGTTTTTTCTTCTTATCGATTTGCTGTTGTACGAGGTCGTAGTCTCGATGGGACACAGCGAAAATAGACGTGAAAGAATCTAAATTATATCCGCGATTCTGAAAGAGTGAAGTTCAGGCTACGTTTACAAGAGGACAACACCTGCAGATTCTGTGGCGAGAGTCCAGAAACACCTCATGATATCCTGATGGAGTGCGATGCTGTACATCACAAAAGATGGAGCATACTGGGATCATACCAGCTGACTATGGAAGAAATACCACGAATAGACCCCTCAAAATTGTAAATTTCCTAAGAGAATTGAATCTTGAGGATCTGCTATAGACGAACAAACCTTCCAATAAGCAGAAGATGGGACACAATAGACCTAATCAGGTCGCACTGCATCCACAACCACCAATACCAGTATACCAATGACTTTTTTTACTGAACTTCTCTTCATATCTACGTCTGATTACAGTTCCTCTGTCCTTTCATTTTGTGACTGCATTTGGTCGGTTTCTATATTGTAATCCAGAACTGGTCTAGATCGCAAAAGCTTCTTTCGATTCCAATCTCTGACTCCGATTTCAATCTCCGACTGAATATGTTTGTCTTAGTTCTATTTTAGAAAGTGATTGACCTTCGAATGAATGGTCAATCACCGAATAGATCACCGATTTTGGCTGCTCCTGTAACAGGATGTTCTGGTCGAACGGTAAATACCGCCATGAAAACCTGGAATAGCTCGCAATTTTCTGCTCCTGTGCTGTTCAACCGTCCTTTATAAAATAGTTAATGGGAATTCTCGAAGTTTCCAATAAAACCCCACCCACTTCATACCTCTCGCCATAAAAAATACCATAATCATGCTGGTTTTACGATTCCCTTAATATTCTTGTCGGCCTTGATGGCCAAGTGGGAAATGTCAGAGCATTCCGTATATATAGATGGGGTACTTTTCGTTGGTAGATATTAAACTCGAGCAACGAAATCGTGATAAAATCGAGAAGACCGTTTTCCTCCCACTTGACGATATTCAAAGGCGAAGGCACAGTAAAATTATGGTTGAAACACCGTCAAATTCAGAGGACAATTACAGAGATGGATATAGAAAATGTATGGTATGTTAGCGAGGACAATGACGCATTGCTTCTCATGCCATAATAGTTCTTCAGCATTGTTCTACCAACTGGAAAAGATGTTGACGTCGCTGACAACTATAGTTGTGCCAAATCTGTTCTGAATCGGTGATCAGATAGTGTGAAAGAACAATCGCAGAGTAGGCCCAACACCTACAATTCTTTTCTTCATCGTTATCGGAAGCAATCGCAGGTCGTTACTCCAGACGACATCTCCTGCTCTTTTCGAGGACCCACTTTCCCTTCGACAACCCTCGAGAGGGTGAAAGCGGCAGCAGTTCGAAAAGTTCCCCGTCGTCGATGCCGAGCTGTTGGGGAAAGAATTCTTTTTTCGCTTATCTCTGTTTGCTCTTTGGGTCCCGAGTCGGGTCCGCAATCTCGAACTCAAGGCGCGCTAAGGTTCAATGAGATAGAGATTCAGTCATACCAATCTTTTCTAGCTGACTCATTAGGATTTCAAGCTAGAATCTTCGGGTTTATGATTCTTCTGAATGGAAGTGATCCTTCAGTTTTGAGGTTGATGCAAACAACAATGAATATGGTTCCGGGCTATTTACACATAGTGGCAACAATTACCTTTTGAAAAGGACGGCGTGTTGAAAAATTAGTTGAAGGACTTTATGATCTTGATACAATTTTCAGTCGGAGTGAGAAGAAGCCATTGAATGAGAAATTATAAGGAGCAGTAGTGGACCTATCTGAAGACTTGCAGTCTATAGCGGTGGTCGCGGATGTAAAAATGCCCAGTTTGTGAATCAGGTCCATCGCCACCTGGGTTTGATTCCCAGCGCAGACGTGGATGTTGTCTATATGCGTAAATATGCGCTTCCTAACCCCGCTCAAGTCTCGACTTTCGGGGGTTTTAGTACCACCCAACGAGGAGGTGCGGGGTGCTAGTTGCGGGGGTGCAAAAAATTAAGTGTCAATACGAGCTATCGTCGTCACTATTCGTTATGTTATACCGTATGGATATGAGATATGACATCCTCCGTCTCATTGACTACAGAATAACCCGAGTCTTTCAACACGGTCCAGACTGCATTTTAGCAAAAATTACTGTTTGAACTAGTTTCTAGTACATATGCCGCGGATCGCCGTTAGGATTGTCTCTAAAATATAATTCACCCGACACAATATCTCTTCTTGAACACCACACGAAAATCCGGAACGGAACAAAATATTAAATATCAACTATAATGAATGTCAAGTGGCTGGTCAATCTTCGACCAGCCAGTTGACGAATCAGTACTCTACAGATCACACCCAGCTAAGGATTTGTATACAAACTTGTACAAGGGAACACCTGAGATCTCTTCTGAATTGATTATGAGATCTTCAGATTAAGTTTTGGAGCTGAACTTGTGGACAGTACGAATTTGCGTTTTATGGATTATGAGGACTTTTTGGGGTGCACGGAACAGATAGCCAAGTTTTTATGAAACAGTTCTCGCATTGCATCTCACGTGGTCGTCAAATGAAAGAGCGCTGTTGGTGAGATCATATGAGATCATCGTCATATTTGATTTCCTGGTTAAGATACAAGCTTGAGTTATTGTTGCATGGGAGGAACACTGCTAGATTTTCATATCCCCATTTATAATTTCTCGCCAGATCATGATTTATGATTGGATAATTTAGCGGTTCTACTGGAGGAACTGGTATGAAGTGTACGCTATTATCCAGCACTGTGGAGCACCAACATTGATAGTTAATGGTAGTATTAGATGAGACTCCATCTACAACGACATGAACTAGACATAGTCGGGGGGGCAAATGATATGACGGAAGTTTCGCCAATATGATTAGGTCTTAGAGTCATTGGAGACTATAGCCAGAAGAGCCTACAAGGAGATGGCATTTTTAGTGAATAAACCTGGAGACCTGGACGGAGTCCCACAGTATCATAGGGGTTCAAGGAACAATTAGTTTCAATGAAGGATTTTTCCACCTCGGAGAGATAAAATTACGAAATATGTTGGGGGACAGGGGGACCAAATACCCCTTCACCGTCACTCACGGATGCGCCAGTGGCAAAGATTCCCGATTCCGGTGCAGGGCCGTTGGGAGAGAGATGTTTTTTTTCCTTATCTCTGTTTGCTCTTTGGGTCCGCAATCTCGAACTCACGGCGCGCTCAGGTTAATAAGATAGAGAATGCGTAAAAGTTTCGAGACTCCTTTTACGACTGCGGGTATGCTTTATTATACGATGCGCTCGCTTCCATTTCGGTCTCGGAGATTTCTCGCCGGCTTCGTTTTGTTTTTCTCCTTTGCTTTGGCGAGCTGTGCGCTTAACTCGAATCGATGGAGTTTATTCGGACGTTTTTCTCGTTTTCCGAAGCTGATTTACCACGCGAGATTGGCTCGGAATTACAACTGTTTCGAGAACTATCTTCGAATTGTTTGGTCGAACGGAAGAAGTTTGGCGACTTTAATCACGTGACTCGATCTAAGCGAGCCAGAGCATCGCTTTCGTTACGTCACATTGGTAGGGACAAAATCGGAATCGGTATCTTCCGATGCATTGACGTACCACGGAAAATGGTTTTAGTAAGAAAAAAATATGAAGAGATCAAATTCGTACAGAACAGATTTTGTTGAGAGATGAATCAACATTCACTAATCTACAATCTACAATTTCATTGACCTTTTTAGTGTTTCAAATTTTATGACGTTTGCATTATTCTTTAGTTTTCGATTGTACTGCATCGAATTTCGGTAACCACATGATTTTATTTCATTCTATCTCAATTGTTGCGATAAACTCGAAACCGATTACTTTTTTGAATAGAGAATTGAGATATTATCTTCAGAATATATATCACACGCTTATACTTCCCATTCATTTCCATTCCATTATCCAGGCGAATCGATGGGGCAAAATCATATCTTTGGGTTCCACCAACCACCTATTTGCTAATTTCTTCTGTCAAAACTCTCGATAACAGCGTTTCATTAGCGGAAAATCACCCGTATGTTAGTAGTTGTTAGATGGCCACACAAAAATAACAACGAAATCAATATTATTGATAATTGCACTATCAGTGCTGTAAAAACTTTGATTCAGAAGTACTAATTCAAGTTACATTTCCATAAATGATCAAAACAACTTGAAAACATCAACTATGTGTTGGGTAGTTTCATAACTTGAATGCCAATATAGCGAAAAATGCCGTCAGCGTTTTCGGCGAAACGAAACACCATCAGTTACTGCACCATTACACTTCACATCTACCTATCTAGTGTAACTACTCGTTACGCTCGTCCGACACAGAGGCAGGCGGCGATCCAGCAGGCGTAGCGAGCGGCCCGACATCTGCCGCATCGGGAAATGCTAATAGCGGAAACGGCCTCGAGTGTCGGCCGGCCACGGCCCGCTGCGACCCGCGGACACGCGACGCGCCAGCGAGGAGAGGGGGGGGGGGAGCGGGCCGTTCGGCGCATCGATCACCGAATTTCTGTCGCGCGTTTTGCCTCGTTTCCGATTGTCGCCGGACTGTCCGGCTGATTTACGTCGGGCCGGCTGGGAAATTAGACATGTTCGCCAAGGGAAACACGCAGTTGGCCAGGATACATACAGGGTGGTCCACTTTTTAGAATAAATACCACATATTCTTCAGCTCGATAAAAGCAAACTTACCTCGGTACGGAGTTGCTCAGTTTGGGAGTTAGATGACTCAGAAGTTTGAATTTTTCTCGATATTGGTACATTGGCTTAGCTTTATTGGGCAATGAAACCCATATTATAATTATGATGAATATCATTCCATGAGCGCAGAACTTGATTCTTTCAGTAATTAAACATCTAAAACTTCGACGCTAATGAAAAATAATCAGACCGAGTATGAAAACTGGATTGCGCAACTAATTTACTACAAAAAAGGTACTCCTCATGAAATTCGATTACTCCCCTGGTTTCGACGAAATATTAATTTTAATGATTGAGACTAGAGAGCATAATTAAATATAGAAACGATCAACAGATATTTCATGAAAATTAGTTCAAAATGTCCACCAATTCCCACGTATAGACAGATTTATACGACGCAAAAAGTTAGAATGTACTTTTTGCGTAAATCTTTGTATAAATGAAAAAAGGTGAACATTCTATCTGTAAATCGTTCAAATATTCATTTATGCTGTGAATCACTCTTTGGAATGGTCAGAGAAATGCATTTATTTTATTGTAATCCAAAATTCGAACATTATTGATGCTGTATTCTGCATATTCAATTATTATTTTTCATACACCAAACAAATTCGGCGAATTCACCATTATTGAATTCCAGTTTTGATGGCCTGAAACCAGCACGAATCAGTCGATAACAATGAATTCCGCACGTATTTGCTCTTTGTTTCGTGTAATCCATGACGAGCAATCATAAATTGATAATAATTGCGTATATGTTTGAATAACTCCCATGTGCATCCGCAAATCCGGTGATAAATTCGATATTGAAAAATACTATAGGAATCGAAGCTTTTAAATCCGATTCCGGAATTGAATTGTACGCTAATATCGAACAGCTATAGCTGAACGTATATCATTGAAAGATAAAATAACCTATATCCTTCTGTATTTCCAGCGAAAGGTTGCTGAAATAACATTTCTCGCACGATTGCATTTCACGAACGCATCTGTGACTTTTCGCAAGCAGATTCCACAGAATAGCTTTGCGGTGTGGTCCTATTTCGCGATGTTTATTTTTCTTTTCCCACCAATCAGCATTTTCGGCGAGCCGAGCCGGAGATATGCTTTCAAAACATCGTTAGAGAACTTTTCTACCGGAAACTTTCCAGTAGGGAACAGTGGCGCAGTCAGCTCTGAAAAAAAATTGAGAACCTACAGTTATAGATATATAACGAGGATAATATATAAAACACAAAATTTAACGTACAAATAATATAAACAAATCTGCTATTGAAGTTACTCTAATGATAGTGACAAAATAAAACTTCAAAACATTGAGTTTTCATCAAATATGAATAAAAGAATCAAAAAAATGATCAGAACTTTCAGAGCTATATTCTTCAACAGAGGGACCTCTGACTACTCATAAACGTGGCAATGACAAATTCACCTTGGCAATCGAATACGGTCAATGGACATGTTCAGCAAAAAAAAAAGATTTCTCCATTTCATAGTACTCGCCCAAACTAGCTTCCTGGTACAATCCATTTTTCTCTAAGCGCTTCCTACGTTTTTTTAATAAATATGAAATTCCTGATTTCCATATTACCAAGGAACGAAGAGATCTAGTCACATCAAAATCCGTGCTATTCGGCTGCCTCCCTCAAACAGAAATGAACTGATTAACGCGAAAACGCGAAATTAACGCGAAAATTCCCCTACTCGACACAACATACGTTTCGACTATATTTGTATGTCATACTCATAGTTTCTGACAGGGATAACAATACTCTCGTATGAATACCGCTGGCTGAAAGTGTCACGAAGCGCTGACAAGAGTCTAGCGTCAAGGAACTGGGTCGTACGACGAACGAATCCTGCGTCGACTAGCCTTCTATGCATGTGCGTATCTGAATACTTCAACTTCCATTTGGGATTAGTATCATTACCTATGTGATAATATCGAAAGTACCAAAAAAGAAGCGACAATCAGCTTAGTGCGGTTGCGAAAAAAATATTCCGAATAAGTCGCATGAAGCGAGCTC
Source organism: Gastrophysa polygoni (assembly GCA_963576655.1). Classification (NCBI taxonomy): domain Eukaryota; kingdom Metazoa; phylum Arthropoda; class Insecta; order Coleoptera; family Chrysomelidae; genus Gastrophysa; species Gastrophysa polygoni. Next base: position 24,287,507 of record OY755087.1, read on the forward strand.
AAAATATTTTGTTAAATTTTGTTTCGATGTCCTATACCTATCTATTTTTAAACGAACTTACACAGTATAAAGGGCCGTTTAGTCAGTGTGTATTCAAACTCAAACACGCAATTGGAAGAGAGACCAAACCCATTTGGGGCACGCAGTGCCAAAATGCACCTCTATTCGATCACAACCAATCAGAAAGCTAGAATATCTTTCATTGACCGAGACGTGGTGAAATTTGCCACCGGCTTGTAAATAAAGACGGCACGAGAAGGAACATTTTCGTTTCGTGCATTTTCAATACGAAAATCGTCTGGGCCTGTCGACCCCCAAACCCCTTGCGCGGCGCCGCCAGTCGGAATCGACGGAATAACGAAGTTCACGGAGACGTAGCGAAGCGATATTTTATTCGGGACGGCCGAAAATCCCGCACGGAACAAGGGAGGACGACTAGATCCCGCTTGATTTATTAGCAACTTGTTGGGATCGTGTTAATCACCGCAACTTTAATAGGATTTCCTTCAGTTACAAGGGTTGGCTCGGTTCGGTTCGGTTAGACTACTCTCCGCGCCTAGATTACGCCGGCCTCTTTGAGGAACCGCGTTGAGCTCGACGAAAGTTTATGACACAGTGGCGTACGTGGCGCCTCTTCTCTTAATCAGATGGAAGCCTTTGGAAGTTCGCTTTCACGCTCATGGAATTCGAGACATGTATATCTTCCGGATATGCAAAATTTGTATCGTTTTGCCCCATACATTATATGAAGAATTTCTGGTACAACAGGATCCATCTTATTCATGTTGGATCCTGTAAATGTATGGCACAAGCGGGTTCTGGTAATGAACATTCAAAATCATTGATACATCAAGAACTCATCACCGATTCTGACTGCGACAATGGGCATGTTTAGCATAAAAATATTTCATCATTTGATAGTACTGATTCAAACTAGCTTCCTTACACGATCCGTTTTCCTTCAAGTACTTCCTACGTTTTTTAAACAATTATTCTTGAATGAATGAAGGTCTGTGATGACACCTCGAGGGTCTCTGAATGAGGCATTCGAATGGTGAGAAAACAGAGGCTCGTATAGGTGGGATTCTAACAATGTATTTTGCTACACGTTTCATTCCTTACTCTTCCAATTTTTGCTGGAGAATATCATTAAGTTCTCCTCGGAAATATCGGTTTCCAAGGCTGAACATTGGTTCTGGTCCGATGATTTTCCTCTTCGTGCCAGAATGTTTCATTTATCCCCACTCCGGTATGATCTGGTCAGTGTTTCTCGGGAAATTGGCTAGCACATCAATAGCTTCTCAAGAGATTCTTATAGAGAGATAGCACAAGAATATGAAGAAACTCTTCTAGCACCGGATAATCAAGAAACGAATTCGATCTTTACTGGTCGATTGCTAAGTGACGTCTGAAACATTTCACAATTCATGGGGATGAGACTAACCCATCCTAATCCTCAACTAGTAGGTGGATTTTTTTTGCTCGTATTTGGTGATATAATAGAAATTCCCAACAGCTATGAATTCTCTACGATATCGAACATACAGTGTTGTAGATAGTATCAAAAAATGATTTCCTCGGAATCCATTCCTAAAAAGGCTCGGCCTCCGTTGCCTCCTCTAAGGAGATGTCATTGGTGGCGGCGGTGGCATCCAAGTGATTTCTTTTGTCCCCCGTTTCTGGAACTTGCGATTCGCGATGTTTGCTCGGTTGCACAGACGAAATCTGATCTCTAGGCGAGCTCAAAGAGGAACGTAGAGAGTGAGAGAGAGAGAGAGGTCGCCTTCGAAGAAGCGTCAGCAGGTGTCAATTTCGCGCATCACGGTTTCGAATTCGGATTATTGTTTGACGCGGTCGCCGAGATCCGAGAGAGATCGGAATCCGGATCGGCGACGACGTTACGGACTCCGGAGTTCAATTAATTGCATCTGCGACTGCGAGAGCGTGTATGGTACGAGGCTGGAAGAGGAGATCGCTGATGGGGGATTACGTTGTTCACACAAAGTTGATTGGATGTAAGCTATGTCGATAGAGCTTTAATGTCTGTATTTATAATGAATACTATCTGATATAATCTTAAGTTTAGTTCACCTCAATTCCACATTTCACATTGCATTTTGAAGTTCACTTGATATAATAATAATGAAAAACACTGGAAGTAATTCTGTTCAGTTTCTCACTTCTGTTGATATTTCATGGCTGATTGATATTAATTTGGATTTTCTTTTGTTCTAGGTAAGTTCTTCGAAGGTCATGCGGTTTACGGTTCCTACGGCCAATGAAAGGTAACTTCTTAGACAGTTGAATAATCAACCGAAAATATATTGTCTTGACTTTCATCCAAAAAATGTTCATGAACACAGCAAACGAATATTAAATTTTCCTCTCAACACAGCTCAACATATTCGAGGGTGAATGATTTGGTTTTACTGAAGTTTTACGGAAAAATAGAATAAACGGAGAACTAAATACTGTACGTATACTAGTAAGTAGCAGTCTTTGTTTGAACCGAGATGGTTATACGATTTGTGAAATCTTCACTGTAATACTACGTGTAACTCGAAATTCCGGACTCGGCTTGCGCCTCGTCCGTAAACATCTCACTCGTACTGTAAAAGTTTACCGGACGTGTGACGTATAACATTTTATTTCATACTGCTAAAAAACAAAAATGAACAGTGAAAAATAAAATATTAATCTTTGTTGAAGTGCTACAACAAAAAAAATGGGAATGTATCAGTAAGTAGCAACTCCCTAATAAATAATTCATCCAATGGAGCTCCTGGTATCCATATTCATGGGAACGAAAGTTTAACGGTTAATATTAATATTAGCAATAAGTAATTTCTGTGTATTGTTTTGATGTTGAATTTTTAATGAATGTATTCATGCTTTTGACGCATAACTGAGTTTTCAATATTTACAATCCGGTAAAATTTCATTCTGTAAAAGTCTATTTTCCGGATTGAAATCAGGTACGTAAAGGTATGTTCTATGATGCAGTATGAAATAAATATGCTTTATTTGACGAATATGTCATATTAGCATCTCGCTAACGATATGGTGTCGATAGTAGACTTTTACCAAGTATTTCGAAAACGGCTTGACCAAAAAAAAAGAATTCTTCTTCTTAGTACCAGCTGTGATTGGGTGTCAGAATATAACGAATAACCCTGTAACCTTCTGGGGTTTTTGGAGAAACAAAACATCATCAGTGACTACACCATTCTTTTTCACATCTCTATGCCACTCCAACAAGTATTCCTATTGATCGTTTTTGCAATCGGAATATTTTCATGGAATTACCTGAATCAGCACATAAAACCGTACAATTGCTGATCAAAGAGTGAAAGAGGCCGAAATTAAAGTTTTTCAACATATTCGGGTTCAACTGGCAACTGTCAAATTAATGCGGTCGAGCATCACTGCGCGTGAAGCCTCCATTCGAAACTCGTCACTTTGTCAGTCGGAATAGTTCCAAACCGACGAAATTCATCAAAGTAGGCATCCGAACGGCCCGAGCCCATCCGGTCGGGAGGGATCCCCTTTGTTCCGTCAGAGCAGAGCCGCCTGGGGCCCCTTCGCATCGTTCAAACAATACGACATTTCCTCTTCTCGTTTCGATCGCGCTGCGCTATGTGCGCCCGTAACCCGTAACCGCGTTCGGCCATAAACGGTGCGAAACGGCGAGCAATAAGCCGAAGCGGGGTCGTTTCGTCCGGCGCGCATAGATCCCGATGAGTAGTGGCGCGGGAGCAACAGTTTCACGCGAAAATGAGAGAAACGCTTTTGAAAGTCTTTTTCTTTTTTTTTTATCTGTGGACAACACGAAAGGGAAACCTATAATGTTCGAGGAACATCGTGTTAGCCAGCGGTGGAATTTTGGGAGAGAAGGAAGGTGTTGGAATTTTTCTTGAAAGTTTGGAGGTCGTAAGCATCAGGAAAGACTTCACTAGGCAAAGAATTCCACAACTTTGCCGTTTTATTGATGAATGATGCTTGGTATAGCGATGTTCGACAGGTCTCGAGCCTGACAGTGTAGGGGTGACCAGCCTGAGCTCGTCTGGTCTGTCTACTAGGAATCGCGCGTGGTGGCATAATAGATGATATTTCCGTTGAGCACCGACCGTGAAAGTACCTATAAAAAAGGCATAGATCGCCGACCTTTCTACGATGATTTAGAGAGGTCAATGATTTGGTGAGTGTTGTATCATCGACTAGGCGAATAGCTCTCTTCTGAATTGAATCTAAGAGCCTTAGCGTATGTTTGGGGGCTGAGCTCCTTGCATCTCTGGCCACGTTGGATGATATAGGGGCTCTAGAGGAAAAGGCGGAATGAAGTGTACTATCATCCGCAAAGCTATGAACTGGGCTGGAGGTCACATTCAACAAATCTTGGAAACGACAAGCACATTTGGAAACAAGAACCTCCCAATGCGACTCACAACAAAATGGCACTAATATTTTTTGTTTCAGCTAATGACAGCTACTGTAATTTTTCCAATGCTGACATATTTCTTAGATTTTTTCGCACAAAATCCAAGCTCCTTGCTAACAAAAAATGGATTTCTTGATAAAATGTAGGTTTGGTCATTTTACGTCACAGTAAATCTTGAATCGACGATGTGGCCATGTACAGTCAGTGTGACATTTGTGTCATATCTTGCCAACTGACGAACATAATTCATGTTTTCTGGAAGAGAAGTTCCCTATCCTCGTAAATTTGCAAGACTCAAAGACAAATATAAGAAATGCCATCTCGAATTTGAACGTAAATTGAACTCAAATGGGGTTTGTTGATTCAACTCATGTCTGTCTTTTATTAGTTCTCGATTCATGTTGATTTCAAAGATTTTGCTCGCTCAGTAGAAGAATTATGAATTGTATAATAATGGAGCATTTATTTTCTTCTAAGGTTAGGTGTTTCCAATTTCTCGATAATCAAGCTCAGGATCAAGTGTATTCTTCGATTACTTTTTGTTTTGTCGTCTCCCATCACCTACTCACTTCATTCATCGCTCCAATTCAGGAATCACCCTGTAGGATTGACATTGTAGACGTCAGACCCGAATAAAGCTACTCACTTACGAAAAAGCGAGGGAATTGCAAATCACCAGTTTCCCCGCGAATTGCGCTTCCTCTCGTTAAGATCTATGCGGAGTTTGGCTCTCGCTGCAGAGGCAGGGCCAGGACGAGATGGATGTTACGGTCGGATGGCGGCGGCATTGCGTATTTTACGCGGTGCCGCGCCACGTTCGGTCGGCTTTTCTCTCTCCGAAAGACGGACGGGAATTAGCGCCATGGGCGGCGGCGAAGACCCCCCTAAACCCAGCAGAACCAATTGCATATTCGAATTCGCAATCGTTGCATAATTTATTACTAATTAATTACTAATTTATCACCATCACATTTGCGAATTTATTACTCGTCATTCGATGGAAAGGACCAACGGCTCCGCTATAGCTTTATATCAACCTAGCAAAACCAGAGTACCAAAAATGCTTTTCTTAAAATTTCACATATTATGTCATAATTTATTACTCTTTTATTACCAATTCATCACCACAAACTCGTAATTTTTACCTTTCATTCTCCTATTTTAATATCAACCTAGCAGAACCAAAACTCAATTATTAAGTTTTCGGAAATTTCCGGTGCATAATTTATCATATATAAGAACAAGAACCTTGAATAAGCCGTGAATCTTGATGTTTATTTCCATCCATTATCCTATGTGTTGAGTGATTTCGCTTTATTTGTATTGTAAACAAATACAGAACAGCAAAAAAATCGACAATAGGAGCGTTACAATAGTCTTAAATTTTGGCGTAATCCAAGTTTATCGAAAAATTCGTCCTTCGGAATTAGTTTTGCTAGCTTTGCGGTAAAGCTACCAAATACTTCGATGTTGGAACTTCAATCAATAATGAGCAGCATGGATTTGTAAAGCATCGCTCCATTGATACTAACCTATTTGTCTATACCGAATACCTCTTGAAGAACATCGACAAGGGCCACCAGGTTGATGGCTAAAATCGGTATACACGGTCATTTGCTAAGATTGTTTCAGTCATACATTACAAATAGGTTACAAGCGGTTACTCTGGGAAAATTCAGTTCGAAATTTATCAACATTACTTCCGGAGTTCCCCAGGGCTCCCATCTGGGGCCTCTTCTTTTCAACATTTATATTAATAATATATCTAGTTGTTTTTCCTTGTGATTTTTTGATGTACGCCGACGATTTGAAAATATTCCACACCGTGACTTGTACCAACGATTCACTTCTCGAACAAAATGATATTGATAATCTTGTGAAATTCTGCGATAAGAACTCTCTGTTCCTTAATCTCAAAAAATGCCATTCTATCACGTTCACAAGAAACAAAAACATTTTCCACCACCAGTACCATGTAAATAGGCAGCAGCTAAAAAAAATATATCTGCAGTCAAGGACTTGGGAGTCTTGTATGACTCCAAATCATTATTTCTCGCATATTAACTATATCGCAAAAAAATCTAACAGAGCACTTGGATTTCTGATCCTGATCAGAACTTGACACGACTTCAAAAATACTCACTCTATTTGTACACTGTACATGGCCTATGTAAACAGTCAGCTTAGTTTCGCTTCAGTAATATGGAACCCTCTATACATCTCGTACATTGAAAGACTAGAATCTATACAAAGCAAATTCGTCAGCTACGTCAATAAAAACATCTTTCGTAATCTCAAAGATACCCTACAAATTGAAATACAACTGTATCTAAAATCATTGGCAGATAGGTGCCAAATAGCTGATATTAGGTTTCTCTATAAAATTATAAATAACGGTATTGGCTGCATCTCAATCTCGAACCAACTCTCAATTGATGTACCTCTGTATAATACCAGAGGACCATACTCATTCCAAACAAATCAGAGTAAAACTAATTAGTATTTGAATTCTCCCCTGAATAGATCTTGTAAATGATAGAACTCCATATCCAAACCATTAGAAATTGACATCTTTTCCAATTCCCTTGCAACCTCCACCACTTTTCTCAAACGTTCATATATAATCATGCCTAGTTGTTGTATTTCGCATAACACTTGATTAAGAACTGTACATAACACGATATCGCATAGTATGTAATACAATCAACTCATTTGAATTTTTACCTGAACATTTGTGAATACTCTTTTTGGGTTTGTCCCGATTTTGTTTTCCTCTCAAATAAACAAATAAACAAACCCACAATATATAATATTTTCCTTCAACAAACTGAAGAAAAAATGTGCGATAGGCTAGAATGACACTCTTTAAATAGCCTAGAATTATGGCGTAATCAAATTTTTCGATAACATTGTCTTTTGGAATTGGTTTTGGCAGCTTCCATTCATCGTCAATGAATAAATTCATCAATAGCTATTCCAGATGACTAATTATGTCTGTCGGGCTGATAATTACATCATAGCAGGTAATGGGATGTATTCTCCATTGTCATACCTGATTTCGGGGTAGTCCATGACGTGGTGTCATGTCGGCTTGAGGAAGGAGTCGTGAAATGGTACCAAGGTACACCATTCAGATTGGTCATCCCAATTATACCAACTACTATCCGATTGTTGTCTTCGTATTTTCCGTGAACGCCTCTGCTCCGTTCTCCGCAGAGGATATTGTGTGTTTGCCCCACACCTGACACCACCGTTGATAATTGTCGCTCGGTTGAGCTGGAAATGACGCTGCGTAATGAGACAGTCGGGGTTTCCGCCGGAACGAATGGCCACGTCGTCCTGGAATAAAATTTAATTATCGGGTTTTCTGCTTTTTGTGCTGCTTGTTGTAGACGAAAATCCGCCCGACGTTAGCATCGATGTGAATCGCTTCGAAATATCAATCGGTGTGAAGATGATAGAGAGACAATATGAGAGAAAATGATGGATGAATAATTAGTGGAGAACATCGAATCATAAGTGTTACAATAGGCACTAATGGTAGGCTTGATGATAATGATCAGCTTCAATGAATAGCGTTGGTAGGCACTAAAAAGATACCACTCGGTGTTCTTCTTGGTCTTTTGGTTTTCAGTTGCAGTTCGACTACTCAAAGCTCTAGGATTTATCATTATTGAGCCCAAAATCATCCACCACAAACGAATCCTGGAGGAGTGAAAAGTTCCCACTGACAGTTCGAGTATTTAGAGTAGTGGTTGGAAAACAGCTGTTGTTCACTTAGGTCTCCCACTAGCCCTTCAAGGGACAAGTTTCTCAAGCAAAGTGGATCCTCGCAATTCTGTATGCTCGTTTTTCGCAATTTCTATCCATTTCACATTTCACGATTCTCAGAAGTTAATTTTATAACGATATTTGTGGCGTCAATAGAAGTAAATGAAAAACAAATTTTGCATGTGCTCAGGCTCCAGTTATCTGAACCCTCCAGAACTTAGCTTCTTCCTTTCTTTACCTCTTCCTTCTTCTTGACATGAGTTGTAGTGCAAACAGTAAGAGGAATTCGTATCTGTAGGTTGCAGGAGATCATTTTTTCACCTGACCTTCGGTATTTTGGATTTCTGGGATCAACAGTTCCCTGTTAGAACCTTCTGATTTCATTAGTGAGACCCATTTCCAGGAGTAAATGATTTTGCAGTTTCAGTTGGAGAAACGGAAGCCATCTTAGCTCAATTCCTTGAGCTAATATCTCAAAGGAAAGTGTTCATTCGTCGTATGAAGAGTTCTTGTCCAACTAGAGAAGTTGTTTAGCTTTCTCTGGCGATGGGCTGTATTTTTCTTCATTATTGACCCGACACTTACTTCCAGTATCTCCTTTCGATGCAAATAGACTTCCGCTGATGTTTCTGTCAGGTTCTGGACGAGGAATCTGTATAGTGGACCTTTCTTCGGCAAAATTATTTGCTTTCTCGTCGAGTATCGGTTCCAATCATCGAACAGGTGATGGATGCTCTTTCCTTCAGTCTGCTCATTCGATGGTATCAGCACGAAGGGAGGGAGATTCGCGCTTTCGGTGCTTCACAGGAGAGCGATTTAAGTAACGGCGCTCGGCATAGGGCATAGTTTCTGTAGCCTTTGCTTAGGGAGACGGCACAAAGGACCGAGCGGCGGCGTCGGTAGAGCGTCTAATGGGCGAATGCGTCACCGCAGAGAGGGACGACGACACCGCCGTCAATCCTTATCGCGTTGCCAGACCTACCAGTTTTTCGGTAGAATTGCCCATTTTGTTGGGAATATTTTGGAACACATCACTCGAAAAATATACACAGGATATGTGGTATATCGATACAGGGTGGTCTATTTTAGGTCTTCAACACTCAGCTTAGAACCTAATACAACTTTGAAAGGGCAGGGCATGAGGATGTTTCCGAAGATCAAACGTGCATTCCTAAAGTTCGAACTGTTTTTTCAGTCGGTGAACTGTTAATTAATTACTCGGCCTATGTGGCTGGATTTTTAGAAATTACTGAAAAATCCTAAAAATGTCTGTGATTCGAAATTCTAAGGCTGACAAAGCTGCACATATAGTGAGCTCTATTGCGCCAAAAACTAGTATGGCAAGTTTCAAAAAGCAGGAGCAAAGTTTCGATTTGATTGATATTCCATGTAAGAATTGGGAGTCAGACTTTCTGAAGTTCATTCAGAGGTATGCGCAAAAACATGAAGATACAAAAACTTCCATTCCGATACAATATTTCTGATACTATTCGTTAGAGACGCAGAGTATGCAAAGCTTCTACAGATTCCCAAAATCTAGTTACCCACACGAAACGTACACATGGCCATAAATGTGTTTGCAGCTTGACGTGTTTTTCTTTAATTGCGAGGATTGTGTCGACAAACACCCATTCATTTGTTGGATTAGCAAGGTGGCGTGGAAGTCGTGTTTCAGCGAACCGTAAACAATTCCACAGGAATACTTAAATTTTTATGCGAGGTTCGTATTCACGGCGAATTGCCATTCGCACAGTCAAATCTAAATTCTCGCAGTAATGCGTTTTATTTCATTTTATCACAAACATCTAATGCAGTAGCGTAACACATAACCTCAAAATTTTTGGAAAAATCATAGTCTTGAAAACAACTCGATTCCATTTTCGAATTAGTAATAGGATAAACTTGAATAGACTTGAATTTTTTCACATCGAGTTTTTGTTCATAACTACACACCTGATTTTGCACTCAATGTCTTGACAATATTTCAATGGAAGCATATAATTAGGAATTGTCGTTTCCAATGAGGTTCATAGAAGACAAGAATGTATCCCAGAGTTCCCACCTAGAGAAAGGCGAAGGAATCCAACCAATGAGAACAACAAACGAGGGAGAGGCAACCAGCAGTGATCAGTTGGTTGTTTGCAAAATAGTACCTTTCTTTGTTGCACATCCAGACGAATCGATAGCTCTTTCTTTTTCTTATGTTCGTTTCAACGCTACTCAAATCGTCAATGGGGCCAACTTGCGTCAAGTAGAGAATTTATAATATCATATATCTTTTTCGGGATCATCTTATTTATGATAAGAAGTAGTGAAACAGCCAAAATAACATGACACGTAGGCATACACTGTTACTAATAGGAAAAATATTTAGTCAGTAACAATTAAGACATTCATTTCGAATATAATATCGAATATAATATCACTTGGACATCACAGACAGTACTGAAAGGTGAATAGATCACAATTTTGAGCAACGTAATCTGAAAATGATGTATTATCCATGTAACGCCACTGTTATGAATTTCATGACTTCAATCCTGTCGAGTCGTTTTTGCGAATTAAGTCACTTTCAACGTGTGATTGAAAAGATATGACAGACTGACTGACTGAGTTTTAGACCATTTCAAATAGATATTAAGTCGCAACCGCAACTTTCACATATTGTTCTGGGCTGAAATTCTTCCATCTGGACTACTTTCGCGAGCCTATATTATACATACACGCCACTGTTTCAAACATCTAACGGCGTCGGATAACAAGTGCTGCACGGAATATAAAGACGAAAACGACGTTCACTGAAACTTCGCCCTCAATTAAGCGACTTTACAGCTTCTTTTAAACTCCCGAAGTATTCAGGATATTTCCGTTCTTCTTTTTCTTCTACCTCTCGTTCGGATGAGCCACTCGGTTCTGATGGCAGCAAACACTTTGATATCCGCAGAGTGAAGAATGTACCGAAATTATTATAGACTATCATCAATTTTTCATATCATAGCAAAGGATATTTTCCATTTTTCCCGATTGGAGTTAGCGTAGCGTGCGAGTATCTATTTCGTTATCTAGAAAATATTTATCCAATGAAAATCTTATTTCAATCAAGAGTTTCAAGTGGAGTAACCAAAATAAACCAACCGTAACATAACGTCTAACCTTAGTTAGACTTACTTGCACTGATTATTGACCTGTTTCATGTGTATTAAATGGATCAATCACTATTTTACAGAAATAAAGGAAATGTAACATTTTTTATCACCACTTCAGCATTGACAATTGATTTCAATAAATAAATTGAATACATTAGTCTTATCAGGCGTATACTTTCCAATAGGTAAGGCGAGTTCTTCTTTAAATTCAATGGAAAGAATGCCAACGAATTGAGTAATTTTGAGAACTGAGATAAGTTTTCAATCATCTTCACTTGAACTATTTTATTTTGAGGCAAAAACATCCAAACAAACGAATATATAACGATCATATGCTTACCAAATGAAGTTTTTGTGAAAAATAATGAAAATATATTGATAAAATATCATTATATCAATTTTGACTCATATCATATGTCATGTTAATACTTTCAATAACAAATGATAGTAAATTACCTTTTGAGAAGCTCCAACAATGAAATCGAATGTTAGTGTCATTCGACTGTCATGACACTGCTGCACAGTGTGAAACTTTTGACAGTTTCAAATTTGATTTCAAAGTATCAATTTGTAGATATTATTACAAAAAAATCTCAGTAGTTGAAGTTCTAACATCGAACACCTTATATTTCATCCCATAACCGATAATTTCAATATTCATATTGGAAAAAAGTCTGGAATATCTAGACAAAACAGTGAAATCGACAACGCTTATACGACAACTGCAATTGGATATTTGCATCAAAGCGATGGCGGATGCCATTTTGCAGAATGACAGAAAGAAAAACAAAATCACGTCTGAATATTTGGAAAACTCGTGTCAAAACAAAAAACCGGTTCTCTCGAAATTTATTCGATTTCATATAGTCCGCCTCAAGTCAGCCTTGGGACCACTGTATAATAGATATCAGGTGATAAAGCGCCACTTCACGCCCGCTACACAGGCTATAAATTCCCTTTTCACCGCTATTCCACGTTGAATATATCGTTCCATTCAGTTAAACATGTGCCTTATCAGTTCCCCTCTCACCTCTAGTCCTCGGCGAAACGACGCTCATGTTATAATGCAATATCAATTTCCCGAAATCACGGCGGCTGGGAGCCTCAAATTGCTTCGAATTTCGCAGTGTTGCCAACCGGAGAGAAATTTTCCGGTCGGCAGAAATTTACATTTGGGAAATTTAACTCAAAACAAGTATTTCAACTCAGATGGGGATTAAGAATTAATCTATTCTAGATTGCCAAGAATTTGAATAAGGAATCATTTGAAGGATGTCGAATTTAGGCAGACTTCATCCGGTGTTATATTTCGGGGAATCCAATTTGAATCATGGAAATCTGGCGAAAAATGAGGATGAAATTTGCGATCCAAAATTCATATTTGAATCTGTAATTATTTGACTATTTTGTACGTTGGTTATGAGTTTTCGAAAGATTTTCAGCTGATTGAATATTTTTATCAACCTTACCTTTATGTGCAAATTTTTTTAATGGGTAGATGAAGCTGCTCATCTAGCTACTCAGAATGTTCGATTAACATTTCCATAAATATTTAAAGAAATCTTGATCACAAATATTGTTTCAATCAGTTGAAACCGGTCGTCCCAAATTTGAGGAAATGCTCGTTCGATGGTATAAGTTGATACATTATATTATGGGATTAATTTTATGAAGCAAATATTTCACTTGGAAACGGTATTTACAGGTACCATTTTCTACTCTCTTCTTCATTTCCCGTCATCAAAATGGTCAAATTGGGATGAATGTTCAATACAGAATATAATATAAATTTTAATGAGCATTTGGTAGAATGCTGAAAATCCGTCATTTCCTCAAGAGTTTTTATATTTATATATATTCAGGCATTTTCTAAATGAATAGAAGGAAAAGCGTTATGTCTGATTTGATACACTGAACTTTATGGATAATTCTACTTGGTTGATAGAAATTGAAACGATCGTATAATGAACAACAAGAGTTTGAAGCGACTGTGTTCAATAGTATATCTAACGACTATAAATATTTGAATCATTATCATATACAAAGTTTCACCCACAATGTCCATTAACATCCATTGAAATCTCACGAAATACCACGCAACCTAAAATACAGCAGTCAGGAACGAACTAACCCGAGCGTAGACCCTTTCGATAGTTCGGTTTTGACAGTAAATGTGTCGATTTCATGAAAATATATGTGTGCGTCTATGAACTATTACATGTTCGGTAACCTTCGGATATTTCAACTATCATCTTTGGTAACCAACTCCACTCAAATGAGTCAACGTCAACTGTATTTCATAAATGATAATGTTTTCTGAGTATTTTTTGACGTCTTGTTATCAATAATATAGTGGATTCATGATATCCATAAGAATCAAAATCAGAAAACGGAGGAGGCGATGGTGACATAACCAGACGCATCTCGAAGGAGGAAGGAAGGTAGTGGATTTAATCATTTTTCAAAAGCTTAGGAAGTAAAATTAATCTAAAATCCAAGTACCATGTGTGATGATACCATAGCAGTAAAATATCCAGATGAAATATTATTACATTCAGTTTTTTGAATATTCTCGAACTACTGCCTTTTAAATACTGTCTGTAAGTTCTTCGAGAAGGTGGTATATTCATTTTTCAGCTTTTAATGGGATTTTCTCTCCTCGTTTCTAAAAAGTTATTAAAAATTATTGCAATATATTTGTAGTAAGGACAGATTTAGGATCTGTCCCAAAATGTCACTGCGTTTGAAATCAAACCTTTAGATACCTAGAAGAGAAATTCTCTATTGGTCAGTGACACCTTGTTTTTGAAAAAATTTGGAAATACAAATATATTTATGAGAATAAAACCTCTACTTATCTAGGTGGACGTTTCGGAAACGAATCTGCTCCCGTTCTCAACACAATTGAAATATTTTTCTCTTCGTAAACTTTTTTCAATGTTTTTTTTTAATGTTTCACTTTTCAGTGTCAAAATCTGAAACATTGGAAAAAGTTTACGAAGAGAAAAATATTTCAATTGTGTTGAGAACGGGAGCAGATTCGTTTCCGAAACGTCCACCTAGATAAGTAGAGGTTTTATTCTTATTAAATATATTTGTATTTCCAAATTTTTTCAAAAACAAGGTGTCACTGACCAATAGAGAATTTCTCTTCTAGGTATCTAAAGGTTTAATTTCAAACGCAGTGACATTTTGGGACAGATCCTAAATCTGTCCTTACTACAAATATATTGCAATAATTTTTAATAACTTCTACTCTATTTTTTAGAAACGAGGAGAGAAAATCCCATTAAAAGCTGAAAAATGAATACTGCCTTTTACTTTCGACTTTTTTGTTGCTCCAGTGAAATAGATTACTTTCCGAATAAAAAAAAGTTGAAATAGCTGTTTTCTTAGGAGAAGAGGTTTCCAAATGAATTATGAGTGCATGAATACTTCCGAAGATATTTGAAGAATCCGAATATCTGCGATTTCGTTTTAATTTTTTTCTGACTTCATTTGAAGTGATATGATGAAATAAGTTCCATATCACCGTTGCTACTTTTTCCGCCATATCCAATGGTATCAATAGATTCGTGATCCGATGTTCCGTCTTCGAGGAGCAATCATCAAATTTTTTTTTTTTGATTGGTCGAAAAAAAAATGTTTGTCGCTTGAGAATTCTAAAACCGATTCTGAATCCAACGACATACTACTCTTCACAATTATCCGACGTTTCGGACCAAAAAATCATCACCAGTGTTATTCGATGATGGTTGCGAGGAAACTAAACGTCGGATCAAAAATCTGATGACGGCATCCTGTGGAGAAAGAAAGAGGCTGTAAAAATTCAAAATTCATTTTGGTCAATGTCTTTCAGTTAAATCGGAAAAAATCACTCGTCAGAATGTATGTATGAAATTGGCAGAGCTCAGAATTTGAAATCTGATTTTATCAAAAAAAGTAGATAAAAAAATTCACTGGCCAGCGTACGGCCCCTTGATTCTCTCGATTCCAAAAAAATTCATAGATATAAGGGTTACACGAGCCATGACTATTCAACGCGCAATTTATAAAATCAATCGATCAACGCAAAAATGCATTGAAGCAAACGGTTTTCAACTTGGATACTTGTTCAAATCTTTGAATTTTTGCTACTTTCATGTGTCTTGAAAGTTTCGTGATGTATTTGAAGTATATGTTATTTGAATTTGTAAAATTTTTGTTGTTCCTATATTTTACTTTCAATAAAAGTTAAAAGTTGAGCAGGATTCGATATTTTCTCGATTTATTTCACTGGAACAATGAGAAGTGAGGAATATTTCAGGTGAATACAGAAAAAGAGCCCTTCGGAAAGTCGGCAACGCCGGAATCTCGCGTTCCTTCGGCCTGTTCGCGAATCGGCTCGCGCCTCCACCAAAACCCGAAAACAAATCGCCGCCGTAAAATGCGGCGGGCGGCGGAGATACGAAGCGAACGACCGGATGGCGGGAAGGAACGAAAGAAATCGGCCAGCGCTGCCGATCTCTCGGAACGACGTCGTTCGACGCGCCGATCCGGAACGCGATCGAATGACGAATTCTATCTGATCCGGTCGAACGGTTGTTGGAGTTCGAGTGTCTTATTTAGATTAGGCGGATAGGAAACCGGGTGGTCTAATCTCCAACAGTGACATATCACTTCGTCGATTGAGAAATACTGTTATTGACAATTCTCAAACGAAGCGTTCTGAACTTTTATTTCTGAATTACATTAGGCGTGATTCCTCGTCCATTTGCCGAGCTGTTTTTCGCCGGATATATCTCGGCTCCGAGCACGATATCCGGTGATTTTCTATCGAAACGTGAACCGGAATTTCTCCGCTGTGACTTTGATGTTTCATAAATGAGGAATTTATAAAGGCCGCCTTCTGTTAATGGACGCAGAAATAATTTCGCCAAAATGGCCTCATCGATCAGTCTCTCCCTCCGTAACAGAACGAGTTAAAACAGCTAATGATAATAATAAGGGTGGAAGGTCTTTCAATAATATACCGTATTTTTTGAAAGGATCGAGTTGATCTGGTCGAAAGGACAAAACGGTGTCCTTTTAGATGTCCTTACCTGAATAACAGATGCTGGGTGTTGAAAATTCAAGGAAATTACTCCATGTATCGGAGAATCCAGTTCCATTGCTAATTTTGATGTTGATTTGATGAATTTCTGACTGAATTTCGAAAGAATTTGCATTGAACTGTGCAAATGCATCGAGGAAGTACAGAGAAACGGTTTTTATTATTTTCTTCAAGATATTTTGTCTAAAGAGAAATCTAACGAGCGTAAGTTCATTAAGGAAAAAAACTCACAGACTTTAGAACAGTGCACAAGGTAAATCATTGATCGATGAACTATGAGTTTAATTGGAATCAGAAAGTGCTCTCTTGACATATTGATAAAAGTAGCTATTTTCTCATGAAAACTCTTCAGAAATGGACCATTTCTAAACCCATGTTGTTAAAAACTGTTCATTTCGATGAATCGGTTGGTCAGTACTGGAGATTATCCAAGGGACTCAAATGGGTACATCAAATATATACAGGGGGCTTTTTCAACTGTAAGATACGATGTTCGTTGGATTAAACAAAAGTTGACTTTCCTGAAGGTCATCCAATGTGCGTTCTTCCAATCTTGGTCTCTTGGACCCAATACTCCAGGACAGGTCGAATTTGCACTTTGTAAATCACGAGAAGCTATATACTGGGGTGTGAATTATCTCTTTGCACGGAACAGAAAGCCATGTTTTTGCGAAGCAGTTCTCGTGATGGACCTCACATGGTGTTCCCATGAGACAGTGCTGTTGGTGGTGATACCGAGCATGGTGGATATTGAAAACTTCATGGGAAAAGTCCTACCTGGCTTCGCCATATTGGACATCATTAGATCATATGGGAGCTGAAGATGAAGAGGCGGTATGAAACAAAGCCTTGTACTGTGCAGGAGCCCATATCTAACATATCCTTGATGTGGACAAAGAACAAAGTTGGTGCCAAGACGGATCTTCGTAGAGCTCTAGTATTGCTCATCATTGTATCAGATGAGACTCCGTCTACCACCAGATAGAGCGTGAGCATAAGCGTTTCCTCTACGAGAAAGGACATATTTGAGGCGGGTTTGCCGCCTCAAATGTGATGTGATGTGATGGAAGTTTTGGGAAAACGCCTTGTTGCTGAACTTGGTCAAATGCTCTGGAAATACCCGATATTTACCGTCAGATACTTCACCATTTCATTTAGAGATCACAGATAGTGGTGCAAGCGATGGTTTCATTGAAAATAATGAAACAATAACAGCAAAGAAATTCAGCCAATTGAGATATTTTCACACATCCATACAATTGACTGACAGAATGAACCGCATACGTGTCCTAAATGTCAATCTATCTCAGCCATGGAAATAATCCAGCATTTAACCGCAGTCCCTCCTTTCCAGACTTCACTCTAACCTTTTTCAGCCCTTATCGGAACACAGACGTATATATACATATATATTATATCCCTTTCCGAGTTATCCTCCTCTGCGAAGTGCGAGATACACACTCTGCTTTCTATTCTGCGCTGAGCCACTCTAGAAATGCAAAATTTACGGCCACCAGCCAGAGCTTAGCGTAACCCTCGGGAACGTATAACACGAAATGACAAGTCGCAGGTGTTTACAGAACAAGGACGTGCAGAAGGCGTGGAGACAACGGAAAAGGGAAGTGCTGCGGGATTTCCTTCGGACCGGGAATTTTCAACACTCGGTGCTGAAGTATCGGTTCAACCACTTGACGTATCAAGGACCGGAGTTCAATCCGCTGTTTAGGTAAACCGGGTTTATAATTAATTATAGGTCGAAGCACCATGCATTTTTCAATCGGACACTGATCATGTTTTCATATGTTTAAAAATTGACAATCTTTCGAGATGGAATATCATTTATTGAAACTATTTTGTTCTCCGTATTATATTAGTAAACTACGACTAGGAAACTGGAGAAAAAACTAAAGCAGAAAAGCAATAGTTGTGAATGGAGTGGTGGTTGAGGGGGTCTAACACGTGAAAGACGTCAAAAGGATTTCAAATCATTTCACAATCATTTCGGAGAATTTTACAACCATTTCAAAACATTTCAAAGTATTGCACGGGCATTTCAAAGAATTTCAAGGGCATTCCAAAGAATTTCAAGGGCATTTCAAAGTATTTCACTGGAATTCCGATGTTTTTTTGAAGTAATTCTTATATAATTCACATTGATCATCATTATACATGGGATTGCGGGGTGAATAATTTCGCAAAATGGCAAAGTTTTTTTACGACCATTCCGAAATATTTCAAGGCATTTTGAGGTATTTCGAAGAATTTCATTGATATTTCGAAGGATTTCAGAGTCATTTCAAAACATCTCAAATTATTCCACAGGTATTTCAAGGAATTTCACCGTCATTCCGAAGAATTCCACAGACTTTTCAAAGTATTCCACTGGCATTTTCAAATTATTCTTTCATAATTCATATTCATCATTATTATACATGAGATCGCGGGGTGCATAACCTCGCCAGACGGCGTCTCATTCGTGAAATACTTTGAAAGTACTTCACAATCTTCTCCAGAACAGTCCAAGGCATTTCAAGGTATTCCACAAACACAAACATCTCAAAGTATCTCACATCAAAATCATCTCAAATCTCAATGTAACATCTTTCAAAGGTAATTCACAATCTTTTCATTTTTCGAAGTATTTCACAGATATTTCAAAGTATATCACGGGCATTTCAAAGAATTCCACAGACATTTCGAAGTATTTTACAGTCATTCCAAAGTACGTCACAGACATTCTAAAGTATTTAAATAGGATTCCAGTGTTTCATTCTTTTATGATTTATATCGAGCATTCGCTTTATAGGCCTTTTTTTATTCGAGACTCGCACCGTCATGCACTTCCTATCCCCGACCTATGAGTCACATGCGTGCATAATCTCACCCCCCAGCCAGACTAATCACAACTCCCATCCATGCACCCCCATCAGCGCCGACTAAATTACGAGGGAAGCAACTTTTAATAAACAAAATTAACCGAGACGTCCCCGCTCGCCTCCCCCAGTTGAAAGCCTCTTCCTCTCGCGCCCGCAAAAAACTTAATTATAAACTTCATAACTCGCCCCTGGATCCCCGGCGGCTGTACGCTCACCTGTAGCCAGACCCCCCCTCCTTCCCCCCCGTGATGCGGCGGGACCCCCGCCGTTTCCCCATCGCTCTCCATATCCTCGAAGATGTCTCGGCACCGTGAAAATGAGATAGCACTAACCCGATTAGGGTTCGTTCGGCTGCAGCTTCCACCAGGCCGGAAGGGATGGAAACACGCATTGGCGGCGTCGGCACATGTGAGTAAGTGGTTTACAACTCGGGGTTGGCGAGAATTCGGGGTGGAGTGGAAGGCACGAGAGCGAGATGGTGCGTTGAAAGATGCCATTTTCATTGGCCTGCAATTTGGATTGTGTGAGAACGCGAGATATGTAGTTGGTTTTTCAACTAGGGTGTGTGTTTTTTTTTCGTTTGAAGACTATACTAGGCGAAGAATTCCACAACTTTGTCGTATTCTATTGGTGAACGCTGCTTGGTATAGCGATGTTCGACTGGTGTCGAGCCTGACAGTGTAGGGGTGACCAGCCTGAGCTCGTCTGGTTTGTCTACCTGGAATCGCTCGTGGTGGCTTGATGGGAGAAATTTTCGTTGAGCACCGACTGTGGAAAGGGAAATATCGCCCACCTTTCTATACTATTCTATACACCATTCAAACACGTGAACAGTACTCTGGGACAGGTCGAATTTGCTTTTTGTAGATCATAAGCAGCGGCAGTACCTCTTTGCACGAAACCGAAAGCCAAGTATTTATGGAGTAGTTCTCGTGATGATCTCACATGATCATCCTATGAGAGAGTGCTGTTGGTGGTGATACCTAGAATAGATATCGACGATATCAAAGAGGAAAACTACACCTCTCATCATTTTATTGGGCATTGGTTTTTGCATTGAACTCTACTAGACTTTCGAATCAGCGTTCCAATATTCTCGGTTGTGAAGCACCAGAATTGTAGTTGGTGAATGTTGTGTCAAAATAATGGACTGACCAAGATTGCACATCAATTATTCATGAGATAAGAGTAAACAGTTTCGGACTTGCCAGATGTCTGATATCGACAATGTGATCAGATCGTTTCTGTTTAAACATTGAATACATTATGATCTGGCATCCTCATGCCCCAAACTTGTTGGTTGCTTCAGGGTATCTGTTTGTTTCTATAGGTCATAAGTTGGTGTTATAAGTACACGTTTTCTTGGGATGTATTTTTCCTATACAATTTCAATTTTGGGAATGTGGCCGATCTTCTTCTGGACCATAAAATCAGATAACCAGTTTTCCTCGGTAGGAAGGTATGGTTATTATTTCAAGTAAGGGGTTGATGTTTATTCTTTTAGCCGTTTTATCATATCATCGGCACTAATACTCGTGGAATGACTACAGATGCAGGGAACGACTCGAAAGTAATCATGCCAAAAACAAGTCAAGAGAGGAAAACAGAAAATTAACTGAATTTGGAAAACAATTCGGTAGTCGGTAATTTGTCCCTTCAAAAGTTGATTATCGATTTCACTCTGCTCTTAACTTGACTACCTATGACTAACTTCAGTTTGTTGTACTTCATTAGTAACCTAACGAGGAGTATTAAGTTAGGGACTATTTACTTAATTTCATTTTTCAGCTTTTTGTGGGATTTTCTCTCCTCGTTTCTAAAAAATAGAGTAGAAGTTATTAAAAATGATTTCAATATATTTGTAGTAAGGACAGATTTTGTGATCTACACCAAAATATCAATGCGCTTGAAATTAAACCTTTAGATACCTAAAAGAGAAATTCTCTATTTGTCAGTGACACCTTGTTTTTGAAAAATTTGGAAATACAAATATATTTAATAAGAATAAGAACCTCTACTTATTTTCAATATGTTTTCAAAACCGACAACATATTGAAAAATTTTGCGAAAAGAAAAATAGTTTTGTGTTGAGAACGGGGGCAGATTCGTTCCCGAAACGTCCACCAAGATAGGTAGAGGTTTTTATTCTTATTAAATATATTTGTATTTCCAAATTTTTCAAAAACAAGGTGTCACTGACAAATAGACAATTTCTCTTTTAGGTATCTGAAGGTTTAATTTCAAGCGCAGTGACATTTTGGGGCAGATCTCAAAATCTGTCCTTACTACAAATATATTCAAATAAGTTTCAATAACTTCTACTCTATTTTTTAGAAAGAGGAGAGAAAATCCCACAAAAAGCTGGAAAATGAATGTACCACCTCCTCGAAAAACTTAGACAGTATTTACATTTTCTGAGTTGGTCTCTTCACATTTTTTTTTTTTGATAATTATTGTTCTGTTCGTTTCAGTATTCAAAAGTGAACAATGAAGTATATGTTGGTTTCAGTTTCATCAATAAGAAGTACTACTGTACCTCACAGCATCTTATGACATTCCACCAGAGCTCAAATTTGACCGTTTCTTCTAATTTTACAATAACCAAGAATTGTCTTTACATTTTGCAAGCACTTCAATGTGAAAAAAATGCTCTACATTTCATGCAGTTTTGAGGTTTCGGCCGCAACAGAGAAAAACTACGTGGCATACTAGTGATAAGTAATACAAAGGTGGTGCGAGAAACAGAATGAGTGGAACACTCATGGCTGATGTGACCCAGTTAATGAGTACCTACTGCTCTCTCATTATTCGCTAATAGTACCTTATTTTCGCATGACACTCGTATTCCTTCTGACCAATTAGTAGTCTTAATGATGGACATGAGGATGCCGTCATAATCTCACCATAACCAGAAAATTCACCTTCAGAGAAAATGAGCCCGTCGAGCGAGGTATACAAGACGTGATTATTCTATAAAAATAAATGTGGTTGTGTGTGTAAATGTGTAAATTCTCCATGTGCACAAATTCTATTCGATTTTCACGAAGAAATGCTAGGTTCCGATGACCAATAAAGATTCTCGTGTGATGTTGGATGATATGTGTCATATCCAACCAATCAAACATCATATCAGACATTTCAATGAACGATGGAAAGCATGGAATCTATCCCATTTACTACTTTTACAACTGTCACTAATATCTTTTATTGTATAAGTGTCAATCCATTTGAAATCAGAGTCGCCGAAATTTTTTATCAACAAATTATTCGAGCTCTGACAGCAGCTGTCACCACTGAAATTACGTACAAAAATATCGAAAGATGTTGAATGGTTCCAAAGTTCTATTTTTCATCATTGCACTAGTGAATAAAGTCGACCTTTCTGGTTCATAACTGTTGATAAATGCCTTTCAGATTCTAGGGGGAAATTTTGTTTTATAGGCTGTTGCACCTCACTATTATTGGGACCTGGGAGGTCTGTGTTTAATTCTTTATTGTCCAACCCTAATTTGTTGGTCATTGTTCGAGACGTAAAATTTTCTGACAGCTAATTTGCCCATATCTGCGGGCGTGATGTGTGTAATGGATCGATTCTTCTGCAAAACGATCAGCTCAATTGATCGAATAAGAGTATGTCTCTTGTACTAACCGGTTGAGAGCATTCGATGTTATCACTCAACTTTAATTCGTTCAAAAAGATTGGGACTCATTTTACTAGGATATCTCATACCAACATAACGTTTTATTCCAATCTGTCAAACCTATGAAAAGTTCACCTTCCAGTGCAAATATCTCGGTAGGGGTTTTAATATTTTCACGGGCACCTGCTACTCAATTAGGTCGATCAGTTTTGGCGCTATATTACTCAACGGAGAAATTACCAGAGCAGAGGGTTATAAATCGTATTGTTTCATCTCAATAAATTTCGATATTCTATCTAGATATCTTGCACTTTTCAGGGATCTCTTTGAGGAATGTTCTTTGTTAAATCCTGAAAAGTACAAACGTGGCCAACCTGTGGGCTTTTTGACAATCTCAGATTCAATCTGAGATCTTAGTGTGCAGACGGATTGATCGCTGAACTATATTGAAGATCCTTCGGTGATTACGGTGGCTGCGGAAAGATCATTATTGAGCAACAAACAACCGTTTCTTCGGTTTTTTACTCGTTCTCGCTTGCAATCGAGCGTGACGGCTGACTGCAAGCAGCACTTCTTTGGTGGGCTGTGGGCCGTAATTAGTACGAGCTAACGTAAATTTAATGCGCTGAGAGCATCGCGATCTGATGGAATACGGTAGCTATAGTGCCCAGCCAGAGGCATACGTCACAGAAACTTTGGCGTAGCCCAACAAGATGAACAGAGTCAAGGTTGTGATCACGTGGGGATGGCTTCATTAGAAATATCACCTGATATTCACCACCTTCAAGAAAATGTTCAAAAGGATAGTGACTTATGGTTTGTGGAATCAAAATACCAAAAAAAAAAGAATACATGAAAATATCTTTAATTTTCAAGTTTTTTA
This sequence comes from Gastrophysa polygoni, assembly GCA_963576655.1. Classification (NCBI taxonomy): domain Eukaryota; kingdom Metazoa; phylum Arthropoda; class Insecta; order Coleoptera; family Chrysomelidae; genus Gastrophysa; species Gastrophysa polygoni. Next base: position 24,311,354 of record OY755087.1, read on the forward strand.
ATAACTGGAATTTTCGACCTGAGTCTGACCTTCTAGGTAAAATCATTGAAACATCATTTGTACTGTCTATTAACAGAGTTTTTTGTTTTCAACTGGATGATTTAGATGTTTCATTGAACGAATCTAATAATTGAGGCTGTAGCGGTCCAAAGATCTTCTCAGTTTCGGATCAATATGTAGCGCAAATTTTAGCCATAATTGAAATTGCTAGTTATAGTTTTGAGGCTATGCAAACCGAAGTGACATCTCTTTTTCTCACTTTTGTTCGGAATTGCAGTAGGGTTAGTTTTTTGCTCAATTTGGTATGTAGCACATACTAAACATATTCAGTCTTTGTATTTGGGATTTGTACAGACTTGTGCCATGAGCATAATCAGTTTAACAATTTTTTTCAATTCATTGAAAGATTTGCTATTCATTCAAATAAGTCATGAAACGAAATGTTCGGAAATGTCGAAATATCATATTCACAATGGGATCCATATTGTATAGATACAGAAATATTCAGTCCATTTTTATGTTACCTGATAGTGAATTTGGAAACTGATCGATTTAGTATAAATATAAAGGAGAAATTATTTATTTGCCAGTGACACCTTGTTTTTTGAAATGAATGGGAATTTCAAATATATTTTTAATGACATTGAACGATTTTGCGAAAAAAATATACGAATATATCGAAAACGGGAGCAGATTCGTTCCCGAAACGTCAATCAAGATAGGTTTTGTTTGAAGAATGCTCCTGCTTCAATTTTTATAACTTTCTGGCATAGGATGATGATTTCAAGATTTTCTCCTAGGTTAGTAGTATTGGTGATTGCCATTATTTCCAACTGGATTCAGAAATATTCTCGAAATATTGCGAAGAGTCCTAGTGTACCCTCAAGATAACTTTTCACAGAGCCAACTTTGAGAAAAATTCACCAATTAATAGAATAATCACATACTGCAAAAAATTCTGAACTTCTAGATGTGGTGAAAAAAAAAAAAAACAAATCAAACAAACCATTCGATAATGATTCATTTAGGTAATATTTTCTTTCCTAGAAACATCCATGCCATGCTATGTCGCATTATGTATTGACATCCTACAAGTACAATGAATAAAATAAATAAAAATGAACGAAGGACAGACCAGTCGATCTATGGCTGAGCTACATACTGATTGGCTGAGTAGACATTTCTTCTTTAATAGAATTCCAGATTCTCATTTGTACATTCTCCTTCGTTGCGCCGAGGATCACGAGCCGTCCCTGGTGGACACACTCCATTCGGTCAACCGCGCGTCTATAATTTCTTTGGACTTCGGCATTAGGTTCCGGTGCGCCGCCACTGTCTCGCCGAACGTGTTGCGTCCGGCTCGGTCCAGCGGCGGCCGGCCACTACTAATTAGAGCGTGCAGATGGCCCCATCGTCGTCCGTCATCGGCTCACCCCTCCTCCCCCCCCCCAGTCGCCGTTTCCTGCGGCCTGCGAGCGTCTATAGATTGCGACGAGTAGTCGCGCTCGTCGAGCGCCTGCGAAATTATGGAAACTTTGTTTTCGCATTTCGCGTCTATTATAGAGTCATTTTAACACGCGTGACGAAATATCGATGATTTCGATACTACTATTAGATTTTCTTCCAAGTTGGTAGTATGAAGTATCATAAGACGTAGGAATAACGTTGAGCTGTCATTGAAATGTTCATCGGTGTGTCCAACTCTTTCGAAATTGTTCAATTTTCAATGGAATCATAGAGAACATAGACAAATTCGGGCAAAATGGGGAAGATAGTATAGAATACATGTTTTTTAAGACATTGTCGCACTCATTCCCCGTCTCAACATTGTTTTGTCATTTAGAAAGTAGCCCATTTCACTATGGCAACAGAACAGGAAAGTGGGAAGTAAGACGCACTAGTGTGAAAATATTTGAAAAACGCATGCTTGCAGTGGTTAGTGATTCATGAATGCAATGGTATTTCACATGGAAATCTCGCTGTTGGTATCATGACACATGGTACCGCACTTACATTCCAGATGGATTTTGAATCCTTTATATTTCGGAAAATAATCGAATCCACTACCTTCCTTCTTCGAGATGCGTCTGGTTATGTTACCATGATCCCCTCCCCCTTCTGATTTTGATCCCTGTGGATATTCTGAATCCACTAAATCATTAGTGTCGAATTGAAAAAAAAAATAATCTGGAAACATGTTTTATGACAATGACAAACAACACAGTTGACGTTGACTCAGTTGAATGAAGTTGGTTACCAAAGATGATAGCTGAAATATCCGAAGGTGGCCGAATTTATAAAAATTCATAGGCGCACACATTTATTTTCATGGAATTGACATGGAATTGACTGTCGAACATCGCTATACCAAGCATCATTCATCAATAGAACGGCAAAGTTGTGGAATTCTTTGCCTAGTGAAGTCTTTCCTGATGCTTACAACCTCCAAACATCCAAGAAAAATTCCAACACCTTCCTTCTTTCCCAAAATTCCACCGCTGGCTAACACGATGTTCCTCGAACATCATAGGTTTCCCTTTCGTGTTGTCGACAGATAAAAAAAAAAAAAGGTATAGTCTCTCAAACTATCAAGAGGGTATCTTTTCGTGTTTCTCTCTGATTGCTGTATTTTGGGTTGCGTGGTAGCTCTCGGCGATTACGTGAATAATTTTCGAATTCGAGTATGCGTATTTCGTAAAACTCCAATGAATGACAATGGACAGTGGGTGAAACTTGGGATGATTAAGATTCGAGTATCAATGGTCGTAGGAAAGATAGGGAAAATAGTGTACGTAACTCTTTCTAAAGTGCATTTTATGCACTCGTTACATTTCCGCACTTTCCACACTAGTTATGTAATTTGTTATTGTTTCATGGATATCTTGGTGGTAACTTCATGCGTAGTACAACAAATGTACACTTTTTGTACTAGTTACTATTACACAATCGCTTCGGACGCTTTTCTTATATTAATGCAGTACGTCATTTTGCTGCGAGGTAGTCATGAAATTATTGAGATAATAAATTACAACTCGCGTTATTAAATTGACTATCGAAATTGTCGTCTCTTTTTCGGAACGAATCATATTGCAAGGAAACCATAATCGCGATAAGATGATTTGTTTCTCTGAATCGAAAGAAAATGTATTTCGATAATCATCAAACCTACTTGTTACTGCATACGAAAATGAGTAATTACTTCTTGAAAACTATGCTGGCCAAGCCCTCGCGCGATCTGTCCCTCGATGATCCTGTGCCCTTTCAATTAGCAGAATCACCAAATGCGGGCGTATATAATGGGGCGCATGACGAAAAATGATGACGTGCTTCGAGTGGCGATCCTTGTGAAGAGGGGTGCAGATGGATTATAGTGGATGGGAAACGGACCGAGGGATATATCGGGGCGAGATTGAGATTTTAATGCGGCGATTGCGATGTGAGGATATCGATGATGGATTCCAGATTCCGGCGATTTGCCCGCTAGATATGACGATTTCGTTCGATGAATTGCGACAAGCGTGAAATATGCTGGTTTTTTATTGATATCATTCTTTTATTTTCTGCCGATTCTGACTCGAAAATGTATGTGCAGTCCTCTGACTTTGTATGGCTGATTTTGAAAATGCCATTGATTATTCATCCGAATAGGGTTGACCATGAAAAATGAACTTGTGTGATTAATTTTTATCTGTTTTATTCATAAATGTGTATTCTTTCATCGCCGTTTTGACGCATTCCTCATGTTCATTCGTATGAATCTGAGGAAGTAAAGATGATTGATTTATTGTTCCAATAAATTTGGCAAACAGCATTTACTGGTAGAAACATCATATGGGGGTATATACACCTATCGAATTCCCAACTGAAACTACCTTTGTAATGGTATTATCATACAAAAACATCATGTATCGACATCATTCGTTCTAAAAATCAACTCACATGCTTTGTTTTCGAATTCGAATCACAGCCCTATCCAAAAACACGTTCAAATTGGTGATCTTGCTGTTGTCGTTTCTCTTCATGTCAACGCTTCGTGACATTTCTAGAAATCCGTGTTGATACAAAAAAAATTGTTATCTCTGTCAGAAACTTTGTGAATGACATACAAATATAGTCGAAACGTATGTCGTGGTGAATGAAGAACTTTCGATTTGATTCTGGTTGGTTAATATATCAGTTCATCTCTGTTTGAGAGTGTCAGCCGAATGGCACGGCTAATGACGTCACTATATCGTCACGGTAGGTCACGTCACGGTATCGCGAATTTAAAAAATTATTTGAAAAACTCAGGAAGTACTCAGAAAAAAACTGGTTGTGCTAGGAAGCTAGTTTGAGTGGGTACTATCAAAAGATGAAATATTTGTTTTGCTAAACATGCCCATCGGGTTCCTCATAGAATTACATCCGAAAAATTTTCTAACATACATCAAAAATTGCCTTTTTCAGAAAAACGCTCGGAACACAAAATCGCGTCATATCTTCGGCTTCTTCTGAAATTTCCTGCATGATTCATTCAGTTATGACATCAAAAGAGTTGCTCCACATTTTGAGGAGAGTTTCGATAATTGTTGAACACATACTTCTCATTCAATATCTCAATTCAAGTACTTCCGATTTTTCAAAAATTCCACTTTTTCCACATTTGCAAAATAACATACCCTTGGTAACTCGGTATTTCCTTGACATTGTTCGCGCCACAAAGATAAAATATTCTCTGGTGAGTTGCATTCGCATATGCAGTGTTTAGATCCATGTGTTTTGATCAATGAACTATGGTTGGGCTGAAATAATTCCAAGCATATCATTCTCTTTCGCAATGTTAGCCGTAAGAGTCGTACAGGGAGATTGTGTGTGCGACACCCTGTATACGGCTGGGAATCATGCACGCTAGGCGCGGGGAATTTACGTTCGAGGGCGTCGCGACGCCGATTAATGGGACGCCAGAGCCGCCTGTCCCCACCCCTTCCCTTATCGTCGGTGCTTTGTGTCGAAAAAAGCCGGGGACGCCTACAGGGTGCACCAGCAAAGCAAGCGTTTTCTGTGGTTTCGAAGTTACCGGTTTCACATTCGTGATGCCGATCTTGATTACAAGTGATGAATAAATGTAAAAATCCACAAAATTCCTGTGTGGATAACTCCTTCAATCTAGTAAGTATATGTTTGTTGTTTTCGAATAACTATATACTTACTGTTCACGTTCGAACATTTACTTTAAGAAAAATTCCTCATCAAGTACCCAAGACCAAGAAACTACCTATGTATATGTTTTCATAAAGCCTAGGTAGCACTGTTCCTATGAAGCCGTCAATATCGATACCAATCTTATGATCGGTATCACCTACAAAGCACCAACTCATGGGATTGTAGATCACAGAGGGCCTTAAAGGCTCCTGCAACTTCAGAATTAGATCTTTCGTGATTCACCCTTAGTCTATTCGAGGCCATTCAGCTAGTCACTGCTGAATGATTCCGAGTTCCCTCGGAAACAAGTTCCTGACGTCGAGGGAATTTGGAAGGGCCCCTTCCAGGAACTTGAGCCTTTTGCAGAGAGGCGCTGGGCATTCGCATATCACATGATCTGTAGTTTCTGCAGCTAAGTCCTCGAACAATCACTATCACTCTCTAATTTGCCAATTTTTCGCAGATAACAGTGTTTAATAGTGAGAAGATCCGTTACCAATTTCAATCTTCTTTTCCAACTGGAGAAGCTGTTCAGATTTCCTTGCCTCTCTTTGTCGTGACACTTCACTCTAGTGAGATCCACTCCATCGGTTTCAAAGCGTCGAAACTCGTCTTCCAAATGGGCTTTAGAGAGTCTACATAAGGGTTCTGGGCCGATAGATTGCGTTTTTGCCCCTGGCACCCATATTTTAGTGACCTGGTTTTTCATGTCAGTTGTCTCAGCGATTGTATGCAGTCTGCATGACTTTCTGACTGCTTTCAATGCTGCTCTACTCTGACAGTATGAGTATGAGACGACCATGTGTGCTACATTGCGAGAACTGCTTCCCAAGAACTTGGCATTAGGTTCCGTGCAAAGAGATTCTGAAAGCTCCTCTTGATCTATATACGAAGCACGAATTCGACCTGACGGAGTACTCTCCGCAAGTTTGGAGTTCAGCTACGAAATATACGCTGCAGCCCTTAGATTCACCTAGTCGATGATACTACACTTACGAAGTCATTGACTTCTCTAGAACATCGTAAGAAGACGACCCCTTTCTACCGCTCATCAAAAGTCTCCTCTTTCATTCTACCACGAGCGATTTCAGATAGATACACTAGACAAGTTCTTCCCAACATTAATTGAACGGCAAAGTTGTGAAATCATCTGCCTGGTGAAGTCTTGTTTAATTCTAACGACCTCCAAACTTCCAAGAAAAATTCCAATACCTTCCTCCTTTACACGATTTCCTTCAGTGTTTTGTGAATCCGTGGTTGATGCGTCTATTTTTCGTTGCTTCCGAACAGTTCGAGGGTGTTGTGATTCGTATCTTCGGTAAGCAATAAACGTTCTCTTTCATGTTAATGAGCAGGTAGGCACTTATTTGATTCCGACACATCCGTTTTAATTTGCTCAGGCACAAACAAATACCGATAACTAACGACGACGAAATGGGACACCCTGTATTCGTAGCTGGAGGGTGGCCGGTCGGCTGACGGAGATGCGTGATTACGGCGTCAATTAGGGAGAAGACGGTCGAGTCGGGTCGGGCCTCGGTTCGGGCCGCATAACAGAGGCAGCCAACAACGAATTAGCAACCGGAGCGGCAGTAGCTCGGCCACTATCGGGCCCTGTATTGCCGCTCGAGGCGCGTCATTACCCCCTCCCCCCTCCCCGAAGGACAGGTCCGGACTCGGATGCGGGGGCCGAGATTCACCAACGCTACTCTGGATTTGGGGTCAGCCGAAATTCGCCGAATTATGTAGGAACTAAGCGTTTCAATGAAATCACTAGTTTGGCCAACACGAGTGGCACAATAACTATTTTCAAGAATAATTTGCATACCTTTTTATGTGATGAATGAATGAATCCTAATGAATCTTATGAACTTGTGATTATTCTGATGATTACTGCAAGACTGTTCAAAAATTTGATAGTATTCGACTACAATTATATTTATTTCCATGTCTTTCGACTGTATATTCCTGAATGTTTTTTTTTTCTTCTGACTAGTTCATTAAGTTATATGTGTATATATTTTTTTGCACATGTATGTAAGACTTCAGTGATGAATAAATAAGAATGATGAAGATGATAATGATGATAACACTGTCAAATACTGTTTTTGTAACGCGAACTTTGTGATGATATTGTTTGTGTTGGTCATCATTACAAAGAAGTATCATTTTGTTTTTGTTGACAACTGATTCCATATAACGCGACACTTTTGAATAAAGAAACTGAATGATCCACCCGGAAATGTTTGGTCACACAGTTTTGGAGGAAACCATAGAGCGGAAGATCACAAATATTTAATTGTTCAGCTTATAATTTCATACACAGCTTTGGGGTGTAACATGTTCTCGAAAATAGATATATTAGATTCTCATTTGATCTCCTCTACTGAAAAAGTGAGTGCTGCAAGTGACGAACAATGCGAGATATTTCATCAGGATATTTCCTCAATAGAAAAACGTCATCAAGGGAAATGAGTCCAGGAATATTAGCTGATTACTGTTGGAAACTGAATAGGGACCTACCAGAAGCCAGACGAAAAAAATAAATATTTATTGTACAGTGAATGACAATTGTCTGGGTATAGTTAATTCTGGTTCTTTTCGTGAAAATATATATTTTGATGGCACAAGGAAACCTGATCACCTTCAGGAGAAAGCAATGAATCGTTTTCGATATTGTTAAAAAATGTAATGTAGCCAATTTCTCATCTTATTTTTCAGTTATTGTACCAATTTTTTTTTAGAGTCACAAAATATCTGAAAACAGAGTTCGGCTACTTCTAACTGAGAACTGCCAATATCCTTCAGGTGAAAAAATGATGATAGAGATAATTTCTGTTTACATCAACCTCCGCCTGGTGATTATTGAGAGGATCCCTGGACGAATGAGGTGCCAAACGGTAATTCTGCATGGTGAAATTTCCAAAAAAGGAGAACACGTAATTGTAAACCTCTAGATTCGTTTTGCTGTCATACTCAGTCATTTTCCTGGGAAATTCCATTTGATAATATGCAGCAGAATCTATCTACTTTATTCAGTCCGTTGGAAAATATCAGCAAAGGTTCAGAAAAGCTCGGATTATAATTAATTAAAGCCAAATAATACTAGTTCACATAATAATTCCGGAAAGAGCATCTTTACGAAAATGAAAAAGAATAAATTGAGTTTCCTTTAGATCTGAAAATGCATCTTATTCAGCAGATGTTGCTGCTCCAGTGAAGCCATCCTCCTTAGGAAGTCAGAACTCCACGCTAAAAGCAACATCGAATATAAATTAGGGAATTATAAGAAAGCGTAGAATGGACAAGCAATATTTTCTAATATTTACCCGAGTTGCAACTCGAAATTGGTGTTATTTCGAGTTCGATCTCGAAATTAGCACTATTGGAAGGAACATCTTCGAATTCTAGGGGTTTTACTTTCGATATGAGCTCCATCGATTTATAACAAAGGGTTTAGTTCTTTGTTCAGGCACTTTTTGGCGCAAAGGTTGATGCCATGCTTGTACAGTAATCGACATTTACTTCTCGGAAACGGTATAATCCTTTGAAATCACGAACAAATACATAAGTAAGCGAAATTGCTAATATTTGTCATCCCTCGAATCCACAAAGGTAATTTACCAACATCTTTTTAGTAGGGTCTGCTACTCGAGAATAAGCTTCCATTTTAAAGTAAAAAGTAAATATTATGCATACCCATTCAACAAGTCGAGTACCAGGCAACTTGGAAAGATAGGTGTACTCTGAAGGTACAAGTTTTCGCTTCAAATTATTATGAATACAGGGATTTTTTTTCATATTCGCAAGTATGATCATATCCTGTTCAGTTCAGTTATGACTACGCCCCTCTATGGAATACCATCACTCTATCACACATGTCTGATATTGCGTTTTTCCGACATTATTTTCATTTTCCATCACTGAAAAAAAGGACCGTTGTTTTTCAGGCTATATACGTGGCTGTAATGTTGTAGGGCGTCCGTCGATGCGATATAAAATCCGGACGGAGTAAAAACCGCATTAAAATGACAGGGGAATAGGCCAGCTTCAGGCACAGAATACGTGTGCTGTAACTCTGTTGTATGACTCCTTGTTGGTAAATTGTATAGGATTACTATCGGGATCACCATATTTGAGATTAGCAAATGCCAAATTTAGTGTTGTAGTGTTGTTCATATGGGGTTCCACACCAACTAACCAAATCGAGTTTACTCGCAGATTGATCAATCTATGTGTGTGTGTCTCGTCACCAACTTTATTTTTACTGCACATCAACGATCTGTTTGATGTGGCCGAGGATGTGACCTCTTGTTTGCTTTCCCGTAGATGGCACCAAAAACCATAATGATATTCTCGAAATCTGCTGTACTGAGCATTGTTGCCAGATCGTCAATGTCATGAAACTCGGTAAGTTCGAATTTTGGCCCAAAACAGGGAGTTACGTTCCGATTTTCGCGATATTCTGTGCCTGCTGGATCCACTTCTGCGAAAGCGGCTGCTGGAGGCCGGCCCACCGCTGACGGCTCGCCTGCCGACCGCTGCAGGATTTTTATCGCTTCTTCCTGCTGGGATCGTGGTAACTGAAGCCTCGATATTAAAAGTTCTACTCGAGACAAGTACAAATCGGATGCTCGTGCAGAGTGAATTATTAAAGACTGGAAATGGAGGGGTCCTTTAGCCACAGATTACAATGATTTTTGGAATTATCTTCAACCCTCCAGTGATCGCACGGATCACATTTCGAGATCGATGCGTATTGGGTGGGTATTTTTGTACCCTCAAAGTCATTGTCCTACATTCGTTGCATTCAAACCTTCTGAAAAATTCTCAATGTCATTATCATCATGATTTTACAAGGGGTTTGTTTCATTCAAAATATTTTTCGATGTGATAGATTACTTCATTAACAGACTTTTAATACTTACTTCACATCACAGTATATGAATAATTGGTACATCATGCATTATATGGACGACTTGGAAGCATTCGAAAAAATCGATTTGTGAGCTTGTGAGATTTCGTCGAGCAACATCATAGTAATCATGAGGTCGTGGGTTCGATTCCTGGCTGGCCGTTGGATTTCGGATTATTTTTGCGCTGTACAATTTACATCATAAAGTTCTACATAGAACTATCCCAAATGCCACAGTGGTTTGGATTCCACTTGTATAAACTGTAGATCCCCGTCTCCTTCACTCGCACAAGCCCTTCGGGGCTTCTGAGGGTTGCTTCGGCAACTAAGAAGATGAGTACAATATGTAGGGGAGGAAGCATTATGAAGCATTATTCGGTCACGATCTTATATCTTGCTCGGAAGAAAAATTATGCTGCTGTCTTCGAACGAGCCATTTCTTTTTGACGTAGTGTCAGAAAGCCTCATTCCATCACCGTTCTTATACTCATTATAGGTTATAACATTATAGGTTATAACATTATAGGTTTCCCTTTCGTGTTGTCCACAGATAAAAAAAATACTCACAAGACCGTTATTCATATTTCGCGGAAGAAACCCAGCATTATGAAATAAGATTCTTTCGAATCAGTTACAAGTGTTCACGTATCATGAGATCCATATTTTTTTCGAATCTATCGTTCGCGGTACTCACGTATTTCGACCTAGGGAACCCGAATTGCGCAATGAGAAATGGTGGAAGCTCTATTTCTCGAGATAATCCAAGAACGTGAAACTTCACTTGCTTTCTTCGGTCCGTTTTATTTTTTTTTATCCGTTGACAAAAGGAAAGGGAAGCCTATAATCTTCGAGGAACATTTTTCTTGAAAGTATCAGGAGAGATGTCAAGTGCCGGAACAGAGGAAGGATATTCAATGAAATATAATACATGCCAAATGGCCCACTGACGAAAATAAAGAATCAGACCCTAGCTCGGTACAACATTATTTAAATGAATAATCTACCTTGTTTAGTCAATCTTCTCCTGTCCTGTCCTGTCCTGCGTTCGTAAAACGGCCATCGTATATGCGGTGCCGGTTTCTCCACTTTCCTCGTCGTCTTTGTCGCCGACGATTTCCCTTCCTGCTCTCCCCCAGAAACTCTTTATCTCCTCGTTCGCTACCTTTAAATCACCCGAGAGGCAAGCAAATTGAACGTGCCTGCTGCTGCGAAAAAGCGGCGCGCAATCTCCCGGCCGCGGCACGTATTTCCTCTTAGCTCTTGACCCGATCCGCAGGCAGAAATCTCAGTCAGGACCGTACCTACAATGAAAGGAAACGCACGGTACATCTACTGAACAATGCCAGTTAAAGCCCGCAAGAACATCTCATTCTTGGTAATTATATACAGGGTTGGGATAACATATGGAACCAATGCGTCGTCCTTATATACATTTTTGTTTTATCTATCTCTCTCTTTCTTCCTCTCTATTTTCATGTTTCTACATTTCTCTCCCTCTTTAAGGATCTAAGTAAAGTATAATTATAGGTTATCTGCTCTGTTGAGTTTATTTGGTTGTTCGCTACAACACAAGCTTGCTTAGGTAGCGACAATCGCATTAGACTTAACAGAAATACACCTAATTTGTACCTCGTTGCTGATCACTCTATATATTTTTACAGATTTTGAAAGAGCTTGTTATTTTGAATTCATAAATACTGAGTTTAAAGTAAAAACGCCATAACTCAAGGTATTGGTCAAATGGAAATCCTCATTGGATTCATGAAGCACATACCCAGCATCTACAGAAGTTGAATGTTTGGATAGGAATTGTCGAAAATAGGCTTCTAGGCCCATTTTTTATCGACGGAAACTTGAATGGTGACAAGTATTTGGATCTACTAAATAACGAAATTATTCCTGCACTTCAACAGAATGGGCAATTACCACAAAATGTTTGGTTTCAACAAGATCGAGCACCTTCCCACTATGATAGACGGGTGAAGGATTTTCTGGATGCGAATTTTCCAAATCGATGGACGTAGAGGATTCATAGAGTGGCCTGCTCGGTCTCCGGATCTCAGCTCGTTAGATTTTTTTTCTGTGGGGTTATCCAAAATCACGTGTTTACGTTAGACGACCAACAAAGTTACAGGAATTGAGACAAAGAATTATTGATGAATGTGAACTAATACGTGGAGAAGTCTTGGAAAGAGTGACTCGAGATTTGTTAATAAGATGGCATATTGTCAGCAAGTAAACGGCGAGCATTTTGAATATTTGAAGTAATTTTTTTTCTCATTATTCTAAAATAATGAAATGTACACCTATTGTACAACTAACAGTAAGTTATTCCTCGTATTTACAATTTTTTTTACACTCAACTGTGTATGTATGTATGAATTCAAAATAACAAGCTCTTTCGAAATCTGTAAAAAATATATAGGGTGTCCCATTTGAATTGAGATGTATTTTGTTCCATTGCACTTACCTGCAAATTTTCATTATTATCGTTTTTTTCGTTTAAAAGATATTTACTTGGTTCCATACTCCATCCCAACCCTGTATAGACCACAATAAATGTTCCATTCTTATTCGTCAAATTCGTAAATTATTCATTGAATTCAGACTTTGAAAATTCATTCTTTCCCAGATGTTGGATCCAGACGTTTTCTTTCTGAATTAACACTTCGATCTCTTAATCAAACTTTTTCAAACATCGTATTCAAAAATGAAAGTTTGAATTTTGATGATAAAAATGAAACTCATGACTGTAGCTTCCGAACGCCTGGTCAAAATGGATTTGAATTTTTTTTGCAGCAAATTGTATGAAAACATCGCTTGTTTTTAATATTATTCACAGTGCCACTGTGTGAAAAAGATCTCAACAATATATTTGTGATCATAATATATTTATTTAGATATTTCTCTACTATCTACTTCTTATTTTTCCGAATACAAAATTCACCCATTTTCCATCTTCAGTATATCAAATATTTTCTAGTCATCGTCACAACTTCGCATTGTAACAAAAAATTGATATCTATCAGAAAATCAACATCCAGGCCGAATAGTGAGGGAGTGAATAATGAGAATTCGAAAAATGAAATTGTTTCGCTTTTAAATTAAAAAAAAAATAGAATTTCCAGAAAAGACAGTTTTTGCAGTGCGACGCTGACATTTATCCTTTGGCGAAAGGGATGAAGCAGGAAATGGCATAACAGGAAAGTTCGAGTTGGAATCCCTTCTCGGGAATCGAATATCGTAGGACGGCCGGAAAGCAGATCTATTTTCTGGTCGACTTCTATATTTATATGGAATGAAAGTGAACTCACATGGATGTGCTGTGATTCCATCAAGGATGCGAAAGACGAAAACCGTCGCACAGAACTCGCGGCAAATAAAAGAATACCGCTGGAGATAGATTCTAGAGATGAACAACTCTCCATAATTCTAGTGTAGAAATTTATTTTTTTTCTCATTCGAAAATACGAAAAAAGATCCTATAATTTCTTTGGCACACCGTGTGATCCTTTGGTGGAATGTTTCTTGAAAGTGTGGAGGTCGTAAGCACCAATGATGATTAATCATTGATATAATAATTTTGCATTGCATTATATTGAATTTCAATGAATATTAATAAAAATAATATTTATTCGTCCTGCAACATCATTCACATGATATAGGATAAGTCATATGTATAGTAAGAAGTTACAGAAATAATAATATACACGAACAGTAAATAAATAAAGGCATATAAAAATGTATATTCATGTTCACAAAATTCACACAAATACATGAAGATCATCAAGAAAAATCTTGATGATATTCATCAACATCTTACAAAGACAATTGAACTAAGAATTATTTCAGTTTTATTTTGAAAATATTGATATTATTCAAGGTTTTCGATATTACTCGACAAATTTTGGTCACAAGGGCGATCCAATTTGAAGTTCAATTCTGTGGACAACACGAAAGGGAAACCTATGATGTTCGTATGAACATCGTGTTAGCCAGCGGTGGATTTTTGGGAGAGTAGGAAGGTGTTGGAATTTTTCTTGAAAGTTTGGAGGTTGTAAGCATCAGGAAAGACTTCACTAGGCAAAGAATTCCATAACTTTGCCGTTCTATTGAGGAATGATGCTTGGTATAGCGATGTTCGACAGGTCTCGAGCCTGACAGTGTAGGAGTGACCAGCTTGAGCTTGTCTGGTTTGTCTACTAGGAATCGCGCGTGGTGGCATAATAGATGATATCTCCGTTGAGCACCGACCATGAAAGTACCTATGAAAAAGGCATAGATCGCCGACCTTTCTACGATGATCTAGAGAGGTCAGTGATTTGGTGAGTGTTGTATCATCGACTAGGCGAATAGCTCTCTTCTGAATTGAATCTAAGAGCTTAAGCGTATGTTTGGGGGCTGAGCTCCAAACATGTGAACAGTACTCCAGGACAGGTCGAATTTGTGCTTTGTAGATCATAAGCAGCTGCTGGGATGTGAAGTATCTCTTCGCACGGAATAGAAAACCAAGTTTTTGTGAAGCAGTTTTCGAAATGGACCTCACATGATCGTCCCATGAGAGAGCACTGTTGGTGGTGACACCCAGCATGGATATTGACGACCTCATAGGAACAGTGGTACCAGACATCATCAAATTGGGCATTGTGTGATCAGCCTTCTTGGTGAACATACAAGCTTGAGTTTTAGTTGCATTGAACTGTACTAGATTCTCAGATCCCCATTTCAGAATTCTTGTCAGATCCTCATTTAAAGCATCAACCTGTCTTCGCCTTGCACCTCTGGCCTCGTTGGATGATATAGGGGCTCTAGAGGAGAAGGCGGAATGAAGTGTACTATCATCCGCAAAGCTATGAACTGGGCTGGAGGTCACATTCAACAAATCATTGATGTGGAGCAAGAACAAAGTTGGTGATTTATCGTAGTGATTTATCGTAGTGGCTCTGCTAACTTAATATTAAGTTAGCAAATCCACCTCATTTAAAAAAAAAAGGGCGCGACAAATTATTTTCTTTGACGACAAATATGTTCTGGTCATTCGACAAATGTTTGGTGAATTTCAAAGCGAACGACGATCAACCAAGTTACATGAATGTGTTCGTATCTTGGATCATATTTATATATTACTCATAATGTATAATTTTTTATGATTTGTTATGGAGCAATAATTAGTATGAAATATCGAAAGATTTATCACCTCTATGAAACTTCTCGTGGAAGTAGAAATATTGATGCCGTGTTGCCAAATACTCGAAATTTTCGCAAATTCGAGGATATCCAAAGAAAATTACTGATATCTGCGTCAAAAAAATTGCTATGTCAATTTTTTCACTTCTACTGGACAATTACTCGACAAATTTTGGTCACAACGGCGATCCAATTTGAAGTTCAATTGTCCATTTATCGTAGTGGCTCTGCTAACTTAATATTAAGTTTGCAAAGCCACCCCATATAAAAAAAACTAAGGGCGCGACAGTTTTTTTCTTTCACGACAAATCCTCGACAATTATTCGACAATTAATGAACTTGGTCTCATCGATTTTGCATCAAATGGTTCTGCTAACTTTATAGAGGTGAATGAAAAAACTCAATTTGTGTCAAGTGAAGACTCAGTAACTGATCAGGAGTGAAAATTGATTTCAGATGAATATTTGTGAAAGCACAGTTCTTAGCAGTTTTTTGCTACTAACGGTTGAAGATAGTCATCGATAATTATCGAGTGAAAGAGAATAAGAAGATATAATGAATGGATTGGGCATGTTCAGCAAGAAAAAAATATTTCATCATTCGCTAGTACTCGCTCGAAATAGTTTCCTGACACAATCCGCACTTTTCCACGTTTCCTACGTTTTTCAAATAATTTTGACATGAGTCTAGCGTCTAGCGGTAAAACATGAAGAGGAACGGCAACAGCATGATAATTACGTCGCCAGTTGTTGTTGAATGTGCTTTCGTAATTTTCAAGAACAACGATGCCGTTACATGATGTTTTTGTATGAAAATTCCACACATGTGATTTTTAACCAATCAGAACGTGTATTTCTGTCAGATCCCCACAGCAACGGATGAATTTTATCGGAAGTTCTTTCCTGCTGGGTACAGCGAATTATATTGGACATTTCTTTTGACATTTATAATGACTGGTTTTGTCAACTGGATAAAGACGAAAATAGATTTTGTTGGAAACACATTTGGTGTGGAATTTTCTTACCGAATACGACACGAGGTCAAATCAAATCCGGAAATTTTTTCTCGCTCATGAATATTTTTAGACCTCTAGTGGTATTACTAGTGGGAACATCATTAAAAAGGTGGTTTCAGTTGGTAATTCGATAGGTGTGTACACCCGCAATTATCTTTGTGGGCCTGTCGCGACTATCAGCGTGCAATCTCCGCTCGTCATGCGACAACGGACGCTCGTAGAAGGGTTCGCCGCCTCCGCCCACCCCCACCCCTTCCTCTCACTTCCAACCCCGCGCCGCCTGCGGATACCGTCGAGCTGTCGCGCTCGCATTAATATCGCGCGCCGCGACGCTCCCGATTGTCTAACGAGCGGGGCGGCGGCGGCGTCGTATCGGGGACGGCCGGCATTCCGGGAAGGGGCGGCATGTGTACCGAGCCGGCTGACAGGTCAAACTGCACGGATAAACAAGACAGCGGCGGGCGGATCACCGCGTCGGATTCCATCTCTTTTCATTTTCCAGCTTCTCGTGGAAAATGAATGTACCACCTTTATATCTATATCTATATCTTTTCATTTATCGTACACTGAGATGGGTATAGGATGGCGAAATGAATCTTCAATTGTTTCTTTCCGAAACATGTAGACCCGTAAAACAATCTTACTAAGTTCATTTTTCAGCTTTTCATGGGATTTTTCTATACTCGTTTTTAAAAAATAGAGTAGAAGTTATTGAAAATTATTTCAATATATTTGTAGTAAGGACAGAGTTTGTGATCTGCCCCAAAATGTCACTGCGCTTGAAATTAAACGTTTAGATACCTAAAAGAGAAATTCTCTATTGGTCAGTGACACCTTGTTTTTGAAAAAATTTTGGAAATACAAATATATTCAATAAGAATAAAACCTCTACTTATCTTGGTGGACGTTTCGTGAACGAATCTGCTCCCGTTCTCAACACAATTAAAATATTTTTCTCTTCGTAAAATTTTTCAATGTTTTCGATTTTGACACTGAAAAGTGACAATTTGGTAGACGGAGGAATTCTGGTTACAAGGTGTTTTTATTAATTGATATCGAATTTTCCATTTTCATATTCAAGTTTCAGAAGTGGATGCCAAGTTCTATCTATATCAACTGAACAAGAAGCAATATTATTGTCTCCGTTCAGGAGAATGCAAGCAGACTCTTTGATTTTCCGTTTTTGGTTGTTGTCTTCTTTTCCTATGATCTTAATTTTACCCCAATCGGCCATATGTTGTCCATTTTCAGTAAGGAGAATTTCTCTTTTAGGTATCTAAAGGTTTAATTTCAAGCGCAGTGACATTTTGGGGCAGATCCTAAATCTGTCCTTACTACAAATATATTGCAATAATTTTCAATAACTTCTACTCTATTTTTTAGAAACGAGGAGAGAAAATCCCATGAAAAGCTGAAAAATGAATGTACCACCTCCTCGAAGAACTTACAGACATAATCTTACTAAGATTCATTTTTCAGCTTTTAAGTACGATTTTCTCTGCTCGTTTTTTAGAAACGAGGAGAGAAAATCCCACAGAAAAGCTCCTCGAATAACTTTCAGGCAGAATCTTACTAAGACCGCACCGCTTGAATAAAGATGTCGATACATTCGTCGATTCTGTGTCGAGCCAAGTCAACTCCGCATTTACTGGTAATGACGGATCTCTGACAGCAATAGATAGCTAACAATTCAATTTTTGCATTCGTGTTGTATTGCTAATGCAAATCATGTTATCCAGAGTTTCTGAGAAAATCAGTTAGAGGGATGTCATCTAGTGTCGATCTTGGGCAGCCTTAGTCAGTTATTTGTAGGCAGCAGTTTACAACTTTAGTAATATTGCACTTATCATGCGATGAGTTTTATTCGATTTCTTTTTGTACTTACGTATTTCGACCTATTTCAACCCGAATTTACGATAAAAACGTGCGCAAACTTATATTTTCCGAGATATTCCAGGAAAAAGTATGAAAATTAACCTTCTTCCTTCGGAATGTCATATTTTTCGCTAGTCCAACTACTGCGAAGCCAAAAATGAGTGTTACACTGATTCTCGAGCAGGGTCTTGAAAGAGATGTGCTTCACTAGTCTGTAACCTCAATGTCTTTTCAGTGAACTAACAAAGCCAAGCCAAAAGCAAAGCAAACGAGATGTTGAAAGATAAAGCAGTGTCATGATATTTGCTGGTCTGTGACTTTGGCGAAGTTAAAAGTAGTGTGACCTATGAGGTTACCTATATAAATGTCAGTATTGGTTTGTAACAAATGAGTGGCAAGGAACCAATAAAGTGGAATGTGGAATGGTTGGTTACCCCGGTGATGAGAAGCTGAAAGCTCCATCAGCATTGGTTCATGTTATCATCCCAATCTGCGATGGAAGAGAGAAATGCTTGATAAAACAAAAACAAGCACCGAAATCTATGCATTAATATTTATTGAATCGAGCACATCTCATCAGCAACAGCCAGAGAGATTCAGGAGGATGTGGGCAACTGCCATTTATTCCCATCATGGCTTCCTGTCGAGGGGCTTTCTGGCGACTGGCGAAATATCGAGAGCGTGTCGTTCATTGTAATGTAATGTAACAGGTTCGTTTCGGAATCGGTGTGGCACTTTCTCATGGGAGATCTCGCTTCGCAAACGAGCGATTCGGCTTCCCTTTGGTGTTGCCGTAACTGATTCGGTATCGATGGACCGTTGAAAAAAATGTGGAAGTCGTACAAGATTCTAGACCGAACAGAATCGCGTTGTTATCTCAATGGGTTTCTAAAAGAGAAGACAGGAGTATAACAAAAGAATATTCTTTTTCACCCATAGACGATAGAAGAGGAAGATTCTTTGGCAGAGATTTAGAGAAGCCAATGATATCATCTGTAATATGTATGAATAATGATCCAAAGTATAATCATAAGTCAAGTAAATAGAATTAGTATATTAGTAAACAGTACTGAGGATGAAAATGTGTTTGCCTTCTCGTTGTTGATAGGTTCACCAAATCTCTTTCAATAATGAGATGTGTCAGTGTAATAGAGTTCTGCCGATGAGATTTTTCTTTGAGCGCTCTCCGAATGTCTACTTAGAAGTTTGTAATTTTGATTGCACTCCATCAGTCCGTGGACTTTCAATAGTTTTTGTTAATATTTGTTCAACTCCCAGAAGGTATCTCAGAAAGTGAGACTTCTACGTAGAGAAGAAAATTGAACTAATCCTATTAGAATGTGATGCTGCACGTTTTGACATTATAATTGAAAAAATTAACCATGTTTTTGTATCGAATCTATGCAATGACAATAGAACATATTGACTATACAGGCTGGCTGACAAACAACGTCCCAAGCATAACAATTCTATTGTCTGATTTTGAAAAATAAAAAAGTTAATGAAATGACTCCGAAAGTACAATAATATATGGCGCTAACAATTTTGTTGTCAACATCAACAAGTAGACTGTCGCGCAAACAACAAAAGCATCTTTCATTCGAATGTTATATTCGGTCATTGATCGTGGCGGTATTATCTTCGTACAACTTCATGGCCATGAACTGTGAATGTGATACTTGTGCCATATCTTCAAACACCTCATGATATTTACTCTTCTGAATGAAACTAAATATGAGTATTGCTTGTATGGACTGTTGCGAAATTTGAATGTTATCAGCAATTTCTCGGGGTTTCTTCTACACTAAGGAAAACTTCGTCAAATTCGACATCTTCATCAAAATCACGTTCCTTACATTTGAGTTTGTCGAATGCTCGGTAGTATCGAATCTTCATTGAGCCTCACCAATTTAAGAGATATGTGACAGAAAAATGAGATGTAAAAAATTCTGACAAGCGTAAGTTGCGTCTCTTTTTTGTATCTGTGGACAACACGAAAGGGAAACCTATAATGTTCGAGGAACATCGTGTTAGCCAGCGGTGGAATTCTGGGAGAGAAGGAAGGTGTAGGAATTTTTCTTCAAAGTTTGGAGGTTGTAAGCATCAGGAAAGGCAAAGAATTCCACAACTTTGCCGTTCAATTGATGAATGATGCTTGGTATAGCGATGTGCGACAGGTCTCGAGCCTGACAGTGTAGGGGTGAACAGCCTGAGCTCGTCTGGTTTGTCTACTAGGAATCGCACGTGGTGGCATAATAGATGATATTTCCGTTGAGCACCGACCGTAGAAGTATTTATAAAAAAGGCAGAGATCGCCGACCTTACTACGATGACATATAGATGAATATTATTCGGTCGATCAATATTCATATTCAGTTCCATTCAGAAGAGTAAATTATATTAATATAATCAGATCAACTTGAAATATCAGCATGAGTGCGTGGTGAATTAAATTTCTGTGTATCATAAATATATTCAGTCTATTCTTTCTTATTTCTGACTTCTCCAATTACCTCATTCGATGATATTTGGTGTCTTCCAATTTTTAATTTTGGTATCCTTGGCTCCAATATTTTCGTGAACGACCGTGTTCATTCCATTTCTTGTAGATTGTAGGGTTTGAGTTGTCAAAGTCTAGTTGTCGAAATGATCTACATTTGCTTTGCTTATAGATAAACAACTCCAAAAGGGATTATAGATTCTTGAAACCGACCGAGAAAGTGGCCACTTCATTAGCTGCCAGCTTGATAATCTTTTCTCCGTTCAGCAACGAATGATTCATGGAATGCTGCAGGCCATCGCTCATCCAAACACCTCCCAGCCACAGAATCCGCTAACTGAGTCTAATTTTCGTGCCTGCTACCACACGTTACTCGCCCTTCAATAAATAATCGGCTCGGTATAGCAGGGCCACGCGAACCCGACATCCTAACCCTTCTCAATCCCGAATTTCGAGCGAGACGAATCCCGCAGGAATACGCGCTCGAAAAGATTACTCTCTCCTCCTGTCCTGCTGCCGCAATCCCTGGCCCGGGCTCAAGCCGGATCCGCCGGAATAACGGGCTCTCGAAGGTTCTTTACGACCGTAACCCACCTGAAAGGGATTGACAACTACTTCTATCTCGTTCGCTCGGCCGGCTTCTTTATATCCCGCGATTCCGAAGGGATAGTCGGGGTACAGATCCGAGGTAGGTAGAATGATGATGACGATGATAATATGGTCTTTATTGTGTATCTCACGGATTACTTTGTCTTCTTATTCGGCCAGAAGGAAGAGAGATTAAGGGTCGGTTGCATAAAGAAAAATTAATCATTAGCGGAGATGTTACGTTAAATCCAATTTGCGTTGCATAAAACTCTCGTATGTTTGATTATCGTTCCATTAACTAACGACGAAAAATGCGTGGCAACAGGGCTAATTTGCTGGATCCACACGTTCCGTGCTTGTAAATGATGATGCTTTGCGCATTTATAGGTTAGGTTTAATTATTTGATTTGACGAAGCAGCTTCACAGATCTGTGGCAGTATGAATATTGATATGGATAGCTTGAAGAAAAAACGGGGGGCAAACTATACGGAATCAGAAAAAACAACACTGCTGGAGATTGTTAAAAAAGTACGTATAATTTACCATAATGTCTAAAATTTGGTAACTATCTTTCGATTGGAACTCATATATCCAATTCATTCCTTCAAAGATATGAAAATATTATAGAATGCAAACAGTCCGATACCATATCTTCAAAAAGAAAACGGAATACATTTTGGCTTTTGTGCAACTGCTTTTTTACTCAACGGGCATTTTCATAAGGTAATTAGGTGATTAGGTTAACATACCAAAAATTTTTTCAAAAACAAGGTGTCACTGACCAATAGAGAATTTCTCTCTTAGGTATCTAAAGGTTTAATTTCAAGCGCAGTGACATTTTGGGACAGATCCTAAGTCTGTCCTTACTACAAATATATTGCAATAATTTTTAATAACTTCTTCTCTATTTTTTAGAAATGAGGAGAGAAAATCCCATTAAAAGCTGAAAAATGAATGTACTACCTCCTCGAAGAACTTACAGACTATATGATGCATGTTTATGCAACCGAATTCCATAAATAATAATAATAATGATTATCGTTCTATTAACTAACGACGAAAAATGCGTGGCAACAGGGCTAATTTGCTGGATCCACACGTTCCGTGCTTGTAAATGATGATGCTTTGCGCATTTATAGGTTAGGTTTAATTATTTGATTTGACGAAGCAGTTTCACAGATCTGTGGCAGTATGGATATTGATATGGATAGCTTGAAGAAAAAACGGGGGGTAAAGTATACGGAATCAGAAAAAACAGCATTGCTGGAGATTGTTAAAAAGTACGTATAGTTTACCATAATATCTAAAATTCGGTACCTATCTTTCGATTGGACCTCATATATCCAATTCATTACTTCACAGATATAAAAAAAATTAGTATATAATACAAACCCTACCGATACCAAATCTTTGGAAAAAAAAACGGAATACATAATCAGTCATCAAGCACTGATTGAGTTAATGCCAGGATTAAGGCGATTTGATGTGACGTTTGAAGTTGATTGGCTCTTGTGCAACTGCTTTTTTACTTAATCGGGCATTTTCATAAGTTAATTAGGTGATTGAGTTAACATACCATCAAGTATATGATGAATGTTTATGCAACCGAATTCCATAAATAACGTTACGTCAAATATTTAATGTGACGTTAAATACTTGATGAACCTTTATGCAACCGGCCCTTAGTCTTCCACCTAACTTCTTAGTGGATCAATTAGACTGAAGGAAAATCGAAGTGACACAGTAGAACAACATTGTGGCAACGATGTACTGAACACTGGTACAGCTACTCTGTCTATTTGCCCATATGATTTCTTCTACTAAAACTCTAACGAACATCCATCAGATCAAATTACTTCACAAGGTCCTCAGAGACATGATCTTCGTCAATGATCAAGCCAAGATTTTTTGCATGCGGTTTCAACTATTGTTAGAGGGGAAATCTGGATACATCATATCGATTTTTGGAGAGGAAATAACTACTTCCGACTTTGATAAGTACAGCTTGAGGCTATGTGGAATACTATTCTGAGTAATGTTAGTCCAATTCTGAGTCTCCAGCTGAGTTGGAGGTAGAGATGACGGAATCGTTGCCCTACGGAAGGAACGTTCGTTTGGAAGACGAAATAATGGAATGTAGTAGGTATAGAAGCCTGTATATACAGAAGCCAGTCGCAATTTTTTAACGAAACTATATTAGTACAATAACCACAGTGCGACCCTCATGTGGGTTCCAGGATATACCCGACTGGAGAGAAATAATGTATTGATCAGACTCGCAAAAAAAGGAGATGAAACACAACAGCAATCATCGAGAAACTAACTGAAGGAATGGACCATAAATATGCCAAATATTTGGAAGATCCATAAGAAATGATATAAGAAAAGATTCTTCTGGAAATGTATCAATCTAAAGAAAAAACAAAACTAAAGAAATTTGGCTTAACAGAGATAGCGGAGTGCAGATTCTGTGAGGAGGAGAACGAAACCTCCACCTACAAAAGAGCACCCTGTCTAGGAGCAAATGTTATGGAAGAGGGAGATCTTCCCAACCTAAAACCGTCCAAAATCCAGAACTTTCTGAAGAGAATAGGTCTAGATGACCGGCTGTGATTCCAGTAGGCCGAGGATGTATAAACACACTAAAAGCGGCATGTGAACATTCTGAGAGATCTACCTATGAGTTTTCCTGTGTGATGTCCATTTTCTGCTTCAAAACATGGTGTATCGGGTACAGTATAACATTTATACGCCGTATACAAACCGATAGAAGCGTGCCAGTGGAATCGCAAGTCGAAGAAAATTATCAACACTCTCATTTCCAGGGCGATTATAGAACATAACCGATCAAATATGGAGATGCGGAAGTGATGGAGAATCGTTGAGAAATTTATCGCAGTTTGGGAGGATTTCAAAATTACATCCGTGGTGAATTTGACAGAATCTACTGTCGAAATTGAAATATTCTTCATCATTACTTTCGGACTCACCATGCAATGGTGAAACAGATGTTATAAGGTCATCTGTGTTGTCAAAAGTAATCATCATTCAACAAAACCGTGTGAAATACTTTTCTCACCACAAGTAGTTGAACATGTATCGAACTATCGAGGAATAAATAGTTTGATTTGTCATTCAAGCGAGCGAAATATTTTGAATGATCTCCCGCGCAAAACGTGGTTCATTATTTTCGATGTGAAACTTTCCGAGGGTTGGAAAAACTCTTATGGAATTACTTCGTCGACAGGCTTATTTCTGACGGAAAAATGGTGTAGGAACACGAACGTTCATTTGGTTTTTATAGTAACCGCCGTGAAATTCTTTTGTTCTTTTATGCCTTTGTTTTCGCCACGCTAGCATGTGCGTGTATAAAGTGATAATCGTGTTTGATGGCGTTCCTTTTCTCTCGTTAAGGACCACAAACTTATTGAAGAACCTATCAGAGTATCGTCCTGTTCATGAGGTCATCATTTTACTACGTGATATGTACGAAAAGCAAGAAAAAACAAGCCATGTATACATTTGAAAATCACAAGATGGCGCTCAACTGTCATTTTGATACTTTGAGCGAGCATTTACAGCATGAACTTCCTTCACTCATGTAAATCTTTGTTTTAATTCACGCATTTTCCCAATGGTTTGTTCTTTGAATGATCTCAACTTTTATTGTTATAAATATTGACTACTTTTAGGTACTTTTTCAACATTTTGTGTCGGGAGATGGCCGAGTGACGAAACTAATTACACCATTAAATATGTTTTGATTTTGCTTTTCCTTTCGATTTTATGTTGAGGTTGCAATCGAACTCCGGCTTGAAATGAGGTTCATGGGTTTGCGAAAATGTAGCATGAATGCGGTGTACCGTGAAATGTTTGCTCTACTCGAAGTATTTACAGGAGTTCGTTTATCCAATCCCTCACTGACCTCTCCTGAACACATACCTAATTATCCCAGTTTTTTTTTTATCCGTCCAGTTAACGAACTCGATTTTTTTTCACGAAATGTAAGCGCGCAGATACTGATTGTTGGGACAGGCACGGAGTTCCCAGACAATGAGTTTTCCGAGTTTGCCGTAAACTCTCGTTTTAATTGGCGGGATCCCAGCGTATTTCCCGACCTCTAATTGCTTCAATTAACTACTCGACAATCCGAATACAGGGATCCAGAACTGACTGACTCACTGGCGCACTCCATCTTAATTAGCGTAATTGATCGGAACTGGTGTTGATTTGTTGATTATTCAATTAAATCGATGCATTTTTCTCGCTTCATAATGTATGCGATTGGATAATCGAGTCATTTTCATTGACATTTAAATGATTAACAGATACTCCATGTATATTCATTTTATCTCATTATATGATAACGAAGCACTTGTCAATCGATGAATGAATTAAATTATCAAGATATAAAACTGCGTATGAAGAATAAGATGAGAATACGTTGAATAAGTGTTTATTTATTTCATTTCCTTGCCATGACTTCATAGAAGAAGGATAGTTGGGATAAATATATAGACGCACAGATATCGTGAAATAGGAAAAGAAATAAAAAAGCGAGACAAGAATTATTGAAACAAAACTGGATTCAATGAAGGCCATAGTTCCTCGAAATGGAATGGAATAGTGAGGAGTAGGAAAAAGTTTTCTTTCTTCACAAATGTGGTTACAGTAGGATGAGAATATGGTCTAGATTCATTCGACAATTTTCATAAAATCAAATTATCTTTTTTTTCAATTAAGTACTAATTTAGGTACTAGGTACTAATATCTCATATTTTCTTCCTTATCTTGTTATTCATATCAAACAACCAGAAAAAATTGAAAAATGTAGAGAAATGTTGAATTCTAGGAGCTGTGAAGATTTTCAATTGCTCAGAGAAAAAATGTTGTTTCCAAAGTCTGAGAGGTTCAATCAACATTATCTGAATGAATCTGCTTCATTCTAATTAAATTGTCAGGTCAACAATTAATACCACCACGCCGATGCAATACCAATAATTTCTGTTATCTTTTTCTGTTCTAATAGTAATTTTTCACTTGGGAACTATTTATTAGGTAGTATTTTCTTATCGGAGATTGGTTGATTATTCAAGGATAAAAATTTATATCAAAACACCTCAATAATCTATTTTTAATCTTCACTAGACCTAAAACGTAAAAATATTGTTGTGAGGGTGTATATGTATGTGTTCGTGCCTATCATAGTCTCGATTTGATAAAATTAATCTTTGGTAATTCCACTCAAAATAACTATAACTTGAAGGAGATGATGTTTCATCAGTTTTGTTTCCATGAATTGTTTTTGCAATAAAATCCCAGCCGTGACTGTTGAATTTTCGTAGTCAAATCAAACGAGAGAGAACGTATATCTAAAATCGGTTTAAACAAACGGCGGTGGCAAAATGTCATTTCCAGCAGTGAACACGATCGAGTAGGCGGGCACACCTGTTGCTCGAGTTGCAATAGCAAATATACGAGGTGCCCCTTGGGTATGGTCAGAACACCCAGCGTGATCGATATATTATGATATTTAGGAAATAAAACACCCGTCCTTAGGAAACAAATTGGCAATAATACATAGTTTCTGGTAGATCCTTGATTTTTTTATCGAAAAATGTGGAAAGGGTGATGATAAAATCATTATTAAATATGCGAAATCAATCAAAAATCACAAAGATATTGAACACTGGAAAAGGTGAAACAATGGAACTTTTTTTATAAATCGAAATCTGCCAAAGGAGGTGCAACTGCTTTTTGAAGTGTGTGTATGAAAAATTAATTGTTCAAACGTTTCAGATATACCTATTCGCCGGCAAACGCCAAATTTGATAATAATCACAAAATCGATATGAAATTCGACGAACCTCGCCATCTAGTGGCTAGTGGATGAACTCGTGCCATGGCTTTCGATTTCCTCGTGAGAATCCTTCTCCTTTCACCCTCCTTTCCCCTCACCGAGTGTTGAAACGCTGTAAGAGATGGCAGCACAAACACAAAATCCTGATGGAAATGCCGGTGATTTATTTCATTGATATTTCATCAAAAAGAGAAGTTAATTTGCTTAATATAATTGATAATGCCATATAATGACACCAATTGTGAAAACGATTCAACGCAATCATATTTCCAATTGATATCTATATATGTAGATGCTGAATTTCAGAATATTCTATTTGTGATCAAGAAAAAGTTTGTTTCACTTCCGGTGAAACTGGGAATGTCATATTTGTTCGCTGAATTCTACATTGCAAACTCAAATACAGGGGGTTAATTAGTTCAGAGTATCCGGAACTCGGTATACTTAATGAGATTTTCAAAATTTATAATTCTCTCGCATCATAGAATGTATTCCGGATATCCAGTACTCTTTTCCTATTCGTCGAAAACCATAGCGGATGCAGAAAAAGTTTAAATGAAAAAAAAAAATAGATACACATTATGAAAAGTACGAAAACGATTGGCATTTTATCATATCGATATACCTATAGGTGTAGAAAAATCTATTTATGTATCTATTTATATCAGTGTATTTCTGATTCTGATTTGGGATTTTCATACTAATCTCGTCCATAGATATATTCCTGAATAATTTTTTTTCTCATTCACGATATGGATCTTATTTCAATCTACACGGCAGTTGATATTCAGTTTGAGTTCTCGCAAGCCTTTGAAAAATTTTGTTTGATGAGGTCATTTCATAATAGGCAGATCACTACAATTTCTTCTGAATATTTGAGTTGATTTCCTCATTCTCTGAATAAAAATTCAATCCTCCAAATCGTATCAAAACTTATGTGTATTATTGATATCTAAAATCAGACAATTTCTGTGAACACTGAGCAAGCCATTGTGGCGAATATCTATGATTTCACCCTTCTCAACGTACTGAACCTTCTCTTGACGGTATAAGTTTTTGATGGAGAAGTTGTAAATATCAAACTCGGTTTTATACCTGGAAAAAAATGTGTTCATTTATATACTTGTGCATTCATAGATCTATACTCCCGATCGTTCTCAACAAAATAATCTTTCTACTCCCAAAGGAAACAATGGAATAGTCAATTATCCTTAAGACATGATCTATATTGTTGTGAGAAAAATTTCTATGAGACTGATTCATATCAACAATTTTTTGTTTGATCTATATAGTCTACAGCTTGAAGTATGTAAAATTATTGGCAAAATAATTGTGCTGAAAACTTATATATTATTACGTCTCCAACAATATCCGTTACTTTGTAGTTTTCCTGTATTCACGAACAAGTTTCTAACATTATGAAAATTCAAATTGTAATAGAATCAGCTGCAGTTCTCTGTTAATCATTCACATTTATCCGTCATAGCAAAATAAAAAAAAACTATTTAGCTTTTCATGTATCTACATGACGAAATACCAGCGATTCATATTTTGATATCAATTTCGAAGTCGTGCGAATTTGTTTGTTGGGTAGTTTGACAGCGTTGATGAAAGTCATCCTCATTGGTCTCCCAGGAAAACGGGATGTGCCAAACATTTCGGACGATTTTGTCATCAGGTTATTGGGTTATGGATGGTGTATATGTTCGAAAATAGAGCATGTGAGTTGACTTTCAGAAGGAATTATACCGTTGTACGATGTTTTCATATGAAAACGTCATTAGAAAGGTGGTTTCAGTTGGAAATCGAGAATCTAAGAATTAGTTTCGACTAATTCAAGGGAATTCAAGTTTATTTTCTACTGCCACGTTCGTGATATTCATGAAATATCGAAATGGATTCAGGTGTAAAGTTTTTGCCACTTTTTTTTTCTAGGCGACAAAAGAAAAAATAAAGTATTCCCTTTGGAGTGCACACAGCGCCCGGCTGATTCAATAATGCATGGCTAATTATAGCTCGCCCCTTTCACCTAAGTCTTCACTTGCGGGGCTGCACGAATCCCACCCTTGGAACAAAGGGTTGTCGCAGGACAGGGGGCTAATGAAATTACAGTCGGGAGGGTAGGGGTGCGGGCTTGAAGAACATCGCGTGGCGGTATAAAACGTCCGGGGGTGGCGAAGGGGACGGGGTGGTGTATTGGTGTGACCGTTTATGGTGCCGGTTGGGCGGATTTTTCCGTAGATCTGCGGATTTTCCGTCGATCTAATGGTTTTTCCGTAGATCCACTGATTTACTTCCTATTCATAGATATTCACTTTGTACAGAGAGGATGGAATTTGAGCCTCATCATTTCTATCTCGTAAATCAATTTTGTCAAAGCTGTGCGATTCGTTACCAAACAAAACGCTTTTTTCAAAATTGATAAATTTTGAGAAATCAATCAAAATCAATAATACTTCTATAGAGAGCATAGACTGAGATCTTCGGGCAACATAGAGCAGAAGTTGACAAACCGGCCGGTTTTCATATCCATCCGCAGATCGTATTTTGTATTACATTCATTTTTGACACTCATGTCTCTCCTGAATCGATCGTCATCGATTTATCATTTGATTGAACATTTCATATATTTTTTGATCTTTTCAATACACATTGAAATATATCATAATATTAATCGTCAGTGACAGTTCTGAAGATACAATATCATTCTGAAATCAGTAATTTGATAAATTTTATCCAGCAAAATAAAAAATTTATCAGTAAATTGTCAATCAGTGCTCAAACTATGCAGTCTTGCTTGTGGAGGCAGCCTCTATTGAAATTGAACTCCGCCTTGACTTTTTTGTTCTTCAAATAATGAAAAAAAAAGGTAGAGGCTTCGTTTCTGAATCCAGTGATACCAATGAATTGTATATTTGGATGAAAAATTATTGGGATCTTGATGATCAAAGTTGACCAAACAGTTTATGAATCTTCCTCAACCGTTTGTATCATTCAATCAGTGTTTCTTTTACTGAATTGCTGAATTCTATATCAAATTGAGCATTAATTCATCATTTTTATAGTAAAAATCGATTCAAAATAGAAAGGACAGTAGATATATCACTCACTCTCTATGGGACATTCTGTGACACCCTATTTTTATTGTAATATTCTATTCTATCCTCGCGTCGTATTTCCCTGTTTCCGGTACTCAAGAGAGAGTAATAAGTAACAACTAAAATGGAATTGGTCTTAATGCGGCAATTAAGAGCGATTGTGAAGGAGGAGAACGTTTTCGAGAGGGCGAATTGAATCAATCGATCACAACTCGTGAGTCGTCTGATTGAGCCGTAGTTCTTCAGATCAATTGTGTACAGAAAAAAAAGGAGTGAACAGTCCGAAGAATCTGATTAGCATTGAAGAGTATCCTATCAACACTCAGTTTATCTGACTACTCGGATTATCCGTAGTCCTTGAAGGTTATCCCATTGTTGATTTTTGGGAGATACCAGTTGATCGATTCGACATTAAAAAATGTACACACACAATTTTACCTCATAGTAGAAATAGTTATATCTTAGGATATATTCGAGTTGCAGAAAGGTATAATTAAAGCTTGAAATGAATGCTAAATCCAATAGTCATGATATTACTTATTGGAAGTTTAGTTTCTTCGATAACCGATTCTTTTCTGTCAGTATTCACATTTTTTCAATCATATCAGACATATTTTACAGGATGATATGAACAAGAACAAAGTTGACGGTTTTTTATTTTATTTCATATTTGAATTGAATTGACTATATCTATATTCATATCTCATAGCATTCCATATTTGGACAAGAGTTTTCATTACGAGTTCAACGATACCTGGTTATGTCAGGAGATTGTTACAGTTCTGTTGGGGAACATAAATAAAGGTCTTGCAACGAAATCTATATAAATCTTTATAAACAAGTACATATCATTTATTTATTGTACTTTGGGGCTTACTAGTTTTGTGAGGGATTTTTTTGAAGAGTTGCCTATTCGAAATTCTTCACAGGTTAAGTGGTAGAGCAGGACTTTCCCTAGGGGGAGCACCTGAACCTCGCCTGGGACGAGTAAAACTGATTATTCTCAGATTATTCGCCGTCATTTCCAGGACATCCTTCCGAGCATTTCCACCTGGCAAATCCATAGTAACAGCCTGGCACGGGGTTCGAGCCAGCGGAGAGGAGGATATTTTTCCTTTGTGCAGAAAAGGTCGTATCGGAGTGCCGGTTGCCCCGCTGGGGCTTCCCCTCCCCCCGGTTCCCCTCCTTTCCCCACTGTTTTATATGCCCGGCCTGAATGCTCTCCGGAGTTGTGCCGAATCATCCTGAACCCTGCTGCAGACCTCCGGGATATCCTGTCCCGATGCCCACTCGGCTCTACAGGGTGTTTCAGGTCTCAGTCTGAATCGATAGAGTGAATGAAAAAAAAAACAATCCTTCCTACGTCATCTTCTACGTTCGAGATACGAGTTTACAACCGATAGTAGAGAATAGAGCATTTTTTTTTGATATTGTTCAAAAATAAAGTTGATAAACTGTATTTTCCACTACTATATAGGTTTAAAACACATGCACCATTATGTATGCTATCTTCGACATGAGCAATCCTTATTTTTACTCCTAGTGGTCAATAATACATAAGTGTATATAATCAAGGACAATACATACAAAATTTTCTATCCTACTTGGAAATAGTGAAAACAAATTCCATTCTTGTTTGGCCATCATTTGTTTTACTCCCACTTGTCTATCGTCTCATTTCTTCATAATCTTTGAAACCAAGTAGGCAACTCCAATCAACTAGAAAGATATGAATATCCCGTTCACCTGTGGGATATGAAACCCACCAATCTCAGTCTCTGTTATGATTAATCAGCTGCTCCCAAAAAAATAAGTGAGAAATTGATGATAGATGACTAGTGATTTGCAATAAATTGCACCCAGTACAGTAATATCTCTCCATTGGATATGGAGTATAGATGGAGCTGAAGTATCGTCCGCGAAAGATTCGACGGTTTCATTCCTATCGACTGATGATGTGCATGATAATGAATGTATATAGCTTTGAGCAATAATATTAGTTACATGATTATCGATCTTTTATCAAAATTGCATTGATGCTAACTGATTTTAAATCTCTACTGTTGTGTTTTCTGTTATAATTTCTGAGTTCTAC
Organism: Gastrophysa polygoni; assembly: GCA_963576655.1. Taxonomy (NCBI): domain Eukaryota; kingdom Metazoa; phylum Arthropoda; class Insecta; order Coleoptera; family Chrysomelidae; genus Gastrophysa; species Gastrophysa polygoni. The sequence goes on from OY755087.1 coordinate 24,343,669, forward strand.
TCTTACCTACCTATGTTGAGAGTTTTGATCACAGTTTATTAAATAGACAATGACATTGCTGCAAAGACATACCCACTGCGAGAGATGAGTTATACATTTCGACATCTTTTCAGTATATCATTATCTACCTGAGTTTGAAACGTTTAACTTCTCATGGGAGGATTGGAGGTTAGTATTAAAAAAAACACGTATGCACTATTTTCATTGAATCGATGGATTCTCAAAGTTGGACAGACTGATTCTCAAACACCCTGTATACTCTCTGGTCCTCCCGTTTCCCCCTTCCGTTTCTCGTTGCCTGCCAGCCGCTCGCTGTGAGCATCAGGGGATCCTGTTTCGAGGGATCGGAAAAGGTCATTTCTTGTGGTGTTTTTTTTTTTTTTTCGTTTTCTGCGTCTTCTTTGGGTTTCGTTGCGGAAGAACGGTTTTTAGGAGGCATCCATCAAGCGTTTCTTTCATGAGCAGAAGTAGAAGTTTTTATGAAGACTCGTTCTTACGATTCAACTTTGGTTCATCAACTTTGGAAGTTAGCGAAACCCAACATATTACAAGACTCCAAAAGAATATAGATACTGATGACAGAAATTAAATATAGTTCACTTCTCTTTTGTTCGATTGAGATCTGGTCTATGGCATTTCTGTTTTTCATGTCGAAAGTGATTCAAGTCATCTGAGTTGTTATGAGAATCAGAATCCAAAGGGAATGGCAAATAGAATTTTCCTGGTACCTCTAGAATCATTATTAAGTCTACACCAGATTCCTCATTGTGGTCAAACATTCGGAAAATATTGTTTTCGTCATCTCTATCTGGAATGAAATGCACTTTTCAATCGTCGAAAGTTGCTGGAGAACATATCAAAAGTATCGAAAAGATAACTTTCTATATAAGGGGCTACCGATTCGTGGCAGAGCATGGGAATCTTGGTAACCAACAGAAATGAGGGGTGATTGAAGGCCAAAGTTGCGCCATTTCGTGATCAATAACATGTTGCTTAATAGAGATAATAGAGATATCACGAGAAATCAGTAATTCTGCAACAATTTGATTTTTTCCCTATAGTTATATTCAATTCTTACGTTAATATCTGTTGATCAGTGGGAAGATTTAGGTTTTTCATTGTTCATAAATACGTTTTTTTTTCATTTCAGAACTCTACAGGGGAACCGATCTATCGTAAAGTAGCAGTCGTCGAAAATTTCTTCGACATCATCTATAACGTCCACGTAGATTTGGAAGGACGTCCTGGAAAACATGCTGGACAAAAGAGGACGTACCGAACGGTAAGTTATTCTTGAATGGATAAATTCATATTATTTTTTGACGATGATTACCGGCATTTACGGTAATGTCGCGATATTACTAATTAAGCAGCAAGTCTTTACCCTATATATCCCTTATATACCTCCCATTTCTTTACTAGAATGTCTAAAATGTCTAGAATTTTTACATCTTTTTATTCTCTCGGATTATGCAGATGATGATTTACGCCGTTGGTAACGGTAGTTTCAACCTGATATTTCTCTGATAATTTCATTAAAATTTTCACATATAAATAATAGTCGATATCCACTACCCGAATTGTTATGACCACACCAGGTCTACATTTTTTGGAAAAAAAAACAATTGAAAAGTTTTTTCCTATATCCACCTTGGACCACACTCTAATATTATTATTATTACAAAGGGGAGAAAAGCAGGCGTTGGGTGTCTATATCATCTGAGGTCTGACTTGTCAGTTGAGCCAACATTTTCACAATACCTACCGAAAAATGTCACGTTGAAATTCACTCCATTTGCTTCGGAAAGCAGATAATAGCAAAATACCTATACAGATACCTTCCTGCAACACAAAAGATAGACAGCTGTTTCCTGTATGGCTGACAGCAGTCTGATTTTATTTACTGCTATGAATACTACCATGTAAATATCATACACAGTGTTTCAAACATAGGAATAGATAACCCAGTACCTACCCATACAGATTTTTCATCCAGAATTATATATATTTCTTTTAGAGTTCGAATCATGCAAACCGCTTCCAAATCTACTTCATCATTGTCGATTACTCATTAGAAGTTGCCCCAGTATAGATGTTTGTAGTGCTGCTGAAATATTATTAGCAATAATAATAATAAATTATTAATAATTGTTGCAACAGCAGACTATTGTTTTTGTATATTTGTTTTTGTTCATTCGTGGTTTGTCAACGAAGTCAGGTCAGTTTGTCCTAATGCATTAATTGTTCATTCCAAATTTTGAGTTCAAATCGGATTTTGTACATTTGTGATGTCTTTAATCCCTGTTATGATACAGCCTCGCTCTGAAAATTGATAACAATAAGGAATTCACCTACAAATCACACACGAATTGAAGAAAGTGGCAGTTCCCCGTTCTGGTGCCTTTCACTAGGCTGAAAGCACTTCTGAGTTAGGTCGTTGACCTCTGATCAGTGGTAAACAAAAGTTATTGGATGAATTTTTCATTCATTGTCTCCCAAGATGATTCTGACCGAGATATTATAAGCTTGTATCGTCAATAAAGAGGCTTCATAACTCCCTTGGGACATTATAGATTCTATTATTCCCTCTGTCCTTCACAAGTTATAACAAAGTTCTAGCAACAACTTGGCAACAACAAAACTCCTATGATAAACGGTACCCGATTCAAATATAGCGGAAAGATAATGAATTGGTACATTATTTCGTTATAAAAATGAACAAAATTTTATTGAAATCGGTCAGAAATAAGATCATCTATGTATCTATCACGTGAAATAATGCTCCTAATGAATCCCTCGATATATGAATAACGATTATTTCTTGATATTTCCTTCGCAGATAACGGAAACTTACGCTTTCCTGCCGCGTGAGGCGGTCACGCGCTTCCTGCTGGGCTGCACCGAGTGCCAGAAGCGGCCGCGATCGCCGACGCCGCCGCCTCCGCCATCGCAGTCCACCACGCTGCCGCTCACGCCCAGCCCCAGCCCGACGCCGCTGCCCCCCGCGACGGCCGCGCCGCCTATGGCGGCGGTCTCGGCGGAAGCGAGGGGGGGTCACGGGACGACCAACGGTGGTGAGTAGACGTTGACGAAGTGAAAAGGGTTGAATTTCGATGATAATATGGCGAATTATGATTTCTCTCACTTTTTTCGTTCGGTAATATATGTTCCGTGATCGAAAGCACCTGAACTAACTTCGGTTATTTTGTTAGTTGTCAGGTCTCAATCAGTTGTCTCATCAATATTCCAAGACCAAACCAGAGGTAGAGGACTTAGTCGCTCTTGGTTGGAAACACTTCGTGTCTCCTTTTGAAAGCTTGTAATTTCATGATGTCCAGCCTTCGACCCCAAATGACTCAGTTTTCTGAATCATCTTCGCAGGCGTCAACGGTTTCCGCCACAGTCCGCAACCCGACCGCCCCCGCACACCCCCCAAACCCGCCCCCAGCGAACCCGCCAAGCGGGCCAGCCACCCGCTGGACGTGTGCAACCTCACGTCCCGCGACCCGCCGCGAAGTCCCGCCTCCAAGAGGCCCCACCAGGAGGCCAAGCTGTGGTCGCCCGTGGAGAATCTGGAGAGCTGCGAGCCGCCCCAGAAGAAGATGCTTCTAGGGGGCGATATCGACTTTTCGCTGCCGATCACCACCACCTACTTGAAGTACATGAGGAGTTTGGGGTGTCGGGACGAGGACGCCTTCAAGTTCGAGAACAGACACGTGAGTTTGGTCATTGAGCGATTTTTCTGCGAGGCTATCTCTCATTATTTCCATTGAGCAGGCGGCAAATGCTGCCTTAACTTTCGAATGATGCTGCTCCATTTCCGGACCGAGTGTCCGACACATTGATCACAATTTCTGCAGCTCGCCAAAAATTCATTACAGCGTTAGTTTCGTCATATTGGAGTGATTCAGTCTCAGTCTGAAGCTGTAGTCGGTCTATCAAAATATCGATATCTTGTTGCCAAAGTATCGCAAGACACATTTGTGAAATTTGACGAGAGACACAACTCAATTGATATTCACGATGGAGAAAATATGTCTATAGCATAGACTTATTATCCTGAGGATAATAAGTCTATGGTCTATAGTCTACCAGAACTTGCGTTGGAGTCTTATACTTGAGATAGATGCAAAATTCCAGTTTCACTCGAGATGTCATCCACGATACTTTGCCGAAAAGATACCGCTGTTTCACCTACCGAAATTTCTTACAGATTTATTACATATATTGGAGTTGAGAATCGACAAAAAATCGTCAAGTCACTGTCGTTAGAGTTGGATCTGAAGACGAACTTTGAACGTTGTTTGTGCCACACTTTAGTAGGTAGTCCATTTGCACTCCATTTGCTTTTTTCATGATCAGATGATAAATGGTTCCATCGTACTTTTATCAATTTTTGAGAAATCTTGGAATATGGAAAGTGTGGTTCGTCTCATTTTTGCGAAACTGCCACTGTAATGAATTTGAAATCGGATGTAACTGTCAGAAATTCTGATGGTATGATCGTGATATCTATAACAAGCTCGGCCAAATGATGTTTGATATCGGAAAAGGCACTTTTTGTTCTGGGTCTCAAAGATTCGTCGATAATGACATAAAAACCATGGATGCAACTCCTTTTCCTTCGAAAGAGTAACTCAATGAGTGAAAGTTACACATATTGTTAATATTTCTATTTGTTAAATAATCTGGTTAGAATTTACTAGAAGTAGGAATTGGGAGCGTTTTTAAAACCTTCCGATAGGTAGATAGACTTCCAAAGATTTTAAAGAAATGAGATAATTATTAGAGTTCTCATATAGTGCTTTTGATCACGCACGGAGTAGTTGATATTGGGGATATTTAGATTGGAAATCAATAAATGGGAGCAATTTGAATTCATCAACAGCAAAGTTCAACTTTTCTTGTTTCGAATTATTTATTGAGATTTGTTTTTGTTGAAATAGTGGGTTTGGAAAGTTTCAAAATCTTTGTCATTGTTTAAATTTACGAAACAAAAATAACAGAAAAAAAATATTAATGAGTTTTATTGATCGTTCAGATCGTATTTTATATTAGGTTCAGTGATATTTAGTGAGTGCATTTCAAGAATATTATGAATGATGAAATTCACAAAAAGTTGATGATTTAGCTAAAATATGTGATAGTGATATGTGTTGTGTTCGTGCCAATTCCAGAAATAACTCTCAGGTAAGTGCAAGGAATTCAATTTTTGATACGCTAGCATTATGCTTCGAGATAATTAATTCGAAATTAACAATTTTATACTCCTCTCTCTAACATCATTGAGAGCAAAAAGTACAATGCATGGATTAATTACTGAAACTCTAGTTCATTCAATAGGCACGTTTGCCCGAACTCACCCTCTTGGTGAAAATCGTTTTGTCTGAGTACTTCCTAGATTTTTCTAACAATTGTTGATATTCGCGATATTAATATCAGCTGAAAATAGATTCAGTGGCGTTATCGTCCGAAACATTCGGCCACCACCTTCAAAAATAGATAATCATGAGAAAATTCCTTATTTATCACGACATACGTGTCCATTAAATAGTCTGTATTCATAGTTTCTGTCAGAGACAATAATACTCTCGCGAATACATTCAAATCTCTGTTCTTGAACATTATTTTTGCATTCATCTCAACATTATGATGAAGAGATTTTTCGTTCCTGAATGTTTCGATATTAGTAAATATGCAACGAAGATATTCTCATCAGTATAGACAAATGTTGAAGGGCAGTAAACATCGAACATTGTACTCAAAAAAGGATCCATATTTTTCCATTTGTGTCTATAGTATGAACTAGATTTTTTATCTTTTGACAACACGAAAGGGAATCCTATAATGTCCGAAGAAGATCGTGCTAGTCAGCGGTGGAATGATGGGAGAGAAGGAAAGTATTGAAGATTTTATCGAAAGTTCGTGAAGTATCAGACTTCACTAGGCGAAGAATTCCACAACTTATTTGGTTTTCGATGTCAGTGTTTATATCGTGCGAATTTTCTGTTCTGGTAGTTCGACAATGGTTATGAAAGTCATCCTCATTGGTCTCTATGGGAACTTCTGATGTACCAAATAGCTCGGGAGAAGGCGTCACCACTTCAGTTGGTTTTTTTGGATGGTGCTGTAATTCAAATCGGAAAATGAAGTCGAAACTTCGAAAAATATAATTTCCAGAACGAGTGATGCCACGAGAATTTATCCCCCACCGTCCCCCCGGAATTTTTTCGGTACGCGGCGACCGAACAACGTTCTTTTGTTCACCGCCACCCTCCACCCCCCCGTCTTTCTCCCCCTGCTAATTGCTTTCATTCGCATCTCGCCGACTGTCCGGCGATGATTGGGGGTGGGGAGAGGGGGCGAATCGAGCGACGAGGTGCAAGAGGAAAATTGAACGTCATAGACCGGGAGATAGATACAGAATATTCCGACTCATTTTTCACGAAAGCGAAATTAATTATCGGATAGTTTTACGATTGATATAAGAAATTAATGTATGCGTCTGTCATCCCCAAATATTGGCATATATCATCTATTATGCCACCACGCGCGATTCCTAGTAGACAAACCAGGCGAGCTCAAGCCGGTCACCCCTACACTGTCAGGCTCGAGACATGTCGAACATCGCTATACCAAGCTTCATTCCTCAATAGAACGGCAAAGTTATGTAATTCTTTGCCTAGTGAAGTCTTTCCTGATGCTTAACACCCCCAAACATTCAAGAAAAATTCCAACACCTTCCTTCTTTCCTAAAATTCCACCGATGGCTAACACGATGTTCCTCGAACATCATAGGTTTCCCTTTCGTGTTGTCCACAGATAAAAAAAAGTATATGTATCCTTCATATATTCATTTCATGAAATTGGTTGCCAGCTGTACCTGATATCACACATTTCCGATATTGGACAAACACAATGAAATATTGCTTTATTTCTGTATTTTTGTATTTAGTCAATTTTATCAGGAATTCCAATTCAAATTGAAGAGAATTGGCAAAACAAAAGAATATTCCGTACACCTGTAATATACTTATGACATAACTAGTGTGAGAAGTGATATATTTAGGAAGTGACACAGTAGGTATACTTTCAACATTAATAAAAATCATTGATAAAATAGATTCATGTCAAAATTGAATTTGTAACTTTTGCATAAGAAGCCTTCCTCTATTTTAACTATGAAACAATTTGGCTGAAAAGTATTAAGCCTAAATAAGAATATAACGCGAAATTCCTGAACTAGTTTACCAAAGCAATGTTGAATATTATATTTTAAGAATATCAGAAAACTATTACCGGAAAATGTATTACGAGTTATTCGATCAAATCATTAGCTCTTCAAAAAGTCGATTTGATATCGACACAGTGAAGATTTTTCCGTCGACTTCATATTAACGAAATTGATCACTAATGACCCCTATTCATGGCCAATTTCTCCAACAACAACAATCAAACATACATGGTGATATTTTGTGAAATCTGTATTTGAATGAAAAAAATTGATATCGATCAAGATTTTACATGTTCGAACAGGTTATAGGACAGTTCGGTGATTCTCGTTGATCTAGTTTAAGAAAGAGTGTTTTGCATTTATAGTTTCGAAAAATGTCACAGTCACAATGACAGACAACCTGCACTGTCATGACTATACAGATCGGGTAATAATTGCAATTGGACATGAATCGGTGAATACCAAAAGTGAGTTTCCTCTTTTTCATTGCAAATGAGGTTAACGGAAAAATCTATCTTGTCACGAACTCGTATATTAAGTAGCGATTAATGATCTCAAACATCAACGTTAACGTTAAAATGTATTAACATTATTCGCCTTCATTCATATACTTGTGGGTTGAACACCTTTTAAAATTCTAGAACTCCTCATCATGGGTGAAACAATTAACGTGGAAAAAAATAACGTTTTGCAATGAAGATTTTGATGAATTCAGAAAAGAAAATAACGAAGACATTCGACCTGAATACGTTTCGCCGGGTCGAAACCGTAAAAAAATCCTGTTACTATCTCCCGGTCTATCAGACGGCGGCAAGAGAGATTGATTAGCGCCGGGGGCCGGGGGGTGGGTCGCACCCCTGCGGTGGGGTCGATGGGGTGCGCCTGTTTTTCTTTTGCCGCATCCGAAAGTTGGATATGGGATGGTCGATAAATCGATTTCGTCCAAGTGCATTTTCGCTGTGGAATAGTAGAATTGTTCGTTTCAAGTTCAAATCGCTGAAAAATTAGTTGGAGATGGGCTATCGCGGGGATCGATTTTAAGTACATTCATGTACAGGGTTTTCACGCATTCTTCCAATCCCTACTCAACTTATCATTTATTGTTCTATTCTTTTGAAAAACAGGACTTTGATACTTTTTCCTGTAGATTTCATAAATGTTAGCAGAAAAACAGTTGAACGTCTCAGAATAAGTTATGGACAACTCACATGATTTTTTAAATGGACCACTCAATATAATATATCATTACTTGGAGAATTATTATTACTCCTATTATTCTCCTTTTTTTTCCTTCTGTTTTGTCATTATCTTTATATAATTTTAGGCATTAGTAATATACAAGGTGGCCCAATGAAAACGAAACAAGATATGCATTTTACTGAGAGATCAAGGAACTGACATCGAAATTAATGATTCTTTGTGTAATATTGGATAGGACAGGATTTAAAGAAAAACACAACACACTTCTTAGATGAACATCGTTCTATCTACAAAATGAGAAATAATGATGAAAGGGAAAAAGCGTTACTCTCCATCACTAGCCGATCATTTTCATAAACGTGTTTTCTCGAGAACTACTGCATTGAATTCCAAAAACAATGAAGCGTTGGTAACACATTTCGATTACCTTCAAAATGTTGTATCACTTGACCCCTCGTCCCATTTGAGATTCAAGGGTTGGAGCTCACCCCTCCGAGGGGTTTGAAGTGAAAAAGTTGACAACATGGGCGAAATATTTTCCCCTCGAAATAAAAATCGACCGGTTCGAGCGTTTTTCTTTTTCTGAGAACGATAACTATGTCAAAGCGGCATTGTTTCGGTTTAATTGGGCCACCCAGTATATATCAGTAGAATCATAAGTACCATCATGTACAAAATTTTCTTCTGGCAATATTTAAATAACAATCAGATAGAGTATTCTTGTGATTAAAAATGAGTAGAAATGTTGTATGTTATCTGCCACAGATTCTGAGATATTTCACGTTGAACTATACATTTTCGGTAGATTCCTTTAGATGATCACGACAAAAAAATGTAGATTGGGTCATGGAAATGATTTGATTTTCTTATATTACTATCATTATTATTCTCATTTACTGATGATTATGTCATTTTGAAATTGTTGACAGCTGACAATCATTTATTTTTGCTTTCCTGGCGATATGAAATCAGTATGGAGACAATATAGTGAGAATGTGTATTTCAACGTAACAAAACATACAGGATGTTCCATTCAAAAATGCAAAAGTTGTCCAATACATTTCTTTTGAGATGTTCAACTGTTTTTCCGATACTCTGAAGTATAGCAGTTTTTTTTCAAAGTGGAACTTTTATTATGTCGTCTCGATTTTATGGTCCATCTTAGTATATAGTAGCATTGAAACGGATTTCTGAAACAAGTCTAACAATTTGTTCAACACTTTCCCAACAAACAATAATCTCTCAGATGGAAAAGTGAAATTGTCATTCTTAATTTCATCGATTCTCGAGAAAGATCTGTTATTTCATGTGAAACAAATTGCTTTCATGAGGGTTGTAGGCAATATCGTAATTATACGATTGTCATCACAAAGACATTTGTTTCATCTTCCCAAATACTGATATCGTTCGTCAAGGAAATCGTGATGAGAGCTGTGAGCAAGTGTGATATCTCCGAAAGATGAAATTGATATTTTCTTGATGCCCAATCCACCGGATGATCGGAGGGTGGTTCGCAACTTCCGCTTCGCCAACCACTTTCCCAATCACCGAGAACTCAATTAGACCCTCTAAGTCTTCACCGCCTTCGGTCTCGGGATCGACCCACCCCATGCCTGCCACCCCCGCTAGTCCTCGCAAAAACGGTGCAATAACGGAGACCGTGAAAACCCTCGTTCCTGATGAATTGGAAGAAAGGAAAAACGAAACTCTGTGTTGTGTCACCACCCTCCGCCCACGCTTCATCCCTTAGCCCAGGGCCGTAGTTAGGTCTCTAATAATAATGATAATAATAACAAGTTCACATCAATGAATGTACGAGAGTAAGTAATAATTGAGAACAGAGGGTGAAAGAAGGTTCTTCCACTACTAACCTACGAAATCACCATTATTCAAGGAATTTCTCTATATAATGAGGAGTAACACTTTCTCGACCTACGTATATAATGATAAAGAAAACACACGTAGATACCAATGCCTATTGAATCAATGAAACTTTCATTATTAACCGAAACGTTAAATAAATATAGTTAAGACTGCGAAATTCACTACAGCCCAAAGCGATTTCTGCAATTATAAAAAATCGTTTTGAATCATGAATAATTATCAATTCTGAAGATGTCACAAATCATACGTGAGCTGAACTGTCACTGTCATTTGCTAATTAGAGATGGGCATGAACTGATACGATTCATTTTGTATTTTTGATATATTCTCGAGATATTGTCGATCAGTAATCGATATTCTGATTTCGATATCACATACCTACGTGTCCTACGCATCTCTAGTTTCAGCAATGATATGTTGAATGGCATTTCTCCGTTAGTGGAAATGAAAATCGCAATAAATAAAACATGCTGATATTTCTGTGTTAGTAGTGGAAAAAATATTATATACACCTCGGATGATCTTTGTGCCTCAGGATTTAAAAGTGCATGCCTCAGGCATGAATCAACTCTCTTCATGACAGTTCAGATCGGACAGTTGAAGATCAAATGGAAGAGTGTTTCATTTTTTGTTGTGCATACTATACGTTTCTGATCAGGGTCAATAAAGTAAGCGATTCCGTTCAATGTGAATTCGTACGTATTTGGGCATACGGGAGACCTGAATAGTAGTTTTATTAATAAAAATGTGCTTGGATCCTCGGAAGTATCAAATGAATTGTGAATATACATGAAAGGATAACGGAATAGTAATCAACATTCTGAATTATGTAACAATGTTTGGATTTTATCGGGTGAATTTGTCAAAACTAGGTTGACAGTATTTCCAATTTACCATCTTGGATGATGGTTGCTCGAAGACAAAACGTTGGATCAGAATATCGATAATGCCATATCAAAAAGAATCAACAGTTTATTATAATTGACTCAAAATATAACAAAATAACGTTTTTTTTATGTCGTTTGCACCCTTGCAGCCCAAATAGCTTATGCTTAGATACGGCCCTGGCACACCCCCGCACAGACAAGGGTGTATTCAGCCCTGATGCTGTCCATCTGAACGTCCGTCCGCTTCAAAAATCAGCACGGGAAGGGCTTCGAATGGAAAGGGTGAAGTCTGCTCTGCCCAACCCGGCTCCAGTTATAGTGTCTCCTTAATCCGAATTGAATATTCATATGCTATTGCGACATGGATTTTTCTCCCCTTCTTCGACTCTCAAGTCGCAGATTAATGGGCGAGGGAAATCATTTTTTTTTATTGTTTATTCCGGGAACTTTACATGGATTCGTGTCCAACTTTCTTATCTCGAAGGGCGCCCTGTCAATTTTTTCATCAATTAATGTCTCCGTCATTCGAAAGAATTGACACTGATTCCAGTTTCATTGTGGAATCAACAATTCTTTTTAATGAGAGCCACAACTGACAACGTTAGTTTCATTCAATTCCTCAAGAACGCCATACTATGTTTTTCTTTTGGTGATTTCACGATGAAAAGGATGGGAACCTCTAATTCTCCAGCGGTGGTGTGTGGTTTTATGAAACTACGATGCAACTGAAACTTTTTCAGATTGTGGACATTTTACAGAACATTTTCGGAAAATCATTCGATTCAGGATATTGAAATTCCGTTTTTGAACTTAACTTGATGATTGGAAAATGGGAATTGTGATGTGAAATCAATATTAGACAAGGTATCCAACTATAAATTTCAATTTCAATATGCGTATTAGAGTACGGAATACATAATTTTTGACAATTGTAAATGTACATTTGAATTTGTGTTGTCTAACAACAACGTTTACATCAATACACTGATCAAAACACACAAATAACGAGAAGCACTCGCACGAATCAGTGAGAACATCAATGCTACACGGTTAGCTGATGGGAGCCATGGACGCCGCCACATTCGCTCTGGCTGCTCTAACCGATGCGATAGATAGATGGATTATCTCGGAAAATAGAGGTTTCTACAATTTTGGAAAAAATATGAATCGTATGAATACAAGAAATACAGCAAATTCAACATTTTTCTAAGTTTTATTTCGATTTTTTTTTTCGCTGATTTGCATCGCTGATTCGATGATACTTCATGACTATTTTTTCAATTACATTTTCACCAACTTCAGGATATGAACTATTGATATCATATCATAGGAGACAAGTCCCCGAAAAACTAGAAAAATTAATATACCACCTTCTCGGATAACTTACAGACAGTAATTTTGTCAATTGATTGTTTGTCTTCCCAAATAATGAAGATACTTTCCGTTGACGAAATTGTAGTATACCTTGTACATTCACAGAATGAAAAGTGCATGCAAGATATTTTCACATTTAATCATGCCGGATTAAATTCTTTTCCACTCGCACCAGTTTACCCGTATTCGCATGTTTGAAGGGACTGCTGTATCGGCAGACCAAGAAGTGTTTTTGGGACCGAACCAGGCGGGGGTGGTTGGCAGGGATCGGAAAAATACTGCGAAGGGTTGATTGAAGCCCTTCGTCGGTCGCCAGCCATTCGCCCCAGGAGTTAACAAAAACAAACCGAAAAGTTTTCTAATGGGTTCGTGCTGATCTCCCTTGATGTTCGAGGGACTTTAGGGACTTCATCTGACTTTTAACTAGAAATTACGATAATTATCTCTCGCTTGAGTATGGCTCGATCATTCGGATACTTTTTGATCAAAAACATATTGATATAAGTTGTATCGATGATAATGAACGCTTTCATTGATAATATCAAAGAATCAGGATACAATCAAAGTGAAATGCAGATTAGATACTATCAAGAGGCAGAAGACACGCTTGTTATTACTTGTTATTACTCTCCTACACTCAACTCAGACAAACAAAAAAAAAGTGGTAATTTCGCTAATTATGATAATAAAAATGAAGATGTCGTTATTACCTTGAAGATTGATCAGTCATAAGCACCTGTGTCAGATTTCTTTTGTGCTGGAAAAATAACATTTGATTCTGTTGGATTATTAGGAAGGCACAGCTTGTTTGGAATATCAACAGAATATCGATATCGATAGAAAAGAAGAGATCGCCCACCTTTTTACAATGACCCTTAGAGGCTAATTATTTGGTGGGGGCGGAATCGATAGAGCTTCAGCCACCACTCTCTTTGGGAAGCTACCAGTTTGAATTTTTGTTGCATCTAACTCTTCCACTGGATTTCCAGATCTCCATTAAAAATTTTCTGCAAAATCTTCATTCAAAGTATCGACCTGTCTCCGAGCACCAATCGAAAATATCGATAGGAAAGAAGAGATCGCCCACCTTTTTTCAATAATCCTGAGAGGCTAATAATTTGGTGGAGGGGGCGGAATCGAAAGAGCTTCAGCCACCACTGTCTTGGTGAAGCTACCAGTTTGAATTTTCGTTGCATTGAACTCTTCCACTGGATTTCCAGATCTCCATTAAAAAATTTCCGCAAAATCTTCATTCAAAGTATCGACCTGTCCCCGAGCATCGATCGAAAATATCGATAGGAAAGAAGAGATCGCCCACCTTTTTACAATGATCCTGAGAGGCTAATAATTTGGTGGAGGGGGCGGAATCGAAAGAGCTTCAGCCACCACTGTCTTGGTGAAGCTACCAGTTTGAATTTTTGTTGCATTGAACTCTTCCTCTGGATTTCCAGATCTCCATTAAGAAATTTCCGCAAAATCTTCATTCAAAGTATCGACCTGTCCCCGAGCACCGATCGAAAATATCTATAGAAAAGATGAGATCGCCCGCCTTTTTACAATGATCCTGAGAGGCTAAATATTTTGTGGGGGCGGAATCGAAAGAGCTTCAGCCTCCACTCTCTTGGTGAAGCTACCAGCTTGGGTATTCGTTGCATTGAACTCTTCTACTGGATTTTCAGATCTCCAGTAAAAAATTCCCTCAAAATCTTCATTCACAGTATCGACCTGTCTCCGTATTGCACTATTGGTTCTATTAGAGGATATAAGGGTTCTTGAGGAGAAGGCGATAGAGATACGTTTCATTCATTATGTTTCGAAATGTTCTCGAATGAACATCACCAGATTTTCTGTGAATCTGCTGCACTGACATTCGTCTCCTCCCTAACCCTGACCCGACGTGAATTTTACGAGGTCTGCCACTGATCTCAATATTTCTCTGAGCTAAGACATCATCCAGCAGCCTCATAGCTTCTATCCGGGAAAACCTAGCGGCCGATGTTTTTCCCTGCGGACTCCGACCCGACGGATACCCTTTCGGGGATAAACGATCGGCCGAGCTTTCGGGTCGGAGCGCGGGTAGTTTCGGAAGCGAAAGGGTCGTTAATAAACGTCGGTCTGCCAGCGGACGAGGCCCGAAAGGACACAAAAGGATATACGCAGCCGATCCGGAGCGAGGAGGACGAGGAAGGTCCGGCGGGTCTGAAAAGGATGAATCATGAGCGATGGATCTTGTCGGGATAAGCTCCTTCAGGAGGCGGGGGCGGGTTGGGAGGGATGTTGAAGAAATAGTCCGGCGGACAAGGGATTTTTTGCGAGACGAAAAACGTTGGTATGGTGTGGATATCATGGTGCCAAAATAATGAGTCTAACAGAGGGACAAAGAAAAACTAGGGACATTTGAAAGGAGAATGATGGAGAGAATGTTAGGACCTACTCGAAAATACAAGGTGAAGAAACCAGAAAAATTGTGAAACATGAAATACCGGACAGAAAGAATGGATGGAGAAGGCATTGTTAAAATCGTCAAAACCCAAAAAGATCGAAATGGTACGGCCACACAGGGAAGGGAATGATAGTGAGGAATGGACACTATAAGAGGAAGACCAAGAGGAAGGCTAGAATCTCTAGATGAGAGGATGGAGTGCTGAACATTCCAAGTTTTATGGAAATCAGCAGATGAATACAAAGGAGACGTGTCAAGAATTGAGAAGGCTAAGCTGCACAACAGCTTGTGAGGACGATCTGAACAGTTCTCACCAACGATTCCGAACTGGTGATTGGAAATTCGTTCAATGATAGTTGGAATCGAATCCACAAATCTTGTCAAATTGGAATCCTCCAAGACGTATCGAAGAATATGCCATGGTTTCATTATGAACTCAACAGCAGGAACTATTTGAATTCCGTTCTGCTCCAAAACTGTACATTCCAACGGAGTCAACCAGGAATAAATTTCTTGTATAAAAAATTTTGAGGATTCACAAATTCTGTAGTGAAACAGTGGAAATACTCATCGCAAACAACTAAATGAAGGTTGAAAATACCCTACGACGACAGTTTGATTCATTACTGTTGAAATAGTTATTGGTAGTTATGCTATTGTGCTGGTTAAATCTATGCTGCCTCATATTGTCAAGCTCATCTCAAGAATTGCTCGTTCACAGCAACTCCTCAAGCTTCAATTCCTTAAGGAATTTCAGAAATCTGAAAGATCTAGTCATACTATTTCTTCCACAGTCAGCTGGTATCTTCAGAGTGAATTCGATCATTTGTGATGTGAAGAATCTGCAAGAGCTGCTGCCTGCTATTTTCCTTTAAGACTAGCTTTCTTAGGTGCTCTCTTCTGCTGAGGTAAGTCAGTATCTTCAATCTTGCCTGGTTGAAATTGTCGAGGAGATCTTTGGACTATCGCAGTCCTGGAAGTCTTATCCATCGTGTTCCTCCAATTGCTTCTTCCGTTTTGTTGAGTAATTTGCAGATCAAATCCAGCACTTTTTTATGACTCCGTGGATAAGTTACAATTTAATTCGGCGATGCTAGTGAACTAGAGATTGAAGAGCAGCTATTGGGACTGGTATGGTATTTCGCATACTTTTTCAAGGCTAACTGTGATTTGTTGAAGCAACCATTGAGCCTAATCTCCAACATTTCCTCAATAGTAAAGCAATTCTCAAAGTCTCTTTTCAATTCGACATGATCACCACTATTACATCAAAGTAGCAACAAAAGCGATGTAAAAAATCATAGACCCATATGTGAATTCATTAGTCTTCGTGAAGAAATCTCATTGGTTGTTATAATTGGAATGGAATTGAGCACAGTGAGTGTGACTGTTCTAGCGGGTCAGTTCAATCTCTCTGTCACACTAATTGGTATAATAACCTATGAACTCGTTGTATATTGGTACAATAATCTGTCTTTGTAGTCTTTGAACATAACCCTTTCAAACCTTTTTTTTTTTATCTGTGGACAACACGAAAGGGAAACCTATGATGTTCGAGGAACATCGTGTTAGCCAGCGGTGGAATTTCGGGAAATAAGGAAGGTGTTGGAATTTTTCTTGAATGTTTGGAGGTTGTAAGCATCAGGAAAGACTTCACTAGGCAAATAATTCCACAACTTTGCCGTTCTATTGATGAATGATGCTTGGTATAGCGATGTTCGACAGGTCTGGAGCCTGACAGTGTAGGGGTGACCAGCTTGAGCTCGTCTGGTTTGTCTACTAGGAATCGCGCGTGGTGGCATAATAGATGATATTTCCGTTGAGCACCGACCGTGAAAGTACCTATAAAAAAAGCAGAGATCGCCGACCTTTCTACGATGATCTAGAGAGGTCAATGATTTGGTGAGTGTTGTGTCATCGACTAGGCGAATTGAATCTAAGAGCTTAAGCGTATGTTTGGAAGCTGAGCTCCAAACATGTGAGCTGTACTCCAGGACAGGTCGAATTTGTGCTTTGTAGATCATAAGCAGTTGCTGGGATGTGAAGTATCTCTTCGCACGGAAAAGAAAACCGAGTTTTTGTGAAGCAGTCTTCGCAATGGACCTCACATGATCGTCCCATGAGAGAGCACTGTTGGTGGTGACACCCAGCAAGGATATTGACGATCTCATAGGAACAGTGGTACCCGACATCATCAAATTGGGCATTGTGTGATCAGCCTTCTTGGTGAACATACAAGCTTGAGTTTTAGTTGCATTGAACTGTACTAGATTCTCAGATCCCCATATCAGAATTCTTGTCAGATCCTCATTTAAAGCATCAACCTGTCTTCGCCTTGCACCTCTGGCCTCATTGGATGATATAGGGGCTCTAGAGGAAAAGGCGGAATGAAGTGTACTATCATCCGCAAAGCTATGAACTGGGCTAGAGCTGATATCTTTGAACTTGTAATGACATTATCTGTCCGAATATGGAATAAATATCTAATGAAATACTGCCAACTTTGTTTCTACTCGATTACGTATCATCCTCTGGCTACGTCAATTTTTGTTTGTTTTGTTCGGATAATGTATATAAGCCGTTCGTCAGTTTCAACTCTCGAAATTAAAGTTTAGCGTACTTTGAGATGAACAGACTCAGGAGTAATCTGCTGCACCTTCTGACAGTCTTTAGAATTACCTACTCTATCTGTCTATTCTATCAGACTCGTTGACTGTATGAGGTTCCCATTTAATTAAAGTGGATCTTTCAAACGTGACATATATCGGTCTGGCTAAACCCTCGGACTATATAAAGCGAGTTCTCTGAGATCGGGGAGAATCTAGAGTAGTTTTTCTCGCAGCGAGAAGTTTTCTGGCGACAAGCGGCTGTCTCGGTTGATGGAGAAGAATGAGTGGAAGGTTACGAAACTAAAGTAGGAATTTCGAGTTTTTGATAAATTGAATGTGTTGGGATTCTCTGACTTGGATTGGATCATCAAGTTCTCCGGCTATTTTGACAATGACAGTTCGAAATCTTTGTGAGTTCCAGCAGAATCATTCGTGTATGAACTGAAAAGATTATGATAACTAGGATGCTGGTGGATATGCCAGTTATTCATTATTTCTGCTCACATAATAATATATCATAATATATCAATAAGGTCATGAAAAACGTGCTAAAGAAATCTTGATATATTTCCTGCATAAACGTAACATCTCGATGACTAATCAATTCAGGTTTCAATCTGAAAGAAATACAAGTGATGCAATATTTCATTACTGGGAGAAGTGTATCTTGTTTTGAATAGAAGGCGATTCTGTCAGAGCAGTTTTTTGTGTTTCTTCTAAAAAAGCATCTAATTGTGAAGACCTGCAATACAATGTTGCTTGAATTGTTTCATTATAGTATGCGTGTAAAGTAGTTAAAATTACCGGCGAAACGTCAAGAAAATCAGATAACAGGTATGGTGTACCGCAAGGATTAGTCTTGGGTCCAATCCTATTTTTGTTGTATATGAATGATCTGGCTGCTATTGATATTTGTGGAAGTGTCATTCTATTTGCTGATGACTCAACCATTCTCTGGCATTACCAAAATTCTGACATTCTTGAGAATTTTGTATCCTTGGACAACAAAGTATACTGCTCCTTCTCTCTTTTCCAGTCTCTCTGATTAGCATTACCAATTAGGCGCTGTTTAATAACAAAGTTCATCTGCAACTTTTCGAAGTGAGACGAAACAGTTGAGGGATATCAATATTATTTGATCGTTCGATCGATTATGACTGTTCATCTCATAAAAGTTGTCACGTAATGTTATCAACTATTAGATATTGTATACATTATGAATGTGAGTTGTCGATACGAAATGTCCTGTTTCATGCATAAAAAAAATTACCTATGTTACTGAAGTAATACTTCGAAAATTTCATATTTGAATAATGTGAATGAACAGATTATGAGGATTCAAGTATAGGGAAATGCAGTTGAAATCTCATATACTACGAGAGATGATTGAAATGACGTCAACTGAATTCTAACTGGATCGCACTGTACCTGAAATTGGACACTGGGCAATCTTGCTAGTTCACTCAGTACTCCGAAATTAAAAGAAAGTGTAATATAGTGCATAAAGTGAATATAGTGTATAAAAGCCCTCGGATCATTGTACCATTTCAAATAATATCCTGTTTCCCTCTCCTCTCTCCAGTTTTTTTTTCACTCCAAATCGAACAATTTGTATTCATTTTTCAGCTTTCCATGGGATTTTCTCTCCTTGTTTCTAAAAAATAGAGTAGAAGTTATTAAAAATTATTGCAATATATTTGTAGTAAGGACAGATTTTGTGATCTGCTCCAAAATGTCACTGCGCTTGAAATTAATCCTTTAGATACCTAAAAGAGAAATTCTCTATGTGTCAATGACACCTTGTTTTTGAAAAATTTGGAAATTCAAATATATTCAATAAGAATAAAAACTCTACTTATCTTGGGGGACGTTTCGGGAACGAATCTGCTCCCGTTTTCAACACAATCAAAATGTTTTTCTCTTCGTAAAATGTTTCAATGTTTTCGATTTTGACACTGAAAAGTGACAATTTGGTAGACGGAGGAATTCTGGTTACAAGGTGTTTTTATTGATATCGAATTTTCCATTTTCATATTCGAGTTTCAGAAGTGGATGCCAAGTTCTATCTATATCAACTGAACAAGAATCAATATTATTGTCTCCGTTCAGGAGAATGCAAGCAGACTCTTTGATTTTCCGTTTTTGGTTGTTGTCTTCTTTTCCTGTGATCTTAATATTACCCCAATCGGCCATATGTTGTCCATTTTCAGTAAGGATATGTTCAGCTAATTTTGATTTGTCAGTATATATTTTCTTTAAATTGTTGTTATGCTCTTTTATCCTTACTGATAGAGGCCTACTGGTTTATCCGGTTTAATATTTTCCACAAACACATGGTTTACTGTAAATATAATTTTTTGATGACTGTTCTTCATTTTTCGGTTTTGTATGAGTCAAAATCGATCTCATTGATTGTACCACCTCCTCGAAGAACTTACAGACAGTATTGAACAATTTGTATGTTTCAAAATATTCAAGATATGCCATTGGGAAATCTCGGAACATCTGGTGTAACATCTTCTTTTCTCACCATCATATGGTTGCGCTCTCATTGAAAAGAATTTGCAAATTAGCAGTTATCTTGGATTTAGTTATCAGTATAGGACATATAGGAAGGTTAGGAAAGAAATATTGACATTCTTAAGTGATATCTTCTCTTCGTCGTTCAATTTGATTCCATAATTTCTCATGATGAATAAAATGTTGTTTATCGTCCTGCTCTGGGGTGTTATTACGTTGATGTTTATAGTTTATGAACAATCCTTGTCCATCTCGACTCTCGGCTATTGTTGAAGTTTTCTGAGTTTAACTATCCATAGCCAACGTGAATTTCTCGAAACTTTGATATTGCTTGTCTGTCACTCATTCCTTTGTGGAAAGTTCACATAACCGTTTCCTTTCTAACCACGCAGAGCAAACGAAAAAAACGACCTCACATTCTGCAATGTGCCACCATATATACATTCCCGCCTTGAATTATTATTATTATTATTTCGTTTTTTTGCCGTTGGCCATTTCGAGCTCTTTTTCCTCTTCATCTGAACACTGGTCGCCACAAGTTAGCTGATGATGGAAGCGGCTTTTTATTTCGCATAGTCGGACAATTAGACACCGAATTCCGACTTCCTCTAGCCTCGTTCGCTGTTAGATGAACACGCACTTATTTTTTGTTTGTTTAGTCGGATTAGATTTCACGAATGTGTGGAAAGCAAGACTCGGTACATAAACTGCTCGACGAATGCAGTGGGTCCACCTGAATAAAGTGGTCAGAAATAGAAACGAAACAGTTGGTTTTCGAACACTAGTATAGTTTCCGTATTTGTGAATCGATTTGAGAGTTCTTCAGTGATGATAAAATTGCTTGAAATTAATTGAAAATTGATTGGTCGAAGTGTTTGTGAGCTGCCTCCAAAATAACAGATCTGCCAATAACAGAGATTGAATGATTTTTTATCGAATTCGCACTGACCAATTGATCACTCTGTAAATATTTTGTTCTGAGTTCCCTGACGAAATCAATGCAATCGGTCGAGAGCAATTGAAATGAGCTTCGATTCTCGAAGAATATTCGAATCTATCAGAAAATAAAGAGGCTCTACTTGTTAGTTGAAAATAGATAACACAATTTCCAAGTGTTCCTTTTTTTTAACGATCCTATTTCAGTCTATCATCTCAGAATATCATTAGCAATAAGGCGATATTCTTCTTCAAGTTGAACTTATCACTAAACGATTACAAATGCAAGTTTTCTCCGTTTATTAGCTCTGTTATTGGCATTGAACAATAAATAAAGCCTTCTTATACTTATAGGACAGAAAAATACTCCATAGTTGTGCTTAGTTTTGAGCTTAAATACAGAAATTCATATTCTGAGGGATCCAACAGTTTCGAACTTCGGATGGAATAGTTCATATTTGTCTTGAATGCCGATACATTATTCACAATTTGTTTCTCTCAGGAACTTCTCCGTAACTTGAGTAGCCTGTATCTCGAGAACGAAACTTTTCCAAATTTGAAGGAACATTTTTTCTCATTTTGGTCCAAGGTGTCACCGCATTATGTTTAGAAAATACCTTGTTTGTTTACGTTTCGATCATTTTTATATCTCTTGGAATATCGTGCTTTTTGTTGGGTTAATATTCTCCGTTTTCATTTTTGTTCCAATGGAGATATGATACTATCACTAAACCTACTGTTCATTCAACTACAATCATCGAAGAAACAACAAGATATTGTCAAGAAATTCTCTCGAATGAAATATAAAGACAATGGATTTTAGAGAGGAGAATACAGAAGGATGGAATATTCTAGATCCAACGTGACACATATGTAGCAGACATCAATC
This sequence comes from Gastrophysa polygoni, assembly GCA_963576655.1. Classification (NCBI taxonomy): domain Eukaryota; kingdom Metazoa; phylum Arthropoda; class Insecta; order Coleoptera; family Chrysomelidae; genus Gastrophysa; species Gastrophysa polygoni. The sequence continues at coordinate 24,365,645 of OY755087.1, forward strand.
GATAAACATGAGGAGACTCTGGCTAGAGCAATTGACCGAGTTTGGCACCATCAGGACTTCCTAGCGAAGCTTCCGACACATGGTTTGCCGTTCAGACTATGTCGTTTACTTCTGGATTGTATCGTAGATAGATCTCTATAAATGTGGTGGTAGACGCAGTCTCGTATGATACATTGACCCACTGGCGCAGTATTTGATGTTGCTCCACATCATCGATCTCTTGCACGTGACTTCCTGCACACCCCATAGCTTCGTGGAGGATAGTACCCTTCACATACAGGCCCCTCCTCTAGAGCCTCTTCATCATCAAATGATGTCTGTGATAAGAGAATGAATATCTAGCAAGAATTCTTGAATTGGGATGCACAAATTCAGTGAGAGTTCCAACAGGAATGCGGATCGCATAGTGCCTGATAGGGGTGGGCGATAACAGTTTTGAAATATCGATTATCGATAATCATAATGTATCGATATCATCGATATTGTCGATATTATCGATATTGTCGATATTATCGATATTATCGATATTATAGGAATTATCAATATTATCGATATTGTCAAAATAATCGATCTTATCGAAATTTCGATAATATCGATAACTGCTGATAGTTTTGATAATCTCAATATCACTGATAATGATTTTCTTCGACTAAGTATTACTTCGACCCATGGCATTGCCCAGATATTGTAAATCTTCCTTCTATTACAATTTCGGTAATATCGAAAATATTGATGATTTCCAAGATTATCGATGATTATCGATAAAATCGGTGAAACTGGAAGTGGAAAAGAATTCGTTTGTATGTCAAAATACGTGACGTTTATCAACTTTATGGGTCATTCCAAATTTCAATCATTCATCTCTCGAACTGAAGAAAAAAAGGGGGTGTACCATGATCCGGTATACCGGATATCAATAGATTAGACTAGCACTTTTGTTCTGATCCTGTTTTTAGGAACTATCGGAATGAAATTTGATAGGGTTGGTAGCCTGTTCAAAAAGAATATTTAGACAGTAATTGTTTCAGTATTTTTGGCTTCACCGGCTGACTAATCTTCCACATTCAAAATGGAACACTGATATCTCTGATAATATCGATAATATCAATAATTTCGATTATATCGATAATATCGAAAATGTCGATAATTTCCAAGATTTCCAAGATTTCCAAGATATTATCGATAATATCGATAATATCGATAAATCGATAATTTTTTTCCAAAATTAATATCGAGTAAGAAATATATGAATCCAGCTTGTTATTCTTTGAGTAATAACGTAACAATGTAATTTGACATGCAGGTTCACTCTGTGGGTATGCCTGAGTTCATAACCTTCTCGAACTACACCAATGGCATGCAGTATATCGCCTGGTCGTTACTTGAATAGCAAGCATAACATGCACACCAGAGGCACCACCCCATTATATTGACAGTAATTCAGGTTTATCGACAATACTGGCGCTGGATACGGCATCTGCAGACACGAGGCTTTAGTGCACCCACTATAATATCGTCTTTTTTCGCTCAGGAAAGGAAACCTCGTGATAGTGGCAGAAGCGGTATGAAAACGTGCTCGGATGCGGTTGATTAAAAATATAACGGGGTAGTTAGATCATTGTGAATTGTCCGTTGACTGAGGAAACAAATCAGGAACAGATTGCGCCTATATTGCTCTCAAAATGTCAACTCATTTGCAGTAATTACCCAGGGAAATCTATCCGATAATTCAATTCTCGATCATCGTTATCCAATCTTACCTAATCGAACCAAATACTTTGGAAGTGTTTCGAGAACATCCTGATTTTTTTCCGAATGAGAACCATATACAATTCAGATTGAAATTTGATGTATAAATGAGTTTGGTTACGTTAGATTGAACTTTTCCATATGATTATGACTCGACCTTTAGGAACAGGCCGAATTCGAATGCTGAATGCTGTGAAATGTGCTATCAGCATATGGAAACAATGGATGAGGTGAAATGTGAACAGTTTCCTGTTGAAAAATGTTCTATAGTCATATAACAAATCCGATCTACTCAACCAGCGGATTGAACTTCCACTGTACAACCGATCCTTCTCTTATCCTGGGATTAATAGAGTTACTATTCGGAGACTGTGGTTGAATACTCAAAAACAAAATGAATAGACACCAAAAAAATCCACAATAATATTTAGAAAAGCCTGAATTCGTATTTCGGCAACTAAGTTGCCATCTTCAGTAGGTCTGAAAAGTAAAAATCATTAGCGACTCCTTGGTATTCTTCAATACTCTCTTCAGAAATTACCATCAAGAGTGATTGTCAGTATATCTATATCTATATCTATATCTATATCTATATCTATATCTATATCTATATCTATATCTATATCTATATCTATATCTATATCTATATCTATATCTATATCTATATCTATATCTATATCTATATCTATATCTATATCTATATCTATATCTATATCTATATCTATATCTATATCTATATCTATATCTATATCTATATCTATATCTATATCTATATCTATATCTATATCTATATCTATATCTATATCTATATCTATATCTATATCTATATCTATATCTATATCTATATCTATATCTATATCTATATCTATATCTATATCTATATCTATCAAAGTCATTGTTCCCATGTTTTGACGAGTTTGTCCAGTATATTTCATGTTACATTCATCTCATTGTATTCCAGATATCCCTGATATTCCATTAACATTGACTTTGTCTTCAGGGTTACCAATGAACCATGAATTGTATTTCTTGTCGTGAAAGATACATTCAGCCCTTGCGTTTGGAAAATAACATCCAAATTCCTTGTGACTCTAGATTCAAAAAGGAATTTTCATGAATTTCGCATTGGGTATAGTTAAGCGCAGAGTGGTGGTTTCACAAATGATAATTTTACGTTTAGTTTTTCTAACCATATCGTCTACTACATCATCAGTCATATAACCATTGTAAATCACAACCTTGGTAATGAAAACGGAAGGTAGGATTCTGTTCACCACGTGCTTTTTCGATAGCTTTTAGTTTCCTTATGCTCGTTTCAATGCTCCTCGTAAATCGATCTAGTAGAAAACTCACATCATATCTTTGGTTTTGGCGAAGGAGCAGACCGTCTCCGCATCGGGTATCGAAAAAGTGGCGGATCCGCCTTCGCTGCGACCGGCAAAGGTGGGACGGGGCGTTTTTCTATGCTGCCGAAGCCGGATGGGTTTTTTGCGGTGCCCTCGTGTCGGACGGACTTTTATGGTCGCCGCTGGTCGAAGAGACCTTATTCCATGTATCCCTTCTATTTCGCATCGCTCGAACGTCGTCAGAATGTACAGGATGTTCATTTTATCAGAGACGAGGCGAATGCAATTGAGGCGTTGATCGGGAGAACCTCACTAGCACTTCGATAAACTCGTGCCTAGCAGTTTATTGTCATTAGATCGATTATTTGAAGACAGAGCATGTCGAGTGACTGAAATTATTTATATCACGCGAAAAATGAGAGAGTAAATTTGAACATTAATAGAACATATACAGGGTGGCCCAATGAAGACGAAACAAGGTATGCCAATTTACTGAGATATCAAGGAACTGACAATCAAATAAATGATTCTTCATGTAATGTTGGATAGGACAGGATTAAAAAAAACAGAGAAGGCACTTCTTATATGAACATCGTTGTAACTACAAAATGAGAAATGGTGATGAAATAAGGGAAAAAAGCGTTACTTCCCATCACTAGCCAATTATTTTCGTAAACGTGTTTTCTCGAGAACTACTGCATTAAATTCCAAAAACAAGGAACCGTTGGTAAGAGATTTCGATTACCTTCAAAAATGACCTCTTATCCCATTTGAGATTCGAGGGTTGGGGCTCACCCCTCCGAGGGGTTTGAAGTGAAGAAGTTGAAAACATGCGAAGACTATTTTCCCCTCGAAATAAAAATCGACCGATTCGAGCGTTTTTTTTTTTCTGAGAACGATAACTTTGTCAAATCCCTTGTTTCGTTTTCATTGGGCCACCCAGTATGACGTTTTATTGGAAATATTAGAAAATAATTGTGCGGGAAAAATACTCTCAAACTGAACTGAATCCAAATATTAGTAATCTCCACATATCCTCTGGTGTTGTTATACTCAATAAGTTTGAGTATTATCGGAATGAGATTGAATAATAAGTTGTTTTTACTGGAATCTACAATATGTCGAAGCTCTCCTTCTGTTCACACTTGACCCGGTGTCTCTCTGTCTATGATCGAATCTTGCTACTTGATTATCTTATGATAGAGCCGCAAGGTGGCCATGGAAATTCTGTAATAAAACGAACGCGATCCTATCGATTTGGGGCTCGTATATGAATCGTCTTGACAAGTACTCTGGTCCTAGAGTTGGATGATTGGGTTGGTCAACTATTATATGAGAAGAATTGAAAAGTGAACGATGAACAAGAACAAGCGTTCTGTAATTGTTGATGGAAAAAAAAAGTCAAAAAGCTTGCTGCGAATACAAAATATGAAATCTAGCGCGGACTCAGATCAAACAAAGAAAGAATTTTCTGTTTCAGTTTTTGTGCATTCGTATTATATTTCTTTATGAATATTATTTTCATTTATGATACTTCCTAGACATGTTCTGTGATAATGAAATGAATAGATGCCATGATTTTTTTTCACCACGAACATCCCTATTTAATGATAAATATTGAAATTATTTTAGTAGACGGACCGCTCAATTTCGATTTCACTTGAAAGTTAGTTTGCTTGATTCGAATCCTACCCAATTGATAACATGCCGTGGCATCTACCAGGGTAATCAAACGTTAATATTTCATTACATGCGACTGAAAGAACGATTCTGATGGGTTTCATGTCGAAGCCAAAAAAACTTTCAGTATATCAGCAGTAATTTGGTAGAATTACATGGATTTTGTTCCATCGGTAAAGATTCTCCGAATCTATCGAGTCCTCACGTGACTCGCATTCGTCGCCTCTTATAGCCGTTAGTTTGTTGGGTGGTAAAGTCGTAAAGTTCCTAGTTTCCCTCCCGGCTCCCATGCACACTTACAACCCCTCAGAGCCACGAAACTCGATCGATATCGCTTTCAATTCGCCACAAACAGTCATCGGATGATTATTATCACTTCCCCTTCGTTTTCCATGTTTTTTCATCTAGGGGAATAATAGGATCACAAAATGATACTCCCGGTTCGCGGTCGCTATTTAACACTCTTTGTAATCATGCAACAAGTTTTATTAATCATGTATATGAAGTTCAAGTTGGGCGTTACGTTTTGCTCTAGTTGAAAAAGAAGAAAAATGGCCTGGTAGGGGTCACGTGACTCGATACCTGTAGTAATCTATTCATGATTAATCTCTCACAATAGGCTCAACGTTCTTTCAAATTCACTTACAGAATTTCAGGAATATCGAGGAATTTAACTTCGATGAAACTGTTTCATGCTGCACCTTGTCCAGTTGTATTTCAGAAAGCGACAATTCAATTCCTGAATTTGATTTCCGAAATTCAACTCACTTTTATGACTATTCTGACATACAATCCATTCTTTCCGAAATGCTATCGACACGGGATAATACAGGGTTGGGATAAAGTATAGAACCAAGTGAATATCTTTCAAACGAAACAAACAATATTTATGAAAATTTGCTGGTAAGTGCAATGGAACAGTTTAGCGTAAAAAAATATCAAAACGAGGAATATAGCACTTTAATCAACCTCCTTTGAGTTTTTTGCATTAGAGCAAAAAAACTATTTAGATAAACTAATTGATGTTGTTTGTATGCATAGTTATGAATAAGCGAGTACTCTTTTGTTCTTCAAGTCTCAAATTCTAATTGACGGAAATAAATTTTACAATCACCATAACCGATCATCATTAAAATTTCAATACGCTCTTTTTCACTTGATTGAACCATTCTAAATCGTACATTTTGTAAATTTTACGTTTATTCATTACTATGCATGTAAACAACATCAATTTCTTCATCTGGATAGTTTTTTGCTATAATGCAAAAAAACTCAAAGGAGGTTGATCAAAGTGCTAGATCCCTTGTTTTCACAATTTTTTTCACACTGAACTCAGTATGGATGAATTCAAAATAACAAGCTCTTTCACAAGCTGTCCCACAGTATATCATTGACAGAAAAATGTACATCAGATGCACTTTATTCCATTGCACTCACCTGCAAATTTTCATAAATATCGTTCTTTTCGTTCAAAAGATATTTACTTGGTTCCATACTTTATCCCAACCCTGTATATGGTGTAGTATCTGAACGAAACAAAGATGTTCATTATTATTTAGTAGTTATGAATGAATAACTTCAGACAGATAGCGAGTTACGTGACCCCATCCAGTTAGGCCATTTTTCCTCTTTAAGTAAAACTTAGAAAGTAAAAGTTGAATTTAAAATGAATTAATAATGAAACTCTTCCCTCTATGATGCCGGATTTTATATAACCCTAATATTTCGAATCACCTTCTAATAGTCATAGTCAGCACCACTACACATTTCTGCAGTCGTATATTAATCTATATTTCCGAATGGAGCCCACGAAAATAATCGCTTCCGTTCCATATTATTTTTTTTTACATGTCGGCTGTGAGCGCTAGGGTTGTCTTCTGACCCAGTGGGGTCGAACCCTTCATCATTCTGGAAATAGCTGGGTTGGAATGGTTCTCTTAATAGACACTAATGGTAGGGAAGGGGGAATGGTGAAAATAGGGTCTAGGGAAACAATATTCACTAATATAGATATTAGGTTTCATTGGGATTTTGTCAATATACATCTTCAGTTTTCATTGTGTGGAACTGGTTCACATGGTGTACCAAAATATGTGGGTATCCTGGATTTATATACGTATAGCATAAAAAAAATACATGACAAGTTCCTGTATTTTCAATTCAAAGATTTTTTGAACTCTGGCTACAATGAATATTCCTTTGTAGTGATAGATACTAGATTAGACTACTCAAAATGAGTTCTTACGAATACATTTGACTTCTGTTCTCTCAAATTCTTGCACAACCCGTAGGAGAATGGCATATCAGTAATACTTTCAGTGGCTCAAACTTTGAAATAATGCGTTCTTGTACGATATCGATAAAAACACTGTTTTTGAGACAAAAAACATGTTTTCATAATACATCAGTTGGACCGAAGATAGGTCATGGATTTTCTTATACTTTCTGAATCCATCAAGAAATTGCATACTTGATTAACCCTGTAGGTTTTCATGGATAGACACACGATATGAGAATGCAATTCAGACGTCCTTCGTCATTCTTCCTTCTTTTTCAAAAAAAAAAATTCAACTATTTTTGAAAAAAAATGTTCTCGATTTTCTTGAGATTTGATAGGTTACTATTTTTTTCCCCAGTTTCCTCATTTTGGGGCAGATCACAAATCTGTCCTCACTACAAACATATTGAAATAATTGAATAACTTCTATTTTATTTAATAGAAACGAGGAGAGGAAGTCCCACACAAAAGTTGGAAAAACTCCTCTTTTTTTGTTAAATACTTTTGATTCACTTTTAAGGGGATGCATAAAAATAGTTTTTATTCTCGATTAGATGTCTTGGCAACCTTTCAACCTATCGGTGACATGGAAACGAGACCTTAGAATAGCTCTTTCGAGATATGAGATAATATAGAGAGTGTTCTATTGAAAAACTAGTCAAAATATGATATTCGCCGAAACAATTTTGCATATTTTTTGACTTTTGAACGTTCGACAGAACGCCTGTAGATGGGTGAAAAAATATATGGAGAACACTGTACAAATAATAATAATAATAATAATAATAATAATAATATTTATTCACTAAGTATATATAAATACATGGGAAAAGAGTACAAAAATAACACACGAAGAACATAGATTAGACAAATGATAGAAATTAAATGTGAATAAATGAATACTCGATAAGTGTATAACACTTGTTTCGAGAGAGGTTCAAGTAAATATAATATAAAAAGATGAATAAAATACATGTATAATGATACATATCTACGTAAGTATACAACTAGATGTTAAATGTACATATGTAAATCATGAAAAACACATACACTCACTCACTCAGACACGCATACTAGTACACTTACAATAATAATAACAATAAAATTCGACATATTTGTGAAAATGTAAAAAAAGTAAAACTCCTAATTATCAGAAACAACGAGTGAATTGTTAACTCACACGAGATGAGTGATCACAGTTCAAGCAGAGAGGTAGTAGAATAAAAATAAAAATTATAGATTAGAAACACTGAAGAGGAATATGGAACAAGTACAAAGTCTTTGCTGATCCATGTATATGTATGTTTTTATTTCACTGACTACAAACGATATATGATATGGAAAGAGGTTAATTTGAACCATTTTTCATTGTAGAATTATTTGAGATGAATTTTCTTAGGGATTTCTTGAAACGGTCTATTGGCTTCATAACTTTAATTGAATCGGGAATTCTATTGTAGAGTTTTGGTGCCAAGTACGTATAAGTTTTTTGTGTGGTGGTTTTCAACATTAATGGAGCAATATACAAGTTTTTTTGACGGGTGTCATAGTTGTGTGCCGGTAGTTGAGCTTTGTCTTTAGACATGTGGTATTTGGTACAAGATTGTAAGAAGAACAATTGGGAGACATCAAGAATTTGCGATTCGGAGTATATTGCTTGTGTGGGGTATCGGGCTTTTTTTTCAAATATTAGTTTTAGGAACCTGCGTTGTATAACTTCCAAGGGGTGAATATGTGTTTTTGATGTCCCTCCCCAGACTGTTATTGAGTATCGAAGATGGCTTTCAACTAGTGAATAATAAATGGTTTTAAGATGTCGCAAATGTAATATACTTTTCATAACTTTAAATTTATATAAAATATAGTGTACAGTGTTAGTTGGTGTGTGAAAATACCGAAATTCCTGCTATTTCTCCACTCCGATTGGAAATCGCCGAATTTTCCACTCGACTACCTGCCTCATTCATTCGACACGATCTCGCCGCGTTGAAGAAGGTCAGGGTGCAATATATGCCTCTCGAATCCGATTAGATTGCGACATGTTGCCGCCTCCTCCCCCTCGGATCATCCTCATTGTCGCCGATTTTCCGGCAGACTCGTTCTCACCCCCGTTCTACCGCCCTGCTCCAGAGGCCGAGACGCATTAGCCGAAAATAATTTTTCGAGCTACCCCTAATATCGATCACGTCGGCACCGAGACGACCCTCTGCCACGTCGAAGCCTGTACCCCCTTGGATACCGTATACAGGATGTCCGCAAAAACTTATCTTGATGTGAAGGGTGAACGGATTTATCGTCTGAAGTCGGTTCATCAGAACCTCCTAATAAAAGTCCTGAGCCACTTTGACTGCATAAAGTTTTCAGAGGAGACACAAAATACAGGTTGTTCTGACAAAAAGGGTCTCTTGAGCCTCAGCTGTTGACCTACATATGTGGATATCACCATTGGAAAATTAAATAGAACTATTTTCAAAAGAAAACACTAACATATTTTTTGCGAATCAGGCACACCCGATCAAGAATAAAAATGATCACTACACTTGAAAGCCGGCCAGAGCTTTCAGCCCTTGAGAAACCCATCCTTACTTTTGTTTTTTAAATTGCACCTTCATGTTTGTTTTGGTTCAGCTTAGAGTCCATTTCATTCTTCTTTCAACGATATATCATAATATGTACATTTTCCAGCTTTTTGTGGGATTTTCTCTCCTCGTTTCTAAAAAACAAAATAGAAGTTATTAAAAATTATTTCAATATATTTTTAGTGAGGACAGATTTTGTGATCTGCCCCAAAATGTCACTGCGCTTGAAATTAAACCTTTAGATACCTAAAAGAGAAATTCTCTATTTGTCAGTAACACCTTGTTTTTAAAAAAATTGGAAATACAAATATATTTAATAAGAATAAAACCTCTACTTATCTTGGTGGACGTTTCAGGAACGAATCTGCACCCGTTCTCAACGCAAAATTGACAGTGACAATTTGGTAGATGGAGGAATTCTGGTTACAAGGTGTTTTCATTAATTGATATTGAATTTTCCATTTTCTTATTCAATTTTCTCTCGACGCTCGAATGTCTTCTTCCGAATGACGCAAAAATCAAATCGATAACTGTAATACTTTTTTTGTTATAAGAATTTGAATCCAAGAGAACATGAAAAAATTTCGAAATCAAAAAGTTGCAACTTTGAAAATCGATATCTCGGTAACGGTTAGAGATATTGTCGAAAACGAAAGAGATTTGTGATCAGCGCGTTGAAATCTACGGAAACGTTGTGTTTCGAAACCGGAAAAATGTCACGTGGCGTTTTTCCAAAATTTCGTGGAATTTCGGTCCATTTCGGACACTTTTACCAAAATCGTCGTGGAAAATTCTATAGGACGTATTTTGACATGCAGAGAACGAAAATGACATTCGAGAGAAAATCCAACAGAAAGCTGGAAAATGAATGTACCACCTCCTCGAAAAACTTACAGACAGTATTTATCATAATATGTAGTTGTGAATATAGAATCATAAAGATGATTCTGAAACAGCATACGTAGGTACCATAGAGCTCAGAACTCACAATCACATTGCCGCTATCAATGTCATCAGCATTCATCTGTAATTTTTGGCACTTTCGCAAGTTGTAATAAGTTCAGTTCCCTAATATTTTAATAGTAAGAATATTTTAATACTAGTAGGGTCGGTTGCATAAAGAAAAATTAATCATGTGATTTTCTGATGCCACATTAGCGGTGATGTTACGTTAAATCCAATTTGCGTTGCATAAAACTCTTGTATGTTATGATTATCGTTCCATTATCTAACGACGAAAAATGCGTGGCAACAGGGCTAAGTTGCTGGATCCACACGTTCCGTGCTTATAAATGATGATGCTTTGCGCATTTATAGGTTAGGTTTAATTATTTGATTTGATGAAGCAGATTCACAGATCTGTGGCAGTATGGATATTGATATTGATAGCTTGAAAAATAAACGGAGGGCAAACTATACGGAATCAGAAAAAAATAACACTGCTGGAGATTGTTGAAAAGTACGTATAGTTTACCATAATATCTAAAATTTGGTACCTATCTTTCGATTGGAACTCATATATCCAATTCATTCCTTCACAGATATAAAAATATAATAGAATGCAAACAGTCCGATACCAAATCTTTGAAAAAAAAACGGGATACATAATCAGTCATCGAGCACTGATTGAGTTAATGCCAGGATTAAGGCGATTTGATTTGACGTTTAAAGTTGATTCGCCTTTGTGCAACTGCTTTTTTACTTACTCGGGCATTTTCATAAGTTTAATTAGGTGATTAAGTTAACATACCATCAAGTATATGATGAATGTTTATGCAACCGAATTCCATAAATATCGTCACGTCAAATATTTAATGTGACGTTGAATACTTGATGAACGTTTATGCAACCGGCCCGTAGAATAGTAAGTAATGAATCCAGTACGAAAACTGCGCAACAGCCGAACTGTCCACGATCTATGCCCGGTACGTCTTCATCAACGGCACTCCCTGTTCCATGTAGCTGGCGGACATGTTCGCGGCATCCCGGGGGAACCCCCGTCAAGCCTGAAGTGGGCTGAAACTGTCACCTCGCACTCGACTGCGATATACGGATAGCGAGCCGTTGGCAAACTTTGCCAAGAGGATTTTTTTGTCGGTCTTCTTGTCGAGAAAGGAGGGACGACGACGACGTTCTCGAAGAAATATGATATGTGGCATCAGGGACGTGACGTGGGGTGAGACGGAGTGTGCTCCACGGCGCCGTATAGGGTGTGTAAATTAATAACATGAAACAATAATATGTGAGCACAGAACATCCGATGTTGCGCTATAAACGAGCTTTGACAGCGCGCGGTGATCGTGGTGAGAAAGAGAGTGTCACTGCTACCAACATTTCGAACAGTAAGATATAAATAATCGTGCTTTCATACTATAAACACTAGATTAACATTCGAGTTAATATTGTTCGTGGTGGAAAACATGTGATATACACCTTGGCATTGAAGAATATCATTACCGGGATGTAATTTCTATACTTCACTACCTTAGTGTATAAATACTATTCTCGGACATGTGGTTTTTTGAAAGAACGGTTTCCATCGGTCCCGAAGGAGTTGAGCTTATACGGTTTTCTTGAAATTGAGTCTCATGTGAAATAAAAAACATTTATAATTCAGCTTAGGAAGCATCTCATCTGATATGACAATCATTGCTGCCTTTTTTGTATCCTAAGTTCTTTGGTATCCTGCTTCATTTTAGGGAAACAAAAATCACGCCATCGCACCAGGTGATTTAAAACAAAATGAATTATTTCCTTAATTTCCATTACTCGTCTATTATCGTCCTCACTATTTCGAGAAACCTACCGAATTTTAAGCGAATAAATTTTGTCAGGCATCGATAAAAAGTTTTTTTAGTTTCGATACCTTGTATATCAAGATCAATGGGACTTTGGATATATAATTATAATAAATACACTCCCCATTAATCAATAGCCATAGCCCCAAGCCATAGCTTTTGAAACGCGAATGAAATGACTTCCCAAGTACGACAAGGTGACACTAACAATTTTTTTTCAAGTTCTACCCTACAAACAACACTTTTTCTTTCGAAAGATAATAAATATTTTTCAGAAATGTTCCTGATAGAGTTTTTTTTTCTGAAATCAGTAACGTATGAGTTATATTTCGCGTAAAATCAGAATTGCGACTTCCGAGGCGACTTTGCTGTCAGAAAATAAACACCGTTTGAAGTTCAAAGAATATCGCAAGTAGATACATATAAAAATTCAGTTTTCATTGAAATGACTTGATATCACTAAACCTCCTGAACTTTTCAGATTTTGTTTCTGAACTATTTTGAAGTATCGTACATGAACCCTCAGTTATAATATTCTGCCAATCGATGCCTATATTTCTCATAGCTAATCCTACATTCGTGATATTTTCATAATTATCATTCACAAATCGAAATAATAATTCCTTCATAGATTCAAGACCTGTAGCGAATTGTGCAGTTTCATCTACATTTGGTTAACAATTTGTTGGTTGCGAAGACATACTGCGATAGACTACATATTGACCCGGGTATTTTTTCATCATCATTATTCAACCAAGGTCTAAAAAGTGTTACTTCTCATTAGAGCACCTCCTGTAATATCGGTGATTCCTCAGGTTAGTAGTGGAAAAAATCACCCCAATAATGTGAGCCATCCCCTTCCACTCGCTGATATGGCCGGCTCACGCGAGCCACTGTCCTACCCACCCACCCCGCCCGAGTTTTTCAGGGCGCCACCAACCCCCGCCCCGACCCACCCTCGTCCGTTCGGCTCGAGTTTCGGTCGACGCAGGGGGCAGGTTTCGGTGTCCTGTTCCCGAGGCGGGGGGTGGGAACGCGCCCTCGAGGACGGCAGGGTCGGGTCATCAACTCCCCAACGCCCGAGGGGTGCGGGCACGGGTAGGGGGTGGACAATCGGACGCGTCGTCCGACGAGGGTCTCTTTCGCCTCGAAAGGGCATCTGGAACGGTCGGAAATGTTTGCTTGTTACGGGCTTTTCTTCCTGCGGCCGAGGGGATGATATACCGAGTGGTCGCTGATGCGAAGGGTCCTGTGAACGGACTGATTCCGAATTGGGGAGAAATATAACTAGTAACGAAGGCAGGTCTGGATCTGAGTTTCAACGAGTAGAGCTAGATTAGAATGTGTTGAAGCTAGAAATACATGCATCAAACGATAGACTCGTCTAAAGAGACATATATCACCAAGATAAGATCAAAGCTCATCGAGTGCACAATGGATCCCGTTCGCTTTAGATCCTTGCCGAAGCAATCGGGAGAAATTTCACTTCCAGCTCACTTCCTACCCTCATCAAGGATGATAGTACATTGGCTCCAGCACCACAGGAAAAGGCCAATAATTTTGCCACAGTGTCTGAAGATGATTCTTCTTTGGACTCACAAGGCCAAGACAGTTCCAGTATCGCTACCATCGATAACCATATGTCTGAAAATGTCTGAAGCCTAATTAGGCGCCTCAACTTGGTGTATTTCCTTCTAACTGGAAGATATCTAGAGTCCAACCGATTCCAAGAAGAGAAACAAGACAATCCCGTCTAATATAAATGTTGACCCGCGATTGCACTACTGTTTGTACATCAAACTAGAGAGTAAGAGTGAACAAACGGCAATATGGTTTTCGTCACCAGGATCAACAGGAGACCTGCTCGCCTACGTTACACTCATATGTCAGGTGTCAATCGAGAAACATGGCGAGTTTGAATATAGCATGGATATCACCAGAGCATTTGACTGAGTTGGCACCCAGGCCTTCTGAAAAAAAAAGCTACATATGGTTTGCCGCGTTTCCTTGCAGATATATCACCCTACAGGGTGGTAGACGGGGTCTCGTCTGATACAATGACGATCAATTCTGGTATTCCACAAGGCTCTGTCTTGGGATCAACTTTGTTCTTGCTCCACATCAATGATTTGTTGGATGTGACCTCCAGCCCAGTTCATTGCTTTGCGGATAATAGAACACTTCATACTGCCTTCTCTTCTAAAGCCTCTGCATCATACAATCATGCGGTGGGTGCAAGATGGAGACAGGCCGATACCTCAAATGATGATCTGGCAAGAATTTTGAAATAGGAATCTGAAAATCTAGTAGAATATTCAAAAATAGTAGGTAGAGGGCAAAATAGAAACGGGACCCGCAGTTCAGTACATTTTGAATAATACCGTATTTGATGTGAAACAATCTGACAGCTCTCCACTGAGAATTAAAGGTCATTGTTCTAGCTCTTGATCTACCATGATAATTTCGTATGATAACTGAACAACATAATTACAAGTTGATAATTGGTTGGACTTGCTATGACACAGTAAAGAAAAACTTTTGAATGGGTGCACAAACCATACTCACAAATATAAAAAAAAAACGTCTTCTTTTATCTTTCCGTAATGATTCAAGATTTCCGTGGTCAGGTTGTATGAGATTTGCATCAAGGTTAGTGGAATAATCATCTGGATCCCACTTTTGACACCATTTTCAACGACATCTATTCGGTGGCTTTCCCTCGTCATAATACGCCAATCAAAATAGAATAATACAGTTGGTGTTTTCGCAATTGTACAATTCGTCCCTGGTTTCTGATTGGTCGGGTTGTCGGAGAATTCAAGCATGAGTAGTATGGTCATTGGAATCCCACTTCTGGCACCATTTTCCACATCTCATCCATGGCTTTTCATCGGCTTGCTACCGTCTGAAACCTTTTCAGCTCCCCTCCGCCGAGTTTCAGACGACGCTCTTTCCGAAACTTCCGTTCTCCATCTCCGCTCCCCCCAACCTCTCCCGACTCTCGTTCCTGAGGGAGCCCCAACCTGTCAGATATCCGAATCGAGGACTGCCGCTGCAATTTACTTGATGAAGGGTGGGCCTGGGATCCCTTCGAGGACCTTCGGGGCATATCCTCTTCGTTTTCGTTGTCCCTTTTCGCTCTTGACACCCTTTGCCGGAGGTAGCTGGCAGTTCTCCGCCATATTGGCGCTGCGAAGAAGACGAGCTGGCAACAATCCATTATAATAATATCAGTATCATTTATCGTATCCAAAGGTTTTGGGCACGGCGGACAGGAAAAACAAACAGAAATTCCAGTAGCTATGTATGAACAATAAAAAAAAACAAGAATAGTATATCCACATATATAAAGTCTACAAGTGCGTGTTCTCATCACAACTCGAGGTGTGTACTATACTTTTTCTACGATAATATATATAAATATATACGACCTTTGGTGAAAATTCATATCATCGATACGTCAGAAAATTTTTCTCTTGTTAAAAGTTGATGCGTTGTAGAAAACTTACAGGTATATCGTCAAATTTCTAAATTACAGAACGGTATACAAGGAAAAACAAAAAAATGGAATTCCGATTATTAGTTAAGTGCCATTATTTTGGACATTACCAGAAGAGTTCATCCAGAACTCACTGTATATCCTTCAATGTAGCTAGGTGTATACAGAACATTGCATTGTAGCACCATTCTGCGATAGTTTTGGCTATCTATACAAAAACAATCAGCATGGATCAATTATTCATAATAAATCAAACTCAGACCAATTCAGTGGTTAAATAACATTTTCAATTCATTCAGGAGTGTGTGTAGTGGTGAAAAAAGAAACACTTTTGAAACACTAAAGAACTGTGTGCAAGGAGAAGCTTTCTGCGGTTGTTTTCTGTTTGTAATCACTAACTTTCACTAGTGGTCGTAGAAAATAGTTATTTATGGTACTAGTGTGTTATGTTGAAAATAAGTCACGTGAGAAAGATTCATATAAATTCTCAAGTGACTTAGGAAACATAACACACGAGTGGCATACAATGTTTTATCCAACAAGTGGAAGAAATCATTTTTTATGATATAATAATCAATAAGTTTTGTGATCAAATCAAAGCTACTTGCATCTCAATACCCTGTTTATGTCAGAATGACTTGACAGTGACTTTTTTACATTTTGGTCAAGGTAGGTTGTTTGTTTAGTTGCCACGGGCATAACACATTGTTGCAAATGTTTAAATAAATTTTGACACTTGTCAGTTTTCCCTGCAGTAAAAGAAACCTTTTTTGAAGAAAAAAACGTATAGAAAATGGAGGAAATCGATGAAAATTAAGTAACTGAGGATATCCTTACGGAAGCGGAAGAAGCAGCGATGCAGATTTTGCCAGAAAAGTCCCGAGATGCTTACGACAAGGAGTTCAAAATGTTTGAGTCTTGGATGAATTCACGGAAAATAAAAGGTATCGACGAAAATGTTCTATTGGCTTATTTTTTACATTTGCAAAAAAAATTAGCCCCATCGTCGCTGTGGGCCAAATACTCGATGCTTCGCCCGACTATTCCCCTTTATAAAAAAATCGACATTTCGAAATATGGCAAACTAACGAGCTTTTTGAAAAGCAAATCACAGGGATACAAACCAAAGGAGTCCAAGACATTAGAACGACCTGAAATAGAAAAGTTTTCGAACGAAGCTCCCGATGACGAGTACTTTTTTAATGAAAGTGGCTTTGATAATGGGGATTAGCGGTGCTTGTAGATGCGATGAATTAGTCAATTTGAAAATAGAAAATATTCAAGACAAAGGGAAATATTTTCACATAGTTTTGCCAGACACTAAAACCAACAAATCGAGAAGTTTCACCATACTTGAAGAAGGATTTCCAGTCAACCCGATCAATTTGTGTAAAAAATACATGTCTTTGAGACCAAAGAATACTAGTTCTAGCCGCTTTTTTGTTTTTTACAAGAATGGGAGGTGTACCAGCCAGTGTGTGGGAATAAATACGTTGTCGAGAGACCTTCAAGAATTGCAATGTTTTTGAAATTGGAGGAACCAGCGCTCTACACCGGTCACTGCCTGAGAAGGTCTTCGGCGACTCTTTTGGCCAATGCAGGGGCTAACATGACTACTTTGAAGCGTCACGGAGGATGGAAGTCCTCGACGGTAGCAGAAGGATACCTAGAAGAATCGGTGCATAACAAAATACAAATTGCAGAAAAAATACAAGGTTCCAATGTGTCAGCGTCTTCCAGCACTATCAGCAGCTGTACCGATATGGGAGCGTCTGGTTCCAATGAACCAACTAATTTTACAATAACTTAAAATTCGAATAAACCGTTAGCTTTTTCCTTTAATTTCAATATCAATGTGAATTCTGCCTGAAATGGTAATAAATAAATAGAATTCTACTTTGAATATGAACGTGAGTTATAATCCTTAACTCACTAGTGAGTTATGGATTATAACACACTAGCGTGTTATTTCATAGTTTACTTATCTAAAATGACATTAATAATGACAGTCATAACTGTCATGTGTTGGATAAAAATCATTATTTTATGTTGCCAATCGCCAATATAATGAGACACGATCATCAACTTTAACATGCTTCCACTGAGGATATATAGCAGGTGAACTATATCACCCCAATAATGAAAGTTCTATGGGGTGAACAGTCATTTAGCCCCAACTTTGGGGAAAACTTCACACGTAAAAATAAATCGATAATCATAATAGTTGCGGTGACTCGTCGCAAACGCCGCTAGTTTTTGCCCCGACGTTCTTCTCCCTCTGGCCCCCCAACGATCCCCACCCGACCCCATTCCCCATATCGTTGGGAGCGCTCGAAGGAAGGAATCCGGCCGTGGGGGGGTATTTTTTCGTCGTCGAGGCATTCTGGCGTTAGCTTGGGGAAGGGGACAGGAAAGGGGATCGGACAACAAAGCGATCTGCGGTCGGCGGTGGGCAGCCGCCCCTTGGGGGTTGCGGGGGGAGACACACGCGAGCCGAGCGAACACGGTCCCCAAAACCAGTGACATGTGTGCGAACAGAAGACAGGGTGGTTGTATACCTATGTATACAGGCTGGTCTGCTTGATGGTAATGATTAAGTTTTAAAATTGAAGAAAACGACACTGAATATGTAGATGAAAATCTCAGATGGTCGAAGCATATTACTAACGTATCCAATGAAGTTAGGATCCAATAAAGTTGATTGGGGTAAATTTTATGAAGTACGAGAATTCATGAACAGGACGTCATTGATAGTTATCTACAAGGCTCTAGTTGATTCTATTCTACGATATATTAAATCCTCTAAACGTCATTCAAAATTATAATTGAAGATCATACTCCACAAAAAAAAATTATACCCAGCCTCACATTTATATAACTGTGAGATACTATAAAGGGTTGGGATAGAGTATGGAACCAAGTAAATATCTTTCAAACGAAAAGAACGATATTTATGAGAATTTGCAGGTAAGTACAATGGAACGAAATACATCTGATGAACATTTTTTTATTGATGATTATTACTAATTATTACTGTGCATACAATCAACATCAATTAGTTTATCTAAATAGTCTTTTGCTCTAATGCAAAAAACTCAAAGGAGGTTGATTAAAGTGCTATATTCCTGCTTTTTACAATTTTTTTCACGCTAAACTCAGTATGTATGAATTCAAAATAAGAAGCTCTTTCGAAATCTGTAGGAATATATAGGGTGTCCCATTTAAATTTAATAATTTGATGGCATTTCCGGTTGAACCGGAAGTATATTATTATCAGATGTATTCTGTTCCATTGCACTTACCTCCAAATTTTCATGAATATCGTTCTTTTCATTTGAAAGATATTTACTTGGTTCCATAATTCATCCCAACCCTGTATATATCTCAGAGAACATCAGAATACTATATTTTTACCATAACTGTAACTATGTATTTATTGTAAACGATTTTTATGTGTTATTTCTCATCTTCATTCTGTTATTATCTTTCTTTCAATAATATAATTAGACAACTATCTACTGTAATCCACTCCATTATATATATATATAACTCAACGATATAACTCAAATTTGAGTCTTTGCAAGATTTTCCAGCGTAAATTAGTTTTCTAACCATTTTGAGGATATTCTTCCTCTTTTGACTTTGTTTACCATGGTTCTCTGGTCGTGAGAGACACAGTCATGTTTGACCTGTCGATTATATTCATTACATGCAGGCACACTAATCTTTGAAAAACCCGAAACAAAAACACCTAAAATCCTAAAAATCCCGTATAAATGGAGCTAAATCGTGATGTTAATGAACATGAAGACAGGTTGATGCTTTAAATGAGGATCTGACAAGAATTCTGAAATGGGGATCTGATAATCTAGTACAGTTCAATGCAACTAAAACTCAAGCTTGTATGTTCACCAAGAAGGCTGATCACACAATGCCCAATTTGATGATGTCGGGTACCACTGTTCCTATGAGGTCGTCAATATCCATGCTGGGTGTCACCACCAACAGTGCTCTCTCATGGGACGATCATGTGAGGTCCATTGCGAAAACTGCTTCACAAAAACTCGGTTTTCTATTCCGTGCGAAGAGATACTTCACATACCAGCAACTGCTTATGATCTACAAAGCACAAATTCGACCTGTCCTGGAGTACTGTTCACATGTTTGGAGCTCAGCCCCCAAACATACGCTTAAGCTCTTAGATTCAATTCAGAAGATTCAATTCCGCCTAGTCGATGATACTACACTCACCAAATCATTGACCTCTCTAGATCATCGTAGAAAGGTCGGCGATCTTTGCCTTTTTTATAGGTACTTTCACGGTCGGTGCTCAACGGAAATATCATCTATTATGCCACCACGCGCGATTCCTAGTAGACAAACCAGACGAGCTCAAGCTGGTCACCCCTACACTGTCAGGCTCGAGACCTGTCGAACATCGCTATACCAAGCATCATTCATCAATAGAACGGCAAAGTTGTGGCATTCTTTGCCTAGTGAAGTCTTTCCTGATGCTTACAACCTCCAAACTTTCAAGAAAAATTCCAACACCTTCCTTCTCACCCAAAATTCCACCGCTGGCTAACACGATGTTCCTCGAACATCATAGGTTTCCCTTTCGTCCACAGATAAAAAAAAATATATCAAAGTGCGTTTAATTCGAGAATCTCCATATCGGTAGTTTCAGTGTGACGACCATGTTAATGCCGTCAGAGTTTTCTTGCGTGAAACCGCGCCCAGCCAATATTTACCGTGCACCTCTCTGATGGACGGTCGGTCGTCAAAGTTGTTGTTACAAGGCCCTCTTCCATAAAAGTCGACCTTCCAGGTCTTCAGCTATTGAAAACAAATGCACAACTACGGCCGTCCGAAAGAATAACAAGGATTGTTATTTTTCAATTCTCGTGTCAATATGAATCGAGACAAGTCTGGCGTAGCAATCGAAAAGATTCGCCTCGATACTCGCAATGATGTTAGTCATTTATGTAACGAGTGATTAAAGTGGTGATTTTGCACTCATCATATTGGTATTGGTGGTTTTGGATAGTGACAGATGCTCTGTCACATTTTCGTCTGCTTATTCCAAAGTTTGCTCATTTATAGCAGCTCCTCAAGATTCAATTCCCTTCGGAAGTTCACGATGTTGAGGTGGTATATTCGTGGTATTTCTTCCACAGTCAGCTGGTATGATTCCAGTAATTTCCATCTTTTGTAATGTACAGCATCTCACTCCTTCAAGCTATTATGAGACGTTTCTGGACACCACAGAATCTGCAGGTACCTTCCTCCTCTAGACTCAGCAGCGATTTCCTTGAACTGAACGTACCTTTCTATTGCGGGTATTACCGTTCGAAAATTGCTGGGGAATAGGCCCTTGGGATCGAAGTATTTGGTGCGATGTCCTCCTCCTCCTGCTCTAGTTCCCTCAAGAGTTCTGGACCCGTCCGTAAACCAAGTAACGGTGTTTTTTCCGAGCGCTTGGATTGATTCTATGTTCCACTCTCTCTTGTTACTGAGTTTCGTTTGGAAAATTCTTTTCGAAGCTGAACTGATTTCGTCAGTAGCAGAGTCAGCAAGGTAAGCATTGCCTCTGTGGGTCCCTGTGCACATGCCTTGCACTTACTTATTTCTTACTTACTCACGTATTTCGACTACAGGAACCAAATTTCACAATGATTAAGGGCGAAACTCGATTTTTCCAGATAATCCAGAAGAGAAATGCTAAAATTCACCTCTCTTTCACGTCATAGCCATGCGTTCCATTCCTCATACAGGATAGGTACTCCTCATATGCAATCAAGAATTCAAAGAGAAGGAAAAAAATCCCCGAAGAAGTCGAATTCATCTTCTTCAGTATCCTTGATGAACGTGCATTCACCTCCTTCCATATGGAAGGCGCTGTCAAATGTGACAATTCGATTCACAAAACTAGTTGTTCTCACTCAGATTCTCATTTGACAGCGCGTTCAATATTAAAAAAAGCTGAACTTACACCCCCAAGATACTGACGAAAGTATATTCAACTTCTTAGAGGACGTTTTGATTTGTTTTTGACTTCTTGAATACATAAACAAGGCTATGAAAAGTATTCTGTGTGAGAAATAGAACGCTGATTCGATGTGAGGTCTCTCCAAAACGGGCCGAAAAAGAAGGTAAATTTTCATACTTATTCCTAATATATAGGTTTCCGCCCTTCCGGTAGAGGAGTGTCAGATTCTCCAAAAACATATGGATTGCATGATGAGTGCAAAATTATTTGAAATAATTTGATCATTAATAGTGGGGCATTAGGTATCAGTGAATACTGATACACCCCGTATAATATAGAAATGCCGTCTCAGTTCGGAAGGTTTCCTTGGGGGGTCTCCGCTGACTGGTCGAGCTACGGAAAAGTGGAAAGGGAAGGGCTTTACTATCAGGGCGAACCATTAAAGTTGACGGCATCGTAAAAACGATCCCATCAAAAGTCGTCTCGTCTGAGCCACTTGAGTGCAGGAATCGCTGCAGGTTTATTATTGCGGCGTCGTTTTCGAATTCCACAGCCTTCGGCAGCCATAGTCGTCGCTGAAAAATTAGCTAGTCGAAAAGAGAGAGATAAAGACTTATGTCTCTTTATCTCACTTGTCACTGTTTTCTGGACAATGCGACCCGTTTATAAGAGTGCATGAAGTATCCATTAAACACAGGAGATTTTGCAGTTCCCATTTTTCGTATACAGGGTGTCTCTGAATCTTTACGAAAATCCACTGCATATTCCTCATACCCAAACAATTTGATTTGATTTCATGGGGCATTAAACCCATGTCCTCATCATTATGAATATCATCCTATGGCGTAGTAAATAATTCTCAGTGGTTTTGAATGATTCAATTGACTTGGGATTTGTGTAGAAGTGGATAAAATAAATCATAATAATGGCATAATAGTGCTGAATTGATTAATATTGGTTTAATACTAGACAAAAAATTAATTGTGAATACTTTTGTCGATCTAGCCTCTAGTGATGTAAGGTATTGAGGTTTGTAATTAAGTGTATTCTATCTCGAACTCGAAATTTAATTTTGAAAATGAATTCTCCATAATGGAGAGGATAGCAGTTGATATTCCTGATTTCTTTATATTATTATCTTTATTGACTAGATCTTGACTTCTCTGTAGGCCATTGAAAAGGATATTGAATTTCAGGATTGGTTTCATGAGTATAAATTCTTCTTCTTCAAAGAACCTTATCCGATACATTGTCAACTAACCCAACTTTTGCCTATTCATAGTCATTGTTTTCAATTTACCGCCATTGCAGTGATTATGTGTCAAAATCGATTTTCAGGTCGTCGGACATGCATATTAGATCCCCGAGTAGAAATATTCCAGTATCTCAACAATAAACTTTTTCCCCATGGGTACATATAATGATATATGGTATGTACAATATATTGACAAGCTTTGAGATGTTTTTTCAATTTGATTTTTGAATGGTGACATATGCGCATTTGGTGCTTTTCGGAGAGGGAATCGGAAATATGTATGTATACCGAAAATGAAAACTGTGTGAGTTTGCGTGAGGGTATGCTGTGGTATCAACAGATTACTTCTTCCCCTCGTATCATATGAGTGCTTGTCAGCGTTCTTCGCATCTAGATATGGATTCTTCTGCCTGCCGAAACTCTTATTGAACTTTTCTGTAGTATGAAAATGGTGTCCACAAATAATGCATAAGTCGTCACACTATAAAATAGTGCGTGGCGGGCTGCTTCAATACCAACTCTATTCTTGATCTGTCCAACAACGATTATCTGTTTAACAAGTTCGGAAGACATGGTTTCGATGTGGGGTAACAACAAACACAGAGGAAGCCGACTTATTCCAATCGAATTCATTTCGGATCGTCAAGCAAGCTTCCTATCCAACTCGTGCTTTTTACGCTTCGAGTCTTCACTAGAGCGAAAGAGGTTAATGCAATTACCACTCCTTATATGGCTACAATTAAAGGTCCGAAGGATATCCTTTCGTGTAAACCCGTCAATTCAGTGTCTGTTTTATACAAGCAACTTGCTAACAACAATATTTCTCATTGAAATCGCATTTCAGAAGAGAGAATTGTATTTATGCAAATATTCTTATGCTGTGTCAAGAAAAACGGTACGAAAAGAAACAGAAGAATCTTCAGAGCGATCGTGTCTTGCAGAACAGATGTTGTGAAAGAGTCACAGAAATAAATTGTTTCTATCGCGATCGCGGAGGATCGAGAATTTATGTCTGGTATTTGTTTCTTTCTATGCAAAATCTCCTCTCACTTATTCGTAGACGTACCTACTAGAAAACTAGCGATTGTACACATGTTTACACTACTGTGTGCAGTTATCGCGAATGCAACTTGAATGATCCTGATGGCCAAACTGTTCATGACATAACTGTACATTCGAGGATCATACTCTTGAGTTCTCGATTATTCCTCGACTCATTCATATCACATAATCATAATCGACATAATCATTTCATGTTGGCAACTAATTAACACGCCACTTCTTTCGATCTGTTGGTAGGATTTTATGGAAACATTCTGGATAAAGTGGAATGATCTTGTGTCCATTTTTCCCACAACTGAGCCATAGTTGTACAATCTTACCATGAAATATTGAAGACATGGCCATACTATGGCCAGTCATGATGCCTGGTACCAAATTTCAACCTTTGCTTATCACTCTGAGAAGGGTTCTTGATGGGTTATGATGAAGCTATTTCTCAAGGAACATCTTTTTCTGCCTGCCTGCATTCATTTGTTCCCATCTCAGTTGACGTTCTCAGCACCAAGATCAACGTGAGGTTTGGGTCTTATGAATCCAAACCTCCGTTGATCCTGCTCTCGTTGGTTCATCCGCTCTTTCATCGACAGACATTCCGCTATGACCTTTTGGTTCCCTAGTTTATTGAACATTGCATTTTGACATCAAAGAACAAGTTTAGATTCCACTTCAGATGCAGGTTAATGTAGATTCCTCCCAAAGCTTCCTCCTCATTACTTCTTTGCTTGCCTTGCTTGCTTTGGAGGAACCTGCGAAAGCCTCTGCCCCATCTTTTTATGTCTGCCTGACCTCATTCCTTCCCATCTCAGATGACACTCTCAGCAGCGAGATCAACTTGCGGTTTGGTTCCTATGAACCCAATCCTCCGATCCTTTAGGTTCTCTAGTTTATTGAACGCATTTTAACATTGAAGAACAAGTTCAGATTCCACTCCGCTCGACTTCAATTGATTCCCACCCACTCCACCCCACGTAACAATCCATCTTAAAGGTTATCGAGAGGTTGAGGTCGTTCCCTGCCGAAGCTTCCTCCTCATTACTTCTTTCGGCAATCGCAAATCGCTAGTAGATAGATATATGTCGTGTGTACAAGTACGTCGAGTCGTGGGGATAGCTCTCGCGTAGTGGGGATGGGGACGCATGGCTTTCGTCGCGGGGGCAAAACGCAAGGAAGGGCAGGCAGCCAGCGGCAGATATAATTTCATTCTCCGTTCGTCGGCAAGAGGTTACCGTGCTGTGCGTCATTCTAGTGTCAGTCGGTCTCCGAGGAAACCGCGTGAATAAATACGCCGGTTATCAAGTAGGCTCGTGGCCGTGCAGTTTTGTGGGTCGTTGACGTCGCGTTTATTTCGGAAGTGCATCAAATTTGCTCGGTTGCCGACCTTTCTCAACGCGTTCGCGTATCCAGTTGGTCATGGACGTTGTTGATCGCTAGTTTTCTTAGTGCGATTTCTTGTTGGTTGATTGTTCGTCGGGTAATTAACGAAAGAGATGTCGAATAAAAGGAAGGCTTCGGCTATTATTCAGCATCACAAGGTGAGGTTATTTTTAGGCGTTGAATCTGAAACGGGTAGGAGAAAACGTTATTGCTTCGCCAATTATGTTGCGGTTACAGTTAGTAACAGTTGGTTGAACAGGCAGTATTCATCAAAGAGACGTTTTCTGATTAGCCAAGCCTAAATGATGCAAAATCCAAAAAGTTGAGTGCTAAAATGTTAGCAAGTTGCTTGAAGTTCCATGAAAAACTCTTTCCTGAAAGGGCACTGACCGAAATAGTAAACTAATGTTCATCGATTTGTTTCTGTTCATCCAATATGACATATCAGTATATCTATCTACTAATGACCTTTAATATTATCTTACCTACTGTACCTACTGTCCAATAGATGATTTTCTGTTCTCGCCGAAAACTTGGTTTTACTAGCTTGATTGTCCCTAAAGCTCAAAGTATTTTCGTCATATGAAAAGTATTATTTTAGAGGTTGTTCATTTTTCCAGAATTGCAACCGAAAATACGGAGGAAAATCCCATTCAGTTTTATGACAAGTTCGGTACGATTCTGACGAACTTATATTTCGATCCATAATGGAACATTCCTTATTCATCTTCATAAACTATCCAGTTTATACACGCCACTCGAACTATCATTATCCTGATCTTGTCGTTTACAAGCGCCTGGAAAAATGTATCCAACATTTGCTATTATTCTGTCATTAATCTAGGATTTTGATATACTTCCTTGAGGAATCAAAAAAATACACCCTTGCCCCATCGTCTCTTGAAAAGAAAGGGCTATAGATTCTTTTGTATGTGCAAAGAAAGGTGCACTTTGACCAACAGTCAGCTGATCACTGCTGGTTGCCTCTCTCTTGTTTTCTGTTTTCATTGGTTGTATTCCTCCGCCTTTTTCTATGCGCGAACTAGGCTCTATTTGAAATTTGGTCAACATTATTCAATAAATCACCTATGAAATGATATATTCTCATTTTTTTGACTCTATTAGTACAGCCAAAGGCTGAACAGGAAAACAACTAAGTTTTAAAATCCTTCCCTGATTTGATGGGTTGAACTTAGGATCCATTATTTGTCAATTTTCAATATTCAAACAAATAAAACTGAGTCTCATTGTTTTAACACACTTATGGATCAATAAACTTCCCTGTGTCTCTTCCTTATTGTCATATTATCCATATTTTGCCATACATGAGCGAGTTTAGAAATGTATCCAACACTTGCTATCATTGTTGACATTATTATCAAGTTGAGTAGACTGAAATATACATTATACGTGATTTATGAAATATAACACAATTAACTAAGATCCTGAGATATAACTTCACGAAAGTTCTTTATAGAATTGACACAAGAACCAAGATTCCAATACTTTCATCGACTCTATATTATACTGGGTGGCCCAATGAGGGAGAAACAAGCCCGATTCGACAGAGTTATCGTTCTCAGAAAAAAAAACGCTCGAACCGGTCGATTTTTATTTTGAGGGGAAAATATTTTGCGCATGTTTTCAATTTTTTCACTTCGGAGGGGTGAGCTCCACCCCTTGAATCTCAAATGGGATAAAGTGATACATCATATTGAAGGTAATCGAAATCTCTTACCAACGCTTCCTTGTTTTTGGAATTCAATGCAGTAGTTCTCGAGAAAACACGGCAAGTGATGGAAAGTAACGCTTTTTTCTTCTCATCACTATTTCTCATTTTGTAGTTAGAACGATGTTCATCTAAAAATGCCTCATTTTTTTCAATCCTGCCCTAGCCAAAATTACATGAAGAATCATTCATTTTAATGTCATAGTTCCTTGATCTCCCAGTAAAATGCATACCTTATTTCATTTTCATTGGGCCATCCTGTATACGAGTGCCAGTTATTACAATAAAATACAGCATAGGAGATGAGGAAAATAGAAAAAAAAACTAGAACAGAATGAACGCTGAAACAACTATTGATTATGATGAAAATAACTGAAAAAACAGCCGATGAACTGGTTTTCACAACATGATTATGATAGAACCAGGAAAATGGACTAAGAAGAAACAGTAAGCAAGGAACATACTAAATAAAGGAAGAAGACGACGTTCAGAATGGATACAGAGATAGGAAGGAAGAGAGCGATGTCGTCGCAGAAGTAAATAGAAAATCATGGAAGGGATGAGAAGACTACATGACGGAATGCTCTAACCCCAATCCGAACCTTAAAAAAGAGTAGAGGAGAAGGATAAAATAAAAATAAATGAATAAAGATTACAACTCTGCTGCTAAAGACTTCAAGATTTGTATTCTTTCTCGAATTACAAGCAATGTTTTCATATCTGGGTCTGCCACTGTGGGAAATGGTTTGCTAGATTCATCAAAGAAACATTGAAGTACAGAATATATTCATGTTGAATCTGACAATATTTTTATCATATTCACTGAACTGAATTATAGTGAAATAATCTCTTGGTATCTGTTGCTGGACTGTGAGCAAGATTTGGCCATAGGATTCACGTCATTCACACCTAATTACCGTTGATGAAGAAGTATTCAATGTGATATCTTTGAGGAAGAGACACGATCGAATAGGCATCAATCATTTTGAGCGATGTTATTATCATACGCATTTGGAAATAATTGGGAATGATTTCAGGCTAATCTGCCATCCAATTATTATTATGCACCGACTAACCTAATATCAGAGTGGCGATCAATGAATCATTCATGAATGAATAGCCATTATATGGAGATCTGAAGGTGTCCTAAATCAGACAAGACATGTACATAATTAGGCGAAATTGCATAATTGACATGTAGGTAGGTCTGAATTTTGCGTAGTCGGCAGTTATAATATTTGATAGCATCTTATTTTCTGAAGTCAAGTCATTTTGTCTATAGCATCAATGAAAATTGACGACTATTAGCAGAAGATTTTGCTTTATGATATTCCTGTTGACTATGGCTAGTTCACTGACGATAAAGATTCAATTTCGAAGGAAGATTCCACTTATTCTCTATATTATAACACATCCTTTCAAATCTTCACCATCAGCTCTCTTCATATTGAAATACCAATGTCTCATGACTGACCCCAAGCTCTCAATTCGAACTATTTGAAGTACTTTTTATAGTTCATAATGTTTCACTTCTGAGAATATTCCCATATTCACTTTTGGTTGTTAACTGTACTCTTCGGGGTAACAGACTCTATAGATTCTTCTTGATATTTTCTTAAGATCCTTGGCCAAATCTTGTCATTGTAGAATACTGACTACGTAACCATCAAGCATCAGGTGTTACCCCCAATTTGCTCCATGAACTCCTACTAAATATGTTTTTCAATTCTTAGCTTACCAACTGTGCTATTAAGAGAGACAGTTATTTCGGTCCAACAGTTGGATGTTTATTGGCCATTGATTATATGGTTGACAATGTTACATTTTTCTGCTTGTTTTGCTTTTTTGACATTCAGAATGAAATATATTGAAACTTTTGAGTCACTCTTGATGCAATCACATCTTATAACTTCTCTACAATAAAATATGTTCTCCATTCATCTCCGTGTACTCCACACCTTTCAGATATCCCGAATATATGAATTAATTCGATCCAGTTCATCTTCAATATGGAAGTTTCCACATTCAAGAGGCTGATATAATTTATTGGTCCGAATAGAACTACAATCAGTCGACCGTGAATCTCGTCAACCTAATCCCATGCATTATTCGCAATCGAACAACATTTCCTGTAATCGACTCGAGTTCTGCGGGTTCAGGCGACTTCCAAAGAGGTTTTATGCAAATCGGGCGCAAGTTCTATCGAAACTGGTCTAGTTGGCCTTGTCCGCGTGTGCAGACTCTCTCGAACTGATCGCAGTGATCGTTGACAATCTGACGCGACCGACCGAGCATAACGACTCGCATCGAGTCGTATGGCGTATGTCTTGTTGCCTTTTTTAGAGTGCTTGCTGTGCAGCATCACAGAAAATATTGATGTCATCGAAGAGAAAAATTGGCACAGGACCGGATTGAGCCTGTGGGCAGTCTTGAAAATGCTGTTCTTTGGCCCATTCTCAGAGCTGGAAAATATTTATTTTCCGTCCACCTCGTATTAACGAGTCTGTTCAACGTTTATGAAATTGATCGCTAATGACCCCTCTTAACGATCATTTTCTCAATAACACTATCTTTTATACGCATGATTGTAGTATGGGCTACCGAACACATACATCGTGGCGTAGCTGATATTATGTGATATCTGTTTTAGAATGAAAAAAATGGATATCGATCAAGATCTTACATGCTCGAAAGGCTCATAGGACGTTTCGGTGATTCTCGTTGATCTAGTTTTCAACAAAGAACGTGTTTTGAGTTTATAGTTTGTCAAATGTTAAAGGCACAATGTCTGACAGGTTGTTTGTCAAATTGGGTGATTATTACAATTGGACATGAATGGGTGAATACCAAAAGTGAGTTTCCTCTTTTTCATTGCGAATAAGGTAGACGGAATAATCCTGTCATCAAATCAGGACTCTCGTGATAAATCTAAATATGGTTGACGGACACTTTAGCGTCGATCAAGTCGTCTGATCATAGAATGCTCATAAGACAGACCTCTGAAAATACCACTGGTGGATGAAGATCTGTTTAAATTTTACCCGTATATACATACATAACATTTTACATTTTACATTTTACCCTTATATATATACATAATTTCCAAAATATAAACACTGAATATCTTGATAATATGTTCTTAGTTTTGAAGATTCTTGTAGAAACGTCCTTCACATTCTAACCTAATAACCAGTGTCAGGAGTTGTTTTTCCTATGAACGACGATTCTTCCTTTCCGAGCTCTCATCATATTCTTTCTACGGACCAATGTACTATGTGCAATGTCATGTTGCTTTCACCGAATGATTTTATTTCGATTATTTCCGGACAAATCTGGAGAACCAATGAAAAATTGCAATTATAGTCATAATAATTTGAAGTATTTTATTTTCATCAAATGAAGTACAACTCATTGTGTCATCAATTTGTACATAAAAAACAGTTATGTACATTGTTAGTCGGTGACAGTTGATAGAATCAAAAAGGAAGGCATGTAAAAAGTGAATTGGAGGTGAAATAGAGAGTGAGTTAAGAATGAATTAGAAAAACTTCTCGATTCTGTTGCAGTTTGGCAATTCGTCAAATAAAGGAAGTTTTTCATTTGTTGTGAATTATATCAAAAAAGTTGGAGGTTGA